>CM061066.1:47492061-48092061 GCA_030762895.1 Sophora flavescens | reverse complement strand
AGAGAACAAAGTGAATCTGCTCTTGTCTCTGAATTGAACCGAAGATGATCTTGTCTCTGAATGTGAACCGAAGACAGTAGACGAAGCTCTACTGGACGAAGGATGGATTCTAGCTATGCAAGAAGAGCTTAATCAGTTTGAGAGAAGTGAATTCTGGACTCTTGTACCCCTGCCTGAAGACAAGTCAGTCATTGGAACAAAGTGGGTCTATAGAAACAAGCTTGATGAAGATGGTAAGGTTGTGAGAAACAAGGCAAGACTTGTTGCTCAAGGTTACTCTCAAGAAGAAGGTATAGACTACACTGAAACTTTTGCACCGATTACTAGGCTAGAAGCTATAAGAATTTTAATATCGTTTGTTGCACATCATAGCTTTATGCTTTTTAAAATGGATGTTAAAAGTGCCTTTTTAAATGGCTTTATTAATGAAGAAGTATATGTCATGCAACCTCCTGGCTTTGAAAGCACAAATCACCCTGAACATGTTTATAAGCTTAAGAAAGACCTGTATGGACTTAAACAAGCTCCTAGAGCTTGGTAGGATAGGTTAAGTTCGTTTCTAATGGAAAGTGGTTTTATCAGAGGAAAAGTAGACACAACTCTATTTAGAAAATCTATTAAGTCAGGTTTCATTATAGTACAGATTTATGTTGATGATATCATTTTCTGTGCTACTAATGAATCTCTGTGCAAGGAATTTTCTAAGTTAATGAAGAAGGAATTTGAAACGAGCATGATGGGAGAACCCAAATTCTTTCTTGGACTTCAAGTTAAACAGTCTATGGACAAGGTGTACATCCATTAGACTAAGTATACAAATGAACTTCTAAAGAGGTTTGAGATGGATGATTGCAGACCAATGAATACTCCTATGCATCCCACTTCAATACTGAACAAAGATGATAAAGAGAAAAAGGTAGACCAAAAGGTATATAGAGGTATGATAGGATCTCTTTTATATCTGACTGCGTCTAGGCCTGATATAATGTTCAATGTTTGCTTATGTGCTCGTTTTCAATATGATCCTAGAGAGTCTCATATCTCAGCAGTTAAGAGAATATTTAGATATTTAAAAGGTACTACTAATATGGCCTTGTGCTTTAAGAAAAATGATGATTACAGATTAGTTGGTTTTTATGATGCTGACTATGCTGGAGATAGAATTGAAAGAAAAAGCACCAGTGGAGGATGTCACTTCATTGGAGCTAACCTAGTATCATGGTCAAGCAAAAGGCAAAGTAACATTGCTCTATCAACTGCGGAAGTAGAGTACATATCAGCTGCAAGTTGCTGCTCACAACTTCTATGGATCAAACATCAATTGGAGGATTGCAATGTATTTGTAAGTAGTATTCCACTTATGTGTGATAAAACTGCTGCAATCAATTTAACTAAGAATCCAATATTGCATTCTAGAGCTAAGTATATAGAAATCAAACATCATTTTATTAGGGATTGTGTGCAAAACGGTGTGTTTGATGTTCAATTTGTAGATACTGACCACCAATGGGCAGATATATTCACTAAACCTCTTGCTGAGGACATATTTATCTTAATAAGAAAGCATTTGAATATGTTGTATGTGGATTAAGCTAGTATATTTATTGTTAATTTGGTCGTCTATTACATGTTTTCTCTTCATGTCCACTAGTCATGACGTCCAGAGCACGTGAAATATACGCGTCCATTCTTAGTCTTGTGTCGACCTGTCTTTGCACACATTTATTGTTTATATTAATTTGTCCTTGAAAACATTTATATAAAACACTTCTTTTTCTTTGCTGAGTCAGCTACCTTCATCAATCCCATCATAACTTTTTACAGTCCCAATTTACCAACGCCGTTTTACACTTAATGACATGACTTGTCATTTTTTTTTGGAAACTGTTGTTTTTCAAAAACCTTTAAAAGTAACCTCTTTCCCTCTAAAAAACTTTTCTCATCTCTTCATCTCTGTCAACCTCTCTCTCTGAAATTTTCGAACTCTCTATCTCCCTTGTTCCTCCAAACCTTAACTCATCTTACTCAACAATGGCTTCAACCTCTGTTCTCATGCCTGCTTTTGAAGCTGACACTATGTCCATATCTGTGGAACATCACTTAAATTTTGGAATTCTACAAGAGTACAATCTGGATGTGAGTAAGTTCATTAACGCTGCTGGATGGGATGGAATCTTTCTGGAAAAGGTCTCAGCGTATCCAGATTTGATAAGGGAATTCTGGAGAAGACCAACGATTTCTGAAACAGAAGTTGCTGGGTTTGTGCTAGGAAGGAAAGTGATAGTGTCCGAGAAAACCCTCTCTGATGCGATTGCATGTGCTCAAGAAGGTTTGGTCTTCACAAAGAACTGGAAAGAAGACCTAGGTGGTTCAGAGACAATTGATGTCACCCTAATGAGGTAAGACAGCGTAAGAACTCATTCTTGGAAATCCTGAGATGAAAGATCACATCAGGATTCTTCACCAAATCCTGAACAAGGTGGTGCTGCATAAGATTAGCTCTAAGGACAACTTATCAGCTCTTCACAAGTTCTGTCTTTGCCATCTAGTTTTTGAAACAAAGATTAACTTACCCTAGATCCTATTTCATCGCTTCAAAGATGTCATTACCAACAAAGAATCTGCTTCTCACATTACTTTCACTCATCTTCTGTCAAAAATTTTCAAACAGCAAGGCATGTACGATGTTCTGAGTGCAAAGCCTAAGGATGAACAAGAAAGACTCCTTCGTGAGAAAGGATTGCAAGCTGTTGATTTTGGCGTAGTTAATCTCAGTGGCATGCAACTTAGCACATACAAGCAAGTGGAGTTCGCCAAGCTTGAGGAGTAAATGAAGATTAAAGAAGAATCACTTGAGGTCAACGATGCTGCAATCCTTGGTCTAAAGAAAGGAACCAAGAGGAAGATTGTGACTGTGAGGCAACCTGTCCCTAAGAGGACTACTAGAGGATCTGTCTGTAAGACTCAATGACTTAGAGATTTTGATATATGATAAATACAATTTAATGTGTGTGCAAGTGTTTTAGTGTCAAATTGCAAAGACAGGTATCAAGCAGTGATCAACAAGTTCTGTGAGCAATTAAAGGAGAATATTCAAGGAAGAACTTGAAGAAATCAAAAGAGCTACATGGAGGAATCAAAGAGCAAAGAAAAAGATCAAGGAATCATCAAGATAAGAGCTTAAAGGAGAAATTGGATTTAAGTCTTATATGATTTGTAAGAGATGAAATCTCTTATTCACAAGTAGCTTATTTGAAAAGATGCATGAAGAAAATCAATTTTCATAACCTACATTAAAAGGAATAAGTTTTCGTTAATGAAAATGATTTTTGGAAATGAGAAGCGCTCGTCCAACACAAGTAATAGAAGCACTCATCCAACACTGAAGTAATAGAAGCGCTCGTCCAACACAAGTGATACAAGCACTCGTCCAACACTGAAGTCATAGAAGAGCTCGTCCAACACAAGTGACAGAAGCGCTCGTCCACTAAAGTGATACAAGCGCTCGTCCACTAAAGTGGCAGAGGTGCTCGTCCACTAAAAAGACATAAGTGCTCAGTCCAATGACGTGGCATATGGAGCTTGTCTACTAAATGGAGCTCGTCCAATTACAATGTGTTTGCTGACGTGGCTAGATGGACACGCTTAATTTTAAGATGGACGCGAATGCTATAAGAACCGATGTAAAATCGTATTTCAAGAAACAAGAATCAAGAAAATAGATTCTGTTATCAGACCAAAATCTGTTTTAATTGATCCCAACGACTATAACTTGTTTTCTATATAAAGAGGGATCAAAGGAGCACTTTTACGAATAATCGATCACAGATCAGAATTACACAAAATCATTTTGAGAAATCAATTGTGAAAAAAATTCATCATCTTTCTTAAGCTTATTGTGAAAAGAGTGTTTCAATACTCATAAGTGCTTCAATTTGTTTATCTGACTATTGAGAGTTAGGAATCAATTTTTTGTTTTAATTTTCGATTATAAAGAGGGAGGGAGTCTCTTTGAGTGATTAAGGTGAGGTATCCCTAAGGAAGAACATTGAGGCTCTTCACAAGAGTGTGGTATCTCGAGGTGAAGGAGTGTTCTGTGGTGTAAAGGTTTTTCAAGCTACCTGGCTAAAGCTTGTTGTGTTAGTGTGTGAAAACCCACAGATGGAGTGGGGACTAGATGTAGGTCACAGTGGTGGTGATTGAACCAGGATAAATCTGGTTGTGTAGTATCTCTAAATTCAGACTCTTTAATTTTTGTTTATGTTCAAGAACCTGTGATTTTGATGGTTAAAGTTCAATATAATTTCTATTCTTGATCTGTATAAACTGTATTGAAACCTGAGTCTGATTGTAATCAAGTCTGTGTTATCTGCATTCAAAACTGAGTTGATTAATTTCTGTTTCTTAATCACTGAAATTGAAACCTGCAAGTTTGTTCTTGATTGTTAATGCTTGTATCTGAAACTTGCATAACTTGTTCTTAATCTTTAAAGGCTTAATCAGTTTCTGTATTTTGTTATATTTGAGTTTTGAACCCGAACCTATTCTAAATTAATCTTTCTTATCTTCATCATCTTCCAATTCAAGATTTTATATAAACCCTTCATTGTTTTTGTAAAAGATCCTGAGGTCACAAATCTGAAAACTAAAGTTTTGTGAAAAGTTTTTAAGAGGGAAATATTTTAAGAAAACTCAATTCCCCCCCCTCTTGAGTCGTTAAAGCCAAAACAACATTGTTCTCTCTGTATCTTCTGGTGCTACTCTTTCACCTGCACCAAAAACGACAAGGAAAGTAATCATGTCTGATGTAGAAGATGATGATGAACAGTCTATCGCTGCCATTTTAGAAAAATAAACTGTAGCTGCTGCTGCTGCTGGTCCTATTGCCAAGAAGAAGAGGCAACCAACAAAGAGGGCTAGAACAACTATGGCTTCTGAGGTAATAATCTCTGCTGATGACCCTGTTAGGTTAGCAGTAGATCAATTAGTGTCCAATTTGGGAACTCATGCTTATAATATCTCTGCTCCACATGATGTGGATGATGTTTATGTCCCTACCCTGCCTCAATCACCACACTTACCACTAACACAAATAGACAATAGCATTACCATTGGAGCTCCCTTTCCTAAACCATTGAAAACCTTGTTTCAACCCATAATTCCCTCTTCCACTCTCTATAATGGAAAATCTGAAAACTGGGCCAAAGTACAGAGAGAATGGAAAATACTATTCCACACCATTCCACAAGAACTAGAACATATTCTAACTAAGTGGTATCCCCTTGCTGAATATGAGTATGAACCCCTCAACATCTATCCATACTGGGTCAACCCTGAACCGCACACTCCAACTGGCCCATTCCCTTCCCAAATGTTTAATGAACATGGACCTCTCCTCACCCACCTTCCCCAACAGAGATTCCCTACCAGAAAAATCTACCCCAATCTAGTGAAACTTCCACCCCTTAAACCATTCACTGATGGAGTAGAGTGAGTGATAATATCTGACTGGCATACTGATCCCAGCAAGAAGGATCTTGGGAGTGTTCTCGAGAAAAGAGTCAGATCCTTCAGGCAAATTCCTTTTGTGATGGACAAGACCACCAAATGGATGACTTTCAAACATCCAAGAGTATATGGAGCTGTTGTTGATCAGTTTGTGGACACTCTCATGTATGAGATTCTGAAATGGGAATTCAGCCACTTCAGAGCAGACAGGGCCGCACAGTTTGTCCCTCCAACCTGGTTAAAACACTCTACTTCCACAAATGTTGGAGTCAAGCCCTACAAGATTTGTCCTAAATTGTCAATGATCGATCTAAACAAGGACGAGGACCGGAAGCATCCAAGGCACAAAGGAAAGATGCCAGTAGTTGAAGACATTATGCTAGATCTCAGTTCTGAACCCTTTGACCACTCACAGATGGATTACATTCAATCTTTGCCAATTGAGACGGTCATTGAGGCTAACTATGCAAGAGCTTTCTGGTAATCCCACTTAATTCACTGCACCAGAAAAGCCTCCACTTCTGGCCTGACTGCTGAAGAGAAGAAGAAAACTCCAAAATTCAGAGGTGGATGTGGACTCCCTTGTGTCAGATATTTGATCTTTAAGGATCTTTGGGGTCTGCCAATAACTAGTCATGATGTAGAAATTTCCAATCCTATTCATTGGGCAAAGGATGTCCCTGAGCCAATTCTACAATATGCCTTTGCCTCAGCCTCATCCTCTGAACATACAACAGAAGAATTAATTGTAGAAGGCCCTGAGCTGAATGTTGAAATCTTTTCAAAACCTGCTTCTAAACCTTCAACTACTTTAGCTGATGTCGTTGTTGTTGCTACTGTTGAGCCAACTCTGACAGAGCAGTCTGATGAGGCTTGTGCTTCTAAGCAAGGTGCTGAGTCTACTAAGACATCATCTCAACCATTAGATCTTGCTATGGTTCATCCACCAGCCCAAGCTCAAGACACTGTCTCAGACATTGCTGAGAGCTCAAGACAATTATCCTTGCCATCAAATCTTGAGGACATCATTGGAAGAATTGTTGATGATAAGGTTGGTAAGATAGTTGTAGAGAAGACAGAGCAGATTGCACAACAGATTGAAGAAAGGGTACAGAAGCAAGTTCAAGATACCTTGGCCCCTACGAATGCAATGGTGACTCAGATGCTGGCTTTATTAATGGATTTTCAGAAAAACCAAAATCCGAATCTAAACCAACCCCCTCCACCACCTCCTTCTACCTAAATCTTTTCTTTCTTATCTTATCTGTTTTGCTGACTATGATGGTCCACTCCTTTTACCTTTTTGTCTGATGACAAAAAAGGGGGACAAAGGAAAGAGATTAAATTTTATACAAAGTTTTTTGCCTTGACTTCTTATGCCTAAATTTTGTCTAAAGTAAATTATGCTCTGATACTAGTTTGATCTGTTTATTCACAAATGTTTGATAGGCTTCTATCTTGGTCTGATAACTTATATTATTGTTTTATATGCCTTAACTGCTTTGATCTGTTGAATGCTATGTCTTAGGGGGAGCCTTTCAAACTCTCTCAGACTTTGCTATTTAAATTTAATCAGTTTTTGTCTTCATAAAAAAGGGGGAGATTGTTGGAACCCAAGTGGTTCTGGTTTATTTAATCTCTAGGTTTGGATGTTAAAAAAAGGATTAAATTTGCTTGGCAAAGTTTTAGTTGAGATCTAACAAGTAAGTTCAGTTTATACAGGAATATCCAAAATAACATAAGGTATACAATGCTTGGACTCTTGCAAAGAATTACCCGTCCAAAGGTTATTTAAATTGTTTATATTTTAATCGTTAAATAGATGGCTAACTAAAATTCAGTAGACGTCCATAGTAGCCACGTCAGCAGACGAGTGCTCTCATTGAAACTCAAGTATACATCCATAGTGCCTAAATAAAATTCAGTAGACGTCCATAGTGCCATGTCATTGGACGGAGTTTCTCTAAGGACTTAGCAATTCCGAAGACTTGTGTGGACGAGTGCTTCTACCACATCAGTGGACGAGCAGAATAAAATCTTGAGTAGACGCGTTCTAAAACTGAGTGCCGGTAGACGGTTCTACATCTTCTATAACTTTGCTACCTTGAATATGATTTAATGCAATCTGGACCACATTGAAATTAATTCAAATGATTGATATTTATTTCAGTGGAATATATGTTCTTTATAGTTGTTTTATCTGGTTAATGCCTTGTTCCTTTGTGAGAAAATTCATAGTACTATCAAGGAAATACAAAAAGCAAATAGTACGATTGGAATTGCAAAACGATCTGTACGATGACAACTTTATTGCTGGAAAAAAGCTGGGTTACACACAAAGGAGGAAAGAAAGTTTTTAAGGTACAATTTCTCAGGACAATGAGCCTCCATTTTGTGATTTTCTGATAACCAATGATGCTTTTCAACACGGTAAAATCAAGCTATCAGTCTTAACGGATATCATGCATTTAATGCTATCTCTATAACGGGACTATTCAAATAACCGTTGAAGATTTACAAGTGAAGTTGAAGACCACTATATATAGAAGGTCTCAAGCACTAAAGAATAACTTTTGCCATTTGAACCATTACAAGATATTCAAAGCTCATATTCTCGTTGTAAAGCAAAAGTCTGTAATTCTTAAGCTTGAATATTTGTAAAAATATTCAGCAGATCTTAAACCTTCATACCCTCACATATAGCGAGTTAGAAAGATATCAGGAAAATCCTTGTGATTGTATTAGAGCCTGAAGAGGCTTCGCAAGAAAGCAATACTTGTAGCCTGGAGAGGTGTAGAATACTTGTTGTAGAATCTGTTTGGAAATAGTGGAGAAAATCCTTCAAGCATAAGGGACTGGACATAGCTCTTGGTCGGAAGAGAGTGAACCAGGATAAAATACCTGAGTGAATTTTCTTTCCCTTATCTTTTACAGTTTTATTTATTTATACTAACTATGGGATTTGATTTTGGTTTTGTTAATCTTTTAAAAAGGATTTCTTGTGTGCTTAATCATTTTATCTTCTGCTTGTGAAAAGGTTTCTCAAAAAAGGTTTTTGCGAAAATAATTAACCAACACAATTCTACCCGCCTTCTTGTGTTTGCCTGTGCCAACTTCAACAACAACAAACTTATCAAGGAACGGTCTGAAAATTTTGTATATATAATCCATGAACACGACTGGCGCATTAGTTACACCGAAAGGCATAACTAAATACTCATAGTGCCCGTACCTCATCCTAAAAGCCGTCTTGGGTGTATCTTCCTTCCTTACTCTGATCTGATGGTACCTAGTGGAGTCGCCATCTGTAGCGACCAAAGAAAAACAGGTTTCTCCTTTTGGAGAAACAAACATGGAGTCGTCACCAACTTTATTTAGTTTTAGGGAAGTTGGAAAACCTTTTAAGAAAAAGCTTTGGGTTCGGGAGTCGATTATGTCTAGGGAAGGCATGGAGACCTAACCCCACGGCACCCTAGAACATCCATAAAAATGGTTACCCGAAATTAGTTGTGTAAATTATTAATAACTTTGAAAATATTTATTTCACCCCAATAAACGTCTTTTAAGAAAGAAACATCTTTAGTTGTGAAATTTTTTATTGAACCTATGTGAGGTTGAACATGGCACGTAAGTCCACAGAGCAACCTCAAAATCTGAAGGGTTGAACATGACACTTGTCATAGGGCAACCCAAGAAATAAGATTGTTTTAATCAATTAATCATCCTCTATTTTTACGTAAAATAAATAATTTTACCTCTTGAAAATGGGACAGAAATGAAACATAGGAATGAAACTTTTTACTAACTTATTCAGTAAATAGAGGCACAGAAAAACAAGAATGTCAAGAGGAACTTATGAATAATATCAACAAAGAGAACAAGGATTACCAAATGAGAGCAGAATAACAATGACTTTGTTTCCTCCCAGTGGTAAGATTTCAGGATCAAAACCTTTACATTTCAATCTCACTGACTCTTTTGACTCTTCCTTCTTAACCACTCTAATAATAAAGAAGAGAAACAAAAAACTCAGATCTCTAATCTCTTTTCTTTACAAGGAAAATGTTAGATAAAATCTCTCTCCTCTTCCTCTGTTTTTGTATCTTTCCTCTCTATCTCCTCTCTGATTTTTTCGTTCTCCTTCTAAAGAAAATAGCGTGTGTCCAGATGGGGGCGGCGTGAGCAGTGGAAAGGAGGTGATTTGATGTGAAGGTTGCGTGTTTGAAGAGAGAATGAGATGGGGGGTTTTGTCTGATGTGTAAGATGCTTTTTTTTAGGGTTAGGAGTAGGGTTGCTTGGTTAAAACGAGGGAGGAGATGAGGAAGAAGAAGGACCAATGGGTAGAGGAGGAAAAGAGGTCTTGTCTGATGTGTAAAATAGGGTTTTTTAGGGTTAGGAGTAGGGTTGCTAGGTTAAAACGAGGGAGGAGATGAGGAAGAAGAAGGACCAATGGGTAGAGGAGGAAAAGAGGTCTCGTCTGATGTGTAAAATAGGGTTTTTTAGGGTTAGGAGAAGTAACGCAATCTCCTTTCCTTTTTTGTTGATTGTCCTTTTCTCCTTATTTTCTTCGTCCTTACTTCATTATCTTTTCCTTCTTCTTTCTTTATTCTTTAGCCTCCATCCTGAAAACAAAATTGTAGTGGACGGAGTCTCTTCGTCCAACAGAAACTTAGATATGCAAAAGTAGATATACACTGGATGGACCTCCTCGTCCATCAAGAGTTTAAACATGCAATGGACGGATCCTCCTCGTCCAACAGAAAATTAGATGTGCAATGGACTGCCTACTCGTCCAACAGAAACTTAAATATGCAATGGATGGAACCTCCTCATCCGACAGAAAATTAAATGCAATGGACGGTACCTCCTCATCCAGCAGAAAATTAAATATGCAATGGACGGGACCACCTCATCCAACAGCAAGTGAAATGGACTGGACGGTACAACCCCATCCAACAACAAGTCCAATGTAATGGACGGGACCTCCCTGTCCAGCAGTAAATGCAATGCAATGGACGGGACCACCCCATCCAACAGCAAGTCCAATGTAATGGACGGGACCTCCCCGTCCAACAGCAAGTGCAATGTTATGGACGGGACCACCCCGTCCAATACAATGGACGGGACCACCCTGTCCAACAGCAAGTCCAATGTAATGGACGGGACCACCCCGTCCAACAGCAAGTGCAATGGACTGGACTGCGTCCAACAGCAAGTCCAATGCAATGGACGGGACCTCCCCGTCCAACAGCAAGTCCAATGTTATGGACGGGACCAACCCGTCCAACAAGTCCAATGCAATGGACGGGACCACCACGTCCAACAGCAAGTCCAATGGACTGGACTGGACCGCGTCCAACATCAAGTCCAATGCAATGGAAGGGACCACCCCGTCCAACAGCAAGTCCAATGGACTGGGTTGTCCCCTCCTTTCTTTATTATTTTCTTTTTCTTATTTCTCTCTTCACTATTATTATTAGTCTCCTTGAAGCATAATAAAAATTAGAATACAATGAAGACGGACAAAAATGGGTGTTCACAGTTGCCCCTCTTTACTTGTTGCATACTAGAAGACATGATTAGTCGTGACTTTTCATGTATTGTAGTAATGAACAAGTAAAGAAAAATGAACACATATTTTGTCCGAACACGAGGAACTCAGAAGAAAACATTACAGTTTGAAAATGAAATTGTAGTGAACGGAACTTCTTCGTCCAACAGAAGAGTAAATATGCAGCGAGCCTTAGAACTCGAAAATAAGCATGCAATGGACGGAACCTCTTCGTCCAACAGAGAATTAAATTCTATGGACGGAACCTCCTCGTCCAACAGAAAAATAAACATGCAATGGACGGAACCTCCTCATCCAACAGTAAAGTAAACAATGGACGGAACCTCCTCGTCCAACAGAAAAGTAAACATGCAATGGACGGAACCTCTTCGTCCAAAAGAAAATTAAATGCAATGGACGGAACCTACTCGTCCAACAGAAAAGTAAATGCAATAGACAGAACCTCCTCATCCAACAGAAAAGTAAACATGCAATGGACAAAACCTCTTCGTCCAACAAAAAATTAAATGCAATGGACGTAACCTCCTCCTCCAACAGAAAAGTAAATGCGAGGACGGAACCTCCTCGTCCAACAGAAAAGTAAACATGCAATGGACGGAACCTCCTCGTCCAATAGAAAAGTAAACATGCAATGGACGGAACCTCCTCGTCCCACATGAAATTAAATGCAATGGACGGAACCTCTTCGTCCAACAGAAAATTAAATGCAACGAGCCTTAGAGCTCGAAAATAAACTTGTAATGGACCTTAGAGCTCGAGAATAAAGATACAGTGAGCCTCAGAGCTCGAGAATAAAATTGTAGTGAGCCTTAGAGCTCAAAAAAAAATCAGTAATCTGAAACAAATGAGAACCCCTTCCTTTTGAGGACAACGGAACCAACTGCTCCATGGAAAAACTTCCACCAACCAAACCCTTGTTCACCGGCCACTCTGGGATGAGGCATCACTCATTCTTTTAACAACATTGGTCACCCAAGAATCTGGTTACTTATGAGGTGGATGTTATGTTTGTCCTCCCAAGCTTATTTGCATCATTTTTTTGTCGTCCAGTGCATGCTACCTCTTCCATTGAATTTGAAGTATTGAGTTCTCTTGGTTTAAACCATTCATTGGTGCTACCATTAGAATTATCAAATCATATCATTAAACTTATATTTACTTTTATTGAGACATGACCATAGTGATTGAACATGAGAGCGAACACGACAAGGGAGTGTGGAATAAAACCTCTTGCCTTAATACGAGAATTTAGGTTGTTAAGAGACAATAACAATGAGAAAAAAATTACAAAAGGGATCATGAAGATTAAAAAAACAAAGATAAGCAAAGAAAATTACGAAAATCACATAAAATTTGCCCCAGTGTTGGTCCTTTGACTTTCATTTAATTGATTCCTCTCAGCCTTTTGATGACATAGACCTTGGCTTCTGTTTCTGATTCCTCAAACACACCTTCTTCGATCATTCCTTAACAATTTTGCCCCAGTATACTCAGTTGGATAATATTGCCCCAGTATGGTGAGTGCTTGCGAAAATGTTGGATCATATCCTTCTCCTAGGCTGCCTTTGCAGGTTTTCAGCCTAAGGTTTCTTTGCCCTAACTTTTGCCTAGGCTGCCCTTTCGGGTTTTCAACCTAGCGGTCCTTTGCTTTTCTTTTGTCTTTATTGTGTTTTGCCCTAACCTTTGCCTAGGCTGCCCTTTCGGGTTTTCAATCTAGCGGGCTTTTTCTTTTCTTTTGTTTTCATTGTTCTCTGCCCTAACTTTTGCCTAAGTTGCCCTTTCGGGTTTTCAACCTAGCGGGCCTTTAAGCGTAGAACTTTTTCACAACATCAGAGTTTACTGGCCTTGGTAACTCTTCCCCATCCATGTTTTGCAGAATCAAAGCTCCTCCTAAGAATGCTTGTTTGACAATATAAGGGCCTTCATAATTTGGTGCCCACTTTCCTCGGGCATCCTCTTGACTAGGGAGGATTTTCTTTAAAACCGGGTCTCCCACGCAAAATTCTCTAGGGCGAACCTTTTTATTGAAAGCTCTTGCCATTCTGCTTTGATACAATTGCCCGTGACAGATAGCTGCCAGTCTTTTCTCTTCTATCATGCTCAACTGTTCATATCGAGTTTTCACCCACTAAGATTCTTCTAAATCTGCTTCCATCAAGACTCTTAGCGAAGGGAGTTCTACTTCGATACGTGAGACAACCTCCATCCCGTATACCAGAGAGAAAGGGGTTGCCCCAGTGCTTGATCGTATATTAGTCCGATAAGCATGTAGAGCATATGGCAGCATTTCGTGCCAGTCTTTATAGTTTACAACCATCTTGGCAACGATCTTCTTGACATTTTTGTTTGCTGCTTCAACTGCACCATTCATTTGAGGCCTATAAGGAGCCGAATTGTGGTGTTTGATTTTGAAGTCATCGCAAAACTTTTGAATCTCGGTACTATTGAGATTAGCAGCATTATCTGTGATTATCTTCTCTGGGATCCCGTATCTACAGACGATGTCCTTCTTGAGGAATTTGAGAAACACCCTTTGAGTTATGCTGGCATATGAAGCAACTTCTACCCATTTAGTGAAATAGTCTATCGCCACCAAAATGAAATGATGACCATTGGAAGCCTTGGGATTAATGGGACCGATGACATATATTCCCCACATCGAAAAAGGCCATGGGGATGCTAAATTGTGCTGTGGAAACGGAGGTGCATTAACCCGGTCTGCATACATCTGACATTTTTGGCATTTACGAACATGCTCCATACAATCTGACTTCATAGTAGACCAATAATAACCACTTCTCAAGATCTTCCTAGCCATCATGTGTCCATTGGCATGAGTCCGACAGATTCCTTCATGAACTTCGATCATGATCAATTTAGCTTCACGAGCATCCACACATTTGAGTAGGGTACCATCATATCCTCTTTTATACAGGACTTCCTTGCTTAATAAAAAGGTCGTAGCCAGTCTTTGGATGGTCTTTTTATTTACTTCACTCGCCTCTACCGGGTATTCCTTGTTCTGAATATATTGCTTGATATCATGATACCAAGCCTTACCATCAGGTTCTCCTTCCACATGAGCGCAGTATGCCGGTTCATCTTGCACTCTAACTTGGATGGGTTGGACATTGG
Organism: Sophora flavescens; assembly: GCA_030762895.1. Classification (NCBI taxonomy): domain Eukaryota; kingdom Viridiplantae; phylum Streptophyta; class Magnoliopsida; order Fabales; family Fabaceae; genus Sophora; species Sophora flavescens. The sequence goes on along the minus strand of CM061066.1, from coordinate 48,077,846 downwards.
TATGGATATCCAGCTTGGTCATGGCATCTAGTGTGGCTAAAGCATCAGTAAACTGATTCTTGTCTCAACTTAAATGCGAGAAAGTAATCTCGTCGAACTTTGCAATTAACTGAGTCAAGTGTTTTTGATACGAAATCAACTTGGAGTCTTTGGTTTGCCATTCGCCATTGACTTGGTAAATGATTAAAGCTGAATCCCCGAAGACTTCCAACTGCTTTATACCAAGCTCAAGTGCCATTTGTAATCCACCAGCATATGCCTCGTATTCTACAATATTATTTGTACATTCGAATTTCAGTTTTACGGCCACCGGGTACTGCTTGCCATTTGGTGAGATAACCACTGCTCCTATACCACTGCCATGCATATTGACTGGTCCATCAAAATACATTTTCCACACATCTTCCTGTTCTTCATCTTCCTCGAGGGATATTATCTCTCCATCTAGGAACTCGGAATTGATAGGCCATCCATCCTCTAGAGGATTCTCTGCTAAATGGTCAGCAATTGCACTTCCTTTTATGGACTTTTGAGTCACATATTTGATGTCAAATTCAGACAATATCACTTGCCACTTCGAAACTCTTAAGGAGATATGAGGACTTTCGAAGATATACTTCAAAGGATCATTCGAGAAATTAGCCAAGTGGTGTGATATAACATGTACTGTCTGAGTCTTCTGGAGGTCCATACTAGTGCACAGCAGGTCTTCTCGATTGCCATATAACGAGCCTCACAGGCGTTAAACTTCTTACTCAGATAGTAAATTGCCTGCTCCTTCCTGCTAGATTCATCTTGTTATCCCAGCATTGCCCCCATTGAGGTTGGCAGTATGGTGAGATAGAGTAACAATGGACGACCTTGGGTAGGTGGTACCAACACTGGGGGATTCAGTAGATATGCCTTTATCTTATCAAAGGCTTCTTGACAGTCATCATCCCATCTTCCTGGATTATTCTTCCCGAGGAGCTTGAAGATTGGCTCGCATGTGCTAGTCAGGTTTACAATGAAGCGCGCAATATAGTTCAATCTTCCAAGAAAACCCCTTACTTATCGCTCATTCTTAGGTGCTGGCATGTCACGTATTGCTTCTACCTTGTTGGGGTCCACCTTTATTCCTTCTCTACTGACAACAAAGCCAAGTAAATTCCCTGTGGATGCACCAAAAGTACATTTTGCAGGGTTGAGGCGCAACTTGTACTTTCTTAGCCGCTCGAACAACTTTCTCAAAACTGCCACATGGCTTTCTCCTTCCTTGGACTTAGCCACTATATCATCAACATATACCTCTACCTCCTTATGCATCATATCATGGAACAATGCTACCATAGCACGCTGGTAAGTGGCCCCAGCATTCTTTAATCCAAAAGGCATCACTCTGTAACAAAACATTCCCCAAGGAGTGATAAAAGTTTTCTTTTCTTTATCGTTATCATACATGAGGATCTGATTGTACCCAGAATACCCGTCCATGAAAGAAAACCTGTGACTTCTGGCTGTACTGTCTACAAGGACATCAATATGAGGTAGGGGGAAATCATCCTTTGGACTGGCTTTATTCAGGTCTCGGTAGTCCACGCACATTCTGACCCTTCCATCCTTCTTTGATACTGGAACAATATTAGCTACCCATTCCGGGTGTCTAGCTACTTCCAGAAAGTCAGCCTCTAACTGCTTGGTCACTTCTTCCTTGATCTTCAGCGACATCTCAGGATGCATCCTCCTTAACTTTTGCTTCTTTGGAGCCACATCTGGGTATAAGGGAATTTTATGCGATGCTATCTTAGGATCTAAACCTGGCATATCTCTGTAGGACCATGCAAAAACATCCAGATACTCTTTGAATAGTGCAACCATTTCTTCACGCTCTGGGTTATCCACTATTTTCAACTCCTTTTTGTCTTTTTCGGTTCCCATATTGATTACTTCTGCAACCTCATCATTCGAGCTAATCCCTTCATATGATCGTTTCACTACTTTTATGAACTCTTCAATGTCTTCTTCTTCCTCATCGGATTCAAGGCTGTATTCATCAGCGACCGCGAGGGAATCAATAAATGAGTTTTCAAAGTTCCTTTCCCGAGGTAAATCTTTAGTGGAAGAAGTATTCCTGGAAGAAAAAGTCAGGAATAGGTGAATTATAGGCAAGGGTCTTATTTATGACAGAAAAGCTTAAACAAAATAAATAAATGAAAGAGAGAGAAAAGAAACGATGGAATCAAAAGGAAAACACCAGACAAAGTGTTACATTTTCATTCATGTCTCAAAGAAAGTAAACATCAGTTCATAATTAGTACAATAAGATAATTACTTCATGGAAATAACATCAACAAACGGTTCAGATTGCCAATTGTTGAGAACTTCATTGCTAGCAGGGAGATAGATGACATGGTTCTTGTACAACTCCTCTTCAAGTGTACTGATAGTGAAGTGAGGGAAAAATGATTTTTCGGGACTGATAACTTCAGCAGCTACTGGGAAAGTTTCTGTCAGAAGGGGAAGATACTTTCTCTCGCCCTCTTCTCCTTCTTTGTTCCCAAGAGTCATGAATTTCATCTTTTCTATCAAGTAGGGTTGATACCCCAACCCGTGCCTTCCTTCTCTCATAGCAGCTTCAATTGACTGAGAGATCCCTTGCAGCCGAGGTCCTAGGCCTTTTCCTCTTTGATACCCATTCTTTTCCATGATGCGGACTACTACTTCATTCACATTCTTCATTGGGGGCTCTCTTTTCCTGTTCTCTGACTTCAAGACCTCAAAACTACGCAGCGAGTCGTATTCCATCTGCTCTGTACTTTCTACATAAGGTATTGTGGCGGGCTTTGTCAGCATGATTTCTTCTTCACCACGGACAGTAATAACGGATCCATCTTGGATATACTTCAAACACTGATGCGGAGTCGATGGGACCACTCCTGCTTCATGAATCCAAGGCCTCCCCAGAAGCATAGTGTAAACTGGTTGGATTTCCATGACCTAAAAGTGGACAAAAAAATAACTAGGCCCTATTTCGAGGGACAGAGTTATCTCTCCTAAGATTCCTCTTATTGTCCCATCAAAGGCTCGTACAATCATTTCTTGTGGTGTCAAATCCGTCATGCTTATATTTAGCTGCTCGAGGGTGGACATTGGAACCACATTCAACGCCGAACCACCATCTACAAGCACTTTTGTAATCACAAACCCCTTACACATTAGGGTGATGTGTAAGGCTTTGGTGCTACTGCGGGATTTCGAGGCCACTTCATCTTCCGAGAAAGTAATCATGTTGACATGCCTGATTGGGTCCACCATATTTACCACATTTTCTGGAGTGACGTCAGGTTTGACATACGCTTCATTCAACACCTTCAATAATGCCTTGCGATGCAACTCTGATGTCAAGACAAGCGACAAAAGAGATATCCTTGCCGAAGTTTTCTTCAACTGTTCTACCACATCATATTCACTTTGCTTCATGATCTCCGGAAACTCTTCTTCTTCTTTCCTTTTTCTTTCATCCATAGTTTCCTCTTCTTTGGATTCCTTCATCATTTTTTCTTCAACAGGGGTGTAGCATCGCCCGCTCCTTGTAATGCCTCTAATTCTCACAATATTAGTAATTTGGGCCTTCGAGGTCTCTCCCGCAGCTCCAGTTAGTTCAACCTTCTGTTCATAATTCCACGGTACAGCGTGTGTAATAACATAAGCAAAAGGAGTTGGATTTTTCACCCCTACGATGACTCTTTCTGGGTCTGAAGGTTTGTTCATGGGTGGTACTCGGAGTACAACTTTTTCAACTACATTGACTTCCTCAGCAGCACCTCGTCTGGCTTGAATCACCCCCAAGGAGAATAACCTCTGAACCTGGATTTTGAAATCCCAACAAGTTTTGATGTCGTGCCCCACTTGCCCACGATGATAGTCACACCTTAGATCCTTGGCGTACCCTCTTTCTTCTCTTGGGATCCTCACTGGTGCAACAATGTTGTATCGCACCTTCTTCAGTTCTTCGAAAATCTTCTGCATTGGCACTCGTAGTTCCAGTACCTTCCTGATTGGGGACCCTGTTACCTCCAAATTGTTTACTCGATTTCCATCATTGTGATTCAGGATTGCATTCTTAACGATATTAGACCCGATCTCTTCTTCGAACCCTAGCCTCCCACAAGCAATCAACTTTCTCACTGCCGTCTTAAAAGCTTCGCAATCCTCAATAGAATGTCCTGTGACATCCATATGATACTTGCAACTCTGATTTGGATTGTACCAAGCAGGAAATGGTGGTTCTAAGGGACGTACAGGGTTTCCCGCAATCAAGTGGCGATCAAACAATTGCTGGAATAAATCCGCATTAGAGACGGACAATTTCGGGAAGGGTGGCAGATTTGGATTTTGGAAACGTCCTTGGTTTGGGAAATTTGGGCGAGGCGGAGGATAGTTTAGGCGGTTTTGTGGAGGTGCAGACGGGTATGATGGGCGGGCAAGGTTATATGGTTGAAGGGTAGGAATATTGCTTATTCGGTTTTGCGGGTAAGTGTTGATTTGTGTATGGTAAGGAACATGTGGGTTAGGGTTATAGGGTGCTTGGTACTGAGGATTAAAGTTATGTTGTACATAATTCGCCTCAACTTCCTTCTTCTTTGGTTTAAATCCTTTCCGGGATGCACCTCCTTCACCATCATTCATGGGGAGCTTTCCAGCTCTTGCCAAAAATTCAATCCTTTCATCGGCGGCAATCAAGTCAGAGAAATCTTTATAGGCTGACCCAGTCATGGCCCCTATAAAAGGTGCTCCGAGGGTTCCTAAAAAGTATGAGCACATTTCAGATAGAGTCAACGGGGGCTGAACTTGTGCAGCCAAACTCCTCCACCTTTGGGCATATTTCTTGAAGGGCTTCTCACTTCTTTTCTGCAGTGTAGTCAATTGTTCACGACTCGGGGCTGCATCCAGGTTGAATTTGTACTGGTCCATGAATAAGTCAGCCAATTCCGACCATTGCGAGATCTTGGAATGGTCCAATTGGAGGTACCATTCTAAGGCGAGGCTAGTCAAACTTTCGTGGAAAAAGCTGATAAGGAATTTGTCATCCTTGGACCAGATTGCCATCTTGGTGACATAACTAATGAGGTGAAATTGTGGGTTCCCACTTCCATCATATTTGGAGAAATCAGGAATCTTGAAGTCCTTGGGGATCACGACATCTGTGGCGGGATAGAGTTCTTCTATCTGGAGAGGGCCGTAGGTACTCGGGCCTTTTATCGCTTTTATCTGTTCTTCCATTTTCTCCATCCATTCATCTCTCATCTTATTCTTACCAGCCTGGACTCCCGCTGACTGACTGTGAGTAGATACATGTGGTTGCTCCCATGTTGGCGCGGTGTAGCCTGGGACTTCATGATAGGCATTTTCAAAAGGGGGGTATCCTTCTCCAATGGGAAGTGTTATTGGTGCCGTGTGATGTGTCTGGTCGGGTCCAGACACTCCCTGAATGAGACCCGTGCTAATGTTTGAAAACATCGGTGCTGTTACCACAGAAGAAATCCGCTGCCTACCAGGTTCAATTGTATCTCTGTTCACACTAAGCATGCTGAGAGATTCCCTCATATCTTGTAGTATGGCTTCTAATCTTGCTTGGGTTTCAGTCATCTCGCTTATTCTTCCCCTCACATCATCTATCTCAGAGCTTAGGTTTCTTCCTTCCTCAGACGCATTGGCAGCCATCCTGGTCCGAGATCTGGTATCGTAAACTCGGGTTTGGTTGGTGTTACCTTTCCTAGGCCACGCAATGGTTCCTGAATCCTCAGAAGGATGTGACTCTGTAAAGCATTTAAAATCTCATTAGTCAAATCAAAATTTTGTGTGTGTGTATGAATGCATGTGCAAGTTATCATCCTTTGTTCGATTGTGAGGGTACTCTTAGGAAGACTGTCATATACACCTATAGCAAGAAAACTCATCCTGCAATCAAATCTAGTGGTATGGTTCCCTCTAGTTTGAATGCAGTTGGTCTCAAGTCCATGGGAGAATCCACTCCTCGATAAACCACACCCGTACTAGCAACGTCCTTATTTTTACACAGAAAACACGTCGTTCTTAGGGTAAAAATATAGCTGATGATGTATCTAAGGGAGAATGCACTCCTCGATAGATATCATCTAAAAACGCTGACGGTCATTGATGAAAAACTTTCATTCCATTACTAATATTTCGATACAAATCATGAGCCTTTGATCAAAATAAAAGAAGTACATTGATAGTTTCCATCTTTCTCCGAGGTCTACAAAGTCCTACGTTAAGAGTCTCATCTTCTTTTTCCTGAACCCTCTGGCAAGTTTCCCAAAATGATTGAAGAATTCGGTCACCTTCGGTGGTAGCTGAAGGAAATGGTTCATACGAATGTGGACGGATGCCTCTTCAAACCGCTCCACCAGCTGGGAAGTGTGACATTGGAGCTTATCCATCACGTCCTCGTATTTTCTCTTCCATGCTTCCTTTTCATTCATTACATCCTTCACCGCTAATTTCCATCCCTTTACCCATTCTGCGTGACGTTGAGCTTCAACCCTTTCAGAGTCTTTTATCTTGTTTCTGAGCCAATTTTCTCTCATGTTGGCTTCTACTAGTAGCTCGCGATTCTTGGCTACTTCATCCCATCCTCGATCAGAGTACACTTCTGTTTGGGCCAAGGATTCTTGCAGGGATTCAACTCTCTCTTCTAGTATATGTATTGTTTCAACGTGAACCCCTACATTTGTCTCGAGCTCTTTTTTCTTCTTTTGAAGTTTGACAAGCATCTTCTCTCGACATCCTATTTTTTCCAGCAGCTCCTGAGTTTCTTCTTCTTTGTCTTTTCTTGCCCTTTTTCCATGACTCAGGGCTTCGTGGGCATCGGCGCATTCGTCCTTCAAATGCTCAATCTGTAAACTCAGCTTCTGTACTTGTCTTCAGAGCGTGATAATAGTTACTTCGACAGCTTGGTCCTTCTCATCAAAAATCCTCATCCGAGCCTTTAAAACTTCGATTTCTTTCAACATTTGATCTTTGGTAAGAGGATTATTTTCCTTATGGGGAGGGGATGCAGGTCTTGGAGGGAAACCTCTTCTTGCTTCTCTCCATGCTTCATATCTTTTTGTGTGAGCTATGATTCGCCTTCCTAATTCCTCCGGTCCTTTTATATGAACATCATTCCATGCTGACCTTACTGCTATCGTTTGACTCTTGATGCTTACTTTCTTGGTATAGGAAAAATATCCCATCGAGCAGCTCTTCGGGGGGTTCATCCTGTGTCCACTTGAGTTGACACATTACCAAAGCTGGTGAGTATGATACACAACCTCTGGGACCCATCAATGGAACATTTGAAAAACTTCCACAGCTGAATACAACTGAATCTCCATTATACCATGGACACATCCAACTAAATGACCGTGGGTCGATCTGATCAAACTCTTACGTGGCTTTAGTTGCATGCGAGTGAATCCTTTCAGCGGGTCATCTGTTCTATCAATTTTATCACGAGTGTACAAGTGAGTCATGATCCAAACATACAATATTGATGCACAACATCACAGTTTCCCTTGTTGATTCTGATGACAAACCTGTAGGGAGAGGAAAGTTTCAGCTAAGATAGCAGGGACCGGGTTCACACCATATTCTTCGACCCTATAGAAAACATCCATGGTTGACTGATCAATCAGATCTGGTACAAAAGGAAAGAGCACCAACCCATACATCATGAGGGCTAGTACTTTGTTGAAAGTAACCCATCGTTGTTGCTGGCCCAGCTTGTTGAGATACACTTCCAAAAATCGCCTCTTCAACCCTTTGGTGGTTCCCTTTTCTGTTTTCGCTATCTGTTCCGATTGAAGCTCCAATAGACTGGCTATCTTACGATCTGTTACATGTTGGCCATAATACATGTAGAAGCGAGTCCTCTTTTGAATTGGAAGTCTTAGAATATAAGCATACTCTTCCATGGTCGGAGTGATGTCTAAGTTAGGCAATTCAAAACACCTCAAAGTTGAGTTCCAATATTGGGCCAATACACTCAGCGGGAGCTTCCACCGGAACACGCAATAGGTCCAATATTCTACCATACTTGCTGACAAAGTCTGAGTGTGCTTTTTCTGACATTTGCTGGCTGAGTTCACATAATCTCTTCATGTCATTGAGTGTCACATCGATCTTGATACTTTTCTTGGAACAGCTCACATTGCTAGTACTCTTCTCTGAACCAAACTTTTCCATTTTCTTGCTATAAGGTGAATACCAAAATCTTCCAACAAAGAGACACAACAAAAAATGAGTATAGCGAAGTAAATATATCCTGCATGATTCATGTTGCATGGGACCTAATGGGGTTGAAAACCCTGATGGGTATGCATCACCTTCATTATGACATAGCGCCTATTAGATGTGCAATAATATTTGAATATGTCATTCAGGTTTGAGGCAGCAATGTGGCGCCCTTAGTTTTGTGAGTATTCACAATGAACATGCATGACAATTTATGCTTATGATGATAGAGAGAGGAAATAAAAGTACGCCTCCTTTGTCCTATGCCAGGTAAAACATAAGGATGGACACACCCTAAGGTTAGGACTCTAAATAGGTTGGCCACTAGGTCTGCTCTATTAGTGAAAGTTGGGATGGGTCTAGACCTCTAAAAGTTATGGTCCCCAGATTGCCCTCATAAGGATATGATTCATGAATCTAGCCACAGGTAGGGATAAACCCTCTCAATATGACTATTCCATGATCTCATGTACAATATATATAAAATGGTTATAAGTCCTCTACCCTATTGTTAAAACATGGGAAAAAAGAAATGAAAGGATGAGGAAACAAAAACATTGTTAGTGAAACATATATAACAATAACATAGGTTAAAATGTATGTACACTAAATCTTCTCATTTAAATAAGAGGAAAAACCCAACCAAAAGGACAATCCAAACAAACATCACTAAAAATAAAAACATTTTTTAGTTTTGTCATTTAATTATTGTAAGGGAAAAAATAGCAAGATACGACCATAAAAGGTAAAACAAATAAGCTACAAGTTACTAAAAATTTGCAAAACCAATTTTTATGGGCTTGACTCTCTTAAAATTCCCCAGTGGAGTCGCCATCTATAGCGACCAAAGAAAAATTGGTATTTCCTTTTAGAGAAACAAACATGGAGTCGCCACCAACTTTATTTAGTTTTAGGGAAGTTGGAAAACCTTTTAAGAAAAAGCTTTGGGTTCGGGAGTCGATTATGTCTAGGGAAGGCATGGAGACCTAACCCCACGGCACCCTAGAACATCCATAAAAATGGTTACCCGAAATTAGTTGTGTAAATTATTAATAACTTTGAAAATATTTGTTTCACCCCAAAAAACGTCTTTTAAGAAAGAACATCTTTAGTTGTGAAATTTTTGATTGAACCTGTGAGGTTGAACATGGCACGTAAGTCCACAGAGCAACCTCAAAATCTGAAGGGTTGAACATGACACTTGTCATAGGGCAACCTAAGAAATAAGATTGTTTTAATTAATCGAGTAATCATCCTCTATTTTTACGTAAAATAAATAATTTTACCTCTTGAAAATGGGACAAAAATGAAACGTATGAATGAAACTTTTTACTAACTTATTCAGTAAATAGAGGCACAAAAAAACAAGAATGTCAAGAAGAACTTATGAATAATATCAACAAAGAGAACAAGGATTACCAAATGAGAGCATAATAACAATGACTTTGTTTCCTCCCAGTGGTAAGATTTCAAGATCAAAACCTTTACATTTCAATATCACTGACTCTTTTGACTCTTCCTTCTTAACCACTCTAATAATAAAGAAGAGAAACAAAAAACTTAGATCTCTAATCTCTTTTCTTTACCAGGAAAATGTTAGATAAAATCTCTCTCCTCTTCCTCTGTCTTTGAATATTTCCTCTCTATCTCCTCTCTGATTTTTTCGTTCTCCCTCTAAAGAAAATGTTCGCCTCCTAAAGAAAATCTGCCCCCTTTTTTATAGATGGAGGAGAGGGCTTCATGCTTCTTCTTACCCAGTGGCTTCAAGGTTGGTCTTCATGAAGTCCGGGGCTCGGGTGGTTCTGAGCAAAAATAGCGTGTGTCCAGATGGGGGCGGCGTGAGCAGTGGAAATGAGGTGATTTGATGTGAAGGTTGCGTGTTTGAAGAGAGAAGGAGTGGGGGGTTTTGTCTGATGTGTAAGATGGTTTTTTTTTAGGGTTAGGAGTAGGGGTACTAGGTTAAAACGAGGGAGGAGATGAGGAAGAAGAAGGACCAATGGGTAGAGGAGGAAAAGAGGTCTTGTATGATGTGTAAAATAGGGTTTTTTTAGGGTTAGGAGTAGGGTTGCTAGTTTAAAACGAGGGAGGAGATGAGGAAGAAGAAGGACCAATGGGTAGAGGAGGAAAAGAGGTCTTGTCTGATGTGTAAAATAGGGTTTTTTAGGGTTAGGAGAAGTAACGCAATCTCCTTTCCTTTTTTGTTGATTGTCCTTTTCTCCTTCTTTTCTTCGTCCTTACTTCATTATCTTTTCCTTCTTCTTTCTTTATTCTTTAGCCTCCAGGCTGAAAACAAAATTGTAGTGGACGGAATCTCTTCGTCCAACAGAAACTTAGATATGCAAAAGTAGATATACACTGGACGGACCTCCTCATCCATCAAGAGTTTAAACATGCAATGGACGAATCCTCCTCGTCCAACAGAAAATTAGATGTGCAATGGACTGCCTACTCGTCCAACAGAAACTTAAATATGCAATGGATGGAACCTCCTCATCCGACAGAAAATTAAATGCAATGGACGGTACCTCCTCGTCCAGCAGAAAATTAAATATGCAATGGACGGAACCTCCTCGTTCAACATAGAATTAAATGCAATGGACTGGACGCGTTCAATGGCAAATGCATTGGAATGGACGGGACCACCCCGTCCAACAGCAAGTGAAATGGACTGGACGGGACAACCCCATCCAACAACAAGTCCAATGTAATGGACGGGACCTCCTCCAATCCAACAAGAATGCAATGCAATGGACGGGACCACCCCGTCCGACAGCAAGTCCAATGTAATGGACGGGACCTCCCCGTCCAACAGCAAGTGCAATGTTATGGACGGGACCACCCCGTCCAACAAGTCCAATGCAATGGACGGGACCACCCCGTCCAACAGCAAGTCCAATGTAATGGACGGGACCACCCTATCCAACGGCAAGTGCAATGGACTGGACTGCGTCCAACAGCAAGTCCAATGCAATGGACGGGACCACCCTGTCCAACAGCAAGTACAATGGACTGGACAGGACCGCGTCCAGCAGTAAGTCCAATGCAATGGATGGGACCTCCCCGTCCAACAGCAAGTGCAATATTATGGACGGGACCACCCCGTCCAATAAGTCCAATGCAATAGACGGGACCACCCCGTCCAACAGCAAGTCCAATGGACTGGACTGGACCGCGTCCAACAGCAAGTCCAATGCAATGGACGGGACCACCCCTTCCAACAGCAAGTCCAATGGATTGGGCTATCCCCTCCTTTCTTTGTTATTTTCTTTTTCTTCTTTCTCTCTTCACTATTATTATTAGTCTCCTTGAAGCATAATAAAAATTAGAATACAATGAAGACGGACAAAAATGGGTGTTCACACCTGGTACGAGATCTATAGTGAATTCCACTTCTCTTTCCGGTGGCAAACCTGTAATGTCTGGAGGGAAAACTTCAGGAAATTCTCTCACAATAGGCATAGAATCTATGATGGGAGTCTCATTAGCCTCCACTACGAAAAGTATCACAAACTGTTGAGAGTTGTCACTCCTCGTAGAAACTCCTTCATTGGCAGATGCTGCACTAAAAGGTTCACAAAATGATAAAGTCTTGCTAGAACAATCTAGCACTACATGGTTAGCCGAAAGCCAATCCATGCCAAGAATAACATCTATCTGTTGCATAGGCAAACAGATAAGATCTACAATAAATGTCTTATTCTCAACATCGATAGGGCACTGTAAACAAATAACATAGTACTCAAAGGATTACTGGTTGGAGTAGACACTATGAGGGTATAAGGTAATTTGGAAACAGTTAAGTTCAAATGATCCACACATTCATGCGAAATAAAAGAATGTGTAGCGCCTGAGTCAAACAACACATACGAGAGTCTACCAGCTATCAAACACATACCTTGTATAAGATCAGCAAATTGAGAGGATTCAGCTCCCCTCACGGTAAACACGCTTCCAGTGGCTTGAGGTTTGGCCGCTTGTGGTCTTGCTGCAGGGACTCCTCTTCCAGCTCCATCTCTATTGTCTCTAGTTCCTCTTCTGGCAGCTGTCGATTGTTGCATAACCCTTTGTCTGCAATCTCGTGCCACATGACCTGGTTTCTCGGAGTTGAAACAGCTAGGCCTATTTGTACAGTCTCTAGCATAATGTGATCCTCCACACGTGAATCAAACTAAGCCTTGTGGTTGCTAACCCACTCTAGCCACTAGTGCTGGTGCCGTCGTTTACCCCGGTCTCGCATATGGTCTCTGTCTCCACTGAGACCCACTTCCTCCACGCTTTTGGAAACTTGATTGGTTAGGACCACCACTCCTCAGTTGTTTCTTCTCATTGGCCATCCTTAGGTCTATACTTTCAATGGCGGCACTGTATCTCTCGACTAGCTCTGGTAAATATTGTATGTCAAGAGACACTACAGCCCTCTGCAGCTCATCTCTGAGTCCTTCCTCAAATCTTCTACATTGCCAGTCCTCACTTGGAAACCTCTGATAGAATTCCGAAAACTTGATCAAAGCCTCAAAATGTGATGCATACTCACCAATAGACATGTCACCTTGTTTGAGGTTTGTGAATTCCTTTTCCTTCTCGCGTCGGACTAGACGCGAAAAATATTTTTCAAAAAAGCAATCAGTGAATAACTGTCAGTCAATCGTTCTGCCTTCAGCCTCCAATAATCGTTTCTTTCCCTTCCACCAGAACTCTGCTCCTTTAGTTAGCATGAAGGCAGCATAAGTCATTTTCTTCTCCTCACTGCAGCACATCGCAAATATCTTTTCGATCTCTTGTATCCACCATCCTGCCTTCTCTGGGTAATACTCTCCTCAGAATTGAGGTGGCTTTCCGTTCATAAAATTAGTCAATCCGACATCTTCAGCTGCTACCGCCCTTCTCTGATTCTTAATTTCTAGCTGCTCTTTGTTCATCTGTGGCATCTCTGCATTCTGCTGGGTTTGAAATAGCTTAGCAGCAGCTAGGGTTTCCATTGAATTTGGAGTCGAAGATGATCCTCCTCCATTCTCAGTATTGTCAGCATTACCATTGACAGCTCCAATAATCCTTTCTGGAGTTCCGTCACCACTGTCAGTTGGACGTCCTCTTCCACGAGCCATGATTCTGTTAAAAGAAATCAACCGCTCTCATTAGTATGACATATAATACTACATAGACAAGTATATAAATACCATATGCCATACTAATATTGACCTCTCACATCAGATTCGAACACACTACCCAACTTCTAAGCATAGTCAAAATCCGATGTGGATTTAACTAGTCACGGCCAGTAACAACATCCTAAACCTCGTAGTCCTTGATTCTGATCGGACATAACCCCACAGTCCATTTTAGAACCAAACTGCTCTAATACCAAAATAAGACACCCCGCGGGTGCCCCGTTGTGTTATTAGATTAAAACCTCAATATTTAATTACTTAATCGCACGCTTAACGCGAAAATACGTAAAAATTAAAACTTAACTTATAAAGTATACAACTTCATATAGAATGGCATATCACAATATAAGTATATTATGCATATTATACAACATTATTGAGGATATCCTATCAGTAGGATCCCTCACTGACATATACTTAGAGAAAGTGTTAAACAGCGGAAAACATATTAAAAATACGCCTCACGAGACGCTCTGGCCATAACTAACTAGACCCTAATCACCATGGATCATAGCTCGCCCTCCGAATTCCGGTTCATAGGGAGTTCCATCCAACTCCTCTTCGATCAGCTCATTCACAGGGTCTTCACGCACCATTGCACAAAGAGATAAAACACAACATACAGAAATATACAGGGGATAAGCAACAGTTTTATCATCAAAAAGCGGAAAAGAGTCATAGTAAATTATACAGTAATTGTCACAGACAAACAACACACATAACTAACAGATCATCCTCAAGTTAATATATCATCCTCTACCCCCAATCTGCTACTCAAAGACACCATAGCTGCACACCTATTTCCTAAGGTGGAAGTGGTCTCACGAGAACTCTTGATTTTACGTGTATTATATTACCAATACATGGTGTATTATATTACCAATACACAGAAGTGTTTTACGTGTATTATATTACCAATACACGGTGTATTATATTACCAATACACAGAAGTGTTTTACGTGTATTATATTACCAATACACAAATGTCCTTGTACATTACCAATACACTTATGTCTTTGTGTATTATATTACCAATACACTTTTGTCCTTGTGTATTATATTACCAATACATGGTTATGGACAACAACGCCTATACTTGAATCTCACCAACCTGTTTAACAACATCCTAGTGCCTTAACCTTCCATTAGAACTTGACACATATTCTATGCCATAACACCTCTTTAACATACATAATCTAGGTTAGGCACTTCTAAATCATCATTATCCTCACACCCAAAACAATCATCTCTTTGACAACATATATATCTTTGCTTAAAATTCACTAAGCATAATAATAAAAACCAGGCAGATCATGCATAACACAATATCAATCAAAATATTCCCATATCACCAACATAGCACAAAATCAATTCAATAAAGGTAATAAAATCAAATCAACCATCAACAATATAAAATCAACCTAATATCGATAAACCTACAATCCCCGAATCGCCATTGGTTCTTTAGAAAAGGTTTCCAATGTGATTTTGGTCTTGTCGATTACTCGACTACTAGTAGGGTTTAGGTCGCCCTACACAATTATTATATAATCTACTACTTATCCATTCCAATGATAGGTTGGTTCTTTCCCCCACCTGGGTTATCACCGAACTCCCGAAATCGAAGCTCCTCGTTGTCACACCACAAAGTACTAACTCCACCTTCAACCAATCAACAGAATAACCAATAAATCAAACAAACGCATCTATGTTCTCATTAGGCTAGGTTTGGCCATTTAATTCAATTTAGAGTTATGATTCTTTTCTCAACATAAGACTTTGGATACTTATCACTTAGGCTCTAGGTAACTTAGATAAATTGCTATAACTTGAAAATATGGAATAAAAATCATCCAACCACTTAGGGTAGGTTTCGGTCTTGTATTACAAAATAGGCTAGGGTTTTCAAAACAACACAATTTCTTAGATCAATGATCTTAGAGTATTAAAGAGTATGAATCAATCATTAGATTTCACAAATCAATCAAAAACCTTTCACCCCTTTTATGTTAGGGTTTTGGCCTCTTTAGTATAAGTAGGCTAGAAATTTCCAACTTTCCAATCTCTTAGACTTAGCATCCAAATGTATTAAGGATATCAAGTCCATGATCATATTGGAAAATGAAAACAAAACATCCTAGATTCACAACCATCATAGGTTCGGCCATCATAGGAGAAATAGGCTAGAAATCTTTAAACTTTCCAATCTCTTAGACTTAGCATCCAAACGTATTAAGGAGCTTAAGTCCATGATCAAATTATAAAATGAAAACAAAACATCATAGGTTCACAACCATCATAGGTCCGGTCATCATAGGATAAATAGGCAAGAAATATTTAAACTTTCCAATCTCTTAGACTTAGCATCCAAATGTATTAAGGAGCTTAAGTCCATGATCATATTGGAAAATGAAAAAAAACATCCTAGGTTCACAACCATCATAGGTTCGACCATCATAGGAGAAATAAGCTAGAAATCTTTAAACTTTCCAATACTTTAGATTTAAGATCAAGAGGTATCTAGAAGCTCAAATACACGATCATCTTTCAAAAAGTTGAAACAAAACTTCCTAGGCCACTAATATATAGTTTCGGCCATCCTTGGAAAAATAGGTTAGAGATTTTTTTTTTTTATACAAACTCTTAGAATATGAAAGTAGAGATTAATAGAAGTCCATAGAAATTGGTTTCAACTCAAACGGAGTTTTCTACCATTTTCTAGAGATTTTAGAAGTTAAAAGAGCTTTCAGAACATTTTAAGAAGACATAAAGTAAACTCATGAAATAAGTGTAAAACTTGAAATAGAATAGTATGAGGGGGTTACCCTTGAAACTATAAATAAAAAGTATGAAGAACTTGAAGCTTGAAACTAAGTAAAAATGGAAACTTTAAGTGTTAGAAACTTAAAAATGAGAAAGTGAAGAAGTAGGAAAGTGATGAAGAGAAAATGAAATGGGTATTTATAGAGGGAGGGGTGAGAGTGGCGTGAAAGAGAGAGGGAGAAGCAAGTCTTGATGGCCAAGTTTTGGCTTATGCCTTGTTTGGTTGGAGAAGAGAGAGAAAATAGGTTTTTAGCATATAATATGTTATAATTCAAAAAGTGTCATCATGGTCACTTTTTAGAATGTGACTTAGGCTATTCCCCTAGTAAGTCACCTCACTCTCACATGTCACCTCATCACTTTTGTGCTCCCTACTTTGCTCCATTGCATATCCGGTTCAAGTTTCCGCTCATATTTTACCTGAAATAAATATTACATTTTATTTCCGAACTCAAATTTTTGAAAATTTCCAATATCATACAAAACATCACAAAAACACTAACCGTTTCGTTCATGGTTCAAAATTAGGTTTTCTGCTCAGTAAACTTTTATTGACAGTGAAAACGCAGACCGGGTTTCATCTGAATTTTCAACCCAAAATTTTACCGTAACCTTCTACCATAAAATAGACTATGAATAAGATTTTATTTTATTCAAAAGCACCTTCTAAATCTCAGATTAAAATATAATTAATTATATTTTAACCGGTTGAACAGCATAATTAAAATCAGGCTGTTACAGTGCTCACCTGTGCTGACCATAATGTAGAAGGCTGGACAGGGGTGGTTCACCCCAGTTGTCCTTAATAATAATAAAGGAAGACGCCAAACAAAGTGAAGACAAGCTAGATAACTTAAAGATGATAATGTACCTTGGTAGCCGAGTGACCAAGGGGGCCTTGATGCTTAATGGTCAAGGTGTTGAGCTCTGGTGCTCGAGAACCAGAGTGTTGATAACTAAAGTAAAAGATAATGTTGTTGATGTTGTACCTTGGTAACCTAGTGGCCAAGGGGGGCCTTGATGCTTAATGGTCAAGGTGTTGAGGCTCTGGTACATTTTGCCAGAGTGTTGAGGCTCTGGTGCTTTTTGGCCAGAGTGTTGAGGCTCTGGTACTTTTCGGCCAGAGTGTTGTGGCTCTGGTGCTTTTTGGCCAGATTTTTGAGGCCTTGGGGAGGTCGTCTGAGAGTAAGGCGATCTGGCCATCCACGGTGATCTAAGTGATTTGGCCTCCCGTGGTGGCGCATCGGAGAGTATGGTGCGCCCACTGTCCTAGGGGTCCCACCCAAGGTTTGGTGGATTACCCCGGCGTTGGTACTTTTTGGCCAATGTGAAATGTAACTCCGAAGTCGTACGCCCGATATAGATGGATCCACATGCATTCGGAGTAATGAGTTACATTGCATTATATGATTGAGGTTATATTGTGATATGCTTGTTGTGTTGGTATGATGATTATGTTATGATTTCTATGTGTTGTATGTTCATCTTGCCAACTATCATGTTGCCGTTATGTTTTATATATGGTTCTTACTCCCCGTCTTTTGTTGTTTGCTTTGCATGTATCTTTTTGGCTATGCAGAGGACGGTGAGAAGCTTGCTGAGGAGTGACTCTGAAGAGCCGCTACTCGTAGTTTAGTTTATGTTTTGTTTTAGTTTGTTTATCCAAGTTGTTTATCGGATTGGTTATACCAGCTCTGTAATGTGACATCGGGGTTGGGTTATGTTTTATGTTTATTTTATTTTAAAACTATGTTTCTTTTCCACGTTGTTGAGACATTACAACGTGGTGCTTTCTATCCGATTTTTATTTTATGAAATAAATGCATGTTTTAATTTTACCTCTTTTATGTAAATGTTTTATAAATAACATGCGGGGTAGAGGGTGTCACAATATCAACAAGATGCATCTTCTTTTCGGAAGCATATCCCTTAAGAACTCTATAGTTAAGCGTGCTTGGCTTGGAGCAATTCTGGGATGGGTGACCTCCCGAGAAGTTTTCCCAGGAAGGAAGCATGTGAGTGACGACAAAACACGCTGAAAAGACCCGTGTCGGTCTGTGGGGACAGTCGTCAATCCATAGAGCAGTCAGGGATGTTACAAATGGTATCAGAGCGGCACCTCTCCCGGTACGGTGTGGTTCGGGGACGAACCAGGCAGAAGCTGGTGGGCATGTGACACCTGGGTACTGACGAGGGCGGTGAGTGGTCGTCGGAGCAAAGAGAGCACGAACAAGGAGTGGTTCTTGGCAGTCTTCTCGGCGGAAGGACACGTGAATGAACCGATAACACACCAGAATGAGAGGGATCTTGAGACAATGTAGGTATGGGACTATACAGTTAAGGATGAATTATAAGAATTCATTGGTACTACCTATACCAACAAGATCATCTTCTTTTCGGAAGCCTATCACTTAAGAACTCTACAGTTAAGTGTGCTTTGCTTGGATCAATTCTGGGATGGGTGACCTCCTGGGAAGTAGCGTGTGAGTGAGGGCAAAGCACGCTGAAAAGACCCGTGTTGGTATGTGGGACAGTCGTCAATCCATAGAGTAGCCAGAGATGTTACACTAACGAGTGCCCAATGAATGCCCCAAAGGCACCCGTTAAGGAACCAAGAAAAACAAGTTTTCATTGAAAAATTAAGCATTTCACTTTTTTAAATATTAAATGCATCAAGTCTCTATGTAAACTTTATTTTCTTGATATCTTAACGAGTGCCAGTTAGCATTTTCCAAATTTGTTACTACCTTGATATATTTTTTGTTAATTAAAAAAAATTATATCAAGTTATTCAGCGGCATGCAAAGACGGGGTCGTTTCAAAGCGCGTAAAGAGCATGTGCCATTGTAACACTAATTTAATGGGATGAAACTGAGAGTGGGGCATGCGAATGAGACCCAACCCAACAGAAAATGAAAGAGAAATGACCAAAGCTGAATGAAGCTCTCTCTCGCTCGCTCGCTCCATAGATTTCCCCAAACCAACTCTTCTCTTCACTGCGCTTCGGTGTTTTTCAATTTCTATTTTTATTTCTCTTCTCCCCGAAACTAAAACCCCCTAAGGTATTATTCATCTCCCTTCTATTTTTTTTTATTCTTCAATTTCTATCAACTGTTGTGATTTCTGTTTAGCTAGATGAGCGATGACTCTCTTGTAGAAAAATTTTCAGATGCTGCGTTGTTGTTCATGTTGATTTTTACAACACATTACTCAAAATTTGTTGCTTGAACAAAAACTGGAAGAATAAAAGAAAGGGGGAAAAAAGAGAATGATAGATTGATGGCTTGTGAGAGTTGTGGCAGTGAGGGAAAGTTAAATGTGAGAAGGCCTCACTTCTATGAGGTTTATTCCCCCACCTCCAACTCTGATAGACTGGTAATTCCTCTCTCTCTCTGACCTAGTTACATGTTCTCAATTCTCAAAACAAATTATTACTACCCAAATTGTTGTAATAAAAATGAATGAAATCTTATCTAAAACTAGCTTATTGTTAGCATCTGATGTCACTGGTTTTACTAATTAGGGAGCCCATTTCTTTATGAAGAATGCTAATCCGTGTCCTAACTGGTTAAGGAATCAAGGAAGGTTTGTATTGAAAGTTTGTGTTTTTAATATATTAAAAACTGTAACACTGGTTAGCAAGATATAATGCATAATAATAATTAATACATCTATATTATGCAACAATAACAAACTCAATTGTTTTTGGTTAACAAAATATGTTATTCTTTTACTCTTCTACAATGAAAAGCTTATTTTTATTTTTTAGAAAATGAAGGTGGTAAACTGTCAAGTGTTCCTTGATACCACAAAGTCCTCAACTTTCCAACCACGAAGGAGGCACACTTCAAAATAGTCAGCGTCATTTGTTATAATTTTTAAAATTTGTCATATTTTTGTGGCCGTGTTGTATTATGTCTGTTTTCAATATCATATCTATGCTTTCTAGCTTTCCAATGGTTTGCAAACATTCTTCTACACAGAGACCCTTAAAATTGTGAAGAATACCAGAAAGAGTCATCTTATTTATAGACTTGCAGTTCACCGTCAGATTATCCTCCTAAGTTGCCAGTGCCATTGTATCTAAACAAGGGTTTGGGAGATGAATGATTTAAGTTAATCTGATCATAAAATGCTTATTTTGGTTCATGTTATCATAAAATGCTTATTTTCATATTTTGGTTCATCTTATCATAAATGCTTATTTTGGTTCATCTTTTCATAAAACGCTTCTTAGGATTTTTCTGTATAAAAGTAAATTCTTTTTGTTACAGAAAATTCCAAATGGATTCATATGTTGCATGGAGGGCAGGACATATGATTCTATTTCATTAATAGGTCCTAGTGGAAATACTTGGCCTGTTCGATTAATTAAGCAGGACAATGATCTATTCTTCCATCATGGATGGCCAACGTTTGTGGTAGATCATTGTTTAGAATGTGGTGACCTTTTGATTTTCAGATATGAGAGTCACTTGCATTTCTCTGTGCAAGTATTTGATAAAAGTAGATGTGAGAAAGAAGCATCATTTCATTCTGAATGCAGTCACACTTCATGTGAGTTTGATAATATTAAAGGACATAAAAGAGATAGGAAGGAGAATTCTTCTTTGGATGTTGTTGTTGGTGATTTTCTAAAGAAAATGAAAGGTATTGCCATTAGGTATCAAGAACTTAAGATGGGTGCTGATGGTAAAGAACTAATCCTGTATGAGGTAGTAAAACCAATTAGTATGTTCAGAGAAAAAGAAGAAACCTTCAAAGAATGTTCAGCTAATGATGTCCCCATACCTTTTCAGATGGAAAATAGCAATGAAGATGAAGGTGCAACTGCTTTGATCTTATTCTGGGTCTCACAAAAAAGAACTATTAAAACTGATATACTCTTGCATAGAGAACCAATGTTTGTCTAGGAAAGTATATTCTGCATTCAAGTCCTTTTATTTATGCAATAGCATTTACTTAAACTCAATGCTTGGTTGAATTGTTAAATTCGATACAGAGGCTGCCATCCTATATAGAAGTGGGAAGGAAGATGGTCAATATATTCTCAATGGAGTTTCGCTATCAAAAGTTTCAACACATGACGAGAAAAAAGTAGCTCGGTCATTTACTTCTTCTTTACCATATTTTGTCAGAATCATGAAAAGCTTCAATGTCAGTGGTGCATACACTCTGGTGGGTTGTTCCCTTTTGTAGTTCTATTTAATTTCTAAATAATGTTTTTCTATCATGTAATGTATGGCCTTATTTTTAAGGCACTTGTGTAGAGCACCATCTGCTTGAGAAATTGATCTGTTTGAGATAAATTATTATTTTTTACCCCAAGAGTGCTTCTTTATTCAAACCTCGGTGCAACACTTAGAGTTGTTGCCTTGTGCAGGACGGTCATAGGTTCAAGTTGGGGCGGCCTCTTGCAAATGTAAGGTTTCCTACTATAGACCCACAACCCACATTGTGGGCCCAGCCCTTCCCTGGACCTGCGCATAGCGGGAGCTTTATAACACCAAATTGCCCTTTTTTTTATTACTTCTTCATTCATGTGCCAAGGATGAAAGCAAATCAGATGTATACATTACTAGCAAAAGATGATATCAATGAAATTTCATCCATAGTCCATACAATTACTAATTAGTGAATGTCACACCTTTGGTAGATTTGACCTATTCTTTCCTGTACACTTAAATCAATCTTGGATTGAAGTTCTATATTTAGTGAAAATGTTGCTTGGGAAACATCTCAACTGATCTCCCATATAAACAAGCTTCTATACAAGTTTGAGACCTTTTCTGTCTTGTGTTTCTCTGAAAAGTAGCGATATTTCTATTGTTATCATGGCTTCCTGCTCGTTTTAAAATATTGGTTCGAACAATGTGATGGTATTGAACTTTCCTTCCCCTCACATCTTTCCCAAGGCAATTAACCTTGAAGAAGTGATTGTTATTTCTCTCTCACTCTTTTTGCACACACACACATACAAACATATACATGCACACAGCCATACACATGAAACTCTTGCTTATACTGATTTACAAATGGTATAATGCAGAATATCCCATATCAGTTTTCAATGACACATCTTCCAAACTGCAAGATAAAGATTACTCTTCATAATTGGAAAGGAGAATGTTGGACTGTTAATTCTGTGCCAACAAGAAGAGTACATACGAGTCACACTCTCTGCGGAGGATGGATGGCTTTTGTTCGTGGCAATAACATAAAGGTTGGAGATATCTGCATTTTTGAAATTGTGCATGAGTGTGAATTACGTGTTCAAATTGCTAGAGTTGGAACAGATAGGCTTGACAACCAGGTCGGGAAACTAGCTTTTAGTAGGTCTAATGACGGTTGTGCTATCACTTGCCATAAGACTTCCACATATATTCCAATGAATACTAAAGTCAGTTCAAAATGCATAAGAAAAGCTAATCTATCTGATAAAAAGCGATCAAAGAATGGTCAAGAAGCTGGTTTATCCACTGATGTGAAGAAATCCGGTAGAGCTTCAAATTCTAAGAAGATGGGTCTTTCCTCTCAGTCCAAAGTTACCCATAAAAAGTTGGGTAAGGTTTTTCATCTATTTGCCTAATTGGTTATCCACTCACTCTAATTCAATTTAGATGTTTCTGCAACAAATTTCTATGAAGTACTTTTATTTTCAGGAAAAAAAAGAGAAGTATGCAACTCAATTCCTTGAGAATTAAAATCGTGTCATTTTGCTAGTGAAAGTAAAAAATAGAAAGGCCAGATGATGTAGATTTTCTTTCTACGAAAGTTTCTACCTTCCTATTTATTGTAAACAAAGACAGTTGTTCAGAAGAGACATCATGTTGAAGATGAACTAAGCTCACAGGCAAAAGCTGGTTTGAGAATGTTGTTTGCACTTGATGAACAAAGAGTATCCCAAGCTTTTACTTCCCCTTTTCCTAATTTTGTGAAAATCATGAAAATGTTCAATGTTAGTGGATCATATACTTTGGTGAGTAGTACACTACACAACCATTTAGTGTCAACATTTACTTGTTCTTTTGTATATTATTATTTAATATCAATACTAACTCATTGAGTACCTTTTAAATTGTAGAAAATCCCACACCAATTCTCTGCTGCACATCTCCCCACCTACAAAACAGAAGTAAAAATTCGTAATTCAAGAGGTGGGTGTTGGACTGTGAACTCTGTCCCAGATCCCAAAGGCAGAATAGTGCACAAATTTTGTGTGTGTGTATGTGGGGGGGGGGGGGGGGGGGGATGGCGTTTGTTCGTGATAATGACAACAATTTTGGAGACACGTGCATTTTTGAACTCGTTGCTCTGTGTGAGATATAGGTTTATATATCTGGGGTTGGAAAAGAGAGGCTTGACCATCAAAATGGGCAAGTGAAACTTAATAGATTAGCTACTGTTCCATCTAACTGCTAACACTCTTGTTTAAAAAAGATAAATCCATCTTCAATTTTTATGGTGAGTTGCAAAAGATCTTTTGCATTTAATGCATGTGTCAGTAATTTCATACTCGTGGTATATCATATATGTGTAACACCTCACCATTGACATCCTAATTTATCATCACCGATCAATATTGTATAATTATTGAGTATGCCCGCTATGCCGTTTCTTTTTAAATTTTAATTCTTATTGATTGTGTATCACTCTCAGTTGGCGCATGGAATGTTGTTATTGTAGGATTCAGATCCTCTTCATTTCCCTTGGAAATGGAGATCTCCATTTCTCTTTTTATACAACTGACGTGTGGCATTGAAAGGAATCAAGGGTTGAGATTCATCTATTTTAAATCAACTTAAATTTAAAAATAAAAAACAAATAGAAAATGCTTTCCGATCCATACATCAGTTTTTTTGGGGGAAAGAACTTCATTCCTTTGCACAAAGAACAAGATACTTCATTCCTTTGTACCTCCACACTTGACCGCCACCGTGCTACAGTGCCCCCGTGCTACCGTGCCGGAAGAATGCCTACCCTTTCTAGTTGAAGATATGAACTCTTCTATGGTTCTATTTAAGGAGTAGAAGACAAACCAGCAAGTCAAATGGAGCCAAGTTACCCAATATTTGCAGCAAGTCACAATAGGAGTCAATAAAATAAGTAAAACATTCAATCAAAGGAGGAATGGGTTTTCAATCATGATGAGTTTCTATCTCACGACGGGGCGGCACCGCGGCGATGCAATGCCATAGCGGTGGGATGGGGCAGCGTCACAACGTCACTCACTGTAGTCACGAATGGAGCATTGGAATGGATCTTATGCGCTTAGATAGCTTCCACTCTAAATCTCTAATGCTCCTCAACAATATAATGTTTGTTGCTGTTAAATGGTAGAAGACATTTGAGGGAGGAGAAGACAAACCAGTAGTGAAATGGAGAACGTGCGCTGCCATTGGCTGTCAATGGCGGAACATAGGTCGGGTGGTGGTGGTCGATGGCGAAACATAGGCAGGGCGGGTCGGAGGCGGCTTTTGGTGGTGGTGGTCGACCGCGGGAGGTGGAAGAGATGGTCTGGAGTCATCGAATGGAGGAGAATTGTTTCTGGTCCCAAATTTGATATGTTTTTTAAGTTAAAAATAATTAAACTAAAATAAATTTGAACCATTGAAATGTGTTAATGCCACGTGTACGTACCAGATTAAGGGGACTAGAAATGTCCATTTCCTTATAGAATGGAGAGGATCCGGTTCCGTTATTATATAGGCAAACAATATCATGATTTATGCTTTTTTTTAATAGGAAAATAATTAATTGAAAATAAGTATATAATAAGCGAATTATGTAATTATAGCAATTAATTGGAAGATTTGAAAATGTCTTTAAAAAAATAAAATATTATAAAAATATGCTAATGACGTCACATCAATGGTTTGAAAGTAGAATTTATTGAAACTAGCTTTTTCTAGGGTGAGTAGCCTTGTAAAGTCTTTCATACTGAGAGAGTTGACCTTACCTGTTGGTAACTTCTAATTTTCTATCCTTTTTTCCTGGTCAATGTCGTACATCATCATCTTCTCCATTATCTCTTCCTCCTTCCACCCTCAACAACCCTTTCAAGCACCCCACCATCTCGGTAGTTCTCAAAATCCTAACCTTCTTTCCATTGCCATTTAGGTTTTTTATCAAACATCCTACAATCATCTTTTTCATCAGTAATCAATTCAAATGAAAGGCATAATTAAAGAAAGATAAATAAGCAACAAAGAAAGTAAATGGTGCCCAGAATTTACCCACTGTGAAAATCAGCTATTGATTGTTTAAACATGAATCCTTTACAGTAAAAAAAATGTTCCTTATATTGACAAACTAACTCAACTAAGAATGAAGAGAAGACAAGTTTGTGTATTTGTAATGAATCCAAGTAAACTAAGGATCCTCCTTGTACTTGTTCACAACAAAACAACCTTCCTCCGTCCACCGCGCCAACCACCGCGAACTCACCTGAAGCCACCGTCCAGAACAAAACCGCATGTCATCATGTATCCATCACAAAGCAAACCAAAACAGTTATGTCGTCCTGGACCTCCACATTTCGCCATCCTCATCTCAGATCCATCACCACACAAACAGTCGTGTCGGAGTTGTCACACCACTGCAACTAGATTCAACCATGAACTAAACATCTCAGGTAGCTTTGTCTGCTGCATCGTGACCATCGCTAGCAAAAAAACATCATATCTTAACCAAATTTGTAGTGTGTGGTGCGTCACATGGTAGAAAGGAGTAGAGGTCGGACTGCGGCGGTTTGTGGTGGCCTAAGACGGATAAAGGGCAGTGGTATGCGATGGGCCAAGGCTTAGATAGCTTGCTGGCACTGGTATATCGAACGGAAGTTTCGGCGAATCACACTGATACTCCCGCAACTTTGCGGGAGGGGTTTGGCCACATCAGACAAGCGGAGGATGCCTTCAGATGGGTGGGGGGGGGGGGGGGGGGTAAGGGCGTTGGGTACATGGGTCATGGGATGAGGGGTCCCTCTTGACTAACCTATGCAACAGGTTACCATAGATGCATCAGGACCATACAATTTTTTAAAGCATTCTAACGGTTACAAGTTTTGGCTAACCGTGCATGACTTGCTTCACTTGCTCAACGTATAAGCCACCTTGAAACTAGAATACTTTTCAGTTTTCAGTTAAGTAATAGTTTTATATGCATTTGATCCTTGATCAATGAATATTTCAAACCACGAACAATGAATAACTCTCGTGAGCCTTGTCGCCCTTCTTTCTTTCAACCTTCATCGCCGTCAGTTGTCCCAGTCCCAGCTGCAGCTCCACGGTCAGTCACTCGTCACAGTCTCTACTGAAGATCCGCTGTCAGTCACTCGTCCTGGTCCCAGCTCCGATGTCACTCGTCCATGTCCCATCTCCACTGTTCTATCCTCCACCACGGCACCTTCGTCTGCCTTGTGCCTACTATGCAGTCGTGACAGGTGACTCTGTCAAAGAGGTTATTTGTGCTCCATTTTGCTAGACTATGTTCTACTGTCCTATGATCCATCATGTTTTACCATTAGATTTGATGATGTTTTCTTCATTATGCTGTTGTGAATGCTTTTGATGAACGCTATTGGTTTTAATTTGTATATGATTGATTCTAAGCTATATGATATAAGGGCACTTTCAGATTTTAAGAGCATGTTTTTGTTGTTTTGGGTCTAATTTTTTTGAGTGAAAATTGAGACTTCAATATTGGTGTTCCTTTAACAAATATCCGAGGATATCCGTAATATTCGTGGGTATCCGTAAAACCCGCTAAATACCTGTCTAGCGGTTACCTGCTAAGGTAACGGGCGAGGACATACATGATTTTTACTTGGAGGGGGCCGGGGAGTACTCATGCGCCCTCCCAGCCCCATTGCCATTCTTAGTCAAACACGCTTAACTTTGGAGTTCTTAAGTTATGAGCCCATCACTTATGAACTCCAAAGTTAAGCATGCTTGACTTGGAGCAGTTTTGGGATAGGTGGCCTCCTGGGAAGTTTTCTTATGAAGCGTGAGAATGGGGACAAAACATGTTGAAAAGACCTGTGTTGATTTCTGGGGACATTCATCAATCCATGAAGCGGCCTGAGATGTTACTGATAATGTAATGACCAAGATTTCTTGCCTTCAAAATTTGTTGTTATTGTTGTGGATTTCCTCCTTTATGAGCATATATATAATGACCAAGATTTCTTGTGGATGTATGTCATGAAAATTTGAGGGCACTTTTCAAGTTTTTTTTATAACCTTTTCAGTTATTCTTGATATGAATGTGTTGGTATTATGAGAATTCGAATTGGATTTTGACTTTCAAGTTATCTTCTAAGTTTTAACGTGTGAATTGTGAATTTGAATCAACAAGAAGTTCATGATAATCTTGTTAGGAGCATAAGCAGGTCCAATCTGATCCGATGGATCCGAATCAATGTGAACAAATTTTGGTGGTTTGGATTTATTCATCGGATAAGATCAGATTTGAAATCTCGAATCTGAAGGCAATCGATTAGGATATCGGATTCAAAAAATGGAACCAATCACTTAAAAAATAATATTATTATTAATTTGATAACAATATTTTTTATGAACACAATTAATATATTGATATATTATTCCTAAAATTAATATATTAACTAAAACAATTTTTGTTTTTTAAAATGTGTTTTTTTTACTATTTTTGAAATTAAAATTAACATAATATAAAAACATGATGATCCGATGATCCGATCCGATCCGATCCAATTCAAATAAAATCGATTTATGAATTAAGGTAATAAAATATTAAAAGTTTAAGAACCCTAATTTTCCAAACTACTTATAAATATCCACTTTCTATCTTCACGCTGCGTTGCGACAGTTCACCCCTTGTGAGTCTTACATCATCATGTTTTCTCTCTTATCTTGCTTGCTCACATTGTTTTTGCTTACTCTCTCTCTCTCCTCCATTTGTTTCAGTTGCTTAAAGGCACAAATCCCAGTCAACTCGGATTCAAATCGTCTTCCTCTTGTGTCAACTTTGAGGTATGTTTTACTCGACACAAATTCTTGTATCTATAACTTTCCTTATCATCACATGTCTTCAAAATTTGGTGTTATTGTTGTGGATTTCCTCCTTTACGAGCATATATTTAATTACCAAGATTTTGTGAGCTATTCTGGATACGATTTTCTTAGTATTATGAGAATTAGATTTTGGATTTTGACTTTCAAGTTATCTTCTAAATTTAATTTGTGAATTGTGAATTTCAATCAATAAGAAGTTTATGATGATCTTGTTAGGAGAGTAAGTGGATTTGATCTGATCCATGAATCCGGTGGATCCGATCCGATTCGAACCTATTTTGGTGGTTTGGATCGATTCATCAGATCAGATCGGATTTGAAATGTGGAATCTGAAGGCAATTGGTTTGTATATCGAATTCTAAAATCAAACGATATCTTTTTAAAAAAATATATTATTAATAACTTTATTATTTTTATTTACAAAATTCATGTATTATTCCTAAAAAAAAATATCCACCAAAACATTGTGTTATTTTTTCCTTTTTTGTATTTTAAAAAAAATTGAAATTAAAATTAAAATAATTAAAAAATAGGATAATCCGATGATCTGATTTGAGACTTTAACCGAATTTTTTCAATTTGGATTTTTATTTTATTAAATTAATAAAATATGAAAAGTTTTGAACCCTAACTTTTCCAAACCCCTTATAAATGTTCGCTTTCCATCTTCACGTCGCGGCGCCACAATTCACGCCTTGTGAGTCTTACATCATCACATCTGCTCTCTTATCTTGTTTGTTCTCACCCTTTTTGCTTATTCTTTCTCTTTCCTCTATTTGTTTTAGGTGCATAAAGGCCCAAATCTAGTCAACTTAGATTCAAATCTTCTTCCTCTTGTCAACTTTGAGGTATGTTTTACTTGACACAAATTACTCCTTCTATAGCTTTCATTATCATCACATGCCTTCAAAAATTGTTGTTATTGTTGTGGATTTTCTCCTTTATAAGCATATATTTAATTACCAAAATTTCGTGAGGTTGTTTGTCAAGCAATTTGAGGGCACTTTCTCATGTTTCCCCCCTCCATTTTAGTCATTCTTGATGTGAATCTGTTGGTATTATGAGAATTAGATTTTGGATTTCAACTTTCAAGTTATCTTTTAAATTTTAATGTGCGAATTATGAATTTCAATCAATAAGAAGTTTATGATAATCTTTTTAGGGGTGTAAGCGGATCCGATTCCATCCATGAATCCGGTGGATTCGAACCGATTCAAACCTATTTTGTGGTTTGAATCGGTTTATCCGATCCGATCGGATTGGAAATGTTGAATCTGAATGCAATATGTTCAGATGTCGGATTCTAAAAAAATGAATCAATCACTTTAAATTTTTTTATTATTATAATAGGCTTAATTGTACTTTTCGTCCCTCAACTTTTTCAATCGTGCGATTTTGGTCCCTCAAAAATTTTAATTGCACATATCGTCCTCTAATTTGTCGAATTGTGCAAAATCAGTCTTTCTGTCCATTGCCAGTCAACGTGTAATAGCCTAATAGGGACTGATTTTGTACAGTTTTACAAATTAAAGGATGAAATGTGCAATTAAAATTTTTTAAGGACCAAAATTGCACAATTGAAAAAGTTGAGGGACGAAAAGTGAAATTAAGCCATTATAATATTATTTTTTTATTAAAAAAATTAATATATTATTCCTAAAATTAATTTATTAACAAAAATGTTGTTTTTTCCTTCTATTTTTCGAATTTAAAATTAAAATAATTAAAAAAAGGGTAATCCGATGGTCTTATTTAAATCAAACCGACTTTAATTGGATTGGTTCGGTTGAGGTTCATAGAAAGTTTTTTGTAAAATCCGATCTATGCCAATCAAATTTAACCATATCAAATGCTAAATTATCATATATTCAATCCAAGCCGATCCAATTACATCCCTGGATCTTGTTTTAATTTTGATTTTTATAAATAATAATCGTTCTCAAGGGGATTTGCGAGAAAGGGAGGGGCGAGGATGAAAAAAATACTCTCCATGACAAAGATCTGGGATGGGAAAAAGTTGGGGGCGGTAACGGGGTATGGGAGGTAGCAAGATGAAACTTTGATTATTATTTTTGTCCTTTTTGATATGTTTATACTTTTATAAATGATTTGTTATATTTTTTACGTTGCAAATTTATTTATGAGTTTATCCTCAGAACATAAAATTTCTGGACCGTCTGACCGCGCTGTCGCCACGCGCCAAAAAAACGAGCGATTATAAAATAATGCAGTATAGTGCGACAACTCGGATCGTCTCTCAAGGACTCTTTAGTTGTTGTTATTATTAACAGAAAATTAGTAAGAGTTAGAAATGGGGGTTTTGAGATTAAAATAAAATAAAGGAAACAAAATAAAAACAAGTTAAGAAAAGAGATTAACAAGTAAACAAAAGCGATTAACCCATCGTTTCTCGCTTTCCCACTATCATTGGTTCATGCAAATCCTAAGCGAGATACTAATCCCCCCCGATTGTAGCAACAATTAACAAACGAAAACCGCTACTACAGATGTATGTTCCTATTCCCGAAATAACAAACGGGGTTAAGCTCTCATGAACAAACGAACATGAATGAACACACGCGAAATAACAAACGCGATTATATATAGGAACATAGCATCACCGAAATAAAACAATACAACACTATATATTCCTGAAATAACAAACAGAAACATACAGCATTGCATTGAAAAGAGAGAAGCAAATGATCATGAAATACAGAACCTCAAATGTTAACAGAAACCAATTACAGTAGATTAATCTAGGAGACTAATTCTCCATTACAAAAGAAAGACAACAAACTAAAAGGAAAACAATAGCTAACAAGTTCAGAAACTAGCCAAAACTGGCTAATTCTGACTCCCTTCTTCATTTCTGCCTAAGACTGCTTATATACACGTTTCTGGAGTCAGAGTACTCGCGAGGCGAAGCACTGCTCGCGAGGCGAATTACATGAAAGGTCTGCAACTTTTGGTCTTCTCGCGAGGCGAGCACATCCTTCGCGAGGCGAACTCTTCAGCTTCCAACTGTTACGCCCGTGGCATTCAACACGCCCAAACCGTGATGGCTTCTGATCTTCCAAGACTCGCGAGGCGAAGGAATGCTCGCGGGGCGAACGCTTCAACTTCAGAATTGCCACGGCTGTGATCTTCAACACGGGCAAGCCGTGATCGTCTCTGACTTTTTCATGGTTGCAATACTCGCGGGGCGAGAGATTATTCGCGGGGCGAGTGGCTCCAGATTTATTTTATTTTATTAACCTGAAAATAAGAAAATATAATAAGTATTTTATTTAACTCTAAATCAACTAAATTAACTTAAAAACAATTTACAGACTCAAAATACTACTTAAGAACAATCAAGCCTAATTTGGGTAAAAATGATATAAAATTAGCATAAAGCCAAGGTCTTTACTAGTTATAAAACCAGTCAAACAGAGGCTCATCAAAATACCCCAAACTTAAACTTTGCTTGTCCCCAAGCAAACTACACTCAAAAACTTAAAAAGACTCAAGACCTGGCAAGCTTAAGAATTCAATCAACTTTCCATAGATTTCAAGCAATTTTTCAAAAGAATTTTTCTTTCAATGTTCCCCCCCTTACAAGCAAAACAATCCAATCCCCACATTCATTTATTCTAAACAATTGAGAAATTAATTATTCAGACAATCAGAAATCTAAGCAGGGGATCCAAGTTACACACAAAAGGGAGATCACCAAAATCAAACAACTGCCTACCTCACTAGGGAAATTTATGTTCACTCAATCACTCAATTTGTGTCAGGCTAACATTTCACTCAATTTTCACTTTTAAGAGCACTTCCCATAAATTTGATTTTCATCTCTAAATGATTCCCACAGAAAACATGCAAGCAACATCAAAAGGTCTTTTATGGGTTGTAATGGGGCCTGGCTAAGGGTAGGATATACAAAGGAACTAGGCTGAGGACCCTAGGAACTAAGAGAGCATGAAATTATTTACACTTTGAATTTAACTCAAGTTCCTTTTTCATTTTTCATTTTATGCCTTGGGTGACTACAGCCATTTATTCAATTTTTTTTTTTCTGTTTCTTTTTTTTTCTGTTTCTTTTTTTTTTTTTTTCATTTTTACACTTTCCCTTTTTTTTTTCTTTTTCTTTTTCCCAATCCCAAACAACATATTGCACCGGGTAGCCACCCCAAACTTAATTTCTTGCACCCATTCTAAGATTACATGCTCTCCTAATCCTAAGATCGGGTTAACATGGTTTTCCAGATTTTTGGGTTTATAACATTAGGTTATCAAGAATTAATAGGCTAATAGGCTCAATGGGGCTAACTAGGGAACATGCATTAGGAATTGGTTATTTTAGGCTAAGTAGCTATTTACAAAGAAAATGCCTAAATCATTTGCTACACACATATAATCATGCAAACCAAAAAGAGATTCAATCAAATCCAGGGAAGTGCAACTTAAAAAGTGATTTTCACACAATTTAAAACATGTTGGAGGCTCAAAACCTCACCTGGACATTTTTGCAAATTATTTGAAAGAGATTCTATCCCTAGTGTGTGCTTCCTATCACCCCAAACTTATCATAAATCATGCCATCATAATAAAATCTCAAAGTTCAGTTTTCAATCACATGGGGATCATTTTTCAAAAATTTTTCAAATCCTAGGGGGAAACAGTCAACACTATCATGCAATCAATCTATGCAAAAATTAATCAAATCCAATAAACTTGCCAATACCAAGACACAAACACAACTCCTGAGCTTCTCAAATTATTCAGGAGCATTTATTAAAAATAAAACAGAATTAAAGTAAAGGAAAGAAAATTAAAAAGAAGCAAGGGTAAGAAAAACTCATTGAAGGGCGTTTCCACCAGGGGTCCCACCGCTGTAACATAAGTCCCACATGGTAGCCAAAGGACTGAAATTCATTCCAAGCCTCCCTAACTTGCAGCCTTGATGCGGAGGTGAGTGCTTGACAATCATAGTAACCTCGCCCAGTGCGGCGGACTTCTCACTCCCCTTCGGGTCACAGATGACCTCCTTCTCAATAAAATCTCCCCAATAGAAGTGGGGTTCAACCACTTGGACTGGCCATGGTGCAAGATCCAAGGGCTTAAACTCCATCACTGGTGGCTCCTCAGGGGGAGGTGGCAAACAGTTAGAAAATGTTCTTGGTGTTGCTTCAACTTCTGCAATGTCTTCATCCACTGCACTAACAAAATTTTCACCTGCTATACATGCAGAAATTTCAGCACACACCAAACAAAGGTTAGAGTTAGTACACATATTACAAGAAAATGAATCAGAAAAATCTACAATGTCTGGAAATTCTGCAATTAGTTCATCATCCACCCCTCTACTCTCAACACGTGCATCTAAGACCAAAGAGTCTTCTTTATCCTCAAGCACGGTGGAGCAAATGTTCTCTTGATCCATATGGATGCTTTGCTTAACATACCTTTCAAAATAGCAATCTACACACAAAGCATTGCCATCACAATAACAATCATCAGGGGATTCAACACACAATTCAGTAACAGAAGTATCAGTATCAGACTCATCCTCAGAGGTATTTTCAAGAATAAATTGTGCCTCTGTAGGTTCTTCAATGGGCTGTGGAGCTAGCATTGCAGCTGAGTTGGCGGTAACTTGATCAATTAGAGCCCACAACTTTTGAGATTCAGCTTGGTCCCTCTGTTGGGCTTCAAGATTACTTGCCTCCATTGCCTCCATCCTCTGTTGAAATTCAAGATTGTATGCTTCCGTTTGTGCAGCCATTTGGTGTAGCATTTCTTCCAAACTGAGTTGGGCTAGTGTAGGGTCAGGCTGGTATTGCTGGCTTACTGCCATCCGTTGATTGTTCTCTTCCATTTGTTGTATCATAGAAGCAATCTCATCCAAGGTGCTCTGTGAAGGTTCGGAAGGTGCAGAGGTGGTCACTTGGCTAGGATAGTATGGTGGTGGCTCACTAAAATTAGGATAATACATGCAAGGTGGTGGTTCATAATAAACATTAGGCAAATATCCATACATGTAATTATCCATGGGGGAAAATAAAATTTACTGAACCGATACAAAGCAGACAAAACTAATTACCCAAGCAAAAATTTTTTTTTTTTTTTCAAAAATTATTTTCTGCTAATAACAACAAACCGAGTCCCCGCAATCTGCGCCAATTTTTGACCGCGCTGTCGCCACGCGCCAAAAAAACGAGCGATTATAAAATAATGCAGTATAGTGCGACAACTCGGATCGTCTCTCAAGGACTCTTTAGTTGTTGTTATTATTAACAGAAAATTAGTAAGAGTTAGAAATGGGGGTTTTGAGATTAAAATAAAATAAAGGAAACAAAATAAAAACAAGTTAAGAAAAGAGATTAACAAGTAAACAAAAGCGATTAACCTACTGTTCTCAGTTTCCCACTATCATTGGTTCATGCAAATCCTAAGCAGATACTAATCCCCTCCCGGTTGTAGCAACAATTAACAAACGAAAACCGCTACTACAAATGTATGTTCCTATTCCCGAAATAACAAACGGGGTTAAGCTCTCATGAACAAACGAACATGAATGAACACACGCGAAATAACAAACGCGATTATATATAGGAACATAGCATCACCGAAATAAAACAATACAACACTATATATTCCTGAAATAACAAACAGAAACATACAGCATTGCATTGAAAAGAGAGAAGCAAATGATCATGAAATACAGAACCTCAAATGTTAACATAAACATATTACACTAGATTATTCTAGTAGTCTAATTCTCCATTACAAAACAAAGACAACAAACTAAAATGAAAACAATAGATAACAAGTTGAGAAACTAGCAATAACTTGCTAATTCTGACTCCCTTCTTCATTTCTGCCTAAGACTGCTTATATACACGTTTCTGGAGTCAGAGTACTCGCGAGGCGAAGCACTGCTCGCGAGGCGAATTACATGAAAGGTCTGCAACTTTTGGTCTTCTCGCGAGGCGAGCACATCCTTCGCGAGGCGAACTCTTCAGCTTCCAACTGTTACGCCCGTGGCATTCAACACGCCCAAACCGTGATGGCTTCTGATCTTCCAAGACTCGCGAGGCGAAGGAATGCTCGCGGGGCGAACGCTTCAACTTCAGAATTGCCACGGCTGTGATCTTCAACACGGGCAAGCCGTGATCGTCTCTGACTTTTTCATGGTTGCAATACTCGCGGGCGAGATTATTCGCGGGGCGAGTGGCTCCAGATTTATTTTATTTTATTAACCTGAAAATAAGAAAATATAATAAGTATTTTATTTAACTCTAAATCAACTAAATTAACTTAAAAACAATTTACAGACTCAAAATACTACTTAAGAACAATCAAGCCTAATTTGGGTAAAAATGATATAAAATTAGCATAAAGCCAAGGTCTTTACTAGTTATAAAACCAGTCAAACAGAGGCTCATCACCGTCCCATTTTAGAAGAGCATTTTTATTTTACTTAACTAACTGTAGGACCAAGATGTGTGTGTTTGCCGTAGTCCATAACAATATTGTCAAAATTTGTATAAATCATGTTTTTTTGTTTTTGTTTTGATGAGCTTGTATAATTCATGTCGAGCGGCGTTACAAATATATTTTTTTTGACTAAGGCGTTACAATTAAAATATGGTCCTTATAATTACTTTTAGGTTAAACTAATATTTTAGTCTCTATACGTGATAATGATTTTCAATTTATTCTTATACGTAAAAAATTATCAAATGAGTCCCTATATGTACAAATATTATCAATTTGGTCATCATCGTTAATTGGTGTCATATAACAGGGACCAAATTGCAAACATTTTTAATCTGTTCCCTACATGTGACAATCATTTACAACTTGGTCCCTATTACATAACGATGTTATGACACCAATCAATGGTGTGGACCAAATTGAAATTTTTTATACATATGAAAACTGATTTGATAACATTTTACATATAGGAATGAAATTGAAAATCACTCACGCATAGGATCAAAATATTAGTTTAACATAATATAAGGGAAGGTCGAGTGTCCGTGGTATATTCATGGTCACGGACCCACGAAAATGATAGTAAGAACCAATAACGCTAGGGCTTTTAAATACTCGAGCTGATTGTGGCACTTCTAGAGTCAAGAGCATTAAGGAAAGGTAAATGTTTTTATACACTATAAATGATAAATCTCCTTGATTGAGTGCCATTTAATATTATAATTATGATATTATATTTATATAAAATTAAAATGAAATCAATACAAATATAAAAGTGGACTAGCAATTTCTACTGTACATCTGATGCGGAGGGCTCACCTTACTTCAATGAATTCAATCATTTTTTAATACGTTTTTTGTTCCTAATTATTATTATTATATTTGGTACTTCGAATGTATTGTTTGCTTTACCGGGTAAAGTAGTATTAAATGGAATTAGACATGTCAACCATCATACCTTCAGACACTAAGGAGAAAGTGGAAACGTGTTAAGATAGGAAAGCTTTTTTTTTCTTATTGTATTTTTCTGAAATAAAAAGAAAACTGATACATTAAAGTGTTGGAGAGGCTAGGTTACCATTAACCGTCCATTGCTTTACACTTGCTGATGGACGGGATGGTCCCGTCCATTGCTTTGCACTTGTTGATGGACAAGGTGGTCCCGTTCATTGCTTTGCACTTGCTGTTGGCCCCGTCCAGTCATTACACTTGCTGGTGGACGGGGTGGTCTCGTCCAGTCATGTCCCTTTTATTTCTGTTGGACGAGGGGGTCCCTTTTATTTAACCATGACAAACTCTGTTAAGGCTACAAGAAATCAATGGATAGTTGTAACTCTGAAAGAAAATCCAGTATTTGTTTTTTTATTAAACTTTCTATATGCAAATATAAAATATAGTTTGTTTTGGGGGTCAAATTATGTGAATAATTGAGTCACTTTATTTATTTTATTCATATAAATTCAAATGCATGGAAATGAAACTTGTGAGTTGCTTCATTGAGTGATGATGTGGTGCAACTTTAGAAGGTGAAGATACCCTGAAGATAATTTTTAGTAACTGATTACAACATTCACGATATTGAAAGATGCCACATGTCATCAATTTCACTGATATTGATTCACTTCAAAATGATGATTATTACAAGTTTTGACCATAGTGGTGCAGCATTGCCAATGAATTTTAAGTGTAAATCGTCATTGACATCCTTGGATATTTGAGATTAAGGTTTGTGCTTTAAGTAGTGCTACAAAGTTCACCTTTGTCTGCTTTATGTGATGTTGTCCGTTGGCTTATAGTTAGTCACATAGAATGTAGTTCAGACATGCATTAAGTCTAATGTTAGGTCTGGAATGTGTCTGAATTAATGTGTAGAAAACAATAGTCTGAACACTATAGGCCCTTACCTTCAAAGTTTCTCTTTGTTCAGTTAGTTTTAGTATCAT
The DNA here is from genome assembly GCA_030762895.1 of Sophora flavescens. Classification (NCBI taxonomy): domain Eukaryota; kingdom Viridiplantae; phylum Streptophyta; class Magnoliopsida; order Fabales; family Fabaceae; genus Sophora; species Sophora flavescens. Next base: position 48,040,094 of record CM061066.1, on the reverse strand, counting down.
TTCTGACTTTTTGATGCATTGACATCGAGGAAAAGGCATAATAACATTTTGTTTGTCTTTTTCTAAACTCGATTCCCTTACTATTTAATATGCTCATAATTTGTGCCTTTCTATGTTTTTTTATTTTTTCCTAATTTGTTCCACTTACATTGTTCTACGCCTCTCTCATTTTGCTTTTCTATAACTTACAATTTGTTTCTCATATGTGTTATGTTTAAGTTGAAGTGTCAGATTGAGTAACCTGTTTGTTTCTTGGAGGGTTGTTATCAAAAAATTTTCCTGCAAGAATTTTAAACATATTGCATGTTCTTATTTGGTGCATTTTTTTTTGCTGTGTCAGTTTTGGTTTAGTTAGGTGGAATCAGATAGTTAAGGTTGTGAGGTGGTGAGACTGTTCAGAGGGGTATGGCATAGCTTCAATATGGGGAAAAAGGTTGAATAGTGGGTGTCCAGAAGTTAAGGTGTGGAACGTTACATTTGATTAGTTGTAAAGGGGGAACCCTTTGAAGGAGCAGTCTGTCTTTTTCTATTAAGTTTCAGTCAAACATAGCAGTTATGTTGCCTTTATTTTTCTTTTATTTAAACATCTCAGCTAACAAATATTATGAATCATGTTGTTAGACAAAATTAGCACACTAGAGAGTCCAAGACCATGGAGGCAAAGAGGTTGCTACCTATTGGAACCACTCCTTCTCTTAATGAGGGTCCTATTTTCATGAAATTAGGGCTTCTATTTTTGTGATCTGGAGGTGATTGATTTGGGTTACCTGGGGTGAAGGGATGTAGATGGAGTAGGTGGTTTTGTATTCTGAATAAAGATTTCATCCCTCAATTAATGGGATGTTGCCAATTCCATAAATTTGATTCATTTTCATTTACCTTTTTGTATTGGATTTGTGTGGATTTTGGAGAATCTGTTTGGGATTGTGCGAAACATGTTCTGATTCAGCACAAAATAAATATTATTTTGGGTGTGTGTGTAATTTTTTTTTTTGCAGGTAGCTAAGATGATTGGAATAACAAATCATGTTATGAAACAGAGTTTTTTTGACGTTTTGCTTTGATAAGGATAAGATCTGATAATAATAAAAAGAAAAAATGAAGAAAGTAGGGGACTCATAGCCAATTTTCTGTTGGCCTCGTCCATCATGGGGGACTTACTGTTGGACGGGGAAGCCCCGTCCATCACATTTGTACTTGATGTTGGACAGGGAAGCCCCGTCTATCACATTTGTACTTGCTGTGGACGGGGAATCCCCGTCCATCACGTTTGTAACTTACTGTTGGCTGGGGAAGTCTCGTCCATCACATTTCCACTTACTGTGGACGGGGAAGCGCCGTCCATCACATGGGACTTGATGTTGGACGGGGAAGTCCCGTCCATCACCTTTGTACTTGTTGTTGGACGGGGAAGTCCCGTCCATCACATTTGTACTTGCTTTACCGGGTAAAGTTGCATTAAATGGGATTAGACATATCAACCATCATACCTTCAGACACTGAGGAGAAAGTGGAAACGTGTTAAGATAGGAAAGCTTTTTTTTTTCTTATTGTATTTTTCTGAAAGAAAAATAAAACTGATACATTAAAGTGTTGGAGAGGCTAGGTTACCATTAACCGTCCATTTCTTTACACTTGCTGATGGACGGGGTGGTCCCGTCCATTGCTTTGCACTTACTGATGGATGGGGTGGTCCCGTCCATTGCTTTGCACTTGCTGATGGACGAGGTGGTCTCGTCCATTGCGTTGCACTTGCTGTTAGCCCCGTCAAGTCATTACACTTGCTGGTGGACGGGGTGGTCCCGTCCAGTCCTGTCCCTTTTATTTCTGCTGGACGAGGACCATGACAAACTCTGTTAAGGCTACAAGAAATCAATGGATAGTTGTTAACTCTGAAAGAAAATCCAGTATTTGTTTTTTTTTTAAACTTTCTATATGCAAATATAAAATATAGTTTGTTTTGTGAGTCAAATTCTGTGAATAATTGAGTCACTTTATTTATTTTACTCATATAAACTCAAATGCATGGAAATGAAACTTGTGAGTTGCTTCATTGAGTGATGATGTGGTGCAACTTTAGAAGGTGAAGATACCCTGAAGATAATTTTTAGTAACTGAGTACAACATTCACGATATTGAAAGATGCCACATGTCATCAATTTCACTGATATTGATTCACTTCAAAATGATGATTATTACAAGTTTTGACCACAGTGGTGCAGCATTGCCAATGAATTTTAAGTGTAAATCGACATTGACATCCTTGGATATTTGAGATTAAGGTTTGTGCTTTAAGTAGTGCTACATAGTTCACCTTCGTCTGCTTTATGTGATGTTGTCAGTTGGCTTATAGTTAGTCACATAGAATGTAGTTCAGACATGCATTAAGTCTAATGTTAGGTCTGGAATGTGTCTTAATTAATGTGTAGAAAACAATAGTCTGAACACTATAGTCCCTTACCTTCAAACTTTCTCTTTGTTCAGTTAGTTTTAGTATCATTTCTGACTTTTTGATGCATTGACATCGAGGAAAAGGCATAATAACATTTTGTTTGTCTTTTTCTAAACTCGATTCCCTTCCTATTTAATCTGCTCATAATTTGTGCCTTTCTATGTTTTTTTATTTTTTCCTAATTTGTTCCACTTACATTGTTCTACGCCTCTCTCATTTTGCTTTTCTATAACTTACAATTTGTTTCTCATATGTGTTATGTTTAAGTTGAAGTGTCAGATTGAGTAACCTGTTTGTTTCTTGGAGGGTTGTTATCAAATTTTTTTCCTGCAAGAATTTTAAACATATTGCATGTTCTTATTTGGTGCATTTTTTTTTGCTGTGTCAGTTTTGGTTTAGTTAGGTGGAATCGGATAGTTAAGGCTGTGAGGTGGTGAGACTATTCAGAGGGGTAGGGCATAGCTTCAATATGGGGAAAAGGGTTGAATAGTGGGTATCCGGAAGTTAAGGTGTGGGACGTTACATTTGATTAGTTGTAAAGGGGGAACCCTTTGAAGGAGCAGTCTGTCTTTTTCTATTAAGTTTCAGTCAAACATAGCAGTTATGTTGCCTTTCTTTTTCTTTTATTTAAACATCTCAACTAACAAATATTATGAAGCATGTTGTTAGACAAAATTAGCACACTAGAGAGTCCAAGACCATGGAGGCAGAGAGGTTGCTACCTATTGGAACCACTCCTTCTCTTAACGAGGGTCCTATTTTCGTGAAATTAGGGCTTCTATTTTTGTGATCTGGAGGTGATTGATTTGGTTTACCTGGGGTGAAGGGATGTAGATGGAGTAGGTGGTTTTGTATTCTGAATAAATATTTCATCCCTCGATTAATGGGATGTTGCCAATTCCATAAATTTGATTCATTTTCATTTACATTTTTGTATTGGATTTGTGTGGATTTTGGTGAATCTGTTTGGGATTGTGCGAAACATGTTCTGATCCAGCACAAAATAAATATTATTTTGGGTGTGTTTTTTTTTTTTTTGCTGGTAGCTAAGATGATTGGAATAACAAATCATGTTATGAAACTGAGTTTTTTTGACGTTTTGCTTTGCTAAGGATAAGATCTGATAATAATAAATAGAAAAAATGAAGAAAGTAGGGGACTCATAGCTAATTTGTTGTTGGCCCCGTCCATCTTGGGGGACTTGATGTTGGACGGGGAAGCCCCGTCCATCACATTTGTACTTGCTGTTGGACGGGGAAGCCCCGTTTATCACATTTGTACTTGCTGTGGACGGGGAATCCCCGTCCATCACGTTTGTAACTTACTGTTGGCTGTGGAAGTCCCGTCCATCACATTTCCAGATGTTGTTGTCGGGGAAGCCCCGTCCATCAATCGGACTTGATGTTGGACGGGGAAGTCCCGTCCATCACCTTTGTACTTGCTTTACCGGGTAAAGTTGCATTAAATGGGATTAGACATGTCAACCATCATACCATCAGACACTGAGGAGAAAGTGGAAACGTGTTAAGATAGGAAAGCTTTTTTTTTCTTATTGTATTTTTCTGAAAGAAAAAGAAAAATGATACATTAAAGTGTTCGAGAGGCTAGGTTACCATTAACCGTCCATTGCTTTACACTTGCTGATGGACGGGGTGGTCCCGTCCATTTTTTGCACTTGCTGATGGACGGGGTGGTCCCGTCCATTGCTTTGTACTTGCTGTTGGCCCCGTCCAGTCATTACACTTGCTGGTGGACGGGGTGGTCCCGTCCAGTCCTGTCCCTTTTATTTCTGCTGGACGAGGGGGTCCCTTTTATTTAACCATGACAAACTCTGTTAAGGCTACAAGAAATCAATGGATAGTTGTTAACTCTGAAAGAAAATCCAGTATTTGTTTTTTTTATTAAACTTTCTATATGCAAATATAAAATATAGTTTGTTTTGTTAGTCAAATTATGTGAATAATTGAGTCACTTTATTTATTTTACTGATATAAACTCAAATGCATGGAAATGAAACTTGTGAGTTGCTTCATTGAGTGACGATGTGGTGCTACTTTAGAAAGTGAAGATACCCTGAAGATAATTTTTAGTAACTAAGTACAACATTCACGATATTGAAAGATGCCACTTGTCATCAATTTCACTGATATTGATTCACTTCAAAATGATGATTATTACAAGTTTTGACCATAGTGGTGCGGCATTGCCAATGAATTTTAAGTGTAAATCGTCATTGACATCCTTGGATATTTGATATTAAGGTTTGTGCTTTAAGTAGTGCTACATAGTTCACCTTTGTCTGCTTTATGTGATGTTGTCTGTTGGCTTATAGTTAGTCACCTAGAATGTAGTTCAGACATGCATTAAGTCTAATGTTAGGTCTGGAATGTGTCTTAATTAATGTGTAGAAAACAATAGTCTGAACACTATAGGTCCTTACCTTCAAACTTTCTCTTTGTTCAGTTAGTTTTAGTATCATTTGACTTTTTGATGCATTGACATCGAGGAAAAGGCATAATAGCATTTTGTTTGTCTTTTTCTAAACTCTATTCCCTTCCTCTTTAATCTGCTCATAATTTGTGTCTTTCTATGTTTTTTTAATTTTTTCCTAATTTGTTCCACTTACATTGTTCTACGCCTCTCTCATTTTGCTTTTCTATAACTTACAATTTGTTTCTCATATGTGTTATGTTTAAGTTGAAGTGTCAGATTGAGTAACCTGTTTGTTTCTAGGAGGGTTGTTATCATTTTTTTTCCTGCAAGAATTTTAAACATATTGCATGTTCTTATTTGGTGCATTTTTTTTTTTGTTGTGTTAGTTTTGGTTTAGTTAGGTGGAATCAGATAGTTAAGGTTGTGAGGTGGTGAGACTATTCAGAGGGGTAGGGCATAGCTTCAATATGGGGAAAAGGGTTGAATAGTGGGTGTCCAGAAGTTAAGTTGTGGAACGTTACATTTGATTAGTTGTAAAGGGGGAACCCTTTGAAGGAGCAGTCTGTCTTTTTCTACTAAGTTTCAGTCAAACATAGCAGTTACGTTGCCTTTCTTTTTCTTTTATTTAAACATCTCAGCTAACAAATATTTTGAATCATGTTGTAAGACAAAATTAGCACACTAGAGAGTCCAAGACCATGGAGGCAGAGAGGTTTCTACCTATTGGAACCACTCCTTCTCTTAATGAGGGTCCTATTTTCATGAAATTAGGGCTTCTATTTTTGTGATCTGGAGGTGATTGATTTGGGTTACCTGGGGTGAAGGGATGTAGATGGAGTAGGTGGTTTTGTATTCTGAATAAAGATTTCATCCCTCAATTAATGGGATGTTGCCAATTCCATAAATTTGATTCATTTTCATTTACCTTTTTGTATTGGATTTGTGTGGATTTTGGAGATTTTGTTTGGGATTGTCCGAAACATGTTCTGATCCAGCACAAAATAAATATTATTTTGGGTGTGTGTGTTTTTTTTTTTTTGCAGGTAGCTAAGATGATTGGAATAACAAATCATGTTATGAAACTGAGTTTTTTTGACGTTTTGCTTTGAAGAGGATAAGATCTGATAATAATAAAAAGAAAAAATGAAGAAAGTATGGGACTCATAGCTAATTTTCTGTTGGCCCCGTCCATCATGGGGGACCTGATGTTGGACAGGGAAGCCCCGTCCATCACATTTGTACTTGCTGTTGGACGGGGAAGCCCCGTCTATCACATTTGTACTTGCTGTGGACGGGGAATCCCCGTCCATCACGTTTGTAACTTACTGTTGGCTGGGGAAGTCCCGTCCATCACATTTCCACTTGCTGTGGACGGGGAAGCCCCGTCCATCACATGGGACTTGTTGTTGGACGGGGAAGTCTCGTCCATCACCTTTGTACTTGCTGTTGGACGGGGAATTCCCGTCCATCACATTTGTACTAGCTTTACCGGGTTAAGTTGCATTAAATGGGATTAGACATGTCAACCATCATACCTTCAGACACTGAGGAGGATGTGGAAACGTGTTAAGATAGGAAAGCTTTTTTTTTTCTTATTGTATTTTTCTGAATGAAAAAGAAAACTGATACATTAAAGTGTTGGAGAGGCTAGGTTACCATTAACCGTCCATTGCTTTACACTTGCTGATGGACGGGGTGGTCCCGTCCATTGCTTTGCACTTGCTGATGGACGGGGTGGTCCCGTCCATTGCTATGCACTTGCTGATGGACGAGGTGGTCCCGTCCATTGCTTTGCACTTGCTGTTGGACCCGTCAAGTCATTACACTTGCTAGTGGACGGGGTGGTCCCGTCCAGTTCTGTCCCTTTTATTTCTGCTGGACGAGGGGTTCCCTTTTATTTAACCATGACAAACTCTGTTAAGGCTACAAGAAATCAATGGATAGTTGTTAACTTTGAAAGAAAATCCAGTATTTGTTTTTTTATTAAACTTTCTACATGCAAATATAAAATATAGTTTGTTTTATGAGTCAAATTCTGTGAATAATTGAGTCACTTTATTTGTTTTACTCATCTAAACTCAAATGCATGGAAATGAAACTTGTGAGTTGCTTCATTTAGTGATGATGTGGTGCAACTTTAGAAGGTGAAGATACCCTGAAGATAATTTTTAGTAACTGAGTACAACATTCACGATATTGAAAGATGCCACATGTCATCAATTTCACTGATATTGATTCACTTCAAAATGATGATTATTACAAGTTTTGACCATAGTGGTGCGGCATTGCCAATGAATTTTAAGTGTAAATCGTCATTGACATCCTTGGATATTTGAGATTAAGGTTTGTGCTTTAAGTAGTGCTACATAGTTCACCTTTGTCTTCTTTATGTGATGTTGTCCGTTGGCTTATAGTTAGTCACATAGAATGTAGTTCAGACATACATTAAGTCTAATGTTAGGTCTGGAATGTGTCTTAATTAATGTGTAGAAAACAATAGTCTGAACACTATATGCCCTTACCTTCAAACTTTCTCTTTGTTCAGTTAGTTTTAGTATCATTTCTGACTTTTTGATGCATTGACATCGAGGAAAAGGCATAATAACATTTTGTTTGTCTTTTTCTAAACTCGATTCCCTTCCTATTTAATCTGCTCATAATTTGTGCCTTTCAATGTTTTTTTATATTTTCCTAATTTGTTCCACTTACATTGTTCTACGCCTCTCTCATTTTGCTTTTCTATAACTTACAATTTGTTTCTCATATGTGTTATGTTTAAGTTGAAGTGATTGAGTAACCTGTTTGTTTCTTGGAGGGTTGTTATCAAAAATTTTTCCTGCAAGAATTTTAAACATATTGCATGTTCTTATTTGGTGCATTTTTTTTGTTGTGTTAGTTTTGGTTTAGTTAGGTGGAATCAGATAGTTAAGGCTGTGAGGTGTAGAGACTATTCAGAGGGGTAGGGCATAGCTTCAATATAGGGAAAATGGTTGAATAGTGGGTATCCAGAAGTTAAGGTATGGGACGTTACATTTGATTAGTTGTAAAGGGGGAACCCTTTGAAGGAGCAGTCTATCTTTTTTTTTAAGTTTCAGTCAAACATAGCAGTTATGTTGCCTTTCTTTTTCTTTTATTTAGACATCTCAGCTAACAAATATTATGAATCATGTTGTTAGACAAAATTAGCACACTAGAGAGTCCAAGACCATGGAGGCAGAGAGGTTGCTACCTATTGGAACCACTCCTTCTCTTAATGAGGGTCCTATTTTCGTGAAATTAGGGCTTCTATTTTTGTGATCTGGAGGTGATTGATTTGGGTTACCAGGGGTGAAGGGATGTAGATGGAGTAGGTGGTTTTGTATTCTGAATAAAGATTTCATCCCTCAATTAATGAGATGTTGCCAATTCCATAAATTTGATTCATTTTCATTTACATTTTTGTATTGGATTTGTGTGGATTTTGGAGAATCTGTTTGGGATTGTGCGAAACATGTTCTGATCCAGCACAAAATAAATATTATTTTGGGTGTGTGTGTGTGTTTTTTTTTTTTTTTTTTGCAGGTTGCTAAGATGATTGGAATAACAAATCATGTTATGAAACTGAGTTTTTTAGACGTTTTGCTTTGATAAGGATAAGATTTGATAATAATAAAAAGAAAAAATGAAGAAAGTAGGGGACTCATAGCTAATTTGCTGTTGGCCCCGTCCATCATGGGGGACTTGCTGTTGGACGGGGAAGCCCCGTCTATCACATTTGTACTTGCTGTGGACGGGGAACCCCCGTCCATCACGTTTGTAACTTACTATTGGCTGGGGAAGTCCCGTCCATCACATTTCCACTTGCTGTGGACGGGGAAGCCCCGTCCATCACATGGGACTTGATGTTGGACGGGGAAGTGTAACATCCCTAGCTGCTTTATCGATTGACGACTGTCCCCACAAACCAACACGGGTCTTTTCAGTGTGCTTTGTCCTCACTCACACGCTTCCTGGGAAAACTTCCCTGGAGGTCACCCATCCCAGAATTGCTCCAAGTCAAGCACGCTTAACTGTGGAGTTCTTAAGTGACGGGCTACCGAAAAGAAGATGCATCTTGTTAGTATAGGTAGTACCAATCAAATCATATAAGCCTTCCACAATTGTATAGTCCCATACCTACGCAGTCTCAGGATCCCTCTCATTCGGGTGTGTAATCGGTTCATTCATGTGCCCCTCCGCCTAGAAGCCTGCCAGGAGCCGCTCCTTGTCCATGCCTTCTTGCACCGACGACCACTCCCCTCCCTCGTCGGCACCCGGGTGTTACTTGCCCACCATCTTCCGCTTGGTTCGTCCCCGAACCACACCGTACTGGGAGAGGTGCCGCTCTGATACCATTTGTAACATCCCTAGCTGCTTTATGGATTGACGATTGTCCCCACAAACCAACACGGGTCTTTTCAGCGTGCTTTGTCCTCACTCACACGCTTCCTGGGAAAACTTCCCAGGAGGTCACCCATCCCAGAATTGCTCCAAGCCAAGCACGCTTAACTGTGGAGTTCTTAAGTGACGGGCTACCGAAAAGAAGATGTGAACGCGCTGTCGCCACGCGCCAAAAAAAACGAGCGATTATAAAATAATGCAGTATAGTGCGACAACTCGGATCGTCTCTCAAGGACTCTTTAGTTGTTGTTATTATTAACAGAAAATTAGTAAAAGTTAGAAATGGGGGTTTTGGATTGAAAGCTAAATTAAGCAAACAAAACAATAAAAACAAAGCAGTTAAAGAAAATAGCAAATAGACAAAAGCGATTAACCTACTGTTTTCAGTTTCCCACTATCATTGGTTCATGCAAATCCTAAGCAGATACTAATCCCCTCCCGGTTGTAGCAACAATTAACAAACGAAAACCGCTACTACAGATGTATGTTCCTATTCCCGAAATAACAAACGGGGTTAAGCTCTCATGAACAAACGAACATGAATGAACACACGCGAAATAACAAACGCGATTATATATAGGAACATAGCATCACCGAAATGAAACAATACAACACTATATATTTCTGAAATAACAAACAGAAACATACTAAGATGGCATTGAAAAGAGAAAAGCAACTAATCAAGGAATACAGAACCTCAAGTGTTAACAAAAACCAATTACAGTAGATTAATCTAGGAGACTAGTTCTCCATTACAAAAGTAAAACACAAAAGAAAAGAAATAAACTACTGAAAACTACTAACTGAGACTTAGCCAAAACTGACTAGCCACACTCTTCATTCTGCCATAGAGCAGTTTATATACACATTCTGAAATCCAAGTCCTCGCGAGGTGAAGCACTGCTCGCGAGGCGAATGACACGAAAGGTCTGCAACTCTTTGTCTTCTCGCGAGGCGAGCATATCCTTCGCGAGGCGAACGCTTCAAATTCCCAAACTGCAACGCCCGTGACCTTCAACACGGGCAAGCCGTGATCGTCTCTGACTTTTCATGGTTGGATGACTCGCGAGGCGAGCCATTTATTCGCGGGGCGAACCAGAGACTTTGCATTTTCTTGGAACAGTCAGCTTCGGGGTCGCGAGGCGAGCAGCCTTCTCGCGGGGCGAGAGACTTCAGAATTATTCCTTTTATTAACCTGAAAATAAGAAAATAAAGGTAAATACTTTATTCACTCTAAATCAACTAAATTAACTTAAAAAACAATTTACAGACTCAAAATACTACTTAGAGACAATCAAGTCTAATTTGGGTGAAAATGATATAAAATAAGCACAAAGCCAAGGTCTTTACTAGTTATAAAACCAGTCAAACAGAGGCTCATCAAAATACCCCAAACTTAAACTTTGCTTGTCCCCAAGCAAACTACACTCAAAAACTCAAAAAGACTCAAGACCTGGCAAGCTCAAAAGATTCAATCAACTTTCCATAGATTTCAAGCAATTTTTCAAAAGAATTTTTCTTTCAATGTTCCCCCCTTACAAGCAAAACAATCCAATCCAATCCCCACATTCATTTATTCTAAACAGTTGAGAAATTAATCATTCAGACAATCAGAAATCTAAGCAGGGGGTCAAAGTTACACACAAAAGGGAGATCACCAAAATCAAACAACTGCCTTCCTCACAAGGGAAATTTATGTTCACTCAATCGCTCAATTTGTGTCAGGCTAACATTTCACTCAATTTCACTTTTAAGAACACTTCCCATAAATTTGATTTTCATCTCAAAATGGTTCCCACAGAAAACATGCAAGCAACATCAGAAGGTCTTTTATGGGTTGTAATGGGGCCTGGCTAAGGGTAGGATATACAAAGGAACTAGGCTGCAGACCCTAAGAACTAAGAGAGCATGAAACATTTTTACACTTTGAAATTCACTCAAGTTCCTTTTTCAATTTTCTTTATGCCTTGGGTGGCTACAACCTTTTTATTTCTTTTTGGCATTTTTGCACTTTTTTTTTTCTGTTTTTTTTTTTTTTAACAAACATAATTAAATTTTTTTTTTCTTTCTCAATCCCAAACAACATGTTATACCTTGCAGCCACCCCAAACTTTGGTTTCTTGCACCCATTCTAAGATTACATGCTCTCCTAATCCTAAGATCGGGTTAACATGGTTTTCCAGATTTTTGGGCTTATAACATTAGGTTATCAAGAACTAACAGGCTAATAGGCTCAATGGGGCTAACTAAGGAACATGCATTAAGAATTGGTTATTTTTAGGCTAAGTAGCTATTTACAAAGAAAATGCCTAAATCATCTGAAGCAAACATATAATCATGCAAACCATAAGGAGATTCAAGCAAATTCAGGAAAGTGCAACTTAAAAAGTGATTTTCACACAATTTAAAACATGTTGGAGGCTCAAAAACCTCACCTGGACATTTTTTTTGCAAATTATTTGACAGAGATTCTATCCCTAGTGTGTGCTTCCTATCACCCCAAACTTATCATAAATCATGCCATCATAACAAAATCTCAAAGTTCAGTTTTTAATCACATGGGGATCATTTTTTTCAAAATTTTTCAATCTTAGGGGAAAACAGTCAACACATAACATGCAATCAATCTATGCAAAATTCAATCAAATCCAATAAACTTGCCACTACTAGACTCAACACACAAATACTCCTGAGCTTCTCAAATTATTCAGGAGCTTTATTCAAAACAAAACAGAAATAAAACAAAGCAAAAGAAAATTTAAAAAGGAGAAAGGGTTAAGAAAAACTCATTGAGGGTGGTGGTTCCACCAGGATCCCACTGCCTGTAGCATAAGTCCCACATGGTGGACAAAGAGTAGAAGTTCATTCCATGCTTCCATGACTTGCAGCCTTGATGTTGGGGTGAGCACTTGACAATTATGATGACTTCGCCGAGTGCGGCGGACTCCTCACTCCCCTTCGGGTCACATCTGACCTCTTTATCTACAAAGTCTCCCCAATAGAAGTGGGGCTCAACCTCTTGGACCGGCCATGGTGCAAAATCCAAGGGTGCAAAATCCAGAACTTTTGGTTCCATAGGGAGAGGTGGCAAACAGTTCGCTGGGGTTACTGGTGCTGCTTCATTTTCTGCACTTTCTTCATTCACTGCACGAACGAATTCATCACCTGCTATACATGCAGAGATTTCAGCACACACCACACAAAGGTTAGTGTTAGTAGAGTCAGTACATATATCACAAGAAAATGAATCAGAAAAATCTACAATGTCTGGAAATTCAGCAATTAATTCATCATCCACCCCACTACTCTCAACACGTGCATCTAAGACCAAAGAGTCTTCTTTATCCTCAAGCACGGTGGAGCAAATGTTCTCCTGATCCATATGGATGCTTTGCTTAACATACCTTTCAAAATAGCAATCTACACACAAAGCATTGCCATCACAATAACAATCATCAGGGGATTCAACACACAATTCATCATCAACAGAAGTATTATCATCAGAATCATAATCAGAAGTATTTTCAAAAATAACTGGTGAATCTTTATGTTCTTCAAGGGGCTGTGGAGTTAACATTGCAGCCGAGTTGGCGGTAACTTGATCAATTAGAGCCCACAACTTCTGAGATTCAGCTTGGTCCCTCTGGTATTGAGCCTCCATCCTCTGTTGAAATTCAAGATTGCTTGCCTCCATCATCCGTTGAAATTCAAAATCTTGTTGTGCCATCCGTTGATTGTTCTCTTCCATTTGTTGTAGCATTGAAGCAATCTCATCCAAGGTACTCTGTGAAGGTTCAGAGGTGGTCACTTGGCTAGGATAGTATGGTGGTGGTTCACTAAAATTAGGATAATACATGCAAGGCGGTGGTTCATAATAAACATTAGGCAAATATCCATACATGTAATTATCCATGGGGATCAAACATCCAGACAAAGCAGACAAAACTAATTAGCAAAGAATTTTTTTTTTTTTTATAAATATTTTCTGCTAATAACAACAAACCAAAGTCCCCGGCAACGGCGCCAATTTTTGAACGCGCTGTCGCCACGCGCCAAAAAAAACGAGCGATTATAAAATAATGCAGTATAGTGCGACAACTCGGATCGTCTCTCAAGGACTCTTTAGTTGTTGTTATTATTAACAGAAAATTAGTAAAAGTTAGAAATGGGGGTTTTGGATTGAAAGCTAAATTAAGCAAACAAAACAATAAAAACAAAGCAGTTAAAGAAAATAGCAAATAGACAAAAGCGATTAACCTACTGTTTTCAGTTTCCCACTATCATTGGTTCATGCAAATCCTAAGCAGATACTAATCCCCTCTCGGTTGTAGCAACAATTAACAAACGAAAACCGCTACTACATATGTATGTTCCTATTCCCGAAATAACAAACGGGGTTAAGCTCTCATGAACAAACGAACATGAATGAACACACGCGAAATAACAAACGCGATTATATATAGGAACATAGCATCACCGAAATGAAACAATACAACACTATATATTTCTGAAATAACAAACAGAAACATACAGCATGGCATTGAAAAGAGAAAAGCAACTAATCAAGGAATACAGAACCTCAAGTGTTAACAAAAACCAATTACAGTAGATTAATCTAGGAGACTAGTTCTCCATTACAAAAGTAAAACACAAAAGAAAAGAAATAAACTACTGAAAACTACTAACTGAGACTTAGCCAAAACTGACTAGCCACACTCTTCATTCTGCCATAGAGCAGTTTATATACACATTCTGAAATCCAAGTCCTCGCGAGGCGAAGCACTGCTCGCGAGGCGAATGACACGAAAGGTCTGCAACTCTTTGTCTTCTCGCGAGGCGAGCATATCCTTCGCGAGGCGAACGCTTCAAATTCCCAAACTGCAACGCCCGTGACCTTCAACACGGGCAAGCCGTGATCGTCTCTGACTTTTCATGGTTGGATGACTCGCGAGGCGAGCCATTTATTCGCGGGGCGAACCAGAGACTTTGCATTTTCTTGGAACAATCAGCTTCGGGGTCGCGAGGCGAGCAGCCTTCTCGCGGGGCGAGAGACTTCAGAATTATTCCTTTTATTAACCTGAAAATAAGAAAATAAAGGTAAATACTTTATTCACTCTAAATCAACTAAATTAACTTAAAAAACAATTTACAGACTCAAAATACTACTTAGAGACAATCAAGTCTAATTTGGGTGAAAATGATATAAAATAAGCACAAAGCCAAGGTCTTTACTAGTTATAAAACCAGTCAAACAGAGGCTCATCAAGATGCATCTTGTTAGTATAGGTAGTACCAATCAAATCATATAAGCCTTCCTCAACTGTATAGTCCCATACCTATGCAGTCTCAGGATCCCTCTCGTTTGGGTGTGTAATCGGTTCATTCATGTGCCCCTTCGCCTAGAAGCCTGCCAGGAGCCGCTCCTTGTCCATGCCTTCTTGCACCAGCGACCACTCCCCGCCCTCGTCGGCACCCGGGTGTTACATGCCTAAATGTGACACCCTTCTACCCCGCATAATAAAGGACATAAAATCCAAAAGTCAATTAAACAGACATGCATAACCTGAATAAGAATTCAGTGAGTTGTCCATGGGTAGAAAAGTCCCACATGAACCAAGTTTCAAAATCGCGGAAATAAATAAGTTAAAGCAAATAAACATAATAAAACCCAACCCCGATGTCACATACAGAGCTGGTATAACCCTTCCGTATAACGGAAATACATCTAAACCAAAAGAATTAAAACATAAAAACAGGCCCCGACTATGAGTGGCGGCTCCTCAGAGTCACTCCTCTCCGGGCTGCCCGTCATCCTCTGCAAATGTCGTTCAGGCCAAACACAAGCAACAAACGAAGGGGGGTAAGTTCATGTATACATAATCAGCATAGAGGTAGGAAGTAAAGTAAATCATACAAGCATGGCATCAACATAGGCATATAGTTTTTAGCATGTATCAACGTACATCAACAACAACATCATCGAATATGCTATGCAATGCAAGGTACCAACTACTCCGCTACTCCAACTATGCATGTGGATCCAGCTAACTCAAGATGAACTACTTCGGAGTTACATATCCGTATTAGCCAATAAACACCAACACCAGCAGTCCACCTAACCTCGGGTAGACCCTATGGATAGCCAACGCATCAAACCATGGATGCCTCATCACGGGGGGCCGCGGTTACCAAACCTTGGGTAACCTACCGTGGTTGACCGGATCGCCTTATGATAAGCCTCTGGCTCATCTAGTTTTATGACTAGTATGACCGTGGTTTTGTGCCAATTTTATCTCGTTTTCGCCCAAATTAGACTTGATTGTCCTCAAGCAAGGTTTTGAGTCCCTTAAGTAGTTTTAGGGTAATTTAGCCAGTTTTTGAGTCAAATAAAGCACTTATGGCTATTTCATGTTTTCAGGTTGACTTAGAGTCCAAGGAATGAAGGAAACAATGGAAATTTCAATCCTGGAAGTACTCGGCCCGCGATATGTCACTCGCCCCGCGAGATTGAAGACCAGCCTGTGCCAGAAAAGTCATGTTCCCTGCCTCGCCCCGCGAACCATGACTCGCCTCGCGAGCCTGGAAGTCAGAAAGAATCACGGTCAGTCCGTGATCCCCATCACGGGCGTGAAGAGAAGACCCTGGAGGACAGAGACAATCACGGCCTAGCCATAATGAAGGTCACGGTCATGACGGATAAGCACCCAAAGTCAGAAGTAATCACGGCCTAGCCGTGATAGGCATCACAGCTGTGACAAACCAGATTTTGAAGTCTCGCCTCGCGAAGACTAATCTCGCCTCGCGAAAGCCCAAATTTGAACTGGCGCCATTTTAATATTCGCCTCGCGAGAGGCTACTCGCCTCGCTAGCGTGCGCAGTTTCTGAAAGTTATAAATAGCTGTTTAGGGCAGAACAGAAGTATCTTTGGCTAATCCTTGTTTTCGAATTTCTCTAATTGTATTGCGTTTTTGATGGAGAACTAATCTCCCTAGGTTAATCTGCTGTAATCGATTTCCGCCGACACTTGAGGTCATGTAATTCCCGATTTAATTTTCTTCTCTCTTTCAATGCTATTCGTTATTCTCTGTTTGCTTAATTCAGTTTGTATCGAATTAATGTTGATTTATTTTCAATGATTTTATGTTCCTAAACTTAATCGCGTTTTCTTAATTCGCATGCGTTCAATTCGTGTTTGCTTAATTCACGAAGGGCTTCATCCGTTTGCTTAATTCGGAATTAGGAATATATGTCCCGTAGCGTCAATTTCGCTTGTTAATCGATGCTACAATCGAAGAGGGATTAGAATCCGCTTAGGGCATGGAATTACATGAACCGATGATAGTAGGAACCCGAACAGCAGATTGATCGTCTTAGTCTTATTCGATAATCACTTAAATTGCTCTGTTTTCATTCTGTTCTCTAATCAATTTCAGACCAACCCCCCCCCCCCCCCCCCCCAAGAAAACTGATTTTCTGTGATAATAACATTACGAGAGTCCTTGTGACACGATACCTGAGTTGTCGCCTTCTAAACTACATTTTTACAAACCGCTCTTCTTTTGACGCGTGCGCGACAGCGCGTCAAATTGGCGCCGTTGCCGGGGACTCTTGTTTGTTGTTTTTGCATTCTTTTCGTTTTTGTTTTGAATTAGACTGGCTACTAGGTCTACTTGTTCTGACTTGTGTGATTTTGATCCTGAAATTGAAAGAACACTGCACACATGCCGTAGAGCAATTCGGGCTAGCACTAGTGGTAATTTTGATTCTGAACCTGTTTTTGATAACATGGGTGACCAAAGGACATTGAGGCAGCTTGCTGCCCCAGATGTTAATTATAATGGGTTGTGTATTGAGTATGCTGGTGTGGTTGCTCCTTTTGAACTTAAATCTGGTTTAATACATTTGTTGCCAAGATTTAGTGGTCTTGCAGGTGAGGATCCACATAAGCATTTGAAGGAATTCCAGGTTGTCTGCTCTACACCCTTGAGACCGGAAGGCATTACTGAAGACCATATCAAATTACGAGCCTTCCCTTTCTCCCTGGAAGGCGCTGCAAAGGATTGGTTGTACTACTTGGAGCCAAACTCTGTTACAACTTGGAATGATCTGAAGAAGGTTTTCCTAGAAAGATATTTTCCTGCCTCCAGAGCTGCTTCCATCAGAAAGGAGATATGTGACATCAGACAAAGCAATGAGTCATTAGCTGAGTACTGGGAGAGATTCAAGAAGTTGGTATCTAGCTGCCCCCAACACCATATTTCCGAGCAGCTCCTTATTCAGTATTTTTTATGAGGGATTGCTCCCAATTGACAGAAATATTTTGGATGCCGCTAGTGGGGGAGCACTCGTTGATAAAACTCCAGCTGCTGCCAAGCAATTGATTGAAAATATGTCATTAAACTCCCAGCAGTTCACAACCAGAAGCAACTCTGTCGAGACAAGGGGTGTAAATGAGATCCAAGGTTCTTCTTCCAACAAGGCCCTTGAAACCAGAATTGATGAGCTCACTTCTTTGGTGAAGCAACTGGCAGTGGATAAGGTTCAGCCGGCAAGGTTGTGTGGCATGTGTAGTTCTCCCGATCATCTGATCGATACATGCCCTATCCTGAAGGGTGGGTCAGTCACTGATATGCCTCAAGCTTATGCAGCTAATCTCTACAATCAAGGCAACAATCAGAACCGGTACAGCATTCCTGACCTCTCCACAAATAAGTACCACCCCAACTGGAGGAATCATCCAAACCTTCGGTATGGGAATTCATCACAACAACAGTTGATGGCACCACCACAGAATCCTCCCCAAGTAACCACCCCCGCACCTTCCGGACCTTCACTAGAGGACATGTTCAAGCAAATGACTTCACAAATGACTGCACAAATGACTACACTTTTTCAACATCAAGTTGGACAGATCCAGGTCTCGCAGGCACAATTTCAGCAGCGAACGGATGCTAGCATTCACAATCTGCAGACACAGATTGGACAGTTGTCCACCTCGATGAATGCCATACAGCAAGCTCAAGGATCGAACCAACTACCTACACAAACAGTAGTGAATCCTAATGTCCAAAATCCTAATGTGAGTGCCATTTCTTTGAGATCCGGGAAAGTTGTAGAGGGAGCGCCTGAAAAAGATGAAGAAACTGTTGAGGTAACTCTTGAGCCCTTTGTTGTTGTTGAAGCTGAGAGAGTGTATGTGCCACCGATTCCCTTCCCACAAAGAGTGCAGAAAAATAAAAAGATTGATGGGGAAGACAAGGAGAGGGAGATCTTAGATGTGTTCAGAAAGGTGGCGGTAAACATTCTGCTCCTAGATGTGATTAAGCAAGTTCCAAGGTATGCAAAGTTCCTGAAGGATTTGTGCACCCACAAGAGAAGGTTGGAGGGTAATGAGAGAGTGAATTTGGGGCGAAATGTTTCAGCCCTCATTCAACCTAAACTTTCTCCTGAGAAGGTTATAGTTTCAGACCTCACTCAGGCACTGCCACAGAAGTGCAAGGATCCGGGCACTTTCGCTATTCCATGCACCATTGGGGACAACAAATTCGACAATTGCATGTTGGATTTGGGAGCCTCCATAAATGTCATGCCCACCTCCGTCTTCAACAACCTTGATCTGGGCCCTTTGCAACATACAGGTCTTACCATTCAGTTGGCCAACAGGACCAATGCTCGCCCCATGGGAGTGGTAGAAGATGTGCTGGTACGAGTTGATGATTTGATTTTCCCTGCTGACTTTTACATCCTGGACACGGCAGGGGAAACAAATTCAAACAGATCACCAATCATCCTGGGCAGACCGTTCATGAAGACGGCAAAGACTAAGATTGATGTTGATGATGGAACCATGTCCATGGAGTTTGGTGACATTATTGCAAGGTTCAACATCTTCGATGCTATGAAGCATCCATTGGAAGAGCACTCTGTTTTCCAAATAGAGTTGCTCTCTGAAATTGTTGATGACACCTATGATGACTTGGTTGCTGATTTTCCATCCATTTCTGATTTTAATGATGTTTATTCATGTACTGACTGTACTAACACTAACCCTTGTGTTGTTTGTGCTGAGATTGATTCTACTTTACAGGGTGATAGTGTAAGTGAAGCTGTCTGTTCGGTTGAAATTCTTGACAGCCCGGCTGCCCCAAACATACCATCTGTGGAGCAACCACCCTCCTTGGAGCTTAAGCCACTTCCTGGCAATCTGAAGTATGCTTACTTGGAGAGGAATGAAAAACTTCCAGTGATAATCTCCTCCAACCTTGACTCTGACCAGGAAGCTAAACTCTTGGAGGTTTTGAAGAAGCACAAGAAGGCAATTGGATGGACCTTGGCTGACATCCCAGGAATTAGCCCCTCCAGATGTATGCATAAGATTCTGTTGGAGGATGGGGCTAAACCAGTTAGGCAGCCGCAAAGGCGGCTAAATCCATTGATTCTGGATGTTGTAAAGAAGGAGGTGACAAAACTCCTGCATGCGGGTATCATATACCCCATCTCTGATAGTACTTGGGTGAGCCCAGTGCAAGTTGTGCCCAAGAAATCGGGCCTCACAGTGGTAAGAAATGAGAACAATGAGCTTGTCCCCACTAGAGTCCAGAATAGCTGGAGAGTCTGTATTGATTATAGGAGGTTGAACCAGGCCACTCGAAAGGATCACTTTCCTTTGCCGTTCATCGATCAGATGCTCGAACGGCTGGCTGGTAAATCCCATTACTGTTTTCTTGATGGATTTTCCGGATACTTCCAGATCCACATTGCACCAGAGGATCAGGAAAAGACCACTTTTACGTGCCCCTTCAAGACGCTTGCTTCTGAGAGAATGCCATTTGGCCTTTGCAATGCTCCTGGCACTTTCCAGAGATGCATGATTAGCATTTTTACTGAATTTATTGAAAATTTCATGGAAGTGTTCATGGATGATTTCACTGTATATGGCTCCTCATTTGATGCATGCTTGCATAGTCTGAATTTGGTTTTAGAAAGATGCATTGAGACTGACCTTGTTTTGAACTATGAAAAGTGTCATTTTATGGTTGAACAGGGGATTGTTTTGGGGCATATTATTTCTAAAGAGGGTATTTCCGTAGATCCTGCTAAAATTGATGTAATTTCTACATTGCCTTACCCATCTTGCGTTCGCGAGATTCGTTCTTTTCTTGGTCATGCAGGTTTCTACAGGCGCTTCATTAAGGACTTCAGTAAGATAGCTCTCCCTCTGTCAAACTTGCTGAAGAATGATGCCGTATTCAACTTTGATGATAACTGCAAGAAGGTGTTCGACTTCTTGAAAAAGGCATTGACCTCTACCCCCATCATTCAGCCCCCTGACTGGACCCTCCCTTTTGAGCTCATGTGTGATGCTTCTAACTATGCTGTGGGGTCGGTGGTCGCGCTGTCGCGCACGCGCCAAAAAGGACGAGCGGGTTTTGAAAATGTAGTTTAGGGCGACAACTCGGATGTCGTTCTCAAGGACTCTTAAAATGTTATTTTCCACAAAAATAAGTTTTTGGGGGGGGGGGGGTTTGGATTGAGATGCAATCAAAGAAAACAAAATAATGAAAACAGAGCAATAAAGCAAGACAGTTCAAAGAGGTTGTCAAATGGCTAAAAACAGATTAATCTATTGCTCTTGATTTCCCAACTATCATAGGTTCATGCAATTTCCAAGCCCTAAGCAGATTCTCATCCCCTCCCGGTTGTAGCAACAATTTACAAACGAAACTACTACTACAGATACATGTCCCTATTCCCGAATTAAACAAACGGGGTTAAGCCCTCATGAACTAAACGAACATGAACGCATACACGCCGAATTAAACAAACGCGATTAATTATAGGAACATGATATCACCGGAAATAAATCAACACAATACATTATACTCCTGAATTAAACAAACAGAAATATAAAGCATGGCATTGAAGAGGGAAAAAACATACAAAACAGGAAAATACAAGAACCTCAAGTATATGGAAATCAATTACAATAGATCAATCCTAGAAACTTAGTTCTCCATAACAAAAACGAAAACACACAGAAAAGAAATGTAAAACAGAATAATGGAGAAGCAGCCGTCTTTACAAACTGTTCAGAACATCAATTTATACTAGTCAGAAATTAAGCCTATTCGCGAGGCGAAGCCTCTCTCGCGACGCGATTCTTGTGAACAGTCTGCAACCGTTGGTATTCTTGCGAGGCGAACAATCCTTCGCGAGGCGAGGAACTGAAGAGTCTTCTTGTCACGCCCGTTATGAACATCAGGGGCCAACCGTGATGCTTTCTGACTTCCAGGCTCGCGAGGCGAATAGATGCTCGCGAGGCGAGACTCTTCAACTTCAAAACTGCCACGGCCGTGACCTTCAACACGGGCAAGCCGTGATCGTCTCTGACTTTTCAGGGTTGCAAGACTCGCGGGGCGAGACCTTCTTCGTGGGGCGAACCAGAGACCTTGCATTTTCTTGGAACAGTCAGGCTTCGGGGTCGCGTGGCGATCATAGCTTTCGCGGGGCGAACCCCCTGTTTCTTTATTCTCTTGCCTTCCAACTTATCCTGAAAACAAAGACACAACTATAAGTGTATTATTTGACTCAGAACTAGCTAAATTAACCTAAAACTACTCTAGAGACTCAACCTTGCTTGAGGACAATCTAATCTAATTTGGGTGAAAATAGGATATAATTTGCACAAAACCCTGATCATACTAGCCATAAAACTAGATGAGCCAGAGGCTTATCAAAATACCCCAAACTTAAACTTTGCTTGTCCCCAAGCAAACTAAGACTCAAAAATCAAAAAGACTCAAGACCTGGCAAGCTTAAAAGATTCAATCATCATTGCACAAATTCAAGCAACTTCATCAAAACAGTTTTCTTCATTGTTTCCCCCCTTTTCAAACAGAGCAATCCCCACATTCATTTATTCTAAACATTTGAGAATTTCATCAATCAAACAATCATTAATCTAAGAAGGGGATCTAAGTTACACACAAGAAGGAGATCACCAACTTCAAACAACTGCCTTCCTCACAAGGGCATTTAGTATATCACTCAATCACTCAGTTTGTGTTAGGCTATTAACATTGCACTCAGTTTCACTTTTCAAGAACACTTCCCATAAATTTGATTTTCATCTCAAAATGGTTCCCACAGACAACATGCAAGCAACATCAAAAGGTCTTTTATGGGATGTAATGGGGCCTGGCTAAGGGTAGGATATACAAAGGTACTAGGCTGAAGACCCTAGGAACTAAGAGAGCATGAACTTTTTACACTTTGAAATTCACTCAAGTTCCTTTCTTAAATTTTTTTTTCTATGCTTCTGGGTGGCTACAGCCTTTTTATTTCCAACAGCCTTTTTGGTATTTTTGTATTTTTTTTTCTTTCTTCTTTTCTCTTTTTTTTTTTTAATCCTAACAACACATACCACATCTTGCAGCCACCCCAAACTTAGTTTCTTGCACCCATTCTAAGATTACATGCTCTCCTAATCCTAAGATCGGTTAACATGGTTTTCCAGATTTTTGGGCTTATAACATTAGGTTATCAAGAATTAATCAGGCTAATAGGCTCAAAGGGGCTAACTAGGGAACATGCATTAGGAATTGTTTTATTCAGGCCAAGTAGCTATTTACAAAGAAAATGCCTAAATCATCTGAAGCAAACACATAATCATGCAAACCAAAAAGAGATTCAATCAAATTAAGGAAAGTGCAACTTGAAAGTGATTTTCACACAGTCAAAAACATGTTGGAAGCTCAAAACCTCACCTGGACATTCATGCAAATTGTTTGAAAGAGATTCTATCCCTAGTGTGTGCTTCCTATCACCCCAAACTTATCATAAATCATGCCATCATAACAAAATCTCAAAGTTCAGTTTTCAATTTCACATGGGAATCACTGTTCAAAAACAAAAAAATTTCAGCCTAGGGGGAATCATCACATATCAATCATGCAAGCAATCTGTGCAACATCAATCAAAATCTAGCAAACTTGCCAACAAAAGACTCAACACATAAATACTCCTGAGCTTCTCAAATTATTCAGGAGCTTTATTCAAAGAAACAAGACTCAACAAAACTACAACTAGTTCCCTCCCCCACACTTAAAACATGCATTGTCCCCAATGAACAACAGAACTATACAATCAGAGTGAGGGAAAGGAAAAGGGAACTCCCTGATTAAGTATCAGTGTAAGTGGGAGCTTCCAAGGAGAGCTCCTCAACATTTGCATCCACAGGAACAACAGCATCCACACCATGGAATGGCTTCAGCCTTTGCCCATTAACCTTGAAGGTTTTGTTGGTACCTGCATCCTTGATCTCTACTGCACCATATGGAAACACATTAGTAACAACAAATGGTCCTATCCACCTGGACCTAAGTTTCCCAGCCATCAATTTCAGGCGGGAATTAAACAATAAGACTTTCTGACCCACAAAAAATTCTTTCCTAACAATCATCCTATCATGAAAAAGTTTTGTTCTCTCTTTATACATCCTGGAGCTTTCATAGGCTTCCAGCCTAAGCTCCTCAAGTTGCTGCAACTGCAGTTTTCTTTCAACACTAGATTTCTTCATGTCCAAGTTACAGCTCTTTACTGCCCAATATGCCCTATGCTCAACTTCCACCGGGAGGTGACATGCCTTGCCAAATACAAGCCGGAAGGGGGACATTCCTATAGGTGTCTTAAAAACAGTCCTCTGGGCCCACAGTGCGTCTTCCAGACGGCGGCTCCATTCCCTTCTGTTCGGCTGCACCATCTTCTCTAGAATTTGCTTGATCTCCCTGTTTGATATTTCAGCCTGGCCATTGGTTTGGGGATGGTAAGCAAGTGGACACTCTATGTACAACCCCATATTTCCCGAGTAAGGCCTCCATGGTTCTCATTGCAAAAGTGTGTGCCCCGGTCACCGATGATGGCCTTGGGTATGCCAAACCCGCAAAAATGTTGGACCTAACAAATTTGGAAACAATCTGAGCATCGTTAGTCCTAGTGGGGATTGCTTCCACCCACTTTGAAACATAATCTACAGCTAAAAGAATATATACAAAACCAAAAGAAGGAGGGAAATGACCCATGAAGTCCATCCCCCACACATCAAAGACCTCACAATAAAGCATTGGCCGCTGAGGCATCTCACTCCTACGAGTGATGGCAGGGCCTGTTATTTGACATTCTTTACAATTCTTGTATACCTCATATGAATCTCTAAAAATTATGGGCCAGTAAAACCCAGAATCCAGGACTTTTCTTGCTGTCCTCTGAGGTCCAAAGTGTCCTCCAACTGGAGAGGCATGTGAGAAATGCAGGATGGACTCTGTCTCATGATCGGGGACACACCTCCGAATAACCTGGTCACTGCAAAACTTCCACAGGTAGGGATCATCCCACACATAATACTTTGCATCGCTTTTGAGCTTGTGGAACTTATGTCTACTTGTACCTGCAGGAACAACACCAAAGAACAAGAAAATTTACAATGTCAAGAAACCAGGGGTTACCCCATACGATGATGTAGCTCTCTCATCGGGAAATCGTCTTGGATGGGAAAAGTATCCTCATCCCTTGCTATCCGCCTCAAGTGATCTGCTACCAAATTTTCAGCTCCACTTTTATCCTTTATCTCCACATTGAATTCTTGGAGCAAAAGCATCCACCGGATCGGTCTTGGCTTAGCTTCGCTTCTTCAACAGATATTTCAAAGCTGCATGGTCGGTAAAAAACAGTCACCCTAGAACCTAGCAAATAAGACCTAAACTTATCAAGTGCAAATACAACAAAAGCGCTTCTTTCTCGGTGGTGGTGTAATTTGTCTCGTGCAAGATCTAAGGTCCTAGAAGCATAGTGAATTACATGGGCAACCTTGCCCACCCTTTGTGCGTAACTGCTCCCACAAAGAAAATTGGAAGCATCACACATCAGTTCAAAAGGGAGTGTCCAAATGGGGGCTGGATGACAGGGTAGAAGTCAACGCTTTCTTGAGATAGTCAAATGACTCCTTGCACTTTTCATCAAACTGAACAGGCATCATTCTTCAAAGAGTTTGACAATGGCAAGCTATCTTCTTGAAGTCCTTTATAAAGCGCCCGTAGAAACCTGCATGTCCAAGAAAAGAACGGATCTCGCGTCACGCAAGATGGGTAAGGCAATGAAGAAATCACATTAATTTTTGCAGGATCTCTGAAATACCCTCTTTGGAAATTACATGACCCAAAACTATCCCCTGTTCTACCATGAAGTGACATTTCTCATAATACAAAATCAGATCGATATCAATGCATCTTTGTAGAACTAGACTTAGACTATGCAAACAAGCATCAAATGAGGAGCCATACACGGTAAAATCATCCATGAACACCTCTATGCAATTTTCAATAAAGTCAGAGAAAATACTAAGCATGCATCTTTGAAAGGTGCCAGGAGCATTACAGAGGCCAAATGGCATCCTCCTATAAGCAAACGTACCGAAGGGGCACGTGAAGGTGGTCTTTTCCTGATCCTCGGGGCAATATGAATCTGGAAATACCGGGAAAAGCCATCTAGAAAACAATAATGAGATTGACCAGCCAGCCGATCCAAAGATCCGATCTATGAACGGCAAAGGAAAATGATCCTTTCGGTGGCCTGGTTTAGCTTCCTATAGTCTATACAAACTCGCCAGCTATTCTGGACTCTAGTAGGCACAAGTTCATTATTTTCATTCCTAACTACTGTTAGACCAGACTTCTTTGGTACAACTTGCACCGGACTTACCCAAGTACTATCATAGATGGGGTAGATAATACCTGCCTGTAGAAGCTTAGTCACCTCTTTCTTTACCACATCCAGAATCAGTGGGTTAAGTCGCCTTTGGGCCTGTCTGACTGGCTTAGCCCTATCCTCCAATAAAATTCTGTGCATGCATCTGGAGGGGCTAATTCCTGGAATATCAACCAATGTCCACCCAATAGCCTTCTTATGTTTCTTCAGAACCTCTAATAGTTTGGCTTCCTGGTCAGAGTCGAGGCTGGAGGAAATGATGACTGGCAATGTTGCATTCCTCCCCAAGTAGGCATACTTCAGGTTCTCAGGAAGTGGTTTGAGTTCCAAAGAAGGTGGCTGCTCAACAGATGGTGCATTGGGAGTAGCCATGGGGTCAAGGACTTCTGCTGAATAGACAAATTTTCACTGTCATTATCAATATCATCCTGCAAAGTTGAATCCAGAAACTCAGGACTATCAGAACACGGGTTAGTGTTAGTGAAGTTAGTACAAGTATATACATCATCAAAACCAGAAAGAAAAGGAAAATCAGAAATAAAGTCCTCATGAGTATCCTCAATAAGCTCTGAAAGCAACTCTAAGTGGAAAACAGAGTGCTCCTCCAATGGGTGTTTCATAGCATCAAAGATCTTGAACTGGGCCACAATACCACCAAACTCCATAGACATAGTCCCATCATAAACATCAATCTTGGTCTTGGATGTCATCATGAATGGTCTGCCCAAGATTATAGGTGATCTACTGGACTGAGTCTCTCCTGCCATGTCTAGGATGTAGAAGTCTGCAGGGAATATCAAATCATCAACTTGCACTAGCACATCCTCTACCATTCCCATGGGTCGGGCACTGGTCCTGTTAGCCAACTGGATGGTAAGACCTGTATACTGCAATGGCCCAAGATCAAGGTTGTTAAAGATGGAGGTAGGCATGACATTGATTGATGCTCCCAAGTCCAACATGCAGTTTTCAAACTTCCTGTCCCCAATAGTGCATGGAATAGTGAAGGTGCCTGGATCCTTGCACTTCTGTGGTAGTGCCTGAGTAGGGGTTAAAGCAACAACTCTTTCTGGCTTAGACTGGATAAGCACTGAGACATTCATTCCCAAGTCAACCCTCTCATTAGTCTTCATCTTCCTCTTGTTGGTGCATAGATCCTTCAAAAATTTGGCATATCTGGGCACTTGCTTGATCACATCTAGGAGAGGGATATTTACAGCTACTTTTCTGAAGACATCAAGAATCTCCTTCTCCTTATTTTCACCACCAATCTTCTTATTATTCTGCAATCTATATGGGAATGGAATGGGTGGTCTATACACTTTCTCAGCTTCAACCTCAACAATAAGCTCAGGAGTAACCTCAACAGTAGGCTCAGGAGTTACCTCAATAGTTTCTTCATCCTTTCCAGAGGTGGCCTCAACAACTTTTCCCGATCTCAGAGATATGGCACTCACATTAGGGTTGGAAGCATTGGGATTTATCACTGGTTGTGCTGGCAGCTGGGTTGTTCTTTGAGCTTGCTTTATGTTATTTATGTCTGTGGCCATCTGTCCAATCTGTGTCCTCAAATCTTGAATGCTAGCACTTGTTTGCTGCTGATACTGTCCCATTTGCTGCTGGAAAAGTGTAGTCATTTGTGCATTCATCTGTGAAGTCAATTGTGAAGTCATCTGCTTGAACATGTCTTCCATTGAAGGTCCAGAAGGTGCAGAAGTGGCCACTGGAGGAGGATTCTGAGGTGCCATCGGTCGCTGTTGGGATGAGTTCCCATACCGCAGATTAGGATGATTACTCCACCGGGATGGTACCTATTTGTTGAGAGGTCCGAGTCTTTGTCTCGGTTTCTGGTTATTGCCTTGATTATATGGATGGACTGCAAAGGCTTGAGGTGATTCAATGAATCGATCCTCCTTGCAAAATGGGGCATGCTTCATATGGGTGCTCAGGAGAACTGCACATGCCACACAACACCGCAGGCTGAACCCTATCCATTGCCAATTTCTCTACCAAAGAAGTGAGCCTATCAATTCTATCATCACGGTCATGGCTGGAAGAGGAAGTGCGGACCTCATGTACACCTCTAGTCTCAACAGAATTTCTTCTGGTAGTAAATTGCTGGGAATTCAGAGACATGTTCTCAATGAGTTGCTTGGCAGCAGATGGAGTCTTGTCAACCAACGCTCCCCCACTAGCAGCATCCAAAATATTCCTATCCATCGGCAGTAGCCCTTCATAAAAGTACTGGATGAGGAGCTGTTCAGAAATCTTATGCTGGGGGCAACTGGATGTCAACTGCTTGAACCTCTCCCAATATTCAGCTAGCGACTCATTTCCTTGCCTAATGCCACAGATTTCTTTCCTGATTGAAGCGGCTCTGGAGGCAGGAAAATATTTCTCTAGGAAGAGCTTCTTCAAGTCGTTCCATGTGGTAATGGAGTTCGGCTCAAGGTATAATAGCCAATCTTTTGCAGCTCCCTGGAGTGAGAACGGAAAAGCCTTCAACTTAATATGATCCTCAGTTACTCCTTCTGGCCTCAAGGTTGTGGAGCAAACGACTTGGAATTCCTTGAGGTGCTTGTGTGGATCCTCACCTGCAAGACCATTAAATCTTGGCAACAAATGGATTAGCCCAGATTTTAATTCAAAAGGAGTGTCAGCACCAGGATATGCAATACACAAACCATTGTAATTCACATCAGGGGCAGCAAGCTGCCTCAATGTCCTTTGGTCTCCCATGTTTTCAAAAACAGACTTGGAATTAGAATCACTACTAGAACTAGCCCGAAATTCTCTACGGAGTGTATGCAATGTTCTTTCTATCTCAGGATCAAATTCACACAGTTCAGGGCAGTTAGATCTAGTAGCCAAACTAATTCAAAACAAAAACAAAAATAAAAGAAAAAAAACAGAAAATAAAATGCGAAAGTAACAAAACAAGAGTCCCCGGCAACGGCGCCAATTTTTGGTCGCGCTGTCGTGCACGCGCCAAAAAGGACGAGCGGGTTTTGAAAATGTAGTTTAGGGCGACAACTCGGATGTCGTTCTCAAGGACTCTTAAAATGTTATTTTCCACAAAAATAAGTTTTTGGGGGGGGGGGGGGGTTTGGATTGAGATGCAATCAAAGAAAACAAAATAATGAAAACAGAGCAATAAAGCAAGACAGTTCAAAGAGGTTGTCAAATGGCTAAAAACAGATTAATCTATTGCTCTTGATTTCCCAACTATCATAGGTTCATGCAATTTCCAAGCCCTAAGCAGATTCTCATCCCCTCCCGGTTGTAGCAACAATTTACAAACGAAACTACTACTACAGATACATGTCCCTATTCCCGAATTAAACAAACGGGGTTAAGCCCTCATGAACTAAACGAACATGAACGTACACACGTGAATTAAACAAACGCGATTAATTATAGGAACATGATATCACCGGAAATAAATCAACACAATACATTATACTCCTGAATTAAACAAACAGAAATATAAAGCATGGCATTGAAGAGGGAAAAAGCATACAAAACAGGAAAATACAAGAACCTCAAGTATATGGAAATCAATTACAATAGATCAATCCTAGAAACTTAGTTCTCCATAACAAAAACGAAAACACACAGAAAAGAAATGTAAAACAGAATAATGGAGAAGCGTAGTCTTTTACAAACTGTTCAGAACATCAATTTATACTAGTCAGAAATTAAGCCTATTCGCGAGGCGAAGCCTCTCTCGCGACGCGATTCTTGTGAACAGTCTGCAACCGTTGGTATTCTTGCGAGGCGAACAATCCTTCGCGAGGCGAGGAACTGAAGAGTCTTCTTGTCACGCCCGTTATGAACATCAGGGGCCAACCGTGATGCTTTCTGACTTCCAGGCTCGCGAGGCGAGACTCTTCAACTTCAAAACTGCCACAGCCGTGACCTTCAACACGGGCAAGCCGTGATCGTCTCTGACTTTTCAGGGTTGCAAGACTCGCGGGACGAGACCTTCTTCGCGGGGCGAACCAGAGACCTTGCATTTTCTTGGAACAGTCTGGCTTCGGGGTCGCGTGGCGATCATAGCTTTCACGGGGCGAACCCCCTGTTTCTTTATTCTCTTTCCTTCCAACTTATCCTGAAAACAAAGACACAACTATAAGTGTATTATTTGACTCAGAACTAGCTAAATTAACCTAAAACTACTCTAGAGACTCAAAACCTTGCTTGAGGACAATCTAATCTAATTTGGGTGAAAATAGGATATAATTTGCACAAAACCCTGGTCATACTAGCCATAAAACTAGATGAGCCAGAGGCTTATCAGTCGGTCCTGGCACAAAGGGTGGGCAAGGCTGCACATGTCATTTATTATGCTTCTAGGACTTTAGACGCTGCACAATCTAATTACACCACCACTGAAAAGGAACTTCTAGCTGTTGTTTTTGCTCTTGATAAGTTTAGATCATATTTGCTAGGTTCCAAGGTTATTGTTTTCACTGACCATGCAGCTCTGAAATACTTGTTGAAGAAGCCAGAAGCGAAGCCGAGGTTGATTCGGTGGATGTTATTGCTCCAGGAGTTTAATGTGGAGATAAAAGACAAGAGTGGAGCGGAAAATTTAGTGGATGATCACTTGAGTAGGATAGAGAGGGATAAGGATCTTTCCCCCATTCAGGATGATTTTCCTGATGAGCAGCTTTTACAGTTGCATGGCGTTACTCCTTGGTTTGCCGACATTGTTAATTACCTAGTTGCTGGTGTCTTTCCGACAGAAGCAACTAGGTCCCAAATCCACAAACTAAAGAGTGACGCCAAGTACTATGTTTGGGATGATCCATTTCTTTGGAAGTTTTGTAGTGATCAGGTGATTAGGAGATGTGTCCCCGACTATGAGATTGAGTCTATTTTGCACTTTTCTCATGCCTCTCAAGTAGGGGGACACTTTGGGCCACAGAGGACGGCAAGAAAAGTCCTAGATTCTGGTTTTTACTGGCCCACCATATTTAGAGATGCTTATGAGGTATACCGGACTTGTAAGGAGTGCCAGACAGCAGGTACAGCCATCACTCACAATAGTGAAATGCCTCAGTAACCCATGCTCTTCTGTGAGGTGTTTGATGTGTGGGGAATCGACTTTTTGGGTCCTTTCCTTGCATCTTTTGGTTTTCTATACATTCTTTTGGCTGTTGACTATGTTTCAAAGTGGGTGGAAGCTATCCCCACTAGGACTAACGATTCTAAAGTTGTTGCCAATTTTGTTAGGTCCAATATTTTTTGCAGGTTCGGCATACCTCGTGCGATCATCAGTGACCAGGGCACTCACTTCTGCAACCGCACCATGGAAGCTCTACTCCGGAAGTATGGAGTTGTGCATAGAGTCTCCGCTGCTTACCATCCCCAGACCAATGGCCAGGCTGAGATCTCCAACAGAGAGATCAAACAGATCCTAGAGAAAGTTGTGCAGACGAGTAGGAAGGACTGGAGCCGCCGTCTAGAAGACGCACTTTGGGCTCAGAGGACCTCTTTCAAGACGCCAATTGGGATGTCCCCATTTAGGCTTGTATTCGGTAAGGCTTGTCATCTCCCTGTGGAAGTTGAGCACCGTGCTTATTGGGCAGTCAAGTGCTGTAATCTGGAAATGAAAAAAGCTGGTATTGAAAGGAATCTCCAATTACAGCAGCTTGAGGAGCTTAGGATGGAAGCCTATGAAAGCTCCCGGATTTATAAGGAGAAAACCAAGCATTTTCATGATAGGATGATTGCTAGGAAAGAATTCTCTGTGGGTCAGCGGGTCTTAATGTTTAACTCTCGTCTGAAATTGATGGTTGGGAAACTTCGGTCCAAGTGGATTGGACCATTTGTTGTTACTAATGTTTTTCCTCATGGTGCAGTAGAGATTAAAAGTGCAGGTAGCAACAAGGCGTTCAAGGTTAACGGACAGTGGCTGAAGCTATTCCATGGGAGCTCGGGACCTGAGGATGCTACTGTTGAGGATGCTACTGTTGAAGATGCTACTGTTGAGGAGCTCTCCTTGGGAGAGCCCACCTACATTGCAACTTGATCAAGGAGCACCCTTTCCTTTCCCTCACTCTGTTTTGATATTTATGTTGTTTCATTGAGGACAATGTATGTTTTAAGTGTGGGGGAGGGAACCATTTGTTGTGTTTTGTTTTGTGTTTTGTTGTGTTTCCTTTTCGCTCTTGATTAATTTGAGAAGCTCAAGAGCATGTGTGTAAGTCTTGTGTCGGCAAAGATTGATTGGATTTTAATTGAATTTGCATAGATTGATTGCATGATATTGTTAACTGTTGATGATTTCCCCCTAGGTCTTGAAATTTGAAAAGTGATCCCCATGAAAAAATTTTGAAAACTGAACTTTGAAATATTTTGTTATGATTGTATGATTTATGATAAGTTTGGGGTGAAGGGAAGCACACACTAGGGATTGAATCTCGGTCAAACAATTTGCAAAAATGTCCAGGTGAGGATTTGAGCCTCCAACATGTTTTTAACTGTGTGAATCACTTTCAAGTTGCACTTTCCCGAATTTGCTTGAGTCTCTACTTGGTTTGCATGTTTATGTGATTGCATCAAATGATTTAGGCAATTTTCTTTGAATTAGCTACATGGCCTAAATTGAACCAGTCCCTAATGCATGTTCCTTTGTTAACCCCTTTGAGCCTAATTAGCCTATCATTTCTTGATGACCTTATGTTATGAGCCTAAATCTGGAAAAAACGTGTTAACCCGATCTTAGGATTAGGAGAGCATGGAAGCTTAGAAAGAGAATGGTTGCAAGAAACTAAGTTTGGGGTGGCTACAAGAATATGATGTGTTGTTGGGGATTGAGAAAAAGGAAAAAAATAAAGGTTGGAGCCAAAGGCGGGGAAAAAAAGTGCAAAAATGTCAAAAAGGGTATTAGAAGAAAACAAGGGGCTGTGGCCACCCAAAGCAAAAAGAAAATTGGAAAAAGGAACTTGAGTGGAAATTCGGTATGTTGAAAAGTTTCATGCTCTCTTAGTTCCTAGAGACTTCAGCCTAGTACCTTTGAATATCCTACCCTTAGCCAGGCCCCATTACAACCTTAAAAGACCTTTTGATGTTGCATGCATGTTTTCATGGGAACCTTGTCTGAGATGAAAATCAAATTCATGGGAAGTGCTCTTAAAAGTGAAATTGAGTGAAATGTTGATAGCCTAGACAGACTGAGCGAATGAGTGAAACACTAAATGCCCTTGTGAGGAAGGTGATTGTTTGAATTTGGTGATCTCCCTTTTGTGTGTAACTTGGATCCCTTGCCTAGATTAATGATTGTTTGAATGATGAAATTCTCAAATGTTCAGAATAAATGATTGTGGGGATTACATTGTTGAAAAGGGGGAACATTGAAGGAAAATTGTTTTGATGAATTGCTTGAAATTTGTGCGGAATTGGTTGAAATATTTTAAGCTTGCCAAGTCTTGAGTCGTTTCGAGTTTTAGTTTGCTTGGGGACAAGCAAAGTTCAAGTTTGGGGTATTTTGATAAGCCTCTGGCTCATCTAGTTTTATGACTAGTATGACCGTGGTTTTGTGCCAATTTTATCTCGTTTTCGCCCAAATTAGACTTGATTGTCCTCAAGCAAGGTTTTGAGTCCCTTAAGTAGTTTTAGGGTAATTTAGCCAGTTTTTGAGTCAAATAAAGCACTTATGGCTATTTCATGTTTTCAGGTTGACTTAGAGTCCAAGGAATGAAGGAAACAATGGAAATTGCAATCCTGGAAGTACTCAGCCCGCGATATGTCACTCGCCCCGCGAGATTGAAGACCAGCCTGTGCCAGAAAAGTCATGTTCCCTGCCTCGCCCCGCGAACCATGACTCGCCTCGCGAGCCTGGAAGTCAGAAAGAATCACGGTCAGCCCGTAATCCCCATCACGGGCGTGAAGAGAAGACCCTGGAGGACAGAGGCAATCACGGCCTAGCCATAATGAAGGTCACAGTCATGACGGATAAGCACCCAAAGTCAGAAGTAATCACGGCCTAGCCGTGATAGGCATCACGGCTGTGACAAACCAGATTTTGAAGTCTCGCCTCGCGAAGACTAATCTCGCCTCACGAAAGCCCAAATTTGAACTGGCGCCATTTTAATATTCGCCTCGCGAGAGGCTACTCGCCTCGCGAGCGTGCGCAGTTTCTGAAAGTTATAAATAGCTGTTTAGGGCAGAACAGAAGTATCTTTGGCTAATCCTTGTTTTCGAATTTCTCTAATTGTATTGCATTTTTGATGGAGAACTAATCTCCCTAGGTTAATCTGCTGTAATCGGCTTCCGTCGACACTTGAGGTCATGTAATTCCCGATTTAATTTTCTTCTCTCTTTCAATGCTATTCGTTATTCTCTGTTTTCTTAATTCAGTTTGTATCGAATTAGTGTTGATTTATTTTCAATGATTTTATGTTCCTAAACTTAATCGCGTTTGCTTAATTCGCGTGCGTTCAATTCGTGTTTGCTTAATTCACGAAGGGGTTCATCCGTTTGCTTAATTCGGAATTAGGAATATATGTCCCGTAGCGTCGATTTCGCTTGTTAATCGATGCTACAATCGAAGAGGGATTAGAATCCGCTTAGGGCATGGAATTACATGAACCGATGATAGTGGGAACCCGAACAACAGATTGATCGTCTTAGTCTTATTCGATAATCACTTAAATTGCTCTGTTTTCATTCTGTTTTCTAATCAATTTCAGACCACCCCCCCCCCCCAATAAAACTGATTTTCTGTGATAGTAACATTACGAGAGTCCTTGTGATACAATACCTGAGTTGTCGCCTTCTAAACTACATTTTTACAAACCGCTCTTCTTTTGACGCGTGCGCGACAGCACGTCACCTTACTCTCGGACGATCTCCCCTATGTCGAACATCTCCCAACAAAATCTCCAATGAAATGCATGTCAAACAGCAATCAACTGCAAATGCCACCACCTCCGCTTGCACCAACAAGTACTCGAGACTTAACAATAACGTTGCTTGGGCCAATAAGCACCCAAGACTTAACCATCAACAGTCATAACAACAACAGCGTTATCCAACACATTATTATGTCAACATATTCATATTAAAAACAACAAGAATAAAGATAATCACAAACCAAACATTATGAACATAAGCATGAATAATCAAATATCCAACAACGACCACTAACATGTTATAATCAACAATCACAGCCTCATACGTATTAAAATCATTTAGTAACACATAAATACGGGGTTATGGGGACCCCTTTTACTTTACTCTAACTCCAAGCCTATGTAAACACTACTCTTCTCCCCATACCTGGATTGAAGTTCGCGTTTAAGAAGAAATAAGATCCACTAGGGTCCCTGAGCTTCAAGATTCACCTACGAAACACATTGTGAAAGGCACATTGTAAAGAACTTAAGATCGGCAGCAATTACCACAAAATCCGTCACTGTGTTTGCCTTATATCTCACAAACCAGACATTATTTTACCAATTTGAACAGTAAGAATAAAGATATACCTTTAATTTATCTTATACAAAAGTTTCAGCTAGATCCAATGGTTACTGAGCACAGGATTATCCTCTCAAGTTGACTGGTCTGGAGCTACCCGAGTTGAACTCAAATCAAACTTATAAGATGAATAACTCTCACTATATGGATTAAACAGAAATTTTCACCGTTGGATATGAATTAATATAAGCCTAGGAACTCTATATGAATTTGGAACAAGATCCAACGGTATATGTAGAAGTAGTGAAGGATTTACCGAAACTGTTCCACAGGGTTTCAAGTTTTCAGCAATGGTTGTTTTGGTCTATAGGTTAAGCTTTCTTCTCTCCTCTTTAAGAATAAATAACCATCCTTTATATAGGCTTAGAAACTCTATAAATCTGCCCAAAATTCGTGCTCCTTGGTGGCCTAATTAATATTCCGTGGTTGGTGAATGTTCTTGCTTTTGTCTCCCACTAAACCTTGATTATTGGTTTTTCTTTCATGATGAATCACTCCATGTTTTGCTCCACTATGAGTTGTTTTGAGGTGTTATCTGATTGTGGGATGGTTGGTGGGGTTGGTGAGTCAAAAAGAATGAAACAAAAAGCATTGCACTAATTATCCCACCTAATCTTGCACTAATTATGCCATATGATTCCTTCACTTTTCACCTAACCCATAAATGATATTTCTGACCAATATTTCGAAATAAATTCAATCCTAACAGATATATCTTCAAATAATCTTTCCAAGTAGTGCTCATATACTTAATTTGGGTTTGAAATGGGTGAGATAGGCCCAAATTAGTGGAGGTATACCCAAAATCCGTACAAGCTGGCCTGCTCCACAATTGATTATTTTTTACAACCTAAACTTCCGAATTTGATTTATATATCTTCATTAAAGTTGTATAAAATTCTCTTATATTTCCAATGCCACAAAGATCACCTATATCGGACATCTAGAACTCAATATATGACCAAAACGGTGAAACATGTTACTAAGACTCTAAAAGGGTTTAGTCTTTCTAAGGCTAAACTTTCCAAAAATGAACTTAGATGCCAAGAACAATATAAAAACCATATTCAAACATATATGTCATATATATATATATAAATATTAATGTTATTAATGAAAGAAAATGGGTTGTTACAATTCCACCCCCATTAAAAAAAATCGT
Organism: Sophora flavescens; assembly: GCA_030762895.1. Lineage (NCBI taxonomy): Eukaryota > Viridiplantae > Streptophyta > Magnoliopsida > Fabales > Fabaceae > Sophora > Sophora flavescens. The sequence goes on along the minus strand of CM061066.1, from coordinate 48,003,381 downwards.
CCTCGAAATTTCTACTAAACTGAACTGAACAGATGCGGGTATTCTTCCTTCATCTTGCTTTCCAATTCCCAGGTAGCATTTTCCTCAGTCGCCCCGCCCCAAACCATCTTGACCAAAGGGATCTCCTTTCCCCTAAGCCGCTTCACCCTCCTATCTTCGATCCGAATAGGTAACACCTCGAACGTCAGGTTCTCCTTTAATTGTATTGTATCGGGGACTATCACGTGACTAGGGTCATGGATATACTTTCGGAGTTGGGAAACATGAAAGACATTATGAAGGTTGGATAAAAGCGGGGGTAAGGCTATCTGGTAGGCGACTTCGCCGACTCTTTTAAGAATTTGATAAGGACCGATGAATCTGGGAGTAAGTTTCCTCGCCTTCATCACTCTACCAACCCCAGTTGTTGGGGTAACTCTCAAGAATACATGGTCACCTCCCTGGAATTCAAGTGCCTTCCTCCTCTTGTCATGGTAGCTCTTTTGCCTACTTTGTGCCACTCTCATCCTTCCTGGATCATCCTTATTTTCTCAGTTGTTTCTTGCACTATTTCTGGTCCTAATACCAAACTATCACCAGGTTCACTCCAACACAAAGGTGTCCTACATCTCCTTCCATACAGAGACTCATAAGGGGCCATGCCAATGCTGGAATGGAAACTATTATTGTAGGAAAACTCTATCAGGGGCAAAAACTTGTCCCAACTACCTGGCTGTTCAAGCACACATGCTCTCAACAAGTCCTCTAAGGACTGGATGGTCCTCTCAGACTGCCCATCGGTCTGAGGGTGATAAGCTGATCTAAGCCTAAGCTTCGTGTCTAAAGCATCTTGGAAGCTCTCCCAAAATTTTGAGGTAAACCTCGGGTCTCTATCGGACACTATGCTGGAGGGTACACCATGAAGCCTAACTATCTCGTTGATGTACAACTTGGCTAGTTTTTCTAAAGGATACTCCATGTTCATCAGGATGAAATGTGCAGATTTCGTGAGTATATCTACCACAACCCAAATCGCCTCAAAACCTGATGGAGTCCTAGGGAGTCCAGACACAAAATCCATGGAGATGCTGTCCCATTTCCAAACTGGGATTCTTAAGGGCTGCAGCATACCTGATGGCTTCTGATGCTCTATCTTAGCCTTCTGACAGACTAGACATGCATAAACGAATTCGGCCACATCCTTTTTCATCCTAGGCCACCAAAACATCTTCTTAAGGTCTTGGTACATCTTGGTGGCACCTGGGTGCACACTCATTCCGCTCCTATGCCCTTCTTCTAAGATCATCCTTCTGAGCCCGGAAACATCTGGTATGCACACTCTATCCTCAAACCTCAAGATATCATCCGCTTCAACTCTAAAACTACTGGCTCTACCCTGTGCGAGCGATTCTCGCTGGTCGATGAGAAATTGGTCTAACTTCTGGCCCTCTCTAATTTGATCCATCAAATTGTTATTAATCTTTAAGGTTCCAAGCCTAATGCTCTTAGGGGTAAACTCACAACCTAGGTTAAGGTCTCTAAACTCCTCAATTAGGTCCATCTCCCTAACCATCAGGGAGGAGATATGCAGGGTCTTTCTACTTAAGGCATCGGCCACCACATTGGCCTTACCCGGGTGATAGATCAGTTCGAAGTCATAATCCTTTAGGAACTCCATCCATCTACGTTGTCTCATATTCAACTCTTTTTGATCAAAGAGATACCTCAGGCTCTTATGATCACTAAACACTTCGAACCTCGAGCTGTACAGGTAGTGCCTCCAAATCTTTAGGGTGAATACCACAACTCCTAGCTCTAGATCATGGGTAGGGTAGTTATTCTCATGGGTCTTTAGCTGCCTAGAAGCATAAGCTACTACCTTACCATTCTGCATCAGCATACCGCCTAAGCCTTGCTTTGAAGCATCACAGTACACTACAAAAGGCTCACTAGGGTCTGGCAAAACTAGCACTGATGCTGACGTCAACCTATTCTTAAGGGTCCGGAAACTTTCCTCACATCTGGAGTCCCAGATGAATAACTGCCTTTTTCTGGTGAGACGGGTTAAGGGTAAAGCTATCTTGGAAAAACCCTCTATGAACCGCCTATAATACCCAGCTAACCCCAAGAAACTTCTAATTTCAGTCAGATATCTCGGCGCTTCCCACTGGAGCACCGTTTCCACCTTGGCTGGGTCCACCGCAATGCCACCCTTAGAGATGACATGTCCTAAGAAACTTACCTCTTCCAACCAGAACTCACACTTAGACAACTTAGCGTACAACTTCTTGTCTTTAAGAGTTTGCAATACAACCCTCAGGTGTTCTTCATGCTCCTCTATTCCCTTGGAGTACACTAAGATGTCATCTATGAAAACCACCACAAACTTGTCCAAGTAAGGGTGAAAGGTCCTATTCATGTAATCCATGAACACAACAGGAGCATTGGTCACACCAAAAGGCATAACCAGGTACTCATATTGGCCATAGCGCGTTCTAAACGCAGTCTTCGGGATGTCCTCGGACTTTACACGAATCTGATGGTACCCCGACCTCAAGTATATCTTCGAGAAGACGCAAGCGCCTCTCAACTGATCCATAAGGTCATCAATCCTAGGAAGGGGATACCGGTTCTTTATCGTCACCTTGTTGAGCTGTCGATAGTCGACGCACAACCTCATACTACCATCCTTCTTCTTTACCAACAGCACAGGTGCTCCCCACGGGGACACACTCGGCCTAATGAACTGCTTCTGCATCAGGTCTTCTAACTGCTCTTTCAACTCAGCTAACTCTAGAGGGGACATCCTATATGGTGCTATGGAGATCGGCCCAGTGCCAGGCACTAAGTCTATGACAAACTCTACATCTCGTTCTGGGGGTAGTTCGTAAACATCTCCCGGAAACACTTCAGGAAATTCTTGCACTATCGGCAAGCTGGAGACATTAGAAGGTTGGCTCTCTACTTCCAGAGAAGCTAACATCATGTATAACTGGGCTTCATCACGAATCGAAGCCTGAACTTGGTTGGCAGATAGAAGGTTCGGATTCTTAGACTCCGTCAAGGTAGCGAAAATCAAAGTTTTGTCAAAACAGTTCAACAGGACATGGTTGCAAGATAACCAGTCCATGCCAAGGATCACATCAAGGTCTTTGAGGGGAAGGCATACAAGATCAACAATGAAAGTTCTATTATCAATGGTGACACGACAGTTCTTGCATGCATGGGAAGTAAGGACAGGCTTATTCATAGGAGTAGACACTAATAAGTCAAGGTCCAACAAAACAACAGGTAAACCAAGGTTCTTAACCCTATCAAGTGATATAAACGAATGCGAAGCACCCGAATCATACAATACAGTTAAAGGAACGTCATCAATTAAACACGTACCTTGAATTAGATCATCGGACTCGGAGGCTTCCGCTCTGCTCAGAGTAAAGACTCTCCTAGTAGTCTTCAATCTGTTGACTTGCGACGACTGAGTCTTGCCTACACTAGGAGGTTCTGACTTGGTACTGCTGCCATCACCATTGCATTCCCTGCTGATGTGCCCCGGCTTACCACACTTGAAACAAATGACCGTGGGCTCCTTGCACTGAGATGAAAAATGATCAGTAGCTCCGCACCTGCCGCACCTCATAGGCCTGGGAGCACTAAAGGACCCGCTCCTAAACCGATCCTGGGAATATTGGGGCTTCTTGCCACTATGCTTGAAATCCTTGCCTGATGGAGCGTAGCGCTGCTTTCCTTATCCCCGACTTCGTCCCTTCTCGCTACCCTAACCATCCGACCCCTTAGAACTGGCTGCCCGGAACAAGGATGCATCTTCATAAATCCGGCACTTGTTGACCAGAGTTGGGAACACCCTGATCTCCTGGTAGCTAATAGCTTGCTTGATCTCCGGATTTAGACCTGCCTCAAACTTTACGCACTTGGATCTTTCATCTGCAGCATACTGATATGGCGTGTAGTATCTAGCCAATTCCTCAAACTTGACAGCATATTCTCCCACAGTCATCGACCCCTTTGTCAGCCTCAAGAACTCTATCTCCTTCTTGTCCCTTATATCTGCCGGAAAGTACTTCTCCAAGAACCTCTGCCGGAACACCACCCAAGTAACCGCTATGTGTTCAGCCTCCAACCTGTGGCGACAATTATCCCACCAATGTTCTGCCTCCTCTGTCAGCATGAAGGTAGCGAATATCAGCTTCTGTTGATCATTGCAGTCCATCGCTCGGAAGATCTTCTCAGTCTCCCGCAACCACAGCATGGCTCCTTCTGGATCATACGCCCCCTTGAAGGAAGGCGGGTTGTTCTTCTGGAACTTATCAAGTCCCTGGAACTCAGCCGGTCCACCGTTGTGATTCTGATTATTCTGTCCGATAGCATGGGCAAGCAGTGCCAATGCATCAGCGATAACTTGATCGTTTCGTCCGCGTCCAGCCATCAGTTCCTGTACGAGACCAAGACAGTCCCTTAGGCACAAAAACTCGCACACCAGCTTCTACTTGAGCATCATTGTCTATACAAGTATAGACATTTCAAACAAGAGTACACATCAGACTCATAACAGACTCATACCACAGCCTGATAGGACAGACCTGCTCTGATACCACTAAATGTGACACCCTTCTACCCCGCATGATAAAGGACATAAAATCCAAAAGTCAACTAAACAGACATGCATAACCTGAATAAGAATTCAGTGAGTTGTCCATGGGTGGAAAAGTCCCACATGAACCAAGTTTCAAAATCGCGGAAATAAATAAGTTAAAGCAAATAAACATAATAAAACCCAACCCCGATGTCACATACAGAGCTGGTATAATCCTTCCGCATAACGGAAATACATCTAAACCAAAAGAATTAAAACATAAAAGTAGGCCCTAACTATGAGTGGCGGCTCCTCAGAGTCACTCCTCTCCGGGCTGCCCGTCATCCTCTACAAATGCCGTTCAGGCCAAACACAAGCAACAAACGAAGGGGAGTAAGTTCATGTATACATAATCAGCATAGAGGTAGGAAGTAAAGTAAATCATACAGCATGGCATCAACATAGGCATATAGTTTTTAGCATGTATCAACGTACATCAACAACAACATCATCGAATATGCTATGCAATGCAAGGTACCAACTACTCCGCTACTCCAACTATGCATGTGGATCCAGCTAACTCAAGATGAACGACTTCGGAGTTACATAGCCGTATTGGCCAATAAACACCAACACCAGCAGTCCACCTAACCTCGGGTAGACCCTATGGATAGCCAACGCACCAAACCATGGATGCCTCATCACGGGGGGCCGCGGTTACCAAACCTTGGGTAACCTACCGTGGATGGACGGATCGCCTTACTCTCGGACGATCTCCCATATGTCGAACATCTCCCAACAACATCTCCAATGAAATGCATGTCAAACAGCAATCAACGGCAAACGCCACCACCTCCGCTTGCACCAACAAGTACTCGAGACTTAACAATAACGTTGCTTGGGCCAATAAGCACCCAAGACTTAACCATCAACAGTCATAACAACAACAGCGTTATCCAATACATTATTATGTCAACATATTCATATTAACAACAACAAAGACAAAGATAATCACAAACCAAACATTATGAACATAAGCATGAATAATCAAATATCCAACAACGACCACTAACATGTTATAATCAACAATCACAGCCTCATACGTATTAAAATCATTTAGTAACACATAAATACGGTGTTATGGGGACCCCTTTTACTTCACTCTAACTCCAAGACTATGTAAACACTACCCTTCTCCCCATACCTGGATTTAAGTTCACGTTTAAGAAGAAATAAGATCCACTAGGGTCCCTGAGCTTCAAGATTCACCTACGAAACACATTGTGAATGGCACATTGTAAAGAACTTAAGATCGGCAGCAATTACCACAAAATCCACCACTGTGTTTGCCTTATATCTTTCAAACCAGACATTATTTTACCAATTTGAACGGTAAGAATAAAGATATACCTTTAATTTATCTTATGAAAAAGTTTCAGCTAGATCCAACGGTTACTGAGCACAGGATGATCCTCTCAAGTTGACTAGTCTGGAGCTACCCGAATTGAACTCAAATCAAACTTATAAGATGAATAACTCTCACTATATGGATTAAACAGAAATTTCCACAATTGGATATGAAGTAATATAAGCCTAGGAACTCTATATGAATTTGGAACAAGATCCAACGGTATATGTAGAAGTAGTGAAGGATTTACCGAAACTGTTCCTCCAAGTTTCAAGTTTTCGGCAATGGTTGTTTTGGTCTATAGGTTAAGCTTTCTTCTCCCCTATTTAAGAAAAAATAACCAACCTTTATATAAGCTTAGAAACTCTATAAATCTGCCCAAAATTCGTGCTCCTTGGTGGCCTAATTAATATTCCGTGGTTGGTGAATGTTCTTGCTTTTGTCTCCCACTAAACCTTGATTATTGGTTTTTCTTTCATGATGGGCTCCACTAATCCATAAATCACTCCATGTTTTGCTCCACTATGAATTGTTTTGAGGTGTTATCTGATTGTGGGATGGTTGGTGGGGTTGGTGAGTCAAAAAGAATGAAACAAAAAGCATTGCACTAATTATGCCATATGATTCCTTCACTTTTAACCTAACCCATAAATGATATTTCTGACCAATATTTCTAAATAAATTCAATCCTAAAAGATATATCTTCAAATAAGCTTTCCAATTAGTGCTCATATACTTAATTTGGGTTTGAAATGGGTGAGATAGGCCCAAATTAGTGGAGGTATATCCAAAATCCGTACAAGCTGGCCTGCTCCACAATTGATTATTTTTGACAACCTAAACTTCCGAATTTGATTTATATCTCTTTATTAAAGTTGTAGAAAATTCTCTTATCTTTCCAATGCCACAAGGATCACCTATATCGGACATCTAGAACTCAATATATGACCAAAACGGTGAAACATGTTACTAGGACTCTAAAAGGTTTTAGTCTTTCTAAGGCTAAACTTTCCAAAAATGAACTTAGATGCCAAGAACAATCTAAAAACCATATTCAAACATATATGTCATATATATATAAATATATTAAGGTTATTTATGAAAGAAAATGGGGTGTTACAGGAAGTCCCGTCCATCATCTTTGTACTTGCTGCTGGACGGGGAAGTCTCGTCCATCCATCACATGGGACTTGCTGTTGGACGGGGATTTCCCGTCCATCATATTTGTACTTGCTTTGGATGGAGAAGCCCCGTCCATCACATGGGACTTGCTGTTGGACGGGGAAACCTCGTCCATCACATTTGTACTCGTTGTGGACGGGGAAGCCCCGTCCATCACATGGGACTTGCTGTTTGACGGGGAAGCCCCGTCCATCACATTTGTACCTGCTGTAGACGGGGAAGCCTCGTCCATCACATGGGACGTGCTGTTGGATGAGGAAGTCTCGTCCATCACATTTGCACCTGCTATTGGACGGGGAAGTCCTGTCCATCACATTTGCACCTGCTGTAGATGGGGAAGTCCCGTCCATCACATGGGGACGGGGTGGCCCCGTTCAATCCACTGCAGTTGTTGTTGGACGGGGTAATCCCGTCCATTGCTTTGCACTTGCTGATGGACGGGGTGGTCCCGTCCATTGCAATGGATGGGATCACCCCGTCCAACAGCAAGTGCACTGGACTGGACTGGACCCCGTCCAACATCAAATGCAATGCAATGGATGTGATCACCCCGTCCAACAGCAAGTGCATCGATCGACCTCGCCCAACAAAGAAGTCGATGCAATGGACGGACCAACCTGGCCCAACAAAGTGCAATGGATGGACTGGACCGCGTCCAACAAAGAAGTCCAAAGCAATGGATCGATTGCGTCCAACAAAGAAATGCAATGCAATGGATTTGTGCGTGCGTCCAACAAGAAGTGCAATGGATCGGATCGATCAAGGCCAACAAAAATGCAATGCAATGGACAGGACCACCCCGTCCAACAGCAAGTGCAATGGCCTGGACCGCGTCCAACAGATAGTCCAATGCAATGGACGGGACCTTGCCGTCCAACAGCAACTGCAAAGGCCTGGACTGGACCGTGTCCAACAGCAAGTCCAAAGCAATGGACGGAGTAACACCCTGTTTTTCGTATGCTTCTTTATCAGTAAATACATGCTTTAATGTATTTATTTTTGATAAAATCCGGAGGATGATTTTATTTAAAATAAGATCTTTCTTGTGTTGTTTTACCATATGAAGTCACAGTAAAATCTTCGGTTGAAAATTCAGACGAAAACCGGACTGGGTTCTTACTGCCAGTACAAGTTTACTGAGCTAGAGACAAAATTTTAATTCGTGAACGAGACGGTTAGTGTTTTTATGATGTTTTGTGTGGGTTGGTAAATTTTCGAATTTTGTTGTCCGGGAATAAAATATAATATTTTATCCGGACGAAACCTTCAGAAAATACGATCGGATGTACAACCGGTTACGTATTTAAGCAGTTAAAGGAACCCTAAAGGATGAGATAAGGCTTGATGGGATGCCTAATTAAATGCTTATGACACACTTTAAATGCTTATGACACACTTTAAAGTAATCATGATTACCTTTTCAAATTATAATCTATTTTATTCCAAAAACCCATTAAACCTTCCTTAAATGATCCAAACAATGCCTTAAACCAAAACTTCCTCTCCAAGCCTTTCTTCCTCTCCAAAACCGTGCCCCCCTCCCTCTTACTCTATAAATACCACTCTTCATCTTCACTTCATCACTTTCCTTTCTCCTACTCCATTAAAACTCTTAAGCTTTCATCTTTTCTTAACTTCAAGCTTCCAAAGCTCTAGTTTTTCTTCTTCTTTTCACTAAGTGTTCTTCATCAAAGTTGTTCCTCTGGCTTAGGGTAATACTCTCATGCATTCTTTTCTTTAAAAACTTCATCTTTTTCTAAAGTTTCTTCTTTATGTCATATATGAGCTTTTATCTTCAATAATCTCTCAAAATTGGTAGAAAACTCCTTTTGAGTTGAAACCAATTTCTATGGTCTTATATTTACTTGTAGTTTAACATACTAAAAGGTTGTGTAAAACAAAGTTTCCTAACCTCTACTTTCTAATGAGACCGAAACCATGCATATGGTTTAGATGGATCTTGTTTCAACTTTTACAAGTATGAGTTCGTATTTAAAGATTTGTTTTCCCAAAATGATCATGGACCAAGGCTCCTTTATGTTAAAGGATGCTATGTCTAAAGTGATTGGAAAGTTTAAAGATTTGTTTCCCAAAATGATCATGGACCAAGGCTCCTTTATGTTAAAGGATGCTATGTCTAAAGTGATTGGAAAGTTTAAAGATTTTTACTCTACTTTATATCATTTATACTAATGCCATTTACTTTATGTCATTTACATTATGTCATTTACCTTTATGTCATTTATATTAATACCATTTACTTTATGTCATTTACATTATGTCATTTACTTTTATGCCATTTATATTTATGTTATTTACTTTATGTCATTTACATTATGTCATTTACTTTATGTCATTTATGTTTATGTCATTTATGATTCATTTACTTATGTCATTATACTTTAAATACTTATAAGCCTATGTTGTTCTTACTTTATGTGCTTATGAGCTTTGTTATTTAAAGTCCTATGTTGCTTTCAAGATGATCATAGACTTGAGCTCCATAAGTTATTGGATGCTAAAAGGTCTAAGAGATTGGAAGAATTTAAAGATTTCTATCATAAAAACCCAAGGATGGCCGAATCTTAAAGGTTATGGACCTAGGGTGTTTCGTTTTTCATTTTCTAAAGTGATCATGGTTTTGAGCTCCTTACTATTAATGGATGCTAAACCAAAGAGATTGGAAAGTTTAAATGTTCCTAGCCTATCTTATTGGTCAAGGCCGAATCTCCATCAAGTGTAACTTGGTGGGATTTTTGTTCAACTTTGTTTAAAGTAATCATGTTTTAAACTCTTAGCACTTGAGGATCATAAATCCCTAAGTTGCATGTGTTTTGGAAACTTCTAGCCCTAAGTTCTTGGTTGAGTTCTAATACTTTGAACCTTGTGTCTTGAAACCTAGACTTGCATCCTAACCAACCTCGAAGAACGTTCGTGAAACTGTTTATTTTCTCGCATTCTCTTACCTTCTTGAGGTAAGAGGGGATTTCCTAAAGATATTCAATAACTGTATACATGTGCGTATGTGTTTTAATTGGATATTTACATGTTGATTGAGCTTACTTGATTATCTAATGTACTTGAACTGTTATGCTATTATCTGATGTTGAACTGTACTTGTTCTAAATGTTATAATGCATATATGTGATGAACTGCTTTCAACTGTGATATTAGCATTGAACTGATAATATATACTGCTGTTGATTGAAAGTTTGCTAAGCCAGACTTATGTCTGTGCTCAACCGTTATAAGGATTAAAAACCTTAATAAGCTTTGAAGATGAAGGGATTGGTGTTCTTTTCCAAAAGCTCATTAACTTAAAGTACTTGTTTTAAATGTTGAAATGGTTTTGGTGAACTATTGTTATACAAGAGAAAAATCATTTTCGAACTATGTGTCTTCAAGTGAAAACTTTCAAGATTATTTGGCAATATCCTATTGGGGGAAGTATTTCAAAGATAAAAGTATTTCAAAGATGCTTTATAAAAGATTTTCAAAGAAAAGGTTTTTCCTAAATATTTTAGAAACTTTCCGATAGCCTGGATAGGTTATCGAGGATCCGGTTTTGAATTTGATTTTCACTGAACGAAAAATAAGTACTTAAGAAAGAGAATCTAGTAAGCGAGACGTCGCCTCTAGTATTAAGTTATTTGCACGTGATCTTGGATCAGTGTTAATTCGGGACCAGGAGTCCTATTCATGATGTTCTGGACTGAGGGTCCAATTCTCGAAATCGAGGACAGTGCGTTCTGATTTCATTGTTGTGGACTGTGTGTCCTAACCACGTTGTGATGAACGTTGTTAAAGGTGAAGGTTGTTTTCTACGACCACAAGCCCAGGACTGGTGCATCGGTCTCGGGCGTTGTGATTGAGCATTCGGACTGTGTGTCCTATGCTTCTAAGTTTTCAAGTGATGGGGAAATGATGATTAAGTCGTTAGCTTTGAGCTGCGACAGAGAAAAAGAATGAACACAAAGAAAACGTTGAGAACTAAATGTTTTACATTTGCATTTACGGCAGACGTGCCCGACATGGTTTTAACGTGAGACTTCAACAGGAAAGGTATCATATGACGGTGTATTATCGTTGTTCTTAAATTGGACAATGAGACGGTGTACGTGTATCGTTGTGCCTAAATGGACAATGAAACGGCGTGCATAATCGTTGTGCCTAAATGGCCAATGAGACGGTGTATTATCGTTGTGCTTAGCTAGCCAATGAGACGGTGTATTATCGTTGTGCTTAGCTAGCCAATGAGACGGTGTATCGAGCCTGACCAACTCATTTGGAGGATGTTTGGATCTCCGGAGATTAAGTTAGAGCCTGATATTGAAGTGCCATGCATATTTTCAAAGGTTGACTGTGCGGATTTGAGACCATTTGATATAACACTATTATATTGTGTATATGCATGATTTAACTGCTTATATGATTATGTGATGTATGTATCATGTATATGGTTGTTGTGGGATATATCTTATGATGGTGTCTCACTCTTACAATTATATCAGGTCTCTTCGGATTTTACTGTAGTACCTTGGTACTCTAGTGCCGATGTTGCAGAGGAGTCTTTCTAAGTCAATTGAAGACCTAGTGTTAGGGGTTGGGAAAGTATATTCCGATTGGGGGTCTCTCCAATGAATATTTGATAGAATGACCAGCTTAGGAGTATGCGTTGGGTTGTATATCTAAAGGGGTCCGTGAATGTAGTGTTATATACATCCATCTGAAGTTTAAACTTTCTCTTTCGAAAATGGAAACTTATAGAAATATTGTATGTCATGGTAACTTTGTTACGAACGTGACTTTACGTTTTAAATGTATGTATGATGGATTTCAAAGTTATCCTTATAGAAGAAAATTTTATGCCCCAGTTTTCTGACCTAAGAGAAAACAAATTTTCCGAATGCAACCAGCAAATTATCTTTCAAATTTACTTCCGCATGGGTTACGAAGTAATGCCCCAAGGGGGGGTATTACAGACGGGACCACCCCGTCCAACAAAGAAGTGTGCAATGCAATGGGACGGACCACCCGCGATTGGGACGGATCACCCTTGCCAACAATGAAGCGCACTAGACCGGATTGGGACCGCGTCAACAAGAATGCAATGGGCGGGACCACCCCCGTCCAACAAAGAATCGCGAAGGATTGGACCGCGTCCAACAGCAAGTCCAATGCAATGGTCAATATATTTTCAAAGAATGATTCACTTGCACGGGGAAAATATAAAAAATAAAATATATTTTTCAAAAGAGAATAAAAATAATAATATGATAAATAAATATATATTTAGAATGATTCACTTGTACAAGGAAAAAGAGGCGTATTAAATCAAATAGATTTTCAACAGAGAGAAAATAAATATGGTAGATTATTATATTTTTTTTAAAATGGTTAGGTTGCACGAGCAGGGGTGAATCTAGGAAATTTAAATGAGGGGAGCCAAAATCTAATTTACTTAATTTTAATCATAACCAATACAAGATGTAAACCAACAAACCAGTCCCTTCCTGGATTTAATTGTGGCTGCAAATGTAATTGAACAAAACAAGTATCAATGACAACCATATATATATATATATATATATATATATATATATATATATATATATATATTGTATCGGTTAAATATTTGCAACACTACCAACAGGCTCCACCTAGATAGGGCGTTATTTTAAATTCATTTTTAATAACCATAAATAAATTTTAAATAGAATCTATTTTTCCTAAAAAATATAAGAAATTGTATCTCAACTATAAAATATGGAAATCATTTATTATATTCATAACAAACAACACACTAATTTTGTCTCTCATATAAAATACAATTTATTAATTCAATTATCTTACTACATTAAATAACAAAACTAAATTTATTAATCATTATTAAAATATATCTTCTATAGAAAATTTACCAGTGAATTCCACGGATTAACTTACACTAGTTGTGTTCAAAATAACATATCTTCGGAATTAACGGGTACCCTTAAAAGCGCATTTTCTGTTTTCACATTTTTTTTTTTTTAAAGATAAGAACAAAGAGCTTTTGTACTGAACTGGGGTTTGGGATGTGACAGTCCTGGTTTAAGGGTTTTGAGGCTTTTTTATGAGATGTGTAGTAATTTTTCAGAGTGTTCTTCACTTCTTCTAAACAAAAAAAGCTAACCCCTTTTTGGTAACTGATTTTGGTGGTGGTGTTGTTTTCATTTGAGATGGCTGGACAAAGCTCTGAAAGTTGCAAGTCATGGGTGGAAGACATTTACTGGTCCCATTTTCAGTTCTTCCATTTTGCTCAGTTTCTCCACAATGGTGATGACCAACAACTTGTAAGTTACCCTTTCTTCTCTCACTCTTTTGGTTGTTTTTTGTTGTAAAATGTGAATCCACAAATAAAGTCTTATAAAGACGTGACCTTTTGGGGTTTTGTTGAGTGCATGCACTTTCATTTCCATACTATTTTCTATTTTCCTTTGTTTTCATCACATTTCGTTGAAATATGTCAAAATATGACCTTTTTTTCTTTTCCATATTTTTTTAGTTCCTGCTCCTTATACCCTTTTTTCCTTTTTCATGTTTTAAAGTTATTGGGGTTTAGATCAGGTATCATGCGCGCGCACACACACAAACACTTGCTTTTAAATATTCTGAATATGTCTCATATGCAAAGTAACTGTTTTTCTGCTTAGTGTTGCACTTTTGAAAGGCTTTGTTTTTGCTTTGGAAGAGGTCTGGTGTTTCCTCGGACTAATTTTTGAGCTTGCATTGTATAGGATGAAACATGTTTCAACATTGTTGGTTCCACCCTTGCATGCATCCTAATATGTTCTGGGTTCTCATGTGTTTTTCTTATTTTTTTGGTGAGTTGGAGGAGAGAGAGAAAAAAAACAAGGATTTTTGTCTGGGGGTCTGGTCCCACTAATAAAAAAATTTTGTGTCTATCTTTCTGCACATGACCCCATGACAAAAAAAAAACATACAAGAAGAGAAAAAAATGAGTATGCTATTGTAGATTGTAATGTGGTTCTTTCTTGGCTTATTATTCTGTCCTTGTTCTGAAATACTAGCTATGCTCGAATTGTTTATTGCTTGACTAACTAGTAAATACTTATGATTAGATTCTTCTTCTTGTTTTTTTTATAGATATTAATGATTAGATTCTTCTACTTACATATGTTAGGAATCTATGGTATCTTATATTCTTATTCTCAAAGATGAAAATTGAATTTTGACTGCAGGCACTTCCCAAAACATTTTCTGATAATTTGAAGAAGAAGCTGCCAGAAACTGTGGGCCTTAGGGGTCCTTGTGGCATTGTGTGGAATATAGGATTGACAGCAAGAGACGATACCTTGTACTTCACTGATGGATGGCAACAGTTTCTGAAAGATCACTCTTTGAAGGAGAATGATTTCCTGGTGTTTAGGTACAATGGTGGTGAATCACTGTTTGATGTTTTGATATTTGATGGGGGGAGCTTCTGCGAGAAGGCAGATTCTTATTTCGTTAGAAAATGTGGACATAGTGAACTTGGGGGTGGATGTTCCAGCAAGGGAAAAGACACTGATAATTCTGTGGGAGAAGAAGGTAATAATACCCCTACTAATGCTGGTGTTGAGGGTGCTGCACCTGAGAGATCTGTGCAGGATAACAGTGTCAGAGTGCCAACAGCTGTACCCTTTGAATCTCCTAGTGAAAGGACTTTTAATGCTGGTGTTGAATCTGCTACCCCTGTGCAATTTATGCGTACTAATGGAGACATGGTGCCACCAGCTGCTACCCCTGTGCAATTTATGCGTACTATTGGAGACATGGTGCCACCTTCTGCTCCCTTGCAAACTGCTGATAAAAGGATCAGGAAGTTGGTTTCTGCTGTTCAGCGTGTCCAGACTAAGCGGAGAGGAAGACCTCCAAAACTATCTAGTGCTGATCAGGGAGTAGTTAATTGGGTTACTGGTAACATTTTTACTACTGTATTTCTATGGACATATTTGATATTTTATCTTCAAAAAGCTTAGCTGTGTGAAATTTCTTATTTACTGACGAAGTATTAATACTAAAAATCCGCAACATTTTCAATAGGGTCCAACTCCAAATGCATAATAGGTGTTATGAAAAGGTATGTGGATTTGTGGGTAGACCAGCATTTACTTTTGTAGTCCCCAAATGTTCCTTTGAACCCAAAAGCAGAAGAAATGCGGCCATATAACTTATAATAACAATAATAGTAGTAAAAATATAAGACACAACATGCTTTTGTAGGGACAACTGTTTGTGTAGAAGTACTGTTGAGATTTGTTATGTGCACTGAACTCTCCAACAAATATGGAGTGATTGTCTGGAGCTTGGGCAGGTCATTGATTTGATAAATGGTGAGCCATTGTTGTCTGTATATGATTGTTGTGTGCATGCTTTATAGTCCAAAGTTGTGACACTTAACTGGATTTTTATATATCATAAGACAGTCGGAGTTGTCATAGCTTAGCTAATAAAAATTAGTTAAATTAGAAACTGCTACTCTTCTTTCTTGAGAAATAAGTTCTTTGCAAGTACTTTCATTTCTGTTTGAATCACTGTTTATGCTGTTTGTTGTTATGGTATCTTACTTTGGTCATATTAATAGATTCTGAACATGCTTCTGCGGGTCATAGTGGGTGATATATTGAATTATGTACCTCGAACAGAAGGCCTGTCACAGAGCCTGAGATAGCTAAAACCCTCCGATTGGCCCAGGCAGCATGTACGGACCGCAGCTTGATGATAGTTATGCGGCCAACCCATATCTACAAGCGATTCTACTTGGTAAATAGTTGATTCTCAGGTTTCACTTTTAGGGTCAGTTTGATATGGGAGTAAAAATGGGGGTGAAAAATGCACAGACCTGTTTACAATCCAATGTTACTAATTGTATTCTTTTTCTTTCTTTCTTTCTGACTAGTCAATCCCAAACAAGTGGATTGTAGATCATCTTTCCCCATGATCTCAAGATCTCGTATTGCGTATGGGCAAGGATGAATGGCATGTGAAGTACAGATTCCGTCGTGCTCGTTTTACTGGAGGATTAGCCGGAGGCTGGAGAAACTTTGCCCTGGATAATAACCTGGAGGAGTTTGATGTATGCGTGTTTGAGCCTACTGGCAAAGTCAATGACATGATGATCATGGATGTCAGAATTTTCAGAGTTGTTGAGGATATTGTTCCTCTGAGCAAGGTTAATGCTCCAGGCAAAAGAAGGGGCAGGAAAAGATCAATGGTGTCTGTCTAGGCATGGAATGCTTGTCTTACTTGTGGGCCTTTTCTGTAAGTTTCTTTGTTGGAATGAATGTAAGCTAACAGTTGTCCTATGGCTTGGCTGCAGACCAAGTTCATGTGTCTCTTAATAGTCTGGATTTTATGTTGGTTTGTTTAACTTCATCATTACTAGGGGTGATTTACCGTATACACTCCCTATTGCAGTTACTTGATCTTCTTATGTTTAAATATGAAATGATTATCTACCTATGAACTGTTAATATTTTGGTTTTATGTTGGAGTGTTTAACTTAATCATTACTAGGGTGATTGTGCTATACTCTCTGTTGCAGTTAATTGATGATCTTATGTTCAAATATGAAATGATTAGTTACCACCTGCAGAATTTTGCAATGTTGAATTGCAACAATTTTTTTGTTTTCTTTTGAAAATTGATGTTTATCAAGATTTAAGATTTTTCAATTCTAAAGAAAGCCAATTACTTCAACCTGGTAGTGTTGGTGAAGGAAATTGGGTTCTTTGCAGGGTGGTGCTAATAAGTATCAATCTAGGAACTTCCCATCAAGGCCTTGGTGGTTTAGAAACCTAGGTGGCTGAGAAAAGTGACAAGGAAGCGTAACTTGAGGAATGATTTTTGTACATTAAAATAGGGATACCATATTATATCCCTTTTGTTTTTTGGATGTATTTTCAAGAAATGTGTATAAAAAGAAGATAAAAAGTGAGAGATAGATAAATATAGATGGTATTACATACGGTGTCTAAAATTTGTGTTCAAATAACATAATTTTATAACTTATTAGATCGAGATTCCACCTCCTGAAGATGAGAATATGGCAGATGATATAGTTGAAGATATACAAATGGTGCTTAAGGGTTTGTTTATTTTAGATTTTAATCGAATTCATTTTGAAAGAATTCATTTTTAAAAAAAAAAAACAAAGGTTAAAAAAATTGATTTGTGTTTAACTAGAATACGGATTCGTGCTATGCACGGAAATTTGCTCATTTTTTAATAGATTTCATTTTTAGAGAAATGTTAGCAACATATTCTCTAAAACATTCTTCTCAACACATTCGCTTCTATTGGTTGAAATTTATGTGGGTCCCACTAATTTATGTGGGTCTCACTTAAATTTTGTAGGACCCACATGAATTTCAACTAATAAGAGGGGACGTGTTAGAAAGAGTGTGATAAAGAGTGTGTTGCTAGTACTCCTCTCATTTTTTAATATGCATTATTGATTTCACTTTTTTTGGTTTAAATTTTTTTTATGGGTCTATATACCAAAATTGTTAAAAGATTATTTTGTTTTAAGCGTCAATTACAAAATGTAACAAATATTAACTTAATAATGAGGCAGGATCCGTTGACACAACACCAAATCTTAACCAATTGAAAATAATTAATCTAACCGATAAAAATACTTCAATTAACTTTTTTTTAAAAAAAGTTAAAAGAAAGTCATGTGAGATTATCTCTTTCATCTTTAATAGGAATAAATCACAGAAATGTTGGACTCGTTGGAGTGCCGTTGTGCACCTCTCTTCTTCCTCCTTTCACTCCAAAGAAATAGAGATAATAAAAAGTTGAAGGAAACTATTTGCGATTCGATTTTAAATACAGAGAGGCTTGGATGGTATAAGGACGTATTATCAATAGATTTATTACACTGTTGATTTATTACACTTTGGATCAAACTGGACTAAAGACCCAAAATGCACCAGTATACACTCAGGAATTGAGTGGCCAACGCTTCTTTCCACCCAAAATCGCTACCACAAACTTAGGGTTTTCACAAACATGCTTTTGCCCAAGATGGAATCAGCTTTGAGGGTTCGATTTTCTCACAAAACTGATGCAGCAATGGGCATAGAGGAACGATCTTGCAAGGGTCTTAGGTTTCTCAATGGGTCACAAATGTTCTTTGTCTTTGAATACCCCAATTAGTCCCTTGCTGATTGCTGGATGACATCGCCTATGTGCTATGCAAAATTCAAAACTTTGACGACAATGTTTTGGGTCTAAATTTCCTACATCTGTTGTTTTAAAATAAAATTCCATGGTGAAAAATAGTTAACGGGCCAACTGTGCATTTAACGGCCCACGTCAACGGTGTAACAAAGGTCAATGAATGTTGATTAACAGAGGGACTATCTTGTCTCAAGGTGAAAATTTGAGGGACTAAATGAATAATTAATTTTTTTCAGGTACTAAAAATGGGTCATGAAAAATTTCAGGGATCAATTTGGGCCTTTAATCTAATTGTTATTAATATTATTATAATACAGATAATGACTATTAAGTGTAAAAAGTAAGTACATACTATCTACTACATAATTTTAGTATAGAAATATAATTTAAAAAATAAGGCATGTATAAAGAATATATAAAAAATCATAATATTTGAAAATAGACATTAAAGTTTTATTGTGAATTTATTTATTTTTGAAGTAAAATTATCAATTAACATTAACCATTTCTTCTCTCACTACCTTAATATCGTACTTCTCTGAACATTTAATAGTAAATATATATTTTCAAAACAACAAATGCATTTTAAGTCGATTAGTCACTTTTTAGTGTAATTTATTTAAACATTTATACTAAATAAGTCCCAACGATCTTCGTAATGATACGAATTTTTAGACAAAAAAAATTTATTATTTTTCTTCTATCTTAAAAAACTATTTGATTTAGTTGTCCTATTTTCCCGTGCAAGTCAATCATTTTTATATTTATCCATCATATTAATTTTTTTTATTTCTTGAAAATCTATTAGATTTATTTATCATCTTTTTAATGTGCAAATTAACCATTTCTAGAAAGTATAGATAATTATCTATCATATTAGTCTTTTTCTTCTCTCTTAAAAATTTACTTCATTTATTACTTCTCTTTGAATTTTTAGAAAATATATTTATTTATCATATTGTTATTTTATTATCTCTTAAAAATCTATTTGATTTATTTCTCCTCATTTTCCCATACAACTGCATGCTAACCATTTCTCAAAAAATATATATTTATCTACCATATTATTTTTCTGCTTCTCTGTTGAAATTTTATTTGATTTATTTCTTCTATTTGCTCGGTGTAAGTTAACTATTTTTATAAAACATATTTATCTATCATATTTTTTTTTCTCTCTTAAAAATCTTATCTTCTCTCTTTTCTGCAAGCTAAGGGAATGAATTCTCTCATATTGGATTTTCACTTGGATTCTCTCGTGTTGAAATATCCATCCTTAAAACATTTGTCTCTCCCTTTTTATATTTTGAAGTTCATTAGATCGTTACAATTGACGTCTCAAATTCAACTGGACTCTCTTGTCACATGAAAGAATCTATTCCTGCAAGCTAACCATTTTTAAAAAATGTATTTATCTATCATATTATTTTTCTTCTCTCTTAAAAATCTATTTGATTTATTTCTTATCTTTTCTCATATAAGTTAGCCATTTTTAGAAAATATATTTATCTAACATGTTATTTTTCTCTTCTCTCTTGAAACTCTATTTGATTTATTTCTCCAATTTTCCCATGCAAGTTAACTATGTTTAGAAAGTATATTTATCTATTATATTATTTTTCTTATTCTCTCATGAAAATATATTTGATTTATTTATCCTATTTTTCCAATATAAGTTAACAATTTTTAGAAAGTATTATCATCTTCTATATTATTTTTCTTCTTGTCTCTTGAAAATCTATTTTGAGTTAATTATCTTCTTTTCCTTGTGTAAGTTAAATATTTTTAGAAAATAATTTATCCATCATGTTATTTTTCTCTTCTCTTTTCCCTTATGAGAAACTCATTTCCACGTGTCTTGCACCGGATGTTATGTATATTTTTTTAATAATTTATTATTAATTGATCAATATGGTTATGATTGAAAATGATGAACGAAAAATTAATAATATTTATTGAGATGTTTTGATAATGAGTGTCTTCAAATAATAAAAATTTGCAAAAAATAACTTTAGATGAGAAATAAAATGTATTACTTTTTGTTAATGGAAAAAGCGTACCTGATTTTGACACATGCTACTATCCAACGGATCAAAGCCTTATTTTATAATAAATAATAAATAATTGGTAATATATAGTTAATAAATTTTATTGACTTCCATATCGTCATATTTATCAAATTATATTAGCAAATCAAATCATTAGAATTTTTATAGGGTTTGGTATTATATTAATATTTTTTTTTTATTTTCAATTTTCAATTACTTTATTAATTATATATTTTAAAAAATTTATTGTTTTAAAACAATTTAATATATCAAAATTGATGTCATTTCAATTAGTACATTAATTTATTTTTAAAAACATAATTTGGATTGTGATTTAAAATATTAATAATAATTGAATTGTTTAATTTAATTTTTACAATCTTGATCATGTATTTAAGTATACCTATTTTTTTTAATTTATTTTTTACAATCTTGAACATGTATTTAAGTATACGTATTTATTTATTTATTTATTATCATTATGAGGAGGGATCAATTTACATCTCTGTGGTTGTTTTTTTACTTTTCTTTTATTTACTTATTTTTCTTAATGCGTCATCATCATGATTTTTGTTCTTGCCCTACGCTTGTGCTGGATCTTATGGTCACGAATTGCTCCATATCAACAAATCTCGATCACTTACTATTAGATCAGTAATTCAAGAGGTAAAAGTCAATCAATCAATAATAGATCATTTACTTATAAAAAAAATCAATAATAGATAATATGTCTTAGAGAACCAAATGCAACAATATATGGTTTATTTAAAAAATATAATTAACCTTTAAAATTTTGAGCACCATCACCAATAAACTCCAGAGCTCGAGAATTCGTGATGCCAAATTATACTTCCTTGCAGGACTCGTAAAATCCTTCATCGAAAGCATCGGTTACAAATTAATCAGGCCACCACTCATTGTCAAAATAATCAACCTTGGATGCCTGAGTTTGCCCCGCACAATTTCCCTATTAGATCATCCATCCAGCCGGTTCGATCGTTCACTGCAACTGCAAGTAAAAGAGTTCGGTCTGTCATGGTTCCATTATGTGATGATGAATTTTTCGATTACACGGTGGGAAAGCAAATTCAAGAGAGAAGATGCACGTCGGGTAAGAGAGGGAAAGCAAATTTGGAGTGAGAAGAGGACAACTGATTTATTAAACATGAAAAGATTAGAGCCATTGGATGCAAATATAATCAAGGACTAATATTGAGTGTAATAGTTGTAAACTTATATGGATTTAAATTGATCCTCCTCTACTATTATTATTATTATTATTATTATTATTATTATTATTATTATTATTATTATGCATCATTATTATTTTTCAATTCAAATTTGATTTAAATTAATGTTATATATATAATTATATCTAATTATAAAAATAAATATTAAAATCATGTTAGAATTAATTAGTATAAAATTAAGTGTTAAGTAATCAATTTCTGATTGATTTTTTTTTTCAATTTCAACTATTTAATTTTATATTTTATAATAAAAGATGTTTCGATTGAAGTAAATATATGATATTTACTTATATTTATCTAATAAGCACTTAATTTGAGTGAATGATTGATATTTAAAGAATCAAATTCTAATAAAAATGGAAGAGATCTTTTGTTTATTATTTTTCAACTTATCACCAAATCCTTAATAAAAACAATTTAAAACCAAATCCCAAATTTATTTTTTTCCCTTTTCTATTGTACTTGATTGTGCTCTAAATGAAATCCAAACTAAAAGTAAAGAATGAGAAGAAGAAGAAAATAATAGTATCAAATTATAGAATAAAAATAATAACTAATGCATACCAATCGCCACCCTTCTAAGAGAATAACATCATTGGAATGAATAACATTTTCCTTTAATGCCTAGTCTCCCATAATTTCCTGATAATCTCACGATACAGATGGGCGTAAAACATGGATGGTGTAAAGACATCCTTTCTCTTATGGGCATCATGTGCATATTTCATTATTAGATGTCTTAACAGTTTTTGAGCTATTCCATATATGTAGTGGATTTGAGAGGACACGATTTTTCTGAATCATGATGGATAAAGAAAGGGAAAGCTAAGAACGTTGAAACAATTATAAACTATTTTTGCAATGCTATAGATGCAATTGCAGAAAAAAATTATACAAAATGATAGATAGGCAACAACATAAAATAGGTATTGAAAGCGGAGTAGGATTTTCATAGCGTTGGACATCAGCACAAAAGGGATGGAAAATTCAGTTATAAAAAAAAAATGAAGCAATTTGACCATAATCATTCATTTTGAAGCGACACAAATCATCATTCCTAACATGCGAAAAAAAAAATCGATTAATAAATGAGAGAGAGAAGGAGCATGAGAACGATAGTAAATAGAGAAAACAAAGCACATGTATGAAGATGGAGGAAAGTAAAAATGTTGTATTAACATGATTTAAAGTGATTATTTTGTTATTATTTTAATTGACAATATTATTTTAATCCAATTTGACCATAATTATTCATTATTGCAATACTTTCAAGTTCAAATGTGATTGATCAGATTTGTGTGATTGATGCACATTAATTATATTCTTTGACGAAAACTAAAATCTGTCACAGATGCTATTCACATGACTCAATGAC
Source organism: Sophora flavescens (assembly GCA_030762895.1). Classification (NCBI taxonomy): domain Eukaryota; kingdom Viridiplantae; phylum Streptophyta; class Magnoliopsida; order Fabales; family Fabaceae; genus Sophora; species Sophora flavescens. Next base: position 47,980,322 of record CM061066.1, on the reverse strand, counting down.
AAAGGAATTAATGAAACACCAAATCTCAACAATTAATGACTTTAGCCAACACAATGAGGAATTACGGTGGTATTAGGAGGATATTCCCAACTTATATGCATTATTATAGATGCTAATAAATTGAATTATAATAGATTGATTTCTCAATTATGACCATTACTTTTTTTTTACAAACAATTATGACCATTACTATATTTATTATAATTAGTTTTCAAGTAAACCACAACACGACACATAAGCAAAAAAAGGAGGGAAGACTTCTGGTGTTGCCACGTGTGATGAGTGAAGCCTCCACAAATTGACATGTGGAGGTTTCCACTTTGAGTTTGTTTACAAATGTATTATATATAGAAGATAGATAGATAGATATAGATATAGATAATGATATTTTAAAAGTGAATTTAAAAGAATTATTTTTGTTTGGATAATAAAATTAAATCACTTTTGATGTTTAAATATAAAGAATTTTATGGGTCTAATACCTAAAATCAATTATATTCAACGGAAAAGTTAGAAATTTTTGTTTCTCTCAAAATTAATTCTATCCTTATCTTAACACACTTTTATCCACCTTATAATTCAACCAAACACTATTTCACGTTCAAGAAACAATTTTTTTTTGCACAGAAACAGAACTTTTGAGTTAAACAAACACACACTAAGAATAGAGTAATGTTTTTTTGACATCAGAATGGTGTCTCCTTTGTTTTTTTTAATGTATTTTCGAGATTCGTGTATACATACTTGATAAAAAGTAAGTTAAAGATATAAATAAACATATACGATATCATATACAATGTCTAGAATTTGATGTTCAAATAGCACAACTCTTAAGAATATTATTAGTGAAAATGTACACACTATTGCGGCCTCTAATCAAACTAGAGAGAAGGGGGAAATCCACTATTGATGCCGAGCAACTTTTGTGGAAGGTGCAAACCAACGAAAGTAACAAGAGAAATAATAGTGAAATTATTTCTCGACTTATTTGATATGATAGAAAATAAAATGAAATAAAATGATTTTTTATTTAATACACAACTTTACCCTTGTAACACCCCGTTTTCCGTTTAAGCGCGTTTATGTATGCCTTGTTTGTTAGGAATGTTTAGAATGGGTTAAGTGGGATTTTTAGGTGGAAAATCCCTTCTCTTAGGCTTGTTAAGGAGCACGACCGTGCTCGTTGAGAGCGCGCGTCTCGCTGACGCTGAGTTGAGCATGCTCGTGCTCAACAGTGAGCACGCCCGTGCTCAATGGCAGGACGCGCTTCGCAAGCGCTAAGTTGAGCACGACCTTGCTTAAGGGGGAGCACGACCGTGCTCAGGTATCTGCCTTTATAAGCAGAACAGAGGTGGGAAGCAAACTTGGGAGTTGGCTATTGAGGAGATTAGTGTGGCCATTGAAAAGTTGATCGTGCATACAGACACCGCCATTGACAAGTTAGCAACTCACACCGGGGCAGCAATTCAGAATCTAGAGACTCAGATAGCACAACTTTCAAAGCAAATGAATGAGCGTCTTCCAGGCTCTTTCCCAGGTAATACAGAGAACAACCCCAAAACCCAAAGCAATGTAGTGACAACTCGAAGCGGTAAGGTGTTAAGTTCTAATGGGGGTACAACTAGTTCTCAGGAAGTTGAGACTCCAGAGCAACCACAGTTGGAAGAAGAACAAGTCAAGGAAGATGAGATAGCTAGCGAAAAAGTACCACAGCAAGGGGGAAATTAAAATTAGTGGATGAAGAATTCAAAAGGAAGAAGTGTGTTAAGCCCCAAGATCTTCCTCCCTACATGAAGGTACCATATCCAGAGAGGTTGAAGAAGTCCTTACAAGATAAGCAATCAACAAATTCCTTGATGTTTTTCGTAAGCTTCAAATTAATATACCATTTGTGGAAGCCTTGGAACAAATACCATCTTATGCTCGGCTTATGAAGGAGCTTCTCTCCAAGAAGTGGAAGATAGTGGATGAGGAAATGATTGCTTTGACCGAAGAGTATAGTGCAATTCTCCAATGGAAACTACCTCCAAAGTTGAAGGATCCGGGTTCTTTTAGCATACCATGTACCATTGGGGAGATAACTATTGGGAAAGCTTTGTGTGATCTAGGGGCAAGCATCAATTTGATGCCACTCTCTATGATGAGGAAGCTAGGCATAAAAGAAGTCAAGGAAACTAGGATGTCACTCCAACTAGCGGATCGTTCTATCAAATACCCTTATGGGGTGGTGGAAGATTTGTTGGTAAAGGTAGATAAGTTCATATTTCCGGTGGATTTTGTAGTACTTGATATGGATGAAGATGCCGAGATACCTCTCATATTGGGAAGACCGTTCTTGGCCACCGGGCGTGCGTTGATAGATGTGCAACAAGGAAAGCTCACACTAAGGGTGCAAGATGAGAACGTAGTCTTCAATGTCTTTGAAGCAATGAAGCATCCAGTAGAGAAATCTTATGCATATAGTGTTGATGTGGTGGACCCAATTGTAGAATCTATAGTCACACAGGAAGTCCATGGTTCTACACTTGCAAAAGTATTGGTAAAATCCCATGATGAAGATGAAGGAGAAGACCTTTTGGGAGATGAGGATTATCTTGAATGCTTAAGGAACATGGAAGCCTTACCGAATCTCCCAAAGGATGAATGTCAAAAAGAAAAGCTCAACAAAGAAAGAGTGGAAGAAGATAACAAGACACTGGAGTTAAAGCAACTCCCAACTCATTTGAGGTATGCATTTTTGAGTGAGGATGGACATCATCTGGTCATCATTAGCAATGCCTTGAAAAAGGATGAGGAAGAAAATCTCTTGAGAGTTCTTAGGGAACACAAATCCGCCATTGGGTGGAAGATTTTGGATTTAAAAGGTATAAGTCCTTCCCTACGCATGCATAAAATTTTGATGGAGGATGATTATAAATAGGTGGTTCAACCACAAAGACGGTTAAATCCCATCATGAAATAAGCGGTGCGTAAGGAAGTAATTAAGCTTTTGGATGCCAGAATCATCTACCCAATCTCGGATAGTAATTGGGTTAGTCCAATTCATGTGGTCCCAAAGAAAGGTGGCACAACCGTGGTAGTCAACGAAAACAATGAGACGATCCCAACAAGGACCGTCACGGGATGGAGAGTCTGTGTGGATTATAGGAAGCTTAATGATGCGACAAGGAAAGATCACTTCCCTCTTCCATTCATTGATCAAATGGTTGAAAGGTTGGCCGAATATGAGTACTATTGTTTCTTGGATGGTTACTCCGGTTACAACCAAATTGTGGTGGATCGTCAAGACGACCTTGTTGGGATTGTGCAATATGGAGTTTTTGCTTATAGGAGGATGCCCTTTGGATTGTGCAATGCTCCCGCTACTTTCCAAAGGTGCATGCTTTCCATCTTTTCGGATATGGTGGAGATATTCATAGAGGTATTCATGGACGACTTCTTGGTTTTTGGGATGTCATTTGATAATTGCTTAAGGAACTTGGCTTGTGTGCTCGAGAGGTGCCAAGAAACCAACCTTGTACTCAATTTGGAAAAATTCCATTTCATGGTCAACGATGGTATAGTTTTGGGACACAAAATCTCCCAAAAGGGGATTGAGGTTGATAGAGCCAAGATTGAGTTAATTGAGAAGTTACCCCCACCAACCAATGTGAAGGGGGTGAGGAGTTTCATGGGACATGCCGATTTCTATCGAAGGTTCATCAAAGGCTTATCCAAAATAGCGAAACCGCTATATGACCTTCTTATGAAGTATGTATCCTTTGATTTTAATGCTTCTTGTTTAAATTCTTTCAATACTTTGAAAAATATGTTTGTCACCGCACCCTTAATCACTGTGCCTAATTGGAATTTACCCTTTGAAATAATGTGTGATGCATGTGATTATGCGGTAGGGGCGGTTTTAGGTCAAAGGGTGGAAAAGTTGGCTTCTGTGATTTACTATGCAAGTAAAGTTTTAAATGAGGCACAAGCTAACTATTCCACGACTGAAAAAGAACTCATTGCAGTGGTTTTTTCTATAGATAAGTTTAGATATTATGTAGTAGGGTCTAAAACTATTGTTTTCACCGATCATGCGGCCATAAAACACTCGCTACAAAAAAAAATGAATTACCGACGGAAAAAACCCGTACGAAATGAAGAAATCCCGTCGGAAAACTACATTACCGACGGAATTTCCGACAGACACAGTTCCGTCGGTAATAGGCGCATAGGAAAGCCTTTCCGACGGATCTTGTTCGTCCGTCGGAAATTTCCGACCGCTTTAACCGTGTGAAAACTTGTCACACAGAACCCCTAGTTACCGACGGAACTTCCGTCGGTAACTCTCTGTGGAAGTTACTGACGAAATTTTCTGTCGGAAACTGTAACCAACAGTTACCGACGGAAATATCCGTCGGAAATATGGTTTTTTCAATTTTTTAAATTATTTTTAATTTATTTTGTTTTATATTAGTAATTAATTATTTTTATTAAAATTTATATATTCAATATTAAATATTATAATTTATTTATTAATTATTATTATATTATATTTTAATTAATTATATTTTATTTATTAATTATTATTATAATTTATTTATTAATTTATATTTTATTATAATTAATTATAATTTAATTATTATATTTTATTTTAATTAAATATTATTATATTATCAATTACAAAACAAAATTGAAATTAAAAATAAAATTTAAAAAGCAACTAAACTAAAATTAATTTAAAATAAAAACAAACTCAACATATAATCCATAAATAAAATATCCGTCTATCTACAAATCTCTACTACACCTATAACTATCATAATACCCATCACCATAATATCCGTCATCGTCGTCCTGTCGCGGGGAGTCTGCCGGTGTCACATGATCATCAAGCTGCGGCTCAGTAGACAGACCGTCATCATGCGGCTGCGGTGGTGGATCAGTAGTAGCATTGAAGGGCTGGGGCTGGGGCTGGGTGGCATGGAGGACCCCCTGCCGCGCCTGTCTGGTGGGAGGAAATCAAGTACAGCCGTCATGATCGTAGAGAATGTCTCCATCTGCTACATGATGCGCTCGTTCGTCTCCCTCTGCTGCTGCACCTCCTGCCTCAGCCGCTGCACCTCTTCCGTGTCTTGTGAGCCGGAGGATGCAGGCTCCCTAATGGTCAACTGACGGATCGACCTGGATAGGTCGCAATACCGTATATCCGTCCCTTGTTCTTCCCACCCGCCACATCCATCCAGGCCTGGGTCTTTAGTTGCTCAACCTCGACGGGGTCCAGCTAAGAAGGATCTGAGGCACCAGAGCAGGAGGCAGCCTCAGATGCTACCTGACTAAACCTGGCGTTGTACTCCGCCTGCGATCAATACATTACAATCAATATGCATTAAACTATATATATATATATATATATATATATAAATAATAATAATAATAATAATAATAATAATAATAATAATAATAATAATTACCAATAGTTTAAATATAAAAAAATATTTTAGCTCACCACTGTCTGCCTCGACCTCTCATCAACAAACTCGGGTGTCCGAGCGAATATGTGTCTGCTCAAAGACCGTAGGGACATCAACGGACCGAGCTAGCTCTCCTACCTGCAACCAACACACCAATAAAATCAATTAGTTATAAAACAAATTTTTAATAAAAATATACAGTTTATAAATAATGTTATTTATATATGCATACCATGTAAATGGCATGCTACATGTGGCTAATAGAACCACCAGTGTGCATGCTCCCACCCTTCTCGGAAGCCCGATTTCTCTTCACCTGTTCACACTTCAGCTTGTAAGCTGGAGTGTCCCTGTATGCACACAGTTGGGCCCAGATGTTGGGCTCGATGTAATCCCGACGTATCCGGCTCTCCCTACGCTCCCGGAGCATGTCCCTCAGTCAAGCAGCAGCTCGGTCGTCAAAGATAGCACGTATCTCTGAGGTATGCTCCGGTAACTAGCGCACAAGCTCCTGTTAACAAAGAAAAAAATATTAATAACATTATACAAAAGAATATATAAAATAAAGGGAAAATTACATGAATTAATAAACAAGAAGTTATCCCGAATCGTCTGAAGATACGATCCCGATCCTCCCCGGGGATCACCCCCCATGATGGCCAGAAGCGACGATACTGCGCCTTGATGGCGAAGGTAACGTGCTTCGATCCCACTTTCGATGGGATGAAGCTGAAAATGTCATAATTTAATTAAATCAACAATATGACAACCAACAAATATATGCTTATTAAATAGTAATTATTTTTAAACAACATTAAATTAAATTAAACTTACGATCCAGAAACAGGACAGATCCATGGTCGATCCTCGGGTGCGGGAACCCTAGCCCACTCAGGCAAGTCCTCAGTTACGTCCGACTGCTACACAGACGATGATGATGGTATGGCCGTGTCGTGACCGTATTCGGCCCCGGATGATGAGGATGGAATGGTCGTGTCTGACTGTGGCATCATCCTAGGAGTCGGTATAAATGATAATCCAGCTGGGTGTGTGGTTGGTGCAATCGATGATGATGGTGGTTCTGGGTGTGGGTGTAGTGTGGGTCCAGTAGGGGGCGGCGAGTAGCCAGCTAGTGCGCGTTGTGGCGCAAAGCGAGTGGAGGTATGGACATGGGTGGAGGGTGGAGTAGTGTGGGTCGGGGATAGTGTAGTATGGGTAGGGGATGATATAGTATGGATCGATGAGGGTATAGAATGGGTGGGGGATGGTGTAGAATGGGTGGGGGAGGCTCCTGTAGGTGGCGATAGGGTAGGTGCGGTAGGGATGGGGGTGGGTGCTGTGGGTGCGGAGGGACCTCCAGGAATGCGAGCAAGCACCTGGGACTTCACGGTGTATCGTCCCCGCTTAGCCTTCCCCTTCCCCTTATCATCGCTAGGCGGTGGGGGTCGGGGCGGCTGTCCTCCAGATGTTGACGTATTTATTTTTATAGCACAATTACAAATCAGTGTAAAAACAATAAGTAATCGACATTTAACAGTCTAATCCAAGCAACTATTTTTTATAGAACAATAGTTGTCAAGTCTTACATTATATTTCATAATCAAATATTTAAAATACAATAAAAATAACATAATAGTAAACTTCCTATTCAGACTCGGTATTGTCATCTGATTGTAAGTCCGACTCTTCTTCTTCTTGCATTGAGTCATCACTTTGGATTTCTTCCTCTGATGATGCATGCATGGATGCCTGATTACCAATGACCACTTCTTCCCCTTCATTTGCAGATCCCAACATGTCAGTAATACGCTCGACCTCAATTTACTCATTGACATGTGATGATTCATCCGCCTGGAATGGCGTCTCATCCTCTGCATCATCGATTTCTATGCGACCCCGAGACTTGGTAGTGACTGGAACACACCAACCTCGTTTGTCTGTTCTCATTGCTGGATAAGGGACATAATAAACTTGTTTTGCATTCTAAGAAATTATAAACGAATCAAACTGTTGATATCTTCTATCCATGCGAATGTCCACAGTTCCATACATGGGATCCACTTTTGTGCCTGTCCTCGATGGATCAAACCAGTTACAATAAAATAAGACTACTTTTTTAGGATAAGTAGTAGTATTGTATTGTAACTCGTATATGTGTTTTATGACCCCATAAAAATCACCGGTACCTTCACCCTGTACGACAACCCCGCTATTAGTTGTCTTTTTTCCCACGTTCCATTCATCTGTGTGGAATTTGTACCCATTAACAAAGTATGTATGCCATGATCTAACACAGCTATAGGGCTCATACGCTAAATCTCTCAAGTGTTGATTAGTCACGCTTAACGGTTGTTGATACACCTACGAATAGGTAAGTCATATTAAATAATTACTTTTTTCAAGAGGCAAAATTAAGCTTAATATAGTGTTTGCATCATCATATTACACTTACTTGTTGCTTGAACCATTCAGGAAAATCTGCATGTGTACGAGCAGAACCATCTTGTTCACTTAATTGATTAATTTGAAGGAACACACTGACAAATAAAATGTGTATTGTGTGTTAAAGGAGAAATTATAATAACATGTGATACATTATTTCAAAAATAGGTCGTTAAGACTTACTCATGGTATGGTTTCACCTTTGTGCAATTTATCAAGACATGAACATGGGCCGATGCATACTCCTCATCAGTTAACCAGTAAGTAAGCTCCTTGCTAGCATGACGGCCAGGAAGGTTAAGTACGGATAGCATATAAGGATACCCTGCATTATCAGCATCTACCTCGTTCCTAACATGTCTTGGTGCCAACATAAAGTTGTTGAAATAGTGGGAACAGAAATAGGTTGTCTCACGGTGTAAGTAAGACGCACAGATTGATCCTTCCACCCTAGCCTTGTTTTTAACTGATCGTTTAGAGTCGCCCATGAATCTAAGTAATAAAAAACATCGTTGACAAAGGCATTATTCAATGGTCGCTAATTATTTAAATGTCAAAATATAATAAAATTACCTTTCAAACGAATACATCCACCTATATTGTACTGGTCCACCAAACCTCGCTTCATATGCAAGATGGACAGGGAGATGTTCTATTGAGTCAAAAATCCTGGGGGAAAAACCCTCTCCATCTTGCACATAATTATTGGAATGTTTTCTTCCATCTTCGTCAGACCATCCGTTCTTAAAGTTGCAGAGCATATATCCTTAAAGAAATGACTGATTTCTGTAAGCGGGTTCAAAACATGCTGGGGCAGCAAGCCGAAAGCAATAGAAAGCAAATACTCCATGAATACACGACAATCATGACTTTTCATCCCATGAAGCCTCCCTATTCTTACATCAGCACATCGTGCCAAATTAGAGAAATAATCATCAGGGGTCCTAAGGTCTTTTAACCACCGACAAATTGACTTTGCTTCATTGGCGGTTAGAGTGTAACAAGCTTTTGGTTTGACCATTTTTCCATTAGGCTGTGGTTTCAGCTCCAAATCATTTCGTCTACAGTACAGAGCTATGTCCATCCTTGCCTTCTCATTATCCTTCGTCTTGTCAGACACATTCATAACCGTGTTAAAAATGTTGTCAAAGAAATTCTTCTCAATATGCATCACATCAAGGCTATGTCTTAACAGATTATCCTTCTAGTACGGTAGTTCCCAAAAAAATAATTTGTTTTGTCCAGTTATGCCATTCTCCATACCCGTGTAATTTTGACACACCTGCTTTAGTGACTTTAGGAAGATCTCTAACCCGACCCCATATTTGTTCAGGAGTCAACAAAGGCAGTGGACCTTCCTCTTCTGTCTGATTCTTTTTGAATGCTCAGACATTTCTTCGGAAGGGATGGTCGGGATCTAAGAACCAACGATGAGAATCAAACCAGGAACTTTTACCACCATATCTAAGAGTAAAAGCCTTTCCATGTTCCATGCAATACGGGCACGCCAATTTATCGTGGGTCCCCCAACCAGAGAGTATGCCATATGCAGGAAAATCATTGATAGTCCACATCAGTGATCCCCTCATCATAAATTTTCGCTTCTTTGAAATGTCATAAGTCAACACACCATCCCATAACTTCTTCAGATCATCGATCAAAGGGTGCAAATATACATCTATCCCAGCCTTCGGATTAGATGGTCCGGTATGAGACAAGTCAGAAACATATATGGTTTTGACATGCACATCTCGGGAGGAAGATTGTACGGTGTAACAATCACTGGCCAACATGAATATGGCGAGACTGACGCCTGAATGTACGTGGTAAAACCATCTAAACACAGCCCAAGTCTCACATTGCGAGGATCTGCTGCAAAATCAGGATGAACCCGATCGAAGTGCTTCCAAGCTTCACCATCAGAAGGGTGGCGTATGACGCTCGGATTTATTCTATTCTCATTATGCCACCTCGTTTGTCCCGCAGTTTGTGTTGATGTAAACAGTCTCTGCAACCTAGGAATTATTGGCAGATAGAACATTGCCTTCGTAGGAACTGGTTTCCTCTTACTATGGTCACTATGAACGCGGTACCTGGGTGTCTGACAAAATTTACATTCTTCCAACGCATTGTCATTTGTGCCAGACTGACTACCATAATATAGCATGCACCCATTTGGACAATAATCAATCCTCTTAGCCCCCAATCCTAGTTTCGACACCAACCGCTTCGCATCATAATAACTTTTTGGCAACAACTCTTTGAAGGGTCACATCTTGAAGCATTTTACAAAAGAACTCCAAACACTGCTCTGGGACATTCCAATTGGACTTGCAAGCTAGAAGCCTAACACAAATTGATAATTTTGAATCTGACGCCCTTTCAAATAATGGCTTATATGTCTCTAACAATAGATTCTAGAATCTCTGCGCCGATTCATTAGGAGGCTCTTCCATGTCATCAGACTCATCCGCCTCAAAATTCCCATGTTGCCCAAGACAATCATCGACCATCATATGCATTGACTGGAGTTGTTCGACATATTCATTGTGGTAGCCACTGCCTGATGCACCCATTTCAAGATCGTCACCACCGACTTCATTCAAACCAATATCCGGCAACTCCTCACCATGATTAGTCTATATCCAATAATTAGGCTTGAACCCATATCGGTATAGGTGTAACTTCACGTCATCATCACTCAAAACCGCCATACAGTTGCACTTTGTGCACGGACATCTAATACCCCCCCCCCTTTGGCATAATCACAATGTTGCTTTGCTTTGGATATAAACTCCTCAACTCCAGCTACAAATGATTGTTTCAGAAGTCGTCTCCCAGACTCGTTCCTATCATACACCCAACTACGGTTCGAGGGATAATATTCAATCCTTCTGCATTTTCAGATAAATTGAGGTATTTTTAAACATGATACTATAACCCCGAATCGTTCCCTTTCCTTAAAAGGTGTGGCCCTATCCCATTCGAGGAAAAACTTTTTCACCACTGTATTATACTAGTTACTCATCACTTCTCATGTCTTATAGCTGACTGATGAGTGTGATTTCACCTCATATTTCTTTATCATATTGCATGCATTTTCATGTAGTTTAGGCATTTTTAATTTGATTTTTGTTAGTTTTTACCTTGGAACGGGTAAGGCGGTTTTGTGGTGTTGTTGTGAAGGAATTGAAGATTAAAATGTTCAAGATCAACCATGATGGAGCTTGCATGAAGATGGAGCTTGAACAGTAAGAAAAATGAGCCAAACAGAGCCCATCACGGCCTAGCCGTGACAGCCATCACGGCCATGATCGAGCAAGGCTGAAAAGAAAAGAATGAAAAAGTCAGAACCTGTCACGGCCAGGTCGTGATGGACATCACGATCGTGACAGGCCATCAATGCCAAGTTTTCCAAGACAGAATCTGTCACGGCCTGGCCGTGACAGGCATCACGACCGTGACGCGCAATATCTGGAATTTTAAAACCTGATTTGATCTCATTTTGTAATTTCTTGGGATTCAAGTTACCCTACTCTATAAATAGACCAATTAGGCTCGAAAATAGGGATCCCTTGGGCTGCTACCTTAGGCAAAAACTAGGGTTTCTCTTCTTCTCCAATTTCTTCTCTTCTCTCAGGTTTTCATTTATTCTTTTGTTAATCAAGCTTGCTATGAACATGGCAATGCTTGAGTAGTTCTTTTAATTTCTAGGGATTAGGGCTATGCCCAAGACTCGTTTTATGTGATGAATTGACGTTTTGCTTCTTGTTAATTTCAATTTGCTTTCGATTTGATTCCTATTACATGAATTACTTGTGAATTCGGTACACACTTATTTGCATGTCATAGATACTCTAAGGAGGAACCTAGCGGTGAACTTAGGTATTGGATGTATAGGAATCAAACTTAGGACTTAAATCACGAGAGTTAGAAGCGGTCCTTCGAGGGTTCACTGAGTTGTCACAAATCTTAAAGGGTTCGATTTAAATTCAATTACCACGAGAGTAGGGGTTGGTTTAATCGGGCACGGTTCTTGTATCCCGAGAGGGAACATTAACTTATTTAGGATAAATTCACCTTCAAAGCAAATTTCGATAATTAAAAAGAGGGGTAGTCAATTTAGTAACATGAGCAGTCTTGTTGGTAACCCAATTCCTGGAAATCTTTTTTGATTTGAAAACCCCCAGATTTGATTTACTATCCTATTTTGTTCTTGATTTCGTTTTCGATATTTGATTTGTTAGTTAGTCTTTTAAAAAACCAAGTCTTTTCCAAATCTTTTTTTTTCTAGTCCTGTTTAATTGATTTAATAATTGATAGTTATTAAAGGTCACGGTCCCTATGGATTCAATCTTTTTATTACTTGACGACGAAGCCGTTTGCTTGCGGATTCGAGCACCATCAAGTTTTTGGCGGGGACTGTGCTTTCTTGAATCCTTATTTAATTTTTAAATTGATTTTTCTGGACCTTTTTTTTTATATATTAAGATTTTCTCTTTTTTCATTTATCTCCTTTTCTTTTTCTAGAGTATCTATCTCTCTTTGCAGGTATATTTCTCTTTTATGCGAAGATCCCAAAGTCTTGGAAATCTTGTTGAAGTTGACCCCGAGATCGAAAAGACCTTTCGTAGACGTGGGAAATTACAAAGACAAAGAGAGAGAGAGAGGTTGATTCCCATTCCACTCATGGCGAATCCACCGGATACTAAACCACTGAAGGACTACGCAACCCCAAATGTTAGGGGTTTGCGAACTGGGATTGCTAGGTCAGAAATTGAGACGGAGAACTACACTATACCGCCTCTGTTAATTGGCATGATTAGGCAACATCAATTTGGATGATTACCCTCGGAGGACCCGACTGATCATGTGGAGACATTCTTGGAGTTCACCGATGCAATAAGAATTCAAGGTGCCCCGATTGATGCTATTCGCTTGAGGTTATTCCCCTCCTCTCTGACTGGAAAGGAAAAAGCTTGGTCGAAGCAAGTGCCTGCTAATACTTTGTCAACTTGGGACCAACTGGAGCAGGCATTCTTGGAAAAATTATTCCCTCCATCCAAGACTGCTTACCTAAGAACTCAGATCACAAGCTTCTTCCAAAAGGACGGAGAATGCTTATCCGAAGCTTGGGATCGTTACAAAGGATTGCTAGAGTCTTGCCCACATCATGGACTCGAGAGGTGGTTGTTAGTGTATACCTTCTACAACGGATTGGATTACTCTTCGAAGGTGTCACTTGACTCCGCAGCTGGTGGAGCCTTTATGAATAGACCACTAACTGAAGCGTTCAATATCATTGAAAACGTAGCCACCAACTATCACCAATGGGGTTCGGAAAAAGGTAATAACCCGAAAAAGCTTTCGGGGGGTAAGTTTGAAATGAATAGGACTGATCTAATTATGTCTAAATTTGACTTATTGAATAAACGCTTTGATAAGCTTGAAAAGGCTAATGTGAGTTCAATAGGTGCTACTAATGTTGTTTGTGAGATTTGTGGGATGCAGGGACATGACATAATGGAGTGTCCACATGGTATTGCTCCTGGTTCCAGTGCTTCGGGGGAACAAGTGAACTCTTGTCACAACTTCTATGACACGAACCCGAAGTTACCAAACTATGCTCCTCCAAATCCTTACAACCAAGTGAGAAAGAATAATCCTTATCTCTCCTACGGGAACTACAACAACACGTTGAACCACGAATTCCAGGAAGGCCAAGGTAATAGGAAACCCGCATCGGGGTATCCTCAGGTACAAAAGTCTAAACTTGAGTCTCTTTTGGAAAATTTTGTTGAAACTCAAACAAAGCAAAATGAAGAGTTTAGGCAACAAGGTAGGGCAGTCAATGAGGCAATAAAAGAGTTAACATCTAAGGTAGACAACTTAGTCATCCATAACAAGATGTTAGAAACTCAGATTGCCCAACAAGCAAGTACATATTCTAGAACTAAGGGTACGTTCCCAGGACAACCCGAAGTTAATCCCAATGAGCACTGTAATGCTATATACTTGAGGGATGATAAGCTTGGGGTAGTTGAAAAGAATGTGGAATGTGAGGGGGACATGAGTGAACATGAAGAGATGGAGCCAAAATATGTCCCTCCACCACCTTACCAACCCCCAATACCTTTCCCACAAAGGTTGGTCAAGAAAATGCAAGTAGAAAAAGAAACTAAGAGCTTAACTGAGGAGCATGATGCCATGATAAAAACTAATATGCCTCTTAAACTAAAAGATCCAGGAAGTTTCTATATTGCTTGCTCAATTGGAGAATTAAAAATAGATAAAGCCTTATGTGACTTAGGAGCTAGTGCGAGTTTGATGCCGCTTACTATCTTTGAGAGTTTAGGAACCAAGGAATTGGGTCCATCCAAGTTCTCTTTACAATTTGCGGATGACTCAACTAAAACTCCTCTAGGCATACTCGAGAATGTCCCTATAAAGGTAGGTAAAATTTTCATTCCTACCGATTTCATGGTGTTGGACATGAACGGGAATTCTAAATTCCCTATCATTCTAGGAAGGCCATTCTTGGCCACAGCTGGAGCAATAATAGATGTAAAAAATGGTAAGCTCTCCTTAAATGTAGAGGAAGGTAGGGTGGATTTTGATTTGAATAACTCATATAACAACCCTCCTTTTGAGAGTCATATGTGCAGGATTGAGATAATGCCTCCAAAGGTGAAGGAAGAGCTTAACATGGAAGCAACTCTGAAACTTTGCATGACAAATGATGAACCAAATAATGATGAAGTTGGAGCTGCTCAACATGTGGAGTTAAAACTTCCGCTGGGAGGAAGTAAGGCCATGAAACTCAGAGTGAAAAGAGCAAAGCGAAAGCGCATATGGCCATATGAACAAAATAGGCTCTTTGAAGGACTTCCTTGGAAGAGAGGTGTCCTTGTACTTCCAAGCCCAACTGATCCCGGTTGATCCAAGGGAGTATGGTCAAGCTTAATACCGTAAATAAGCGCTTCTTGGGAGGCAACCCAAGTTTTCTTTCCCTTTTTAATTTGTATTCGAATTTTGATTTTGAATAATTTGAGAAGATTAAGAGAAGAAAGGTCACTAATTGATGGTTTTGCCAAGTATTTTCAGGTTATGAAGGCAGGAAGAGCAAAAAGGCATGGAAAAATAAAGTCAGAGGAGATCACGGCATAGCCGTGACTAGGATCACGACCGTGATGGGCTTGAAGCTAGAAACCAGAAGGAAACTAGAAGGCATCACGCCCAGGCCACGATAGCCATCACGGGCATGATGTGAAAAAGGAGGAAGTCAGTATTTATCACGGCCCAGCCGTGATAGCCATCACGGGCGTGATGGAAAGGAGCCCAACAGAACAGAATGGATCACGGCCTAGCCGTGATGAACGTCACGGCCGTGACACGTCTTCCAGCTGCTCTTTGACTGACTTCTGAGCCGACACCCTCCACCACCTCGGTGAGTTGTTCCATTTTTCTCCTCTCTCTGACTTGATTATTTACATTGGGGACAATGTAAGTTTTTAAGCTTGGGGTAGGGGTATTTTTGCATTTTTTTTTGCATTTTTGCATTTTGCATGTTGCATTCATATAGGCGTAGTTTTGCTTAATCACATGATTAGATTGCCCCTTTCTTAGAGTACGCATCCAATTGTGAGAACTTTGCGCCAAATGAATTGAGACAGTGAACTTTTGAACCCAATTTTCGTATTCTTGTGATAGGCTAAAAATAAAAATGCTTGAGATGATCTTCTGATAGTTGATGATTAGCATGTGGTTCCTTAGATTTGTGTTTCTCATTGATTTTAACCTACCAAATGTGAGATTTTTTGAGCCTAAAAGGGGTACTCACTAAATCTGCCCCATTCTTTGTGATTGAGTGTTTTATTCCTCTTGGATTGTGTTCTCTAGAACTTGACTTGAAACCGTTTTGAAACTTAAAAATGTTTGAAAACATATTTGAAAATGATTGAGGAACTAGATATTTTTCTGGCCTTCTGAGCTTTGACTGATTAAATGCTACCCCTTAGTTACCCAGTTTTGAGCCTAATAGAATAAAATGCTTTTCTTGGTACCTTGATTTATTTTGTTGAATGATGCTTGGTATGACACCTTTTAAAGTATTGCAAAAAGGTGGTTTGAAAAATAAATTGTGGGATGAAAAAGTTAGAAAATTATTTCTCTTAAGTTGGAAATCTCCCCTGCTCCAAATTGAAAAAAAAAATAAACAAAAAAATGGAGAAGGGGATGAGAAAAAGAAAGTGAGAAATAAAAAATAAAAAAAATAAAAAAAGGAAGAAAGAAAGAAAGGTGGAAAAGTGAATTAAAGCCCAAAAAGGTATTTTAGAAGGTTGTCATGCTTTGCATTGTTTGATATTTTGTTTAGCCTTCTTGAATTTTTCCATTTCTTGATTTCCCCACCTAACAATTAATCCCATGACCCCATTACAACCAAAATAGAAGACCTCTTGATTCTTATGTGTTTTCATTAATAAATTAGAGATTTGGTTAATAGTCAAGCTTATGGTAGGGTACCTTCCTTGAGGAAATTGAGTGAATTGTCAAATGTCCCTAAACACTTGAGTGAGGTGAGAAGAGTGCCCGAATTAGTGAGAGGTATGAATTTAGGGAACCTAAGCTTCTAATTGGTCTTGAAATTGATTGTCTCTTGGCTTCTTATTGGATATTCCTGTTACTTGGATTTATTACTCGGGTTCTTGGTTCACTGCCCATGCTCTGATTGTTTATCTTGTCTGGCCTTGGTTATTGCTTGAGGACAAGCAAAATCTTAAGTTTGAGGTAGTTTGATGATTGTGATTTCACCTCATATTTCTTTATCATATTGCATGCATTTTCATGTAGTTTAGGCATTTTTAATTTGATTTTTGTTAGTTTTTACCTTGGAACGGGTAAGGCGGTTTTGTGGTGTTGTTGTGCAGGAATTGAAGATTAAAATGTTCAAGATCAACCATGATGGAGCTTGCATGAAGATGGAGCTTGAAGAGTAAGAAAAAAGAGTAAAACAGAGCCCATCACGGTCTAGCCGTGACAGCCATCACGGCCATGATTGAGCAAGGCTGAAAAGAAAAGAACGAAAAAGTCAGAACCTGTCACGACCAGGCCATGATGGCCATCACGGCCGTGACAGGTCATCAATGCCAAGTTTTCCAAGACAGAATATGTCACGGCCTGGCCGTGACAGGCATCACGACCGTGACGCGCAATATCTGGAATTTTAAAACCTGATTTGATCTCATTTTGTAATTGCTTGGGATTCAAGTTACCCTAATCTATAAATAGAGCAATTAAGCTCGAAAATAGGGATCCATTGGGCTGCTACCTTAGGCAGAAACTAGGATTTCTCTTCTTCTCCAATTTCTTCTCTTCTCTTAGGTTTTCTTTTATGCTTTTGTTTATCAAGCTTGCTATGAACATGGCAATGATTGAGTAGTTGTTTTTATTTCTAGGGATTGGGGCTATTCCCAAGACTCATTTTATGTGATGAATTGACGTTTTGCTTCTTGTTAATTTCAATTTGCTTTCGATTTGATTCCTATTGCATGAATTACTTGTGAATTCGGTGCACACTTATTTGCATGTCATAGATACTCTAAGGAGGAACCTAGCGGTGAACTTAGGTATTGGATCTATAGGAATCAAACTTAGGACTGAAATCACGAGAGTTAGAAGCGGTCCTTCGAGGGTTCACTAAGTTGTCACAAAGCTTAAAGGGTTCGATTTAAATTCAATTACCACGAGAGTAGGGGTTGGTTTAATCAGGAACGTTCTTGTATCCCAAGAGGGAACATTAACTTATTTAGGTTAAATTCACCTTCAAAGCAAATTTTGATAATTAAAAAGAGGGGTAGTCAATTTAGTAACATGAGCAGTTTTGTTGGTAACCCAATTCCTGGAAATCTCTTTTGATTTGAAAACCCCCAGATTTGATTTACTTTCCTATTTTGCTCTTGATTTCATTTTAGATATTTGATTTGTTAGTTAATCTTTTAAAAAACCAAATCTTTTCCAAATCTTTTTTTCTAGTCCAGTTTAATTGATTTAATAATTGATAGTTATTAAAGGTCCCGGTCCCTGTGGATTCGATCTTTTTATTACTTGACAACGAAGCCGTTCGCTTGCGGATTCGAGCACTATCACTGACGAAATTTCGGCAGCATCTCCCATCGGTCTCCAAGTACACGACTTGACCACGGGGAAATACCACAATCAAGTATGGACCCGGAGAACAAAAGGAAATGCTTCGACCCGAAATGTAATCAACAATTTCACAAATGACAATTAGCGAGTAACTCGTATATTAGTGGAGAAAAGGTTTCTTCCCAAACTGTCCCGATTGGAAAATTCAAGATTCAATAAAATGAGCGATACCACGACCTTGAGTACACATGCTCAATAATATTGAACATTGAACGGGAAACTACGGTTTTTCTCAATTACGTATTAATTATATGTACTCTAAGATAAAATAAAACTTTAAGTAACACAGATAATTTGCATAAAGTTTGATAATAACAGCAAACTGTATAACACATAATTAAGCAACCAGCATAAACATATATTTGTCCATAAAAAATAGAATAATCATTTGTCTAACATTTTATTAAATCATTTATTTTTTAATTTAATTTAATTAATAAAACATTTTTTTGAATTAGTTAATTAATTATGTTTGTATACTTGACTTTTTAAATCTCAAATTTAAAAATATATTATTAGTATATTAGTTAATTACTTACCTGAAAGTAGTTATTAAGATATTATGTATTTTAATACTTTTTTATTCTTCTCACTTGTTACGTTACTTGACTATATAAAGGCGTCCTATGATATCAAGTCTTTAAAATTATTATTAGTATATTAGCTAATCGTAGCTATTTGATCGTCTCACCTTTGATTAATATTTATTTAATGCATAATTAATATTATCACAAAACTTAATTCAAATAATTATGTTTGATACTCTCCCGCTCACTAACACCTAGACATCGATTCCATTCGCCATTGTAATACTTTGGATATTGGAAACCCTTCTTCGATCATTTAATTTATTGCTTCAAATCAATTAAGTTGATGCACAACAGTCATTATTCCTAAGTTATTTAATTAAATCAAAATCAATTAAATATCAAAATCATTATTCCTACAATTATTAATCTAGTATTATTGTTATGCAACTATTTAATTATTTACTTTTTTTTAATTTACATATTTAAATTTATTTTCCTTACATAATATTAATTTTGTTTCGATAATTAGCTATTTTGGTACCAAAAAAATTTAATCTCTCGTTTTAATCATATTTGATGACGTCCCAGCTTCATTTGCCCCATGGCCAGCTATCATCGTCCCAGCTCCCCCGTAGCCGATGCAGTTATATATATATATATATATATATATATATATATATATATATATATATATATATATATATATATATTGGTGAAGTGAAGTGTGGATGCAGTTATAGATTTTACCAAAGTTCTCATTGTGGTTATTTCCACACTAACATCGTACGTGGTTATTTCCATACTAACATTGTAGTTATTTCCAATTTAAAAGTTCTCATCCCTTAAAATTTTATCTTCAATTTGGAACAACAACGACAACAAACACATAAATGAATGGTAACCAAGCAGAACACAAAATAAAATTTCTAACACATTTCAATATTTAATTTAAACATGAACAACTTATCAAGGGTAAAGATCGATATCAAGCACGCATAAAAATTAAATCAGAAAGAGAATAGGAAATGTAAAATTTAACAACAACAACAACAACAGAAGATTAGATTCATACCTCAGTGCTAGTGGTGACAAGGAAGCTGGTGGCTGCCGGAGTAAGCTGGTGGCAGTGTCCCAAGAAAAAATAAATTAAAATTTCCACTACAATCAGAAATTTATAGAACAAAAAAAAAACATAACAACATGAACATATTAAATTTATACCAGTACAAGGAGGGTGGTGGTCGTGGTTCTGGTTCAAGGAGGGTGGTTGTAACATCCTGATTTTAATTATGCTGTTCAACCGATTAAAATATAATTAAATTATATTTAAAATTTGAGAGTTAGAAAATGTTTTTGATTAAAATAAAATCATATTCATAGTCTACTTTATGGTAGAGGGTTACGGTAAAATTTTTGGTTGAAAATTCAGACGAAAGCCGATCTGCGTTTTCACTGCCGGTACAAGTTTACTATGCAGAAAAACTAATTTTGACCCGTGAACGAGATAGTTAGTGTTTTTATTATGTTTCATTCAACTTTGATTATTTTGAAAATTTTCGTTCAAAAATAAAATATAATATTTTATTCGGGCGAAAACGTCGGAAGAATTACGATCGGAAATGCAACCGGGTACGAAATGGAACAGAATAGGAGACATAAAAGGCTTGAGGTGAGATGAGGGAGTGAGGTGACTCACTAGAGGTTTGGCCTAAGCTACCTCCTAAAAAAGTGGTCATGATGGACTTTTTGAAATATATCATATTATATTCTAAAAACCTATTTTTCTCTTTCCTCTTCAACCAAACAAGTCTCAAAGACAAAACTTGCTCTCCAAGCTCATCCTCTCTCCAAAATTTCGTGCTCCCCTCTCTTTTCTCTATATAATCATCACTCATCTTCATTCTCTCATCTTCTTCCTCCATCTTCATACTTCTTCAACTTCTTCCATTTCTTCTTTTTTTTCAAACACTTAAAACTTCCATTTTTATTAGTCTTTTCCACTTGAGTTCTTCATTAAAGTTCTTCCTTATACTAAGGGTAATGCTCTCATATGAATCTTTTTGCAAGTTTCATCTTTTATTTCTTAGTTTACTTTATGTGTTCTTTATATGCTTTAAACTTCTAAAATCTCTCTAAAATAGTAGAAAACTCCTTTTGAGTTGAAGCCACTTTCTATAGTCTTATATTAACTTATATTTTCACATACTAAGAGGTTGTGTAAAACAAAAATCTCTACCTATCTCTTCCAATGAAGGCCGAATGCTTGCATTTGTGACCTAGGAAGTTTTTGTTTCAACTTTTGGAATATGATCATGTGTTTGAGTTTCTAGCTATCCATTGATCTTAAATCTATAAATCTTGGAAGTTTTGATAACTTGTTCCTATGATGCCTGAAAATATGAATAAGTAAGCCTATGATACTATGTTTCAACTTTCCAAGTATGATCGTGGATTTAGAACTCTTAATACCTTGTGATTCTAAACCTAAGAGTTTTTGTTAAACAAAGAATATTTTCCTCATCATCCTATGATGGCCGAAACTTAGTGTTTAGGTGCTATGATGTTTGATTTTTTATTTTTCCAAAATGATCATGGACTTAAGCTCCATAAGATATTTGGATGCTAAGTCTAAGAGATTGTAAAGTTTAAGGATTTCTAACTTGTTTATTCTATGTTATTAAAGCTAGGATGTATTACTTTCATTTTTCCAAGATGATCATGGACTTGAGCTCCATAAGATATTTGGATGCTAAGTCTAAGAGATTGGAATGTTTAAGTTTCCATTGTTTTGCAAAATGATCATGGACTTGAGCTCCATAAGATATTTGGATGCTAAGTCTAAGAGATTGGAAAGTTTAAAGATTTCTAACCTATAAATCCTATGAAGGCCAAAACTAGAAGGTTATGGACCTAGGATACTTTGTTCTTATTTTTCCAAAATGATCATGGTTTTGAGCTCCTTAATACATTTGGATGCTAAACCTAAGAGATTGGAAAGTTTAGTGAATGCTAGCCTATTTTACTAGCCTTGGCCGAATACCGTAAGTGTATAACTTAGTGGGATTTTAATTCAACTTTGTTAAATGATCATTGTTTATGAACTTCTATCACTTAAGGATCATAAATCCATGAGTTGTATAATTTTCGGGAATCTCTAACCCTAAGAACTAGTCTTGGCCGAACCTATACCTTGTGGTTTAGTGTTCTTATTTGATTTTAACTTGTGATTTTGTGTTCATAACCTTAGACTTCCATCATGGAGGAAACGAGGACGTTCGTGGTATACCTCTTTGAGCATCTAATCTCCTTACCTTCACAGAAGGTGGAGTTAATACTTTGTGGTGTGACGACAAGGAGCTTCGAGTTCGGGAGTTCGGTGATAACCCAGGTGGGGGAAAGAACCAACCTATCGTCAGAATGGATAAGTAGTAGATTATATAATAATTGTGTAGGGCGAACTAAACCCTACTAGTAGTCGAGTAATCGACAAGACCAAAATCACATTGGAAACCTTTTCTGAAAAATCAATGGCAATTCGGGGATTGTAGGTTTATCGATATTAGGTTGACTTTATATTCTTGATAGTTGATTTGAGCTTATTACCTTTATTGAATTGATTTTTGTGCTATGTTGGTGATATTGGAATATTTTGATTGATATTGTGTTATGCATGATCTGCCTGGTTTTTATTATTATGCTTAGTGGATTTTAAGCAAAGATATATATGTTGTCTACGAGATGATTGTTTTGGGTGTGAGGATAATGATGATTTTGAAGTGCCTAACTTAGATGATGTATGTTAAAGAGGTGTTATGGCATAGAATATGTGTCAAGTTCTAATGGAAGGTTAAGGCACTAGGATGTTGTTAAATCGGGTTGGTGGGATTCAAGTATAGGTGTTGTTGTCCATGACCGTGTATTGGTAATATAATACACAAGGACAAAAGTGTATTGGTAATATAATACACCAAGACAAAAGTGTATTGGTAATATAATACACAAAGACAAAAGTGTATTGGTAATATAATACGCAAGGACATCTGTGTATTTGTAATATAATATACCGTGTATTGGTAATATAATATACGTAAAACACTTCTGTGTATTGGTAATATAATACACCGTGTATTGGTAATATAATATACGTAAAACACTTTTGTGTATTGGTAATATAATACACGTAGAGCACTTCTGTGTATTGGTAATATAATACACCGTGTATTGGTAATATAATACACGTAAAATCAAGAGTTCTCGCGAGACCACTTCCACCTTAACGGGAATGGGGGTGAAATACCTTAACGGGAATGGAGGTGTGCACTAGGTGGAACATCCTAACGGGAATGAGGGTGTGCCCCGATGCAAATGAGGGATGGTGACAGGAGTGGTAGTGGCTACGATAATGTAAAGACATGGTGACAGGATTAAAGGGGTTATGTTAAAATAACGTGTTAGATTTCCTGAGAGTAAGGGTAGAGGATGATATATATTAACCCGAGGATGATTCGTTAGTTATGTGTGTTGATTATATGTGACAATTATTGTATAATTTACTATGACTCTTTTCCGCTTTTTGATGATAGAATTGTTTCTTATCCCCCGTATATTTCTGTATGTTGTATTTTATCTCCTTGTGGAATTGTACGAGAAAACCCTGTGGATGAGCGTAACCAAGAGGTGTTGGATGGAACTCCCTACGAACCGGAGGCTGGAGGACGAGCTGTGACCCATGGTGATTAGGGTCTAGTTAGTATGGCCAGTGCGTCTCGTGAGGCGTACTTTTATTATGTTTTCTGCTGTTTAACTTTTGTCTAAGTATATGCCTGTGAGGGATCCTACTGATATGATATCCTCAATAGTGTTTTGTAATATGCATAATATACTTATATTGTGATATGTCATTCTATATGAAGTTGTATACTTTATAAGTTAAGTTTTAATTTTTACGTATTTTCATGTTAAGCATGCGATTAAGTAATTAAATAATGAGGTTTTAATCTAATGACACAAAGAGGCACATCAGGGTGTCTCAGTGGTGGTGTGGAGGTTCTGTTGCAAGGAAGGAAAGAGTGGTGGTGCTGGTGGTGGGACGCGGTGGTGGCTCGCTTAGGAGAAGATAGAGGTGGCGGTGGAGCGTGGTGGAGCACGGTGGTGATGGGCCGGAAGAGAGAAAAAAAGGAGAAGGAGAGAGAGGGGGAGGAGAAGCAGAGTGATATGAGAAAGGAGAAGGGAGGCGCGAGGAGGCCGGAGGTGCGGCGGGGTGGCGCACTAAGTGATGGTGTCGAGGACCGGGGGGCACCGGAGTTCGCAGGGAGGAGAGGGGGCAGAGAGCAGAGAGAGAAACACGGAAAGAAAAGTGAGGGGAAAGGTTTGGCGCTGGTGGTTTAATCTGAATTTACCAACGGAATACCGACGGATAAAACCGTCGGTAATTCAAAAAATGTATTACCGATGGACTTTTCCGTCGGTAATATGGTTATTGCTATTCCGATGGAAATTCCGACGACTTTTCCGTCAGTACCATTTGGCGCCATAAAAAATACCTTTCCCGCGTTATATACCGATGGATTTACCGACGGAACAGCCCACGGTAACATTACCGACGGACTTTCCATCAGTAATTGGTTAGACTTTTGGTATTCGTGTTTACCGATGGCTATGTCCGTTGGAAACTATCTCACTACCGACGGAACTGGCGTCCATCGGTAATATGTCATCGGTAAGCCACCCTTTTCTTGTAGTGACTTGATGACAAAATAAAAGGCCAAACCTAGATTAATCTGGTGGATTCTTCTTTTACAGGAGTTTGATATTGAGATTAGGGACCGCAAGGGCTCAGAAAATGGAGTGGTGGACTACTTGTCAAGGTTGGTTAATCCCGACACTGAGGAGAAGTTGCTCGACATCAAGGAAGAATTTCCTGATGAGGGGTTGTTTGCAATTTTTGAAAAAGTTTCTCCTTTGTTCGCGGATATGGCCAACTTCAAGTCTTCAAATATGGTTCCGAAGGGATGGACTATGCAACAAAGAAAGAAGTTCTTTTCGGATGCAAAGTACTACATTTGGGAAGATCCCTTCTTGTTTAAGCAGTGCGCGGATGGATTGATGCGAAGGTGCATTCCTTATGATCAAATTGGGAGCATGTTGAGGCATTGCCATGGCTCGGATTATGGTGGACATTTTGGGGGAAATAAAACTGCAGAAAAGGTTCTCCAAAGTGGTTTCTATTGGCCCACCATCTTCAAGGATGCAAAGGCTTTCGCGGACAGTTGTGATCGTTGTCAAAGGGTTGGCAATATCTCCAAGAGACATGAACTTCCTCTCCAAACCATGTTAGAGGTAGAAATCTTTGATGTGTGGGGCGTTGACTTCATGGGACTATTCCCTCCATCTTTCTCATATCAATATATTTTGGTAGCGGTGGATTATGTGTCCAAATGGGTCGAAGCCATACCAACCACAACGGATGATGTGCGAGTCGTCATGGAATTTCTAAGGCGCAACATATTCACAAGGTTTGGAGTCCCAAGGATATTAATTAGTGACGGCGGTTCTCACTTTTGCAACAAACAAATGGATCACCTACTTTCACGATACGGGGTCACACACAAGGTTGCAACTCCTTATCATCCGTAAACAAGTGGTCAAGTGGAAGTGTCCAACCGTGATTTGAAGCAAATCCTTGAGAAGATAGTAAACTCATCACAAAATGATTGGTCAAGGAAGTTAGATGATGCACTATGGGCATACAGGACTGCTTTCAAAACATCCATTGGTAGATCTCCATATAATTTGGTGTTTGGAAAGGCGTATTACTTACCGGTGGAATTGGAACATAAATCCTATTGGGCCATCAAGACCCTGAATTTTGACTTGACAAAGACCGGTGAGAAGCGCCTACTGGACTTGAATGAATTGGCTGAGATCCGAATGCAAGAGTATGAAAATGCGCGGATTTACAAGGAACGGACAAAGACTTGGCATGATAAGCATATATTGCCTATAAGTTTTGAACCGGGACAATGAGTCTTATTGTATAACTCAAGATTGAGGTTATTTCCGGGTAAACTGAAATCCCGGTGGTCTGGACCTTTCAAGTTTCACATGGTATTTCCACACGGAGCAGTGGAGCTAGAGGGGAACGAACTAGGTGAAATCTACAAGATAAATGGCCAAAGACTTAAACACTACTATGGGGAGGCATTCCAAAGGAACAACCAAAGCTTCAGGCTAGACTAGCCCTTCGTGGGCGACTCGAGTCGGGCTCGAGATGTTAAAAAAGTGCTACTTGGGAGGCAACCCAAGCTTTCATATCCTTTCTATGCATTATTAGAGTCCAAAATTAATAAAAAGTGTCTCATATAGGGTCCTTAGTTAGAAAAATTGCATTCAGGAAGCATATAGGACTTAGTTGCATTTAGAAATAGGGTCCAAAAATAAACCATGTGTCTGGCTCGCCCCGTGAAGCATGTCTCGCCTCGCGAGACCGCGGAATGGGAAAGGATGAATTTCCAGATTCGCCCCATGAGATCCTGCTCGCCCCGCGAATCTGGGCAGAAGATGAACAATTTGAAATTCCCAGATTCACCCCGCGAGAATATCTCGCCCGCGAATCTGGGCAACAGAAAAGGGGCAACACTCCCTGGTTCGCCCCGCGAACCATGAAATTAGGGTTCCATAATCGGGAAATTTTAAGTTCTCGGCCCTCGAGGATAGGCACGCCCCACGAGCGATTGAAAAATAAACGCCCAGCGATGTAACGCCCTTCATTACATTAGTAGTCCAAATTAATTTTCTATAAAAACCTTTAAAACATTTAGATTAAATAGTCGAGTCATAAAAAATTTCATAATATATTTAAGTCTGAAAGTATCTCGTATATTCAAAATAATTAAATAAAGTAATATTGCTAAATAAATCATTATTTCCAAATAAAATAAAGTCTCATAAACATTAATTATTAAAAATCACATAACTCTTTTACAGTTGTTTTTACCTCAAAACTCGGTCGTCTAATAAACCCAAAAGAAATAAATAAAAAGAAATAAACTAGAACTAATATCTTCAAGACTTTCTCAAGTTACTGCGCCATCTATGTCATCACCTGTAAATTCTGAAAGACAACACCACTAATGAGATTTATAATCCCAGTAAGTCAAGACAGTTCTAAAAGGTTTTCGAAAAGATGTTACTTTCAGCCGGCGCGGTGACCGGAAAAACAACCATGGTATCCGCTTATTTTCAAAATAATATAACTCAAAATATTTTATATAAATTAAGGAATGTTAATCCAAACTCACAAAATTCATGCACAAGTCATAACATCATCAAATATAAGTAATCCATCACTAACAAAATGCATAACATAAATAAAATCATACAAATGACCTCTCTTGTGTCCAAATAATCTCAATTTATCATCAAAGTCTCTTTTATTTAATTACCCAGTTTTTGTCTATGAGCTCATGACAAATGCAATGGCGTCCCACTGCCTTCCCCTTCCCAGATGGAGGTATCTATAATGGTGGGTCTTCCCCTTCCTAGAAGAAGGTATCTATCTTCCCATCTAACGAGGAGGTATCTGCCTTCCCCTCTAACGAGGAGGTATCTGTGTCATCCCCTTCCCAGAATGAGGTATCTGTCTTCCCCTCTAACGAGGAGGTATCTGTCATCCCCTTCTCAGAAGGAGGTATTTGTCATCTCGTTCACAGAAGGAGGTATCTGTCTTCCCCTCTAAGAAGGAGGTATCTGTCATCCCCTTTTTAGAAGGAAGTATCTGAACAATCACAAATAACAATCCAAATCATATTTTGGGCGTATGTCATGACCCAGGACATGACATATGACCTTATGCATCAATCTCAATGGTATAACTCATATCAAAACAATTCATAGGCATTCCAAAATAACATCGATACATAACATCATGTAACATGCATTATTATTCATAAAGTTCATATAAAAAAACTCTAAGGCATCACATATCACAAAAAGCATATCAAATAATAATATCACTCAACATGTGAACATTCAATCTTATAATAATTAATCATCAATAAAACATCAATTTTATTTCTAAGACAAAACCCCAAATAATTACTCTTAATTTCATAATCAACCCCTTTAAAATCTATATCATGGAAGTTTAAGAAAATGGTGTTTACTTACCTCTCAAAGAAGACCTCTAAAAGCTCTAAAAATTATCTAAGATAAAATAACTCCTCCTCCTAACACACAAGCATGTTATTCCTTCGGTTGGGCACAGTAACGTTGCTTTCCCTAACCGCACAATGCTTTCTCTTTTGTACTGGCGGCGCTAATCACTCACTTGGTGTTTTTGTTTTATAAATAAAACACTTCCAGAGACTTTTATTTGGTTAAACTATGCTGATTTCTATTTACAAACAAAAAGGTGGGTTTTTTTATTCTAATCCTAGCAACAACATGGCCCCACAATTCTTGCTTTTAAGAATTCGAATTGATTTATTTCCACAACCTGCACTTCACGTGAGTTACTTTGGCTAGAAGCCAAATTTCCCTTTTTTTTTTGTTGTTTTAACTTTATATATTTTTTATATTAACTTTGTATTCTTTTAATTACTAAACAACTCTAATAAATTAATCCTTTTCTACACTAAACCTCCTAATAGCTTAATCTTTTATTAAAAAGACTAAATTAAAATTTTAGAATGTTACACGCGAGACGTTTGAGAGTCACTTTTTCAAAAAACTCTCAAACTCCCTCTCATTCTCTCTCGCGGGCGCCCCAAGAAATCCACAAATCTCAGCATCCATCTCACTCTAACACCTTCACTCACTCACACAAGGTAAGAACACTTAATCCCTTTTGTTTAGTAGTGTGTTATTGAACTTTACCCTACTTTTTCATCCCTGACAGAATTCAAGCAATTTGGGGGAAGGGGTTAATTTCTTTAATATGATGTGATGTTTCAAAATGCATGAATGATCATGATGTTTATTCTTGAATTGATGAGTGTGGTTAGGAGAACTAGCATGATAAGTATATGAAAATTTTTATGATGGTGATGAGATAGAAGAGCCATGTGTATACCCTATGAAATATGAGTAAATTTAGGAAGGATGCTCTGATGATTAACTGGCTGTTTGACTGCTAAGTTTGGGGTTCCCTGGGAATTTTTAGAGATGATGCATTGCTAAGCTGGGTTTTAGGTAAATTTTTAATGAACTTCTGTCTTCTAAATTGATGATTGGACTACCTGAGATTCAACTGTAATAGCTTAGGATGAAATTCTGTATTCTTAGCTATATTGTGACTGTGTTATAAACTGTACTGGGAACTCTTCTGATTTTCAGGTATGGCTCCTCCAAAGAACACTACTGAGAAACAACAAGTAAAGCGCAATAAGCGCCAGGCTATTAAGGGTTAGGAGCAGGTGTCCCCTGAGGGAACCGGGCCCTCTTCTCGGAGTGCTACTGCTTCCATCCGCTTTCGATCTCTGGTTCATCAGGAGCATTGGGAGTTGGTGCGTAAGGAGGACATAGTACTTGAGAGGAGGGTGGTTCTCGCGGGGAACAAATACTCCTTTGTCTCTGATACTATTAGGGTCCGGGGCTGGAGTTACTTGTTGATCTTCCTAGGCGAGCTGATGTTAAACTCGTCAAGGAATTTTATGCCAATGCTTACGGCCCTGACCCTTATGAGCCAGGATGCATTAGCATGGTGAGGGGTGTGGGAGTTACTTTCCACCCCGATGACATTAACCAAAGTTTGGGCATTCCCAACACTTGGGGAGAGAGGAGCCAGTACTCTCAGATGCCGGCAGTCCAGGCACTTGCCCAATCCATTCTAGAGACCTGCTGCAAACCTGGAGCGCAATGGGAAATTGGGACCTCCGGGAACTTACTGAGGCTGAGGAGGAGGGATCATAATCCCGCGGCCCGGGTTTGACATGCTTTCATACATGCCAACCTGTTGTTGAGATTGCACACTATTTCTTAATGCAGAAAACTGTATTGCTGCTAGAACAGAACCAATGCAGAAAAGGAATTGATGTAGATGAGAAGAGAAAGGAAAGAAGAATGGTGACACACACTGAATTATCGTGGTTCAAAGCCAAAGAACAGGCTCCTACATCTACACTGATGCCGAACTTTATTCACTTCTAATCACAGCAAGAATTCTAGGTAAGTCTTTACACACACTACCTCACTTGCACTCCTATCCTGATTACAATGAATTGTCAAAATTCTTGTTCTATACAAGCCATCAGCTAAGCTTTATATCCATACTAGTTACAACAAACTTTAGTTACAAAATAGTTACAACTAACTTACTTCCTTATAACTAACTAACTGAATATGGAACACTTGGCTAGCTTAGAACTTTCTAGCTTCTTGCAGCTAGCAGCTACACTAATCCCAATTGATGATCCACACATGCACAAAAATTCTCCACCTTGGATCTTCAAACACTTGATTAGAGTAGCTAGGAACAGCCTCCTTAAGAGGCTCATCAGTTACAGTCTCCAAAGTTCACCAAGCTCAAACAATGATTACTTGGAACTACTTTGGTGAGCATGTCTGCAGGACTGTCTTCAGTAGCCACCTTCTTTACTTCAACCATATTCTGAGCAATAACATCTCGAATGTAATGTAACCTTACATCAATGTGTTTTGTCCTCTCATGGAATACTTGATTCTTTGAGAGACAAATGGCACTTTGGCTATCACACCACATTGTTGAAGACACTGTGTTGTCTTGCAATTCTGATACAAAACCCTTTAACCAGATAGCTTCCTTGACTGCTTCTATTAAAGCTATGTACTCTGCCTCTGTGGTTGATAGTGCTACAACTGATTGAAGATTGGCTTTCCAACTCACTACATTTCCATATAGTGAGAAAATGTAACCAGTGAGGGACCTTCTCTTATCCAAATCTCCTACAAAATCAGAATCTACAAACCCTGCAATACCACTGCTTGCTGAATCTGATTTGCCAAATATGAGACCAAGAGATTTAGAGCCCTTTAGGTATCTGAATATCCATTTGACTGCCATCCAGTGCTCCTTCCCTGGATTTCCCATGAACCTGCTGACCATGCATGCAGCATATGCTAAGTCAGGTCTTGAACAGACCATAACATACATCAGGCTGCCAGTTGCATTTGAGTATGGAACACAGCTCATAAATTTCCCGTCTTCATCAGTTTTAGGTGACTGATCAGTAGATAGTTTGAAGTGTGCAGCTATTGGGGTTGAGACTATTTTTGCTTATGTCATACAGAACCTTCTCAGCACCTTTTCAACATAGTTTGTCTGATTCAGGAACAACAACTTCTCTGATCTTTTCCTCACAATTTCCATACCTAAGATCCTCTTTGCAGTTCCTAGGTTCTTCATTCAAACTCTAAGTTCAGAAGATCCTTGAGCCTTTTGATTGTACTTGTGTCAGAACTAGCAATTAACATATCATCTACATATAGTAGAAGATATATGAAGCAACCTGTTTCAGTTCTTTTGAAATAGACACAGCTATCAAAAGAGCTCCTTTTGTAACTATTTGTCATCATGAAAGAGTCAAAATGTTTGTACCACTGCCTTGGAGATTGCTTGAGTCCATACGGTGACTTGTTGAGCAAGCAAACCATATGCTCCTTCACTTTGACTTCATAGCCCTCATGTTGATTCATGTAGATCCATTCCTCTAGTTGACCATGCAAGAATGCTGTCTTTACATCCATTTGTTCAAGTTCCATATCATAGGTAGCAACAAGAGACAAGATGACTCTTATCCTATTATGCTTTACAACTGGAGAGAATATTTCATTGAAGTCTATCCCCTCTCTTTGAGTGAAGCCTTTTGACACAAGCCTAGCCTTGTATTTGCTCCTCTCAACCCCTGGCACTTCTGGTTTCTTCTTGTAGATCCATTTACATTCTACAATTTTCTGGTTTGCAGGCTTCTCCTCTAAGCGCCAAGTGCCGTTTTTCATCAGTGAATCAATTTCATCTTCCATGGAAGCTTTCCAGTGATGCTTATCGGCACTTGTCATTGCTTGTTTGTAATTGATTGGATCAACTTCTTCAAAATCAGTCTCCACACTCAGGGCATATGCTATAAGATCTGCAAAGCCATATCTCTATAGTGCCCTGATCTGTCTCCTTTCTCTATCCCTGAATAGATTATAGGATGAAGTTGCTTCTTCTGTCTGAGCACTGTGCTGATCAGTTTCAGTGCTGAGTTCTTGTCTTTCTTCAGCAGGTTTCTCCACCTCAAATTGAACCTTCTGTTATTCTTTGTATGATTGGTCAGTGAGATTATTTGTGATCTCTTCTTTGCCAAGAATGGAATCTTCTTGAAAGACCACATCCCTGCTAATGACAGCTTTTCCTCCCTTTGGACCTATTAGCCATATCTTGTAGCCTTTGACACCATCTGGATACCCTAAGAAGACTCCCTTCTTAGACCTAGGCTCAAGCTTACCTTCATTCACATGAATGTATGGTGTGCAACCGAATATTCTGAGGTTATCATAGCATACTGGCTTCCCATTCCACAATTCCTCTGGTGTTTTGAAACCAATTGCAACAGATGCTGATCTGTTTATCAAATAGCATGCAGTGTGAACTGCTTCACCCCAAAAACTCTTGCTAAGGTTTGCATTGGATAACATGCACCTAACCCTCTCCAAAGTGGTCCTATTCATTCTTTCTGCTAGGCCATTTTGTTGAGGAGTTAGTCTAACAGTTTTGTGCCTGGTTATGCCATGATCTTTACAGAACACAGTGAATTCTTCACTCAAGTATTCAAGTCCATTATCTGTTCTTAAAACTTTGATATGCCTTCCTGTTTGATTCTCTACAAGAGCCTTCCACTGCTTGAAGCATTTGAAGGCATGATTCTTGTGTTTCAACAAGTATATCCACACCTTTTTAGACCAGTCATCAATGAAAGAGATGAAGTATCTAGCTCCACCTAATGAAGGAACCCTTGCTGGCCCCCAAATGTCAGAATGCACATAGTCCACTATTGCTTTAGTGGTATGGGTGGCTGTTGAGAACTTGACTCTTTTCTGTTTGCCATAGAGACAATGTTCGCAAAACTCAAGTTTCTCAAAGTCACCATTGCCAATCAATCCTTGCTTGTATAATTCATCAAGCCCTCTTTCACGTACATGAGCTAATCTATGATGCCACAGTTTTGTGCTTATCTTAGTATCAGAAATTAAACTAGCAGGATTGATTACAATCTTACCTTGCAGTTTGTACAGTCCATTTCTTCTGGTTCCCTTCATTATCTGTAGTGATCCTTTGATGATCTTGAGAGTTCCATCTTCTCCTTTGAATGCGCATTCAACCTCATCCAACATACCAAGAGAAATAAGGTTCCTCTTCAGATCGGGTACATGCCTTACCTCAGTGAACAATTTTGTGGACCCATCACTGAGTTTGACCCTGACAGTTCCCCATCAACACCTTTCCAGCTTCAACCCTTCTGTAGGATTCAAACCATTCTTGATTAGGGGTCATATGGAATGAACACCCTGAGTCAAGAATCCATTCTTCACTGCAAGAATCTTCTGTGACAGCTAGAACATCCGAGCTTTCATACCCATCTGCCACTACAACCATATCATTTGAATTGTGCTTATCATTGTTCTTCCTTTTCCTTTCGGGGCAATTCTTTCTGAAATGTCCCTCCTTGTGGCAGTAATAACATCCCTTTTTGCCTTTGGATTTGGATCTATGCTTCCTATTCTTGCTTTTTTCTTCTTTATTTTCAGATCCCCCTCTAACAAACAGTCCTTTTGCTTCTCCACCTTCACCTTTGCCATTAGTAATTCTCCTCTTCATTTCTCTAGAATTAAGAGTGGCTTTAAATTCTTCCAAGGTGAGGCTTTCCCTGCCAAACATCATTGTATCCACCAAGTTCTCATAAGAGGGAGGGAGTGAGCACAGAAGCATCACATCTTGATCCCCATCATCAATCTTGATATCCACGTTCTTTAGATCAAGAACTGCCTTTGTAAATTGAGAGACATGTTCTTTGATTGATGATCCTTCCTCCATCTTCAACTGGTGAAGTCTCTTTTTCAAATAGAGTTTATTTGTCAATGACTTTGTCATGTATAAGCTTTTGAGTTTAAGCCAAACACCTGCAGCAGTTGATTCATCAACTACCTCACGAAGAACCTCATCACCCAAGGAAAGAATGATCATGCTATGTGCCTTGCTGACCAAGTCTTTTTTTTCTTTTTCTAAAAGTGTTGCAGGAAGTTTGGTTATTCCTCCCAAGGCTTCTTCGAGTCCTTGATGAACAAGAAGATCCTTCATCTTGATCCTCCATAGACTAAATTCATTTTCTCCATTGAATTTCTCTACATCAAACTTGGTAGTGCCCATCGCGGAATCAGCCCCAATTCGACAAAGCTACTGATACCACTTGTTGTTGAGATTGTACATTGTTTCTTAATGCAGAAAACTGTACTGCTGCTAGAACAGAACCAATGCAGAAAAGGAATTGATGCAGATGAGAAGATAAAGGAAAGAAGAATGGTGACACACACTGAATTATCATGGTTCAGAGCCAAAGAACAGGCTCCTACATCCACACTGATGTCGAACTTTATTCACTTCTAATCACAGCAAGAATTCTAGGTAAATCTTTACACACACTACCTCACTTGTACTCCTTTCCTGATTACAATGAATTGTCAAAATTCTTGTTCTATACAAGCCATCAGCTAAGCTTTATATCCATACTAGTTACAACAAACTTTAGTTACAAAACAGTTACAACTAACTGACTTCCTTATAACTAACTAACTGAATATGGAACACTTGGCTAGCTTAGAACTTTCTAGCTTCTTGCAGCTAGCAGCTACACTAATCCCAATTAATGATCCATACGTGCACAACACAACCTGATGTGCAGCTCTCACGAGTCTGATATCACAGCTGCACGGGTCCACCTCCTCTATGCCATTATGGAGGGGAAGACCATTGATGTGGGCACGATCATAGCCCAGGACATTCAGCAGAAGGCCAACTCCAGGAACGCAAAGGAGGTCTTGGCTCATGGATTTTTGATCACAGAACACAGAGATTATATCCGCCGATACTGTTATGGTGAGCCCGCGCCACCTAGGAGGCCAGCAGGACAAGCCCCTCAGAGGCCATTATCAGCAGAGATGGTTTTGCTTCTGCAAAACCAACAGGCAGAGAGGAGGTCACACGAGGTACTCCAGGACATCTTCTGAGAGATGCCCCTGGCTCAGCAGGAGGGACGGGTACCCATCTATCCCTTCGAGGAGGATGTGGCACCTCGGCTAGGGTGGCAGGACTATCCTGGGGACCAGGATGCCCAGCCACAGGGGGGTGCCCGAGGTCCCAGTAGATGATGGGGCAGCTGCTCAGAGTAACCCGGATGATGATATGTTGGAATAGATCGACTTCATCTGAGCTGGAGGCAACCATCTTTATTTTCCTTTGAGTTCTAGCTATGCATTCGATATGGTTGTATATGTTTATTAGCTAGAAACTCATATTATCTTGATACCTTATGCACTGTTCCAGACTATACACATGTTTTGTGGTGCATGTTTTTAATTTTGCTCTTTTCTTTTTTATTTTTTAATTATTTTTATTAACCATTAGTTGACTTGTGAATTAGATGCCTATTGATTGGAGTTTCTTACGCATGGAAAGGCAACCAATTGATGAAAGAACAATCACTCCGGGCCACCCCGATTATGAGTACATCGGTGTGTGCATACGAGGGAGACGGATCCCCTACCCTCACTTAGAAAAATTGACAAAAGAACAAGAGGACGAGGAGGATCCGCTTCACTTGAGCTTTGATAGGGGTGTGAATGACTATGTCCGGAGGGTAATTGAGCGTGAAATTGAAGAAAGGTAAAAGGACTTCCCAGTTTGCATAAACATCGAGCATTCCTTATATGAGTTAGTCAAGAAGGCGGTGGAAAGAGGAGAGATTCCATTCCCAGGTGTGGAGAGCTTAACTAAGGATGAAGAAGACAAGTGGGATCCAAAATGGCTTCTAACCTTCAAGGGAGCCAATGATAGAGCATGGGTGGAATTGGAAATGATCTGGCATGCAAGGTAAGGAATTCTGAACGGAAGAGCTCCAAGAAAAGAAGCTACTGTTATTAGCCCAGACATAGTTTGGGCTATGTATCTTGATGAGGAGGCCGAATCTAGTAGGCCAAGGAAGAAAGTGAAGAAAGACGAGGAAGAGGCGCGGCATGCTAATGAGAACGTGGGGTCCGCTCGGACCCCTTGAGATAACTCTTTCTAAAACTCAACTCTTTTCTTTTCTTTACTTTTGAATTTTCTGGTTGCATGTGAATAAGTCGTCAATAAACAAAAACCATAGTGTCATAGAGTCTTGTTGGTAAGTCTTGATGGGATTAATTGCATTGAGCCTAAAATTGAATGCATGCGATAAATATTGAAAAAATCCTGATGCTTTTCCTTATGCATTTGAAAAATGAGAAAAATTGAAAAGCGAACTTTGAGAATATTTTTTTTGATTGCATGATTTATGACAGGTTTGGGGTGAAAGGGTGCACACATTAATTAGGGATGCATCGCGGTCAAATAATTTGCTAAAAATGTCCAGGTGAGGAATTTGAGCTTCCAACATGTTCTTGAAAATTGTGTGAATCACTTTCAAGTTGCACTTTCCCGGATTTGCTTGAATCTATGCATGGGTTGCATATCTATATGCTGCATCATATGATCTAGGCATTGTGTCTTTGAAATAGCTACTTGACCAAAATGAACCATTCCTAATGCATGTTCCATAGTTAGCCAATTTTGAGCATAATAAGCCTATTGTTTCTTAATAACTTAATGTTACAAGACAAAAATCCAGAAAAACCATGTTAAACCGATCTTAGGATTTAGGAGAGCATGAATGCTTAGCAAGAAAAGGGTTGTTTAGAAACTAAGTTTGGGGTGACTACTGAGACACCCCCTTGTTTTATTATATTAAAAACCTTACAGTCCGACTAGAATCGAACTGCTCTGATTCCACCAAATGAGACACCCCCTTGTTTTATTAGATTAAAAACCTTATTAATTATTTACTTAATTGCACGCTTATCGTTGAAAATACGTAAAAAATTAAAACTTAACTAATAATCATATAACTTCTGCAAATTAAACACACCAACATTATAATATATTATTACACACATGTTTATTTATTACAATACCAAAATATTGTTTAGGGTAACCTATCATTAGGATCCCTCACAAGTACTTAATTATACAAACTGGTTATAACTAGCGAAAAATAAGACGTTTTGTAAGACTCACTAGCCCTAAACTTCTAGATCTAACTACTATAGATATTACATAGTTCAAATCAAGTGTCATATTTTAAAAATTGAACAAAACTTCATTTGCCTAAAACCACATAGGTTCGGCCTCAATAAGAAAAGTAGGGAGGAAAATTCTTTTGATTACATGCTTTTAGATGATGAAAGTAGAAGACATATTAAGATATTAGAAATTGGTTTCATATTAAAATGATTTTCTATAATTATTTGAAGTTCTAGATCTAAGAAATTGAAACATGATGATCATGACTTGAATCAACAAAATCAATGAAGAACATGATGTTTATTGATCAAGGGAAGTAAGGTATACCTCTTAGATGTTGAGAAATTGAAAAGAAAACACCAAGTTCTTCATAAAAATTAATTATGGTGTTCTTGAGAAAATGAGAGAAAATAAGAGATGAAGTTGATGAAGTAGGAAAATGTGTGAGAATAGCCTAAGTGTGGGGGTGGGCTGCGGCTAAATGAGTGTGTGAGGGAGTGAGGAATTGTTTAATCTTAAATTAGAACCATGGTTGAGTTTAATTGATCAAGGTTAAGTTAGAAAATAATACAATGACTTAACTAAGGTTAATAGTAACTTAACTATGGTTAATAGTAATCATGGTTAGAAAAATACGTGGTCTAGAATTGATGAGAGGTGTGGCTGATTTTGAGCCACAAAATAGGAGGAAGAATGCAAATTGGATTTGTCTTGCCTTAACCATGGTTAAAAACTAACTAGGATAGGTTAGGTTAAGCTTAAGGGCATTTTGGTCATTAAAATCCTACTGTCAGTGAAAACACCGACCATTTTCCGTTCGAACTTTCACCAAAATTCGTCCGAATAAACATAATATTTTATTTCTGATAAGAAATTTGGAAAGCAGAATTCCTCACGGACAAAATAAAAAAAATCTACAAATTTTCAGATTCGGGTCAAATTAGGGTTATCTGCCGGTATAAAATTATACTGTCAGTAAAAACCAGACCGGTTTCCGTTAGAGTTTTAAACCCAAAATTTCACCGCAACCTTCTACCGTAAGATAGAGTATGAATATGATTTTGTTTTATCCAAAATCATTTTCTTGGTCTCAGATTAAAATATAATTAAATATATTTTTACTGTTAAAACAACGTAATTAAAAATAGGCTCTTACATTACTATCCCTCTAAAAAAAATTCAGTCCTCAGAATTTACATACCTCAGAAAAGATGTGGATATTGTTGATGCATATCTGCTTCACGTTCCCAAGTAGCATCTCTAGTAATTGCATCCCACATAACCTTAACCAAAATTCCTTAATCCTTCTATCTGCTATCTTAACAGGTAAAGCCTCATACTCTAGATTCTCTCACAGTTGTATAGACTTAGACTCAATAACATGTGAAGAATTGGGATATTATTTTCTCACCTGAAAGACGTGAAATACGTCATGAAGGTTAGCAAGGTTAGGTGGTAAAGCAATATGGTAAGCTACTGGACCAATCCTTCGAAGAATCTGGAATGGTCCGATGAATCTAGGAGTAAGTTTTATAGACTTGATAGCCCTGCCAATTCCGGTCTTCGGAGTGACTCTTAAAAACATGTGATCACCCTCCTGGAATTCTAAAGGTCTCCTCCTCTTGTTACTCTACCTCCTTTGCCCATCCTGTGCTTCCTTCATCTTTTCTCTTATCTTCCTAACTTGTTCCGTAGTCTGTTGCACCACATCTGGACCCAAGACTTGGTTTTCACCAATCTCATACCAACATAACGGGGTCCTACACTTCCTTCCATGCAAAGCCTCATATGGTGCCATTCCAATGCTACTATGGAAACTATTGTTATACGTAAATTCAATCAATGGCAAAAACTCATCCCAAGTGTCAGTGTGTTCTAAAACACAAGCTCTCAAAAGATCTTCCAATGATTGAATCGTCCTTTCTGACTGTCCATCTGTTTGGGGATGATAAGCAGAACTCATCCTCAACTTTGTCCCTAAAGCATTGTGCAACTGTCTCCAAAATCTAGATGTGAATCTAGGATCTCGGTGTGAGACAATGCTTGATGGCATACCATGCAACCTAACAATTTCTTTGATGTAAATCTGGGTCAACTTTTCCAAATTATAACTTTCACCAATAGGTAAGAAGTGAGCACACTTCATCAACCTATCAATGATAACCCAATTCGCATCATGTTTCTTAGGAGTTCGTGGTAACCCAACCACAAAATCCATAGCGATGCTATCCCATTTCCATTCTGGGATATCCAATGATTGTAATAACCCTGCCGGCTTTTGATGTTCAATCTTAGCCTTCTGACACACAAGGCAAGATAAAACATACTCTGCTACCTCTTTCTTCATCCTCGTCCACCAAAACATTTTCTTCAAATCCTGATACATATTAGTGGATCCAGGATGAAAACTCAACTTACTTTTGTGTGCTTCTTCTAATATCATTTTCCTAAGTTCTAAATCCTCTGACACACATATCCTGTCTCTAAACCTCAACACACCATCTGTTCATCTACTAAACTCAAATTTTACCCTCATCTATTCCTCTACTTATCTCTTGTAAATATTGATCGTGAACTTGTTTCTCCTTAATATCTCTCATAAAATCACTACTAATAGTGATCACACCTAATAAAATTTTATCATCAACCAATTCCATCCCTACGTTCAAATCTCTGAAATGTTCCAGTAATTCCAACTCCTTAACCATCATCGCGGATGCATGCAATGATTTCCTACTTAGGGCATCCACTACAATGTTCGCCTTCCCAGGATGGCACAGTAAATCAAACTCATAGTCTTTGATAAACTCCATCCAGCTCCGCTGTCTCATATTCAACTCTTTTTGGTCGAGCAGATACTCCAGACTTTTATGGTCACTGTAAACATAAACTTCGCTCCATACAGAAAGTGTCACCATATCTTTAATGCGAACACTATGACTTCCAACTCTAAATCATGAGTCAGATAGTTCCTCTCATGAATTCTCAATTGTCGGGTAGCATAAGACACAACTCTTTCCTCTTGCATCATAACACAACCTAAACCCTGGTATGACACATCACAGTATACGTAAGCCTCCAGCAATCTTCGCTTGCCTCTCCACCAAGATTCTGCTCCTCCAGTTAACATGAAGGCAGCATACGTCACTTTCCTATCCTCTCTACAGTGCATAGTATCAAATATCTTCTCTATCTCTTGCACCCACCATTCTGCATTCTCTGGGTCATAATCTCCTCAGAATTAGGGTGGCTTCCCTTGCATCATTCCTTTGATTTTGTAGTTCCTGCTGCTCTTTGTTCATCGGCAGCATCTCAGCATTCTGCTGTGTTTATAGTAACAAAGCAGTAGCTATGTTTTTCATGTTATCTTGAGTCTCGGATGACTCTCCTCAACTTCCGGTATGATTATTATCCATGTTGTCACCTCTGACAATTCTTTCTGGAGTTCTGCCACCACTAACGATCGGACGTCCTCTTCCACAAGCCATGATTCTGTAAAAGAAATCACCCGCTCTCATCAGTATGACATATAATATTACTTAGACAAGTATATAAATACTATATGCCATGCTAAAGTCAATTATCGCGTCGAGTTCGGACTCACTACCCAACTTCTCAGCATAGTTAAAATTCGATGTGGATTCAACTAGACACGACCAGTAACAACATCCTAAATCTCATAGTCCAATTTGAATCGAACTGCTCTGATACCACCAAATGAGACACCCCCTTGTTTTATTAGATTAAAAACCTTATTAATTATTTACTTAATTGTCCGCTTATCGTTGAAAATACATAAAAAATTAAAACTTAACTAATAATCATATAACTTCTACAAATTAAACACACCAACATTATAATATGTTATTACACACATGTTTATTTATTACAATACCAACACACTATTTAGGTTATCCTATCAGTAGGATCCCTCACAGGTACTTAATTATACAAACTGGTTATAACTAGCGGAAAATAAAATGTTTTGTAAGACTCATTGGCCCTAAACTTACAACACTATATCGTTAGCATTTGTAGTTTGTTCTCCAGCATCCGGTTCAAACGTAGTTCCATCCAACTCCTCGGCAACATTTGTTTCATACAGAGTTCCATCCAACTCCTCAGCAACATATTCCTCCATCGGGTCTTCTAAGGTAATAAAGCAGGCATACACAAAAATACATAAATAGGGAGATAAGAAACAGTTCTGTCATCAAAAGCTGAAAAGACTTATAACATATAATATAATAGCGGTCACAGACAAACAACATTCCTTATTAACAATCATCTTTAATTCACAATATTTTCCTCTACCCTCAATCTTATGCAACTAACTTTTAATCTGATGTGGCCACCACCAATCCTATCACACATCCCTTGACCGCCGAGTGATGTTAGTCAGTCGTCCAAGCGATGCATCACCTCTAAAACTAGTGCACATACTCTTCCATGGTGAGAATGCTCATGCAAAACAATGACATTATAGCTGCACAGTACAGTCGGTGCAGCCCCTGATTCTATCTCAAGGGTGCTCATGCAAAGCAACATAACACCATAGCTGCACAATCTAAGACTAAATTGGGACCGCCCGGCAAGAACTTCAGACCTCGTTTGTTCCCAATACACGGTTGTGAACAACAATACACATGAACCTCACTGACCCGTATCAATAACAACCTAGTGCCTCAGGCTTTCCTCATAGCCTCCAGTTACATTCTATATCACATCACTTCTATAAAATAATGGCTAGGCACCTCTAATTCAAATTCAATCTCTCACCCAAACAAAATACCTCCGATCAACATATGTCTTTACTTATAATCAACTGAACAATTTATCAACCCAGGAAGACCAGGCATGACACAATAATCAGTAAAATATTCAAACACCAAAATAAATGTCACATGCAGTAGAATACCTCAACCAGTGTATCACAAACAATTTAATAATAATAAGTCAGACATCCTCAATATTATAAAATTTACCTGAGGCGATAAACCTACAATTCCCAAATCGTCATTGGTATTACGGAAAAGTATTCAATGCGATTTTGGTATTGCGTCCGGCAATGGAATGGTTCTTTCTCCCACCTAAGTTACCACCGGAAACACGAAATCGACGATCCTCGTTATCACGCCGCGAGTTACCAAATCCACCTTCAACCGAATCGACAATAAAATAAATTAATCAAACAAATATAAATATGGACATATGGTGCTAGGTTCGGTCTACTCATCAAAATGAGGCTAGGGTTATTTTCTCAATCCAATCTTTTAGATACTAATTCCTAGAATATTAACTAACATAAGTTAAGTGTTAATAGTTAAAATTATGAAACAAAATCCTCTAACCAACTAGGTTAGGGTTTCGGCCATAAGGGCTAAAATAGGCTAGAAAATTATTTTGAGTTCAATCTCTTGGATTTGAATAATACAAATACCAGAGATCTCAAATCAATCATTAGATTTCACAAAGAAAAACAAAATCAACAAACCCTTTTTTCATGCAAATTCCGGTCAAGCAAGGAAAATAAGTTAATGAGTTTCTTTTGATTTCAAGCTTCTAGATCTAACTACTATAGATATTAGAGAGTTCAAGTCAAGTGTCATATTTTAAAAATTGAACAAAACTTCATTTGCCTAAAACCACATAGGTTCGGCCTCAATAAGAAAAGTAGGGAGGAAAATTATTTTGATTACATGCTTTTAGATGATGAAAGTAGAAGACATATTAAGATCATAGAAATTGGTTTCACATTAAAATGATTTTTCTACAATTTTCTAGAATTATTTGAAGTTTTAGATCTAAGAAATTGAAACATGATGATCATGACTTGAATCAACAAAATCAATGAAGAACATGATGTTTATTGATCAAGGGAAGTAAGGTATACCTCTTATATGTTGAGAAATCGAAAATAAAAGGCTAAGTTCTTCACAAAAATTAATTATGGTGTTCTTGAGAAAATGAGAGATGAAGTTGATGAAGTAGGAAAATGTGTGAGAATAGCCTAAAGGTGGGGGTGGGCTGCGGCTAAACGAGTGTGTGAGGGAGTGAGGAATTGTTTAATATTAAATTAGAACCATGGTTGAGTTTAATTGACCAAGGTTAAGTTAGAAAATAATATAATAACTTAACTATGGTTAATAGTAACTTAACTATGGTTAATAGTAATCATGGTTAGAAAAATGTGTGGTCTAGAATTGGTGAGAGGCGTGACTGATTTTGAGCCACAAAATAGGAGGAAGAAGCCAAATTGGCTTTGTCTTTCCTTAACCATGGTTAAAAACTAACTAGGATAGGTTTGGTTAAGCTTAAGGGCATTTTGGTCATTTCACCTAAAAACTCATAATTCCTAGCATCAATTGCTTCATAATTTCTTGGTGATTCATCCCATATCTCAGCTCCTCCGATGTCCCTTTCTATATTTGTCGTTCTGTTTCCGATTCGGTCGATTTCCCGATTAGGGTTTTACGCCCGTATAAAAACAAAATATTTCGTTTTCGATTGAAAATTTTCCAAAATCACCAAACTCATTGAAAATATGATTTAAACATTAACCATTTCTTTCAGGAGTCAAAATTAGGTTTTCTGATCATTAAAATCTTACTGTCAGTGAAAACACCGACCGTTTCGGGTCAAATTAGGGTTTTCTGCCGGTAAAAACGCAGACCGGTTTCCTTCTGAGTTTTAAAAACAAAATTTCATCGTAACCTTCTACCGTAAGAAAGAGTATGAATATGATTTTGTTTTATCCAAAGTCATTTTCTTGATCTCAGATAAAAATATAATTAAATATATTTTTACTGTTAAAACAACGTAATTAAAAACAGGTTGTTACAGCTACAATGAGTTATCATGTTACTTAGGAATGAGAAAAAGAAAAAAATAAAGGTTGAAGCCAAAGGCAAAAGAGAAAATGAAAAAGGAAGAAAAATACAAAAATGCCAAAGGACAAATTAAAAGGTTATGAAGGGAAAAAGGTTTGCAGCCACCTAAAGCAAAAAAAAAAATTGAAAAAGGAATTAGAAGGAAAAAAAAATAAAGGTGTGAAAAGTTCATGCTTTCTTGATTCCTAGAGACTTAAAGCCTAGTATATTTGTATATCCTACCTTTAGCTAGGCCCCATTACAACCTTTAAAAGACCTTTTGATGTTGTAAACATGTTTTTGTGGGGACTTTGTTAGATGAAGATTAAATCCATGGAAGGTGCACTTGAAATGTGAATTTGAGTGAAAAGTTGAAAACCTTGACAAATTGAGCGAATGAGTGAATTACTATATGCCCTTGTGAGGAAGGCAATTGTTTGAATTTTGTGATATCCCTTTTGTGTGTAACTTGGATCCTTTTCTTAGATTAATGAATGCATGATTGATTGAATTCTCATAGTTTAAAAGTAGATGAAATTGGGGATTGATTAATTAAAGTAAAGAAAGGGAAGGCATTGATTGAACGTGAATTGATGGGATTGCATGAAATTTGGGGCAAGGGTGATTGAGTCCATTGAGCTTACTTAGTTTTGAGTCTTTCAAATTGTTAGTTTACTTGGGGATAAGCAAAGTTTAAGTTTGGGGTATTTTGATAAACCTTTGGTTCAACTAGTTTTATGACTAGAAAGACCTCAATTCTGATACCAAATATGCAAGTTCATTCTTGTTTTAGCCCAAATTTGGCTTTAATTGTTTTCAAGCGATATTTTGAGTCTTAGGAATAATTTCTAGTAATTTCTTCTTTTTTCTAGTCAAAATAAAGCAATTAATGCTACTTTTTATTTCAGGT
Source organism: Sophora flavescens (assembly GCA_030762895.1). NCBI lineage: Eukaryota > Viridiplantae > Streptophyta > Magnoliopsida > Fabales > Fabaceae > Sophora > Sophora flavescens. Next base: position 47,935,581 of record CM061066.1, on the reverse strand, counting down.
TAAAAGTGAAGCTCTGGGAAACTTGGATTAAATGAAGAAAACAAGCAAAAAGGAATTTCCAAGGTCTCGACCTGCGAGCCAGAACTGATGCTGAGCGGGAATTGAAGCCTTTCGATCTCGCCCCGCGAGCCAGACACGGTTTTATGAAGACTTTTCGATCTCGCCCCGCAAGGATTTAAACTCAGACTGGAGCCAAATTTAAGTGCTCGCCCCGCGAGCGGCCGCAGAATCAGACTTCTATATAAAGCTTGTAGTGTTGCGAATTGAAGTATCCAATCCTAGTTTTTGTGAGCCGCGTCTCATTTAGGTTTACAGATAGTTTTATTATTTATATTCATGTTTTCTGTTGAATTGATGATGTTGAAGCACGTTATGAGGAACTAATCCTCTTTCTAAGGAAGCGATGATGCCGCTCATGACAGCATAACGATTTTGTGATGTTTTCTACTCCCTAATTCTCAATTCTGTTTCTTAATTCTGTTTTGTGTGTGTTGATCATATGAGGTCATGATTAACTAGTCAAGCGTGTTGAGTCCAACCGGAGATTCACGCTTTAGGACTTGAATTGAGAACACAAATTGAATATTGATAGACATATAATAGGAGATTTGTTCAATTGTTATGGGGAACCAAGAACTTAATGAATCTTGCGTGTTTTTCATCATAGAGATATCGTTGATTTGCAGGTTTAGGTATTTTCTCTTGTGCTCGACCGAGGCATTAGGATAATTTCAGGTTCCCGATTGGCATGTAATTGAACCTAGGAATAGAAAGTAATCACCTTTGATCTATGTTTAAAACGGTTGGTGGAATCATGACCTTAAATCTTCTCCATTCGTAATTCACTTAATCTTGATAATTACTCTTAGTTTAATTTGTTTCTAGCTTAATTCTTGATAATTGGTTACTAATTGAATTTACAACAACTCTCTCTCTCTTGACTTGGTCAATCCTAACTACTTCCCTTAAATATTGAACACAATTGGTCACTCAATCCCTGTGTTCCATTTTGGTAGTTTCTTACCGTGTTTTATTACTTGCTTCGATCCGGAATACTTGTCGGAGTCCCATCAAGTTCACACACCAAGGACACAACCCATCCACTTGAACCCCTTTCGCACCAAGCTTGGCCCTCGTTGGAAGCACCCCTCGACACACCCTCCATAGAAAATTTTTAAATTTAGGAGGAACTTCAAGTTTCCACAAATTGGATCAGTTACCATCGACCCTCAGCTGATCAATGTTCATAAACTTGTTCATGCAGAAATTATAAGAGGACTGCACACTATACTGACATTTTGGATCCGGAAACCAAACCATTCTATCATACCTCACTGACTCAAAAAGTGGAGTTTTCAACACTAACTCAGCATGTTCTGCAACCAACAGTCTACGCACTTCAGCTTCATTCAACGTTTTTTTGTCTCTGTGCATAAGATCAAACACCAACAAGTTCTTATCATAACGCCTCACATCAAGAGGTTGAACCTGTTGACCCTCCTTTTCCTAGCAGTCTGAGAATACTTTAATGCCTTCACCTGAACCTATACACCACCTTGTTCTTTCCTTAAGGATTGCCCTAGCCTCTTTAAGCTTCTCCAAACATAGCTGGAGTTAGAACCTCTTTTTGCCTCAAAAAAGTTACTTTGGGTAGTATTTAGCTTTGAAAATATTGGCAACAAGTGTATTAGGTTGTGTCATTAGCCTCCACCCTTGCTTACCAAGTAGTGCAACGTTAAAAATATATAGGTTCCTAAAACTCATACCACCATCATGTTTACTCATTGCTAATTTATCCCACAACAACCACCTTATTCCTTTTCCTCTCTCACCTCCACTTCCCCACCAAAAGGAGTTCATCATTTTTTGTATTTCATCCCCAAGAGAAGTAGGGACAAGGAAGATGCTCATGAAATAGGCAGGGATCGCTTGAAGCACTGACTTAAGAACGAACAATGAGCGGCTCCAGGCAGGCTTCTAGGCAGAGGGACACGTGAATGAACCGATAACACACCAGAATGAGAGGGATATTGAGACTGTGTAGGTATGGGACAATACAGTTAAGGATGGCTTATAAGAATTGATTGGTACTACCTATACCTATAACACCCCGTTTTTCATAAATAAGCTTAATGCGTTTATATATGTTATATATATATATTTGATCTTTATGCATATGTGTATGTTAGAGGTAGTTTAGCCTTTGGGAGGGTCTTAATAGTGAATTCTGGTTTTTTGGGATCCGCCCGGCCTAAATTTTCTGAGCCCGGCCTAAGTTTTCTGAGCTCGACCTAACGACGCTGACAGCAATTCGTTTTGGGGCTTCTGTTTCGGTCCAGTTGCACCCTAATTCATTTTAAACCTTTAAATCACGCCCTAAATCCTAGTTTACACAACCCCAAAATCAGAAAACTGCCTCCCTCCTTCCTCTTTGAATCCTTATGGTTTTTCTCCCTAAAACTCTCTCTAGGGAACCCGTTCTTGCACCGTTCTTCACGGCTTTTTGATAGGAGAACATCATTACGAATATGGGTTCGTTGTGCTTGTTGTTTGGGACTTTAGAAAGGGTAAAATTCATGCACATTGTCCCTTGTGTTCTTTCTCTCAAGTTCTTTTCCTTTTCCTTTTGATTTCTTGATCTTAAAGTTGAACCAAAGTGTCTCTTTGTCTTTCTTGAGGTTGTAGACAAGCGCTAGTGAGACGGGACCCCAGTGGATCTTCTTTCTCTCTTTTGAATCGTGATCTCTATTCCAGGTATGTGGAGAAGGGCTAGTATGAACATGTAGGCTATAGGGTGGCGTAAGATGAAGGGTTAACCCATGACCCTGGCATTTTATTAAATGCCTATATGACTGTTTGCTTGATAACATGTTTATATTTGCCTATTTGATATATGTATGTTTAAATGTTTATGTTTGACGTGTTTAGACTTGTTACTATGATGATGATGTTGATATGTTTGATGAATGCCATGAGTGAATGTTCATGATGATTAAATGCTATGATGACGATGTTGTTTTTATGAGAATGCTGCCATGATAACGATGATGATGTTGTGCTCTTAAAGAGTGTTGATTATTGAGGATGTTAATGCTAACATTGATGTTAATAAGTCTCTAATTAATTAATAGGTCTTATTAATGATGTCGAAGATGTTAGAATACGTTAACAATGATAAATGAGATTTAAGGGATGTTGTTCCAGTTTCTCATAAGACATGAATATAGTATGATAGACAAGGTTTAGGGGTGTTCACGGATTGGATTGGATCGGTTTTGAGCTAAAAAGTCATCCGATCCAATGATGAAAACAATATGCGGTTTGGATTGGATCAGTTTACTTCCTTAAAAAAATCCGATCAGATCCGATCCAATCAAATGCGGTTTGGATTGGATTGGATAAATTGGTTTTTGTCATACTTTATTTTTTTTCCTTATGTCAAGTGTCTTTTTTACTTATTGGGTCATGCTAACGAGTGCCCTTAGGGCACCCTTTAAGGAATCATCAGAAGCAAGTTTTCATTGGGAAACTAAGTATTTCACTTCTTCAAAAATTAAATACCAATTCCCAATACAAACTTTCTTTTCTTGGTTCCTTAACGAGTACCCTAAGAGCACTCATTAGCATTTCCCTTACTTATTTAATAGTGGACAAAAGATAGTCTTCATTTTAATTTGGGAGTTTGAGAAAAAATAATTATTGATCTTTTTAACATGTTCTTTTATGTTAATTCTCTATGTCTACTCTCACTTATCATTTTTTCCCCTTGAATCGGCTACAAATAAATTGTAGCTAATTATTTTTCAAATTTACTTAAATGATTTCTTATTTTTCATGTTTACTCAATCAAACATATATCTGTTATGCATCAAATCTTTTAGAAAAATATAACTTTAAGACATTAATATTATTTTAAATAGCCTCATATATGTCATTCCAACAAAAATATTAAAGAGAATGAGGGACATAAAAGTATGAAAAACAATGTTTAAGTATGAGCAATACTATAATTTCAAAAATAATAGTATATGTATATAATAGATCGGTTTGGATTGGCTTGGGTTGGATTTCACTAGAGGATCCAAGATCCAATCCAATATAAAAAAAACGGTTTTTTCGATTTTCGGTTATTTCGGTTTTCGACCTTATCAATGATGAAGGATTAGGATAATACTTTCTCAACTGAGAAACATGAAAGATATCATGAAGGTTGGAAAGATTGAGCGATAAGGCAATTTGGTAAGCTATTGGACCAATTTGTCGAAGAATCTGAAAAGGTCCAATTAATCGAGGAGTAAGTTTTCTGGATTTGATAGCTCTGCCAATTCTAGTTTTCCGAGTAACTCTTAAAAACACGTGATCGCCTTCCTGGAATTCTAATGGTCTCATCCTCTTCTCACTATAGCTCCTTTGTCTATCATGTGCTTCCTTCATCTTTTCCCGTATCTTCCTGACTTGCTCCATAGTTTGTTGCACCACATCTGACCCAAAACTTTGTTCTCACCAATCTCATACCAACATAACGGGGTCATACACTTTCTGCCATACAACGCCTCATATGGTGTCATTCCGATACTACTATGGAAACTTTTATTACAAGTAAATTCAATCAATGGTAAGAACTCATCCCAACTTCCAGTGTACTCCAACACACAAGCTCTCAATAGATCCTCCAATGACTGAATTGTCCTTTCTGACTGTCCATCAGTTTGGGGATGATAAGCAGAACTCATGCTCAACTTTGTTCCCAAGGCATTTTGCAATTGTCTCCAAAATCTAGATGTGAATCTAGGATCTCGGTCTGAGACAATACTCGATGGCACACCATGCAGTCTAACAATTTCTTTGATGTAAATCTGAGTCAACCTTTCCAAATTATAACTTTCACGGATAGATAAGAAGTGAGCACATTTCGTCAACCTATCAATGATGACCCAGATCGCATCATGCTTATTAGGAGTTTGTGGTAATCCGACCACAAAATCCATGGCTATACTATCCCATTTCCACTCTGGGATATCTAAAGATTATAATAATCCTTCTTGCTTCTGATGTTCAATCTTAGCTTTCTGACACACCAGACAAGATAAGACTTACTCCGCTACTTCTTTCTTCATCCTTGTCCACCAAAACATTTTCTTCAAATCCTGATACATCTTTGTGGATCCAGGATGGAAACTCAACTTACTCTTATGTGCCTCCTCTAAAATCATCTTCCTAAGTTCTGCATCCTCTGGCACACATATTCTATCTCTAAATCTTAACACACCATCTATTCCTCTACTAAACTCAAAAATTTTACCTTCATCGATTCCTCTACTTACTTCCTGGAGGTATAGATCCTGAACTTGTTTATCTTTAAGATCTTTCATAAAATCACTATTAATATTGATCATACTTAAGAAAATCTTATTCTCAACCATTTCTATTCTTAAAGTCAAATCCCTGAACCGTTCAAGCAATTCTAACCCCTTAACCATCATCACAGACACATGCAAGGACTTCCTGCTTAAAGCTTCCGCTACCACATTTGCCTTCCCGGGATGGTACAGTAATTCAAAATCGTAATCTTTGATAAACTCCATCCACCTTTTCTACCACATATTCAATTCTTTTTTATCGAATAGATACTTTAGGTTCTTGTGGTCACTGAAGACATTAAACTTTGCTCTATACAAAAGTGTCGCCATATCTTTAATGCGAACACTATTGCTGCTAACTCCAAATCATGAGTCGGATAATTTCTCTCATGAATTCTCAACTGTCGGGAAGCATAAGCCACAACTCTAAACCTTGGTATGATGCATCACATTATACGTCAAACTATCCTAGTGGGTCTGGTAAGATCAACACAGGTGATGTAGTCAACCTGTCCTTCAGCTTTTGAAAACTTTGTTCACACTTGTCCGTCCATACAAAAGCTCTGTTTTTCCTCGTTAACTGCGTCATATACAACTCAATCTTTGAGAATCCCTCTATGAAACTCCGATAATATCAAGCTAGTCCTAGGAAACTCCGTACTTCACTTAATGACTTAGGTCGTTCCCACTTAAGAACTGCCTCAAACTTAGCTGGATCTACGGCTATTCCTTCTCTATTAATCACATAACCTAGGAATTGTACTTCCTCCAGCCAAAACTCACACTTGGAAAGTTTGGCATAAAGATGCCTATCCTTCAAAACTCGTAACACAAATCTCAAATGTTCCTCATGCTCTTCCCGCGTACGAGAATATATAAGAATATCGTCAATGAACACAACAACAAACTTATCGAGGAATGGTCTGAAAATTCTGTTTAAACAATCCACGAACACGGCTGACGCGTTAGTTACATCGAAAGGCATAACTAAATACTCATAGTGCCCGTACCTCGTCCTAAAAGCCGTCTTGGGTATATCTTCCTTCCTTACTCCGATCTGATGGTACCCAGATCTTAAATCAATCTTAGAGAACACTGCTGCTCCTTTCAACTGATCCATCAAATCAATAATCCTAGGCAACAGATACTTGTCACCTTATTCAACTGTCTGTAATCCGTGTACAACCTCGCACTTCCATCCTTCTTCTTAACAAATAACACTGGTGCTCCCCATGATGAAACACTCGGTCTGATAAACTCTTTTCCTAACATGTCATCCAATTGTTCCTTCAACTCTGCCAACTCAACCGTTGACATCCGATAAGGTGCTATAGATATAGGCCATGTCCCTGGTACGAGATCTATAGTCAATTCCACTTATCTTTCCGGTGGCAAACCTGGAACGTTCGGAGGGAAAGCTTCAGGAAACTCTCTCACAATAGGCATAGAATCTATGCTGGGAGTGTCATTAGCCTCCACTGCGAAAAGCTTCACAAACTGTTGAGAGTTGTCACTCCTCGTAGAAACTCCTTCATTGGTAGATGCTACACTAAAAGGTTCAAGAAATGATAAAGTCATTCTAGAACAATCTAGAACTACATGGTTAGCCGAAAGACAATCCATGCCTAGAATAACATCTATTTGTTGCATAGGCAAACAGATAAGATCTACAATAAATGTCATATTCTCAACAACGATAGGACACTGTAAACAAACATACATAGTAGTCAAAGGATTACTGGTTGGTGTAGACACTATGAGGGTATAAGGTAATTTGGAAACAGATAAGTTCAAATGATCCACACACTCATGCGAAATAAAAGAATGTGTATCGCCTGAGTCAAACAACACATTCGAGAGTCTACCAGCTATCAAACACATACCTTGTATAAGATCACAGATTGAGAGGATTCAGCTCCCCTCACGGTAAACACTCTTCCAGTGGCTTGAGGTCTGGCCACTTGTGGTCTTGCTGCTGGGACTCCTCTTCGAGCTCCATCTCTATTGTCTCCAGTTCCTCTTCCAACAGCTGTCGACTGTTGCATAACCCTTTGTCTGCAATCTCGTGCCACATGACCTGGTTTCCCACAGTTGAAACAACTTTTCCTATTTGTACAGTCTCTAGCATAATGTGATCATCCACACCTGAAGTAAACTAAGCCTTACGGTTGCTGACTCGCTCTAGCCACTAGTGCTGGTGCCGACGTTTACCCGGGTCTCGCATATGGTCTCTGTCTCCACTAAGACCCACTTCCTCCGCTCCTCTGGAAACTTGATCGGTTAGGACCTCTACTCTTCAGTTGTTTCTGCTCATTGGTCATCCTTAGGTCTATACTTTCAATGGCACTGCATCTCTCGACTAGTTTTGGGAAATATTGTATGTCAAGAGACAATACAACCCTCTGCAACTCATCTCTGAGTCCTTCCTCAAATCTTCTACATTGCCAGTCATCACATGGAAACCTCTGATAGAATTCCGAAAACTTGATCAAAGCCTCAAAACGTGATGCATACTCACCAATAGACATGTTACCTTGTTTGAGGTTTGTGAATTCCTTTTCCTTCTCACGTCAGACTAGATGCGGAAAATATTTTTCGAAAAAGCAATCAGTGAATAAATGCCAGTTAATTGTTCTACCTTCAGCCTCGAATAATCGTTTCTTTCCCTTCCACCAGAACTCTGCTCCTTCAGTTAGCATGAAGGCAGCATAAGTCATTTTCTTCTCCTCACTGCAGCGCATAGTCGCAAATATCTTTTCGATCTCTTGTATCCACCATTCCGCCTTCTATGGGTCATACTCTCCTCAGGATTGAGGTGGCTTTCCGTTCATAAAATTAGTCAATCCGGCATCTTCAGCTGCTACCGCCCTTCTCTGATTCTTAATTTCTAGCTGATCTTTGTTCATCTGCAGCATCTCAGCATTCTACTGGGTTTGCAATAGCATAGCAGTAGCTAGGGTTTCCATTGTATTTGGAGTCGAAGATGATCCTACTCCATTCTCAGTATTTTCAGTATTACCATTGACAACTCCAATAATCCTTTATGGAGTTCCGTCACCACTGTTAGTTGGACGTCCTCTTCCGTGAGCCATGATTCTGTTAAAAGAAATCAACCGCTCTCATTAGTATGACATATAATACTACATAGACAAGTATATAAATACCATATGCCATACTAATATTGACCTCTCACATCAAATTCTGACACACTACTCAACTTCTAAGCATAGTCAAAATCCGATGTGGATTCAACTAGACACGGCCAATAACAACATCCTAAACCTCGCAGTCCTTGATTCTGATCGGACATAACACCACAGTCCGTTTTAGAACCAAACTGCTCTGATACCAAAATGAGACACCCCGTTGGTGCCCCATTGTGTTATTAGATTAAAACCTCATTATTTAATTACTTAATTGCACGCTTAAGGTGAAAATACGTAAAAATTAAAACTTAACTTATAAAGTATACAACTTCATATAGAATGGCATATCACAATATATTATGCATATTACACAACACTGTTGAGAATATCCTATCAGTAGGATCCCTCATGGCATATACTTAGACAAAGTGTTAAACAGCAGAAAACATATTAAAAATACGCCTCACGAGACGCACTGGCAATAACTAACTAGACCCTAATCACCATGGATCACAGCTCGCCCTCTGGCTTCCGGTTCGTAGGGAGTTCCATCCAACTCCTCTTCGATCAGCTCATTCACAGGGTCATTACGCACAATTCCACAAAGAGATAAAATACAACATACAGAAACATATAGGGGATAAGAAACAATTCTATCATCAAATATCGGAAAAGAGTCATATTAAATTATACAGTAATTCTCACAGACAAACAACACACATAACTAACAGATCATCCTCAAGTTAATATATCATCCTCTACCCCCAATCTCATGCTACTCAAAGACACCATAGCTGCACACCTATTTCCTAAGGTGGAAGTGGTCTCGCGAGAACTCTTGATTTTACATGTATTATATTACCAATACATGGTGTATTATATTACCAATATACAGAAGTGATTTACGTGTATTATATTACCAATATATGGTGTATTATATTACTAATACACAGATATCCTTGTGTATTATATAACCAATACACTTTTGTCTTCGTGTATTATATTACCAATACACTTTTGTCCTTGTGTATTATATTACCAATACACGGTTGTGGACAACAACACCTATACTTGAATCTCACTATCCCGTTTTAACAACATCGTACTGCCTTAACCTTCCATTAGAACTTGACACAAATTCTATGCCATAACACCTCTTTAACATACATCATCTAAGTTAGGCACTTCTAAATCATCATTATCCTCACACCCAAAACAATCATCTCTTAGAAAACATATATATCTTTGCTTAAAATTTACTAAACATAATAATAAAAACCAGGCAGATCATGCATAACACAATATCAATCAAAATATTCCCATATCACCAACATAGCACAAAATCAATTCAATAAAGGTAATAAAATCATATCAACCATCAACAATATAAAATCAACCTAATATCGATAAACCTACAATCCCTGAATCGCCATTGGTTTTTCAGAAAAGGTTTCCAATGTGATTTTGGTCTTGTCGATTACTCGACTACTAGTTGGGTTTAGGTCGCCCTACACAATTATTATATAATCTACTACATATCCATTCCGAGGATAGGTTGGTTCTTTCCCCCACCTGGGTTACCACCGAACTCCTAAACTCGAAGCTCCTCGCTGTCACACCACAAAATACTAACTCCACCTTCAACCAATCAACATAATAACCAACAAATCAAACAAACTCATATATGTTCTCTTTAGGCTAGGTTTGACCATTTAATTCAATTTAGAGTTAGGATTCTTTTCTCGACATAAGCCTTTGGATACTTATCACTTAGGTTCTAGGTAACTTAGATAAATTGCTATAACTTGAAAATATGGAATAAAAATCATCCAACCACTTAGGGTATGTTTCAGCCTTGTATTACAAAATAGGCTAGGGTTTTCAAAACAACACAATTTCTTAGATCAATGATCTTAGAGTATTAAAGAGTATGAATCATTAAATTTCACAAATCAATCAAAAACCTTTCACCCCTTTTATGTTAGGGTTTCGGCCTCTTTAGTATAAGTAGGCTAGAAATTTCCAACTTTCCAATCTCTTAGACTTAGCATCCAAATGTATTAAGGAGCTTAAGTCCGTGATCATATTGGAAAATGAAAACAAAACATCCTAGGTTCACAACCATTCTAGGTTCGGCCATCATAGGAGAAATAGGCTAGAAATCTTTAAACTTTCCAATCTCTTAGACTTAGCATCCAAATGTATTAAGGAGCTTAAGTCCATGATCATGTTGGAAAGTGAAAACAAAACATCCTAGATTCACAACCATCATAGGTTCGGCCATCATATAATAAATATGCTAGAAATCTATAAACTTCCAATCTCTTAGACTTAGCATCCAAATGTATTAAAGAGCTTAAGTCCATGATCATATTGGAAAATTAAAACAAAACATCCTGCGTTCACAACCATCATTGGTTCGACCATCATAGGAAAAATAGGCTAGAAATCTTTAAACTTTCCAATACTTTAAATTTAAGATCAAGAGGTATCTAGAAGCTCAGATACATGATCATCTTTCAAAAAGTTGAAACAAAACTTCCTAGGCCACTAAAACACAGTTTCGGTCATCCTTGGAAAAATAGGTTAGAGATGTTTGTTTGATACAAGCTCTTAAAATATGAAAGTAGAGATTAATAGAAGTCCATAGAAATTGGTTTCAACTCAAACGAAGTTTTCTACCATTTTCTAGAGATTTTAGAAGTTAAAAGAGCTTTAAGAACATTTTAAGAAGACATAATGTAAACCCATGAAATAAGTGTAAAACTTGAAATATAAGAGTATGAGAGGGTTACCCTTGAAACTAGAAAGAAAAAGTATGAAGAACTTGAAGCTTGAAACTAAGTAAAAATGGAAATTTTAAGTGTTAGAAACTTAAAAATGAGATAGTGAAGTATGAAAGTGATGAAGAGAAAATGAAATGGGTATTTATAGAGGAAGAGGTGAGAGTGGCGTGAAAGAGAGAGGGAGGAGCAAGTCTTGATGGCCAGGTTTTGGCTTATGCCTTGTTTGGTTGGAGAAGAGAGAGAAAAATTGGTTTTTAGCATATAATATGTTATAATTCAAAAAGTGTCATCATGATCACTTTTTAGGATATGACTTAGGCCATCCCCCTAGTAAGTCACCTCACTCTCACATGTCACCTCTTCACTTTTGTGCTCCCTACTATGCTCCATTGCGTATCCGAAATAAATATTATATTTTATTTTTGAACTCAAATTTTTGAAAATTTCCAATATCATACAAAACATCACAAAAACACTAACCGTTTCGTTCACGGTTCAAATTTTGGTTTTCTGCTTAGTAAACTTTTACTGTCAGTGAAAACGCAGACCGGGTTTCGTCTAAATTTTCAATCCAAAATTTTACCGTAACCTTATACCGTAAAGTAGACTATGAATAAGATTTTATTTTATTCAAAAGCACCTTCTAACTCTCAGATTAAAATATAACTAATTATATTTTAATCGGTTGAACAGCATAATTAAAATCAGGTTGTTACAGTGCTCACCTGTGCTGACCAAAATGTAGAAGAATTGACAGGGGTGGTTCACCCCAGTTGTCGTTAATAATAATAAAATAAGACACCAAACAAAGTGAAGACAAGCTAGATAACTTAAAGATGATAATGTACCTTGGTAGTCGAGTGACCAAGGGGGTCTTGATGCTTAATGGTCAAGATGTTGAGCTCTGGTGCTCGAGAACCAGAGTGATGATAACTAAAGTGAGAAGATAATGTTTTTGATGTTGTACCTTGGTAGCCTAGTGGCCAAGGGGGACCTTGATGCTTAATGGTCAAGGTGTTGAGGCTCTGGTACTTTTTGCCAGAGTGTTGAGGCTTTGGTGCTTTTTGGCCAGAGTGTTGAGCCTCTGGTGCTTTTTGGCCAGAGTTTTGAGGCTCTGGGGAGGCCGTCCAAGAGTAAGGTGATCTGACCATCCGTGGTGATGTAAGTGATCTGGCCTCCCGTGGTGGTGCATCTGAGAGTATGGTGGTTCGGCTGTCCTAGGGGTCCCACCCAAGGTTTGATGGATTGCCCCGGCGTTGGTGCTTTTTGGCCAATGTGAAATGTAACTCCAAAGTCGTACGCCCGATATAGATGGATCCACATGCATTCTGAGTAATGAGTTACATTGCATTATATGATTGAGGTTATATTCTGATATGCTTGTTGTGTTGGTATGATGATTATGTTATGATTGCTATGTGTTTTATGTTCATCTTGCCAACTATCATGTTGCCGTTATGTTTTATATATGGTTCTTACTCCCGGTCTTTTGTTGTTTGCTTTGCATGTATCTTTTTGGTTATGCAGAGGACGGTGAGCAGCTTGCTGAGGAGTGACTCCGAGGAGCCGCTACTCGTAGTTTAGTTTATGTTTTGTTTTAGTTTGTTTATCCGAGTTGTTTATCGGATTGGTTATACCAGCTCTGTAATATGACATCGGGGTTGGGTTATGTTTTCTGTTTATTTTATTTTAAAACTATGTTTCTTTTCCGCATTGTTGAGACATTACAATGTGGTGCTTTCTATCCGATTTTTATTTTATGAAATAAATGCATGTTTTAATTTTACCTTTTTTATGTAAATGTTTTATAAATAACATGCGGGGTAGAGGGTGTCACAATATCAACAAGATGCATCTTCTTTTCGGAAGCCTGTCACTTAAGAACTCTACAGTTAAGCGTGCTTGGCTTGGAGCAATTCTGGGATGGGTGACCTCCTGAGAAGTTTTCCCAGGAAAGAAGCGTGTGAGTGAGGACAAAATATACTGAAAAGACCTGTGTCGGTCTGTGGGGACAATCGTCAATCCATAGACCAGTCAGGGATGTTCCAAATGGTATCAGAGCGGCACCTCTCCCAGTACGGTGTGGTTCGGGGACGAACCAGGCAGAAGCTGGTGGGCATGTGATACCTGGGTGCTGACGAGGGCGGGGAGTGGTAGCCGGTGTAAAGAGAGCACAAACAAGGAGCGGCTCCTGGCAGTCTTCTCGGCAGAGGGACACGTGAATGAACCGATAACACACCAAAATGAGAAGGATCTTGAGACAATGTAGGTATGGGACTATACAGTTAAGGATGACTTATAAGAATTGATTGGTACTACATATACGAACAAGATCATCTTCTTTTCAGAAGCCTGTCACTTAAGAACTCTACAGTTAAGCGTGCTTTGCTTGGATCAATTTTCGGATGGGTGACCTCCTGGGAAGTAGCGTGTGAGTGAGGACAAAGCACGCCAAAAAGACCCGTGTTGGTCTGTGGGGACAGTCGTCAATCCATTGAGCAGCTAGAGATGTTACACAAACGAGTGTCCTATGAATTCCCCAAAGGCACCCGTTAAGGAACCAAGAAAAACAAGTTTTCATTGAAAAATTAAGCATTTCACTTTTTTAAATATTAAATGCATCAAGTCTCTATATAAACTTTCTTTTCTTGATTTCTTAACGATTGTCAGTCAGCATTTTCCAAATTTGTTACTACCTTGATATATTTTTTGTTAATTAAAAAAACTATATCAAATTATTCAACAGCGTGTAAAGACGGGGTCGTTTCATGGCGCGTAAAGAGCACGCGCCATTGTCACACTAATTTGATGGGATGAAACTGAGAGTGGGGCATGCGAATGAGACCCAATCCAATAGAAAATGAAAGAGAAATGACCAAAGCTTAATGAAGCTTTCTCTCTCTCGCTCGCTCCATAGATTTCCCCAAACCAACTCTTCTCTTCACTGCACTTCGGTGTTTTTCACTTTCTATTTTTATTTCTCTTCTCCCCAAAACTAAAACCCCCTAAGGTATTATTCATCTCCCTTCTATTTTTTTATTGTTTTTATTCTTCAATTTCTATCAATTGTTGTGATTTCTGTTTGGCTAGATCAGTGATGACCCTCTTGTAGAAAAATTTTCAGATGCTGCGTTGTTGTTCATGTTGATTTTTACAACACATTACTCAAAATTTGTTGCTTGAACAAAAACTGGAAGAAGAAAAGAAAGGGGAAAAAGAGAATGATAGATTGATGGCTTGTGAGAGTTGTGGCAGTGAGGGAAGGTTAAATGTGAGAAAGCCTCACTTCTATGAGGTTTATTCCCCCACCTCCAACTCTGATAGACTGGTAATTTCTCTCTCTCTCTGACCTAATTGCATGTTCTCAATTCTCAAAACAAATTATTACTACCCAAATTGTTGTTATAAAAATGAATGAAATCTTATCTAAAACTAGCTTATTGTCAGCATCTGATGTCACTGGTTTTACTAATTAGGGAGCCCATTTCTTTATGAAGAATGCTAATCCGTATCCTAACTGGTTGAGGAATCAAGGAAGCTTTGTATTGAAAGTTTGTGTTTTTGATATATTAAAAACTGTAACACTGGTTAGCAAGATATAATGCATAAATAATAATTAATACATCTATATTATGCAACAATAACAAACTCAATTGTTTTTGGTTAACAAAATATGTTATTCTTTTACTCTTCTACAATGAAAAGCTTATTTTTATTTTTTAGAAAATGAAGGTGGTAAACTGTCAAGTGTTCCTTGATACCATAAAGTCCTCAACTTTCCAACCATGAAGGAGGCGTACTTCAAAATAGTCAGCATGTCCATTTCCGACACTTCGTATTGTACAGTAACAAATATTGTCCAATACTTCCGAATACTTTTAGATGCTCCTGACTATATTTACAAATTTTTCTACTTTAACTTTTTGAACTTGTATATCAATATAGATGGGAATACCACAAAAGTTAGATAAATGTTAGCATTTTATGTTTCTAATGACTTATTCTAATTTTCAAAATATTATTTTTCTCTTTTAATTTAAGATTTCTGCTTTTAAGTTAATCTTATACTAATTTGACATCTTGTGTCATAGTCGTGTCATTTGTTATAATTTTTAAAATTTGTCATATTTCTATGGTCGTGTTGTATTATGTTTGTTTTCAATATCATATATGTGCTTTCTAGCTTTCCAATGGTTTGCAAACATTCTTCTACACAGAGACCCTTAAAATTGTGAAGAATACCAGAAACAGTCATCATATTTATAGACTTACAGTTCACTGTCAGATTATCCTCCTAAGTTGCCAGTGCCACTGTATCTAAACAAGGGTTTGGGAGATGAATGATTTAAGTTAATCTGATCATAAAATACTTATTTTAGTTCATGTTATCATAAAATGCTTATTTTCATATTTTGGTTCATCTTATCATAAATGCTTATTTTGGTTCATCTTTTCATAAAACGCTTCTTAGGATTTTTCTGTATAAAAGTAAATTCTTTTTGTTGCAGAAAATTCCAGATGGATTCATATGTCGCATGGAGGGCAGGACATATGATTCTGTTTCATTAATAGGTCCTAGTGGAAATACTTGGCCTGTTCGATTAATTAAGCAGGACAATGATCTATTCTTCCATCATGGATGGCCAATGTTTGTGGTAGATCATCGTTTAGAATGTGGTGACCTTTTGATTTTCAGATACGAGGGTCACTTGCATTTCTCTGTGCAAGTATTTGATAAAAGTAGATGTGAGAAAGAAGCAGCATTTCATTCTGAATCCAGTCATAATTCATGTGAGTTTGATAATATTGAAGGACATAAAAGAGATAGGGAGGAGAATTCTTCTTTGGATGTTGTTGTTGGTTGTGTTCTAAAGAAAATGAAAGGTGGTGCCATTGAGTATCAGGAACTTAAGCTGGGTGCTGATGGTAAAGAACTAATCCAGTATGAGGTAGTAAAACCAATTAGT
The DNA here is from genome assembly GCA_030762895.1 of Sophora flavescens. NCBI lineage: Eukaryota > Viridiplantae > Streptophyta > Magnoliopsida > Fabales > Fabaceae > Sophora > Sophora flavescens. The sequence continues at coordinate 47,919,322 of CM061066.1, read as the reverse complement.
ATGTTCAAAGAAAAAGAAGAAACCTTCAAAGAATGTTCAGCTAATGATGTCCCCATACCTTTTCACATGGAAAATAGCAATGAAGATGAAGGTTCAACTGCTTTGATCTTATTCTGGGTCTCACAAAAAAGAACTATTAAAACTGATATACTCTTGCATAGAGAACCAGTGCTTGTCTAGGAAAGTATATTCTGCATTCAAGTCCTTTTATTTATGCAATAGCATTTACTTATTTAATGCTCAAACATGTATGTGTGGAAATGCTCTTCAGAATACAGTATATCAGTAAAATCTTAAACTCAATGCTTGGTTGAATTGTTAAATTCGATACAGAGGCTGCCATCCTGTATAGAAGTGGGAAGCAAGATGGTCAATATATTCTCAATGGAGTTTCGCTATCGAATTCTCGGTCATTTACTAATTCTTCTTTTCCATATTTTGTCTGAATCATGAAAAGCTTCAATGTCAGTGGTTCATACACTCTGGTGGGTTGTTCCTTTTTGTAGTTCTATTTAATTTCTAAATTTTGTTTTTCAATGTCAGTGGATCATACACTCTCTGTGGAGGATGGATGGCTTTTGTTCGTGGCAATAACATAAAGGTTGGAGATATCTGCATTTTTGAACTTGTGCATGAGTGTGAATTACGTGTTCAAATTGCTGGAGTTGGAACATATGGGCTTGACAACCAGGTCCGTAAACTAGCTTTTAGTAGGCCTAATGCCGGTCGTGCTATCACTTGCCATAAGAATTCCACATATATGCCAATGAATACTAAAGTCAGTTCAAAGTGCATAAGAAAAGTTAATCTATCTGATAAAAAGTGGTCAAAGAATGGTCAAGAAGCTGGTTTATCCACTGATGTGCAGAAATCTGGTAGAGCTCCAAATTCTAAGAAGATGGGGCTTTCCTCTCAGTCCAAAGTTGCCCATAAAAAGTTGTGTAAGGTTTTTCGTCTATTTGTCTGATTGGTTATCCACTCACTCTAATTCAATTTAGATGTTTCTGCAACAAATTTCTATGAAGTACTTTTATTTTCAGAAAAAAAAAAGAGAAGTATGCAACTCAATTCCTTAAGAATTAAAATCGTGTCATATTTCTAGTGAAATTAAAAAATAGAAAGGCCAAATGATGTAGATTTTCTTTCTATGAAAGTTTCTACCTTCCTATTTATGACTTAAGTCATGTTTACTGTAAACAAATACAGGTGTTCAAAAGAGACATCGTGTTGAAGAAGAACTAAGCTCACAAGCAAAAGCTGGTTTGAGAATGTTGTTTGCACTCGATGAACAAAGAGTATCCCTAGCTTTTACTTCCCCTTTTCCTAATTTTGTGAAAATCATGAAAATGTTCAATGTCAGTGGATCATATACTTTGGTGAGTAGTACACTACATAACTATTTAGAGTCAACATTTACTTGTTCTTTTGTAGATTATATATTTAATGTCAATGCTAACTCATTGAGTGCCTTTTATATTGTAGAAAATCCCACACCAGCTCTCTGTTGCACATCTCCCCACCTACAAAAGAGAGGTAACACTTCGTAATTCAAGAGGTGAGTGTTGGACTGTGAACTCTGTCCCAGATGCCAAAGGCAGAACAGTTCACCCATTTTGTGGGGGGTGGATGGCGTTTGTTCATGATAATGACATCAATTTTGGAGACGCGTGCATTTTTGAACTCGTTGCTCAGTGTGAGATGCAGGTTTATATATCTGGGGTTGGAAAAGAGGGGTTTGACAATCAAAATGGGCAAGTGAAACTTAATAGATTAACAAGTGTTAACACTCTTGTTTAAGACAGATAAATCCATCTTCAATTTTTATGGTGAGCTGCAAAATATCTTTTGCATTTAATGCATGTGTCAGTAATTTCATACTCATGGTATATCATATATGTGTAACACCTCACCATTCACATCCTAATTTATCATCACCGATCAATATTGTAGAATTATTGAGTATGCCCGCTATGTCGTTGCCTTTTAAATTTTAATTCTTATTGATTGTGTATCACTCTCAGTTAGCTCATTGAATGTTGTTATTGTAGGATTCAGATCCTCTCCATTTCTCTTTTTATACAACTGACATGTGGCATTGAAAGGAATCAAGGGTTGAGATTCATCTATTTTAAATCAACTTAAATTTAAAAATAAAAAACAAACAGAAAATGCTTTCCGATCCATATATTTTTTGGGGGAAAGAACTCCATTCCTTTTCACAAAGAACAAGATACTTCATTCCTTTTTACCTCCACACCCGACAGCCATCGTGCTACAGTGCCCCCGTGCTGGAAGAATACCTACCCTTTCTATTTGAAGATCTGAACTCTTCTATGGTTCTATTTAAGGGAGTATAAGACAAACCAACAAGTCAAATGGAGCCAAGTTACCCAATATTTGCAGCAAGTCACAATAGGAGTCAACCAAATAAGTAAAACATTCAATCAAAGGAGGAATGTGTTTTCAATCATGATAAGTTTCTATCTCACGACGGGGAGGCACCCGGCAATGCGATGCCATAGCGGCGGGATGGGGCGACGGCAATGCCAGTCACTGTAGTCACGAACGGAGCATAGGAATGGACCTTGTGCGCTTAGATTGCTTCCACTCTAAATCTCTAATGCTCCTCAACAATATAGTGTTTGTTACTGTTAAATGGTAGAAGACATTTGAGGGAGGAGAAGACAAACCAATAGTGAAATGGAGAACGTGCGCTGCCATTGGCTGTTGATGGCGGAACAGAGGCGGGGTGGTGGTGGTTGAGGGTGAAACAGAGGCAGGGCGGGTCGGAGGCGGCTTTTGGTGGTGGTGGTCGACCGCGGGAGGTGGGGGAGATGGTCTGGAATCGTCGAATGGAGAAGAATTGTTTCTGGCCCCGAATTGAATATGTTTTTTAATTTAAAAATAATTAAACTCAAATATATCTGAACCATTTAAATATGTTAATGCCATGTGTACGTACCAGATTAAGGGGACTGGAAATGTCCATTTCCTTATAGAATGGAGAGGATCCGGTTCCGTTATTGTATAGGCAAACAATATCATGATTTATGATTTTTTTTAAAGGAAAAGAATTAAATGAAAATAAGTATATCATAGGCGAATTATGTAATTATAGCAATTAATTGGAAGATTTGAAAATCTATTTAAAAAAATTAAAATATTATAAAAATATAATAACGACTTCACATCAATGGTTTGAAAGTAGAATTTATTGAAACTAGCTTTTTCTAGGGTGAGTAGCCTTGTAAAGCCTCTCATATTGAGAGAGTTAACCTTACCTACTATAGTTGGTAACTTCTAATTTTCTATCTTTTTTTCTGGTCAATGTCGTACATCATCATCTTCTTTATTATCTCTTCCTCTTTCCACCCTCAACAACCCTTTCAGGCACTCACCATCTCGGCAGTTCTCAAAATCCTAACCTTCTTTCCATAGCCATTTAGGTTTTTTATGAAACATCCTATGATCATCTTTTTCATCAGTAATCAATTCAAATGAAAGGCATAATTAAACAAAGATAAATAAGCAACAAAAGAAGCAAATGGTGCCCATAATTTACCCACTGTGAAAATCAATTATTGATTGTTTAAACATGAATCCTTTACAGTAAAATAAATGTTCCTTATATTGACAAACTAACTCAACTAAGAATGAAGAGAAGACAAGTTTGTGTATTTGTAATAAATCCAAGTAAACTAAGGATCTTCCTTGTACCTGTTCACAGCAAAACAACCTTCCTCCGTCCACCGTGCCAACCACCGTGAACTCACCTGAAGCCACCGTCCAGAACAAAACCACATGTCATCATGCAGCCATCGCAAAGCAAACCAAAACAGTTATGTCGTCCTGGACCTCCGTATTTCACCATCCTCATCTCAGATCCATCACCACACGAACAGTCGTGTCAGAGTTGTCGCACCACTGCAACTAGATTCAACCATGAACTAAACATCTAATGCCGCTTTGTCTACTGCATCGTACCATCGCTAGCAAAAAAACATCATATCTTAACCAAATTTGTAGTGTGTGGTGCGTCACATGGTAGAAAGGAGTAGAGGTCGGACTGCGGTGGTTCGTGGTGGCCTAAGGCGGAGAAAGGGCAGTGGTATGTGATTGGCCAAGGCTTAGATAGGTTGCTAGCACATGTATATTAAACGGAAGTTTTGGCGAATCACATTGATACTCCCGCAACTTTGCGGGAGGGGTTTGGCCACATCAGACGAGCGGAGGATGCCTTCGGATGGGGGGTGGGGGCGTTGGGTACATGGGTCATGGGATGAGGGGCCCCTCTTGTCTAACCTATGCAACAGGTTACCATAGATGCATCAAGACCATACAATTTTTTAAAGCATTCTGACGGTTACAAGTTTTGGCTCACCGTGCATGACTTCCTTCCCTTGCTCAACGTATAAGCCGCCTTGAAACTAGAATACTTTTCAGTTTTTGGTTAAGTAATAGTTTTATATGCATTTGATCCTTGATCAATTAATATTTCAAACCATGAACAATGAATCACTCTCGCGAGTCTTGCCGCCCTTCTTTCTTCAACCTTCATCACCGTCAGTTGTCCCTGTCCCACCTACAGCTCCACGGTCAGTCACTCGTCACAGTCTCTGCTGAGGATCTGCTGTCAGTTACTCGTCCCGGTCCCAGCTCCGATGTCACTCGTCCATGTCCCAGCCCCACTGTTCTATGTTCTGTAACGCCCTTTGTTACATTAGTAATCCCAAGGTAAAATCAATAAAAAAATCCTTTAAAACATTTAATTAAAACATACATCTCATAAAGAAATATTAGAAAAGAAAAAAAATATTTAAAGTCTGAAAATACCTCATAATAAATAACGTAGTAATAAAATATCCATGTAGTGAATATAAATATAAATAAAAATCAAAAGCCTCAAAATCGGGCGTCTAATTACAATCCCAATGATAAATAAATGTGCCTAGCCACATACGGCTCCTTATTTAAAAAGATACTAACCAAACTAGAAAGAATAACTAATGGAATCCACTAAGTCTTCACGCCTCTTCAGTTTCAATGACGTCCTCCTCGTGCTTTGAAAACAATACTTATAATGAGATATAAAATCCCAGTGATCAACAATACAGTTTTTTAAAAATATTTTCGAAAATAGCATTGTTCTCAGCCGGCGCGGTAACCGGAAAAACTGTCCATGGCACACGCTAATTTTCCAAAATAATATATATGAAAGAAAATACTTTTAATATCAATAATAATCTCATCTCAATACATCACATTCCATATACCAAATAAATTCTAATTTAATCCAAGCGGTTCGAAGACCTCCTAATTAAATTGGCCTCTTGCCGGCATGCCATATATTCACACATCACACGACAATGGCGTCCCATTGCCCACCCCTACTCACGAGGAGTGTTTCGATGTCACCCTCCTGTCGGGGACATTTCCATTTCGATACCTCCCATGTGCACATGGCGGTATTTCTCCTTTTTCGACACCCCAACCTGTGGCGGTGTTACTTTCGATACTCCTTTTTAGGTAGTATTACTCATTTTCGACATCCCAACCACATGGCGATGTTACTTTCGATACCCCCTTAAGGCGGTATTTCTCTTCGATACCCCTATCATAGGTGGTATTGCGGAAAACATCATACAAATCATCATAAGGCACAATTTCATGTCTCATACGTGTAACAATTCATTTACCAAAAATTAAATGTTTGATCTTATCATGCATGTCAAATAAACTCACATGACATAACGTACACCAATAAGCACGTCATTCAACGAATACAAATACCAGTCATGTACTTCATGCCATCAATAACAAGAATAAATACCCAATTTAATAATTTTTATTTTAATTCAGAACTCCTAATTTTTAAAAGAAAATTAGTTTATTAATAACATGCATCATTCAATTAAAATCTCTCAAATTCATAGATAAATCGCTCAACACAACAAACACATGTACCATGGAAAGGGTTATTAAAAGATACTGTTGCTCCCCTCTGGAAGGCCTCCAATGTACTTTAAAATTTATTTATGATAAGGATTTGCGCTTCCCTAAAAATTCTTCTCCCGTTTGGTGGTGTTCTTGGATTTGTATTATTACGGTTGCACTGGCAAGGAAGAACGGAACTGTACTAAACCCCTCTGCGGCGCTGATCCACGTTCCTTTTCTTTTTGGTTACTAATCACTATATATATATATATTTTCAGCGTAGGTTTGTCCCCCCCACCCCCCCTTTTTTTTTCTTTAGCCTTGCATGGCTGCTTGGGCTTAACGCCCAAGTATCCTTCTTTTCTTTTTTTTTCTTTTTCTATATATATATATATATATATATATATATATATATATATATATATATATATATATATATATATATAATTTTGTATTCTCTATAATAGTTAATAAATTGCAATAAATCATTATACCATCACTTCTTTACACTAAATCTCCCATTTATATTTTATTTGCACTACACTTTTTAATAACTTATTGTTATTATTATTATTATTATTATTATTTATTCAAATTAATTATGTTAGAATTTTAGGATGTTACATCCTCCACCACGGCACCTTCGTCCGTCTTGCGCCTACTATGCAGTGGTGACAGGTGACTCTGTCAAAGAGGTTATTTGGGCTCCATTTTGCTCGACTATGTTCTACTGTCCTTTGATCCATCATGTTTTACCATTAGACTTGATGATTTTATTTTCATTATGCTGTTGTGAATGCTTTTGATGAATGCTATTGGTTTTAATTTGTATATGATTGATTCTAAGCTATATGATATAAGGGCACTTTCAAGTTTTAAGAGCATGTTTTTGTTGTTTTGGGTCTTATTTTTTTGAGTGAAAATTGAGACTTCATTGTTGGTGTTCCTTTAACAAATATCAGTGGATATCCGTAATATTCGTGGGTATCCGTAAAACCCGCTAAATACCCGTCTAGCGGGTACCTGCTCGGGTAATGGGCGAGGACATACATCATTTTTACTTGGAGGGGGCGGGGGAGTACTCATGTGCCCTCCCGGCCCCGTTGCCATTCCTAGTCAAACACGCTTAACTTTGAAGTTCTTAAGTTATGAGCCCATCACTTATGAACTCCAAAGTTAAGCATGCTTGACGGAGCAGTTTTGGGATGGGTGGCCTCTTGGGAAGTTTCCTTATGAAGCGTGAGAGTGAGGACAAAACATGCTGAAAATACCTGTGTTGATTTGTGGGGATATTCATCAATCCGTGAAGCATCCTGAGATGTTACTGATAATGTAATGACCAAGATTTCTTGCCTTCAAAATTTGTTGTTATTGTTGTGGATTTCCTCCTTTATGAGCATATATGTAATTACCAAGATTTCTTGTGGAGGTATGTTGAGACGCCCCAACGTCCCATTAAAGAAAACCCAAAATATTAAAACCTAATTAGCGTTAAGCGAATATATATATTAAAACAGCGGAAAAATTTTAAACATAACATACATACATAATATATACATCTCAAATCCTGATACAGTACAGTAGAGGGAATCCCATCAGTCGGATCCCCAAAATGTACAAGCTGATAACCAAACAGAAAATAAAAACAACATCCTAAAGAGACAAGACGCGCTGGCCATAGACTCTATACTCAAATATGAGGATCCATTGCTTGTCCTCCAACGTCAAGCTCATACGAAGTCCCATCAAGTTCCTCCATGGCTGGAATCTCTGTAGGCTCTTCTCATCGCGATCACAAAATGAAACATATGCAATATAGAGAAGATTGGGATAAGAAACCATATAACATCAAACGTGGAAATGGTTTAGTAACATTTAATTAAATAACGGCACTCTAAACATCCGTCTCCCCAGTATAAATATATGTAACATAATCATCCTCAATCCACATCGATAATCTTTCCTCTACCCTCCATCATGATGCAATGCAAATGCTGTATGAATAATCTCTTCAGGTATCGGCCATATCCGGATATCACAACAATATAATCGACACGTCCCAGAGTCCCCGGCGCACACCCTCGTCCGCGGATGGAGAGTGCCCACGCAAAGCAATGGCACTATAGACGCACAACCCGGTGCACACCTCTGGACCACAATCCAGGATGCTCATGCAATACATGAACTATAGCTGCGACTAAAATGAAATCATCTCTGAACGGTCTGCCGTTAGCCTATCCCCGGGAATTTTCCTTCCGAGGCATAGACCCCAATCGACCATGTTTCAGGTCCACTCGACCATGTTTCAGGTCCCTCATATCATAGACCGTGTTTCAGGTCACCCCCTAGTGCCCTAACCGGTCATCCTAATCTCATAGATAACCTCAAAATAATCTCATCTCATCAATCTCAACCTCATTTCACGATAATTATTTTGGTTGGGCACTGCTATCACATATTGTATGCAATCCCCAAATACATCCTCGTATCTCACATAACTTATGATTTACTCAATCCTCTAAGCACAATCATTACACTCATTATATCATCATAATAATAATAATAATCACAACAACAACAACAACAACAACAACAATAATAATAATAATAATTATCATCCCACCAGTATTAATATTAAAATAATAATTATGATAATAATAATAATAATAAGAAGAAATATAATAAGTATAAACAAGTATTTCTTTCACATCAACCAGTCAAACATGTAATCATCATGTAATAAAATCATCTATGTATGTAACGTAATGACGATAAACGCACAATTTCTATATCATCATTGGTACCACTAAGTAGTCCCTAATGTGGTATAGACATTGTCCATTACTCGCTCTCATGTAGGGTTTGGGTCGCCCTACACCATTATCTAATTAAATGTAACCGCGCCGTTTCCGACGTTATATAGTTTCTTTCCCCCACCTGGAATGTCTTAGGCTAGCTCTGGGGCAACGAAACGGACACTCCCTATATTACCTCAAATCTGCCACGCACCGTTCTACACCCTCCGGGGCTCCAAAAAATTCACCTGAACACATCATTGTGAAGCACACGTTACGTGTAACCCAAATCTGAAGACGGAATTGGAAACCGATAAATGAATTGAAAGATAACCTCAATACCATTGCCGACGGCATTTAGACATAAAAAGGACATATGCTTACCTTAGCCTAATCAAGAAAAGAAAGATAGGGTAATGAAGTAGACGTCGCGAAGATGACAACGATATAATCAGTTTTTCGATAGGACGAACGGATTGACCGGAATCGGCTCCGGAAATTCTCTCTCTCTCACAGCCCACTCTCTCTCTTTATTTATTTATTTTTTTTGTTCTACGCCATTCTTTCACTCTCTGCTTTCTTACATATATATATATATATATATTTATTTATTTTTCCTTCTTTTACATTAACTTGCCAATAATAGTCAAAGAAAATCCTATGACTCACTAAGGCTATATTCATTTAGACTTCAACCTGGCGTGAAATGAAAGAAATAAAAACAAGAGGTAGCATTAATTTAATGAAAAGGGAAGGAAGAAACAAGGTTAAGCGGTGCAGATAAGTTATAATCAAGTAATGGAATATTTCCTGCCAAAATTTTATGAGGAGGAGGTGGCATTAATTTAAACAAAAAGGAAACGCAGAATTGACGGTACAATTAGCAAGCAGGTAAACTTATAGTCAAAGAATGAAATAAATCATGAATTGCATGAGGAAGAGGTAGCATGGTTAAAACTTGTAACTAGGGTATAATTAATTAAGACTAGTGCTATTTACTCATAATGAGTAAAAATTGAGTAAATTAATTATAATCATCTAGCTATGATTAAGATTTATATCTATGACTGATTATCTTTTTAATTTTTGTTAATGATAAACCACCTTAATTAAGGATTTAAATTTAGGTGCTTGCCTATTGAAAATTTTGGGTTGCTTAAATTTTATTTTGAACTTGTATATGTGTTTGGATTGTTAAATAAATTTTAGATTTATCTAACCTTCACTCCCATCTAATTAAAATATTTAATTTCCTGAAAGCTAGGATGTTACATTACTACCCCCCTTAAAAGAAATTCCGTCCTCGGAATTTATGTACCTCAGAAAAGATGTGGATACTGTTGTTGTATATCCGCCTCACGCTCCCACGTAGCATCTCCAGTAACCTCATCCCAAATGACCTTTACCAAGGGAATCTGTCTACCACGGAGTTCTTTAATCCTTCTATCTGCGATCTTAATCAGTAAAGCCTCATATTCTAGATTCTCTCGGAGTTGTATAGATTCAGGCTCAAGTACATGAGAAGGATTAGGGTAATATTTTCTCAACTGGGAAACATGGAAGACATCGTGAAGGTTGGAAACGTAAGGCGGTAAAGCTATCTGGTAAGCTACTAGACCAATTCGTCGAAGAATCTGAAATGGTCCAATGAATCGGGGGGTGAGCTTTCTAGACTTTATAGCTCTGCCAATTCTGGTCTTCGGAGTGACTCTCAAGAACACGTGATCACCTTCTTGGAACTCTAAGGGTCTCCTCCTCTTGTTACTGTAGCTTCTCTGCCGATCCTGGGCTTCCTTCATTTTCTCTCTTATTTTCCTAACTTGTTCTGTTGTTTGTTGTACCACATCAGGACCCAATACTTGGCTCTCGCCAGTCTCATACCAACATAATGGAGTCCTACACTTTCTCCCATACAGAGCCTCATACGGTGCCATCCCAATGCTACTGTGGAAACTGTTATTGTATGTGAACTCAATCAATGGTAGGAATTCATCCCAACTGCCAACATGTTCCAACACACAAGCTCTTAAAAGATCCTCCAATGATTGGATTGTTCTCTCAGACTGTCCATCCGTCTGAGGATGATAAGCAGAACTCATCCTCAACTTTGTTCCCAAAGCATCGTGTAACTGTCTCCAAAATCTAGATGTAAATCTAGGATCGCGGTCGGAGACAATACTCGACGGCACACCGTGCAACCTCACTACTTCCTTGATATAGATATGGGTCAACCTTTCAAGACTATAACTCTCACCAATAGGTAAGAAGTGAGCACACTTCGTCAACCTATCAATGATAACCCAAATCGCATCAAACCTCTTCGGAGTTCGTGGTAATCCAACCACAAAGTCCATCGCTATACTATCCCATTTCCACTCTGGGATATCCAAGGACTGCAACAACCCAGCGGGCTTTTGATGCTCTATCTTAGCTTTCTGACATACCAAGCATGATAGCACATATTCCGCCACTTCTTTCTTCATCCTTGGCCACCAAAACATCTTCTTCAAGTCTTGGTACATCTTGGTGGCTCCTGGGTGGAAACTCAGCTTACTTTTATGTGCCTCCTCTAAGATCATATTCCTTATCTCTAAGTTCTATGGCACACATATACGATCCTTAAACCTTAACACTCCATCTGATCCTCTCCTAAACTCTGAAACTTTACCCTCATCTATACCTCGATTCACATCCACCAAATATTCATCCTGACCCTGCATAATCTTAAGGTCTCTCAAAAACTCACTACTGATGGTGATCATACCTAAACATATTCTATCCTCAATCAAATCCATACCTAGGTTTAAATCTCTAAACTGTTCAAGCAACTCCATCTCTTTCACCATCATTGCAGATACGTGCAAGGATTTCCGACTTAGTGCATCCGCCACAACATTAGCCTTTCCTGGATGGTATTGAAGATCAAACTCATAGTACTTAATGAATTCCATCCATCTACGTTGTCTCATGTTCAGCTCCTTCTGATCAAACAAATACTTTAAACTCTTGTGATCACTGAACACATTAAACTTAACTCCATAGAGATAGTGTCGCCATATCTTCAATGCGAACACTATGGCTGCTAACTCCAGATCATGGGTTGGGTAATTCCTTTCATGAACTCTCAATTGTCGGGAAGCATAAGCCACAACTCTTCCCTCTTGCATCAAAACACAACCCAATCCTTGATACGACGCGTCACAGTATACGTCAAACTGTCCTAATGGATCTGGCAACGTTAGCACAGGAGATGTAGTCAACTTCTCCTTTAGCTTATGAAAGCTCTCTTCACACTTCTCTGTCCAAACAAACGCCGTACCTTTTCTCGTTAACTGCGTCATAGGCAATGTAATCTTCGAGAAATCCTCAATGAACCTCCTATAATACCCGGCTAATCCTAGGAAACTCCTCACCTCACTCACTGACTTAGGACTCTCCCATTTAATCACGGCCTCTACCTTAACTGGATCAACAGCTATCCCTTTCTTGTTGATTACATGCCCTAGAAACTGTACTTCCTCTAACCAAAATTCACACTTGGATAGCTTAGCATACAACTGCCTATCTCTCAACACCTATAACACCACTCTCAGGTGTTCCTCATGTTCTTCCCGACTACAGGAATAGATAAGAATATCATCTATAAACACCACAACAAACTTGTCAAGGAACTGTCTAAAAATCCTGTTCATGTAATCCATGAACACCGCTGGAGCATTAGTTACACCAAAAGGCATAACTAGGTATTCATAGTGTCCATACCTTGTCCTAAAAGCGGTTTTATATACATCCTCCTTCTTCACCCTAATCTGATGGTATCCTGATCTTAAATCTATCTTGGAAAACACCGAAGCTCCTTTCAACTGATCCATCAAATCATCTATCCTAGGCAACGGATATTTGTTCTTGATTGTAACTTTATTCAACTGCCTATAATCCGTGCACAACCTAGAACTTCCGTCCTTTTTCTTGACAAACAATACCGGTGCTCCCCAAGGCGAAACACTCGGTCTGATGAATTCCTTCTTCATCATGTCATCCAATTTGTTTCTTCAACTCGCCAACTCTACTGGTGACATCCGATAAGGAGCTCTTTGAAATAGGTCCAGCCCCTGGTATGAGATCTATAGCGAACTCCACCTCCCTCTCTGGTGGCAAACCAGGAACATCAGGAGGGAAAACCTCAGGAAACTCTCTAGCAATAGGCAGAGAATCTATACTCGAAGTCTCCTTAGCTTCCAAAGAGAAAAGCATCACATACTGCTGAGAACCGCAACCCCTCATAGTTGCTCCTTCATTGGCAGATACTATGCTAGAAGGCTCAATAAAAGATAAAGTCTTTCGGGCACAGTCTAGCACTACATGGTTAGCCGAAAGCCAATCCATGCCCAGAATAACGTCTATCTGCTGCATAGGCAAACAGATGAGATCTACTAGAAATGCCCTATTTTCAACAACTATAGGACACTGTAAGCAAACAGACATAGTGATCAAAGGATCACTGGTAGGGGTGGACACTGTCAAGGTATATGGTAGCTGAGAAACGGGTAAATGTAAATGATCTACGCACTCATGGGACACAAAAGAATGTGTAGCGCCTGAATCAAACAACACAGACGAGAGTCTGCCAGATATTAAACACATACCTTGAATAAGATCTACAGATTGAGAGGACTCAGATCCTCTCACTGTAAACACTCTCCCTATGGCCCGAGGTCTGGCCGTCTGTCGTCCCGCTGCCGGAACCCCTCTCCCAGCTCCTTCTCTGAAACCACTGGCTCCTCTGAAACTACCAGCTCCTCTACCGGCTGCTGCTGTATCGCTCTCTGTCTACAATCCCTAGCAAAATGACCTGGTTTGCCACAGATGTAGCAACCAGATCTATCTGTACAATCCCTGATATAATGTGGGCCTCCGCATCTGAAACACACTGGGGCCCTCTGCTGCTGGCCCTCTCTGGTAACTGGTACTGATGGTACAGATGTCTGAGTGCTCTGTCCTAGTCTAACGTATGGTCCTCTCCTCCACTGAGAACCTCCATCACCTCTCCTCTGCTGACCTGCTCTGATAGGACCCCCACTACGTTGTTGTCTCTGCTCTGCAGCCTGCCTCCTGTCCATGCTCTCAATAGCACTGGCCCTCTCCACCATCTATGAAAAGCTCAGAATATCCAAGGGTATTATAGCCCTCCTCAACTCATGCCGTAAACCCTCCTCGAATCTCCGGCACATCCAGTCCTCATCTGGAAACCTCTGGTAGTACTCAGAAAACTGTATCAGGGCCTCGAATCTGGCTGCGTAATCACCAACAGACCTGTCTCCCTGCTGGAGACTCATGAACTCTCTCTCCTTCTCGCGTCTAACTAATCGCGGGAAGTACTTCTCAAAGAAACACTCTCTGAACAGCTCCCAACTGATGAGTCTGCCCTCAGCCTCTAACAATCTCCTCTTGCCTCTCCACTATGACTCAGCCCCTCCGGTCATCATGAAGGCGGCATAGGTCACCTTCCTATCATCTCTGCATCTCATGGTATCAAAGATCTTCTCGAGCTCCTGAATCCACCACTCTGCTCGCTCTGGCTCATACTCTCCACCAAATTATGGTGGCTTACCTTTGAGAAAGGTAGCCAATCCTGCGTCCTCAGCATCGGCGGCTATCCTCCTATCATGCCGCTCCTGTAGCTCTGCCTCTCTCTGTACCCTCTGAGCATTCTGCTGCGCCTGCTGCAACAGAACGGATGCTAACTCGCGGATAGTCAGAAGAGTCTCGGCGGACTCTCCTCCACCTCCAATCCCTGCCTCTGGCCGATGGGGCTCATCCTCTACACCCTCTATCGCTCTACCACCACCCCATCTGCCACGTCCTCGACCTCGGCCTCGAGCCATAATCCTGGTAAAAGAAATCATTAGCCCCCATCAATATGACATATAATACTACATAAAACTAGAATATAAATACTATATGCCATAGAGATGTCGCGTCGGACTAATTACCCAACTTCTAAGCATAGTTGTTATCCGATGTGGATTCAACTAAATGGCCAGTTCACCCTAATCATAGTGCTCACAGTCCGATTCAGAACCGAACTGCTCTGATACCACTAAATGAGACGTCCCGACGTCCCATTAAAGAAAACCCAAAATATTAAAACCTAATTAGCGTTAAGCGAATATATATATTAAAACAGCGGAAAAATTTTAAACATAACATACATACATAATATATACATCTCAAATCCTGATACAGTACAGTAGAGGGAATCCCATCAGTCGGATCCCTAAAATGTACAAGCTGATAACCAAACAGAAAATAAAAACAACATCCTAAAGAGACAAGACGCGCTGGCCATAGACTCTATACTCAAATATGAGGATCCATTGCTTGTCCTCCAACGTCAGGCTCATACGAAGTCCCATCAAGTTCCTCCATGGCTGGAATCTCTATAGGCTCTTCTCATCACGATCACAAAACGAAACATATGCAATATAGAGAAGATAGGGATAAGAAACCATATAACATCAAACGTGGAAATGGTTTAGTAACATTTAATTAAATAACGGCACACTAAACATCCGTCTCCCCAGTATAAATATATGTAACATAATCATCCTCAATCCACATCGATAATCTTTCCACTACCCTCCATCATGATGCAATGCAAATGCTGTATGAATAATCTCTTCAGGTATCGGCCATATCCGGATATCACAACAATATAATCGACACGTCCCAGAGTCCCCGGCGCACACCCTCGTCCGCGGATGGAGAGTGCCCACGCAAAGCAATGGCACTATAGACGCACAACCCGGTGCACACCTCTGGACCATAATCCAGGATGCTCATGCAATGCATGAACTATAGCTGCGACTAAAATGAAATCATCTCTGAACGATCTGCCGTTAGCCTATCCCCGGGAATTTTCCTTCCGAGGCATAGACCCCAATCGACCATGTTTCAGGTCCACTCGACCATGTTTCAGGTCCCTCATATCATAGACCATGTTTCAGGTCACCCCCTAGTGCCCTAACCGGTCATCCTAATCTCATAGATAACCTCAAAATAATCTCATCTCATTAATCTCAACCTCATTTCACGATAATTATTTTGGTTGGGCACTGCTATCACATATTGTATGAAATCCCCAAATACATCCTCGTATCTCACATAACTTATGATTTACTCAATCCTCTAAGCACAATCATTACACTCATTATATCATCATAATAATAATAATAATCACAACAACAACAACAACAACAACAATAATAATAATAATAATTATCATCCCACCAGTATTAATATTAAAATAATAATTATGATAATAATAATAATAATAAGAAGAAGAAATATAATAAGTATAAACAAGTATCACTTTCACATCAACCAGTCAAACATGTAATCATCATGTAATAAAATCATCTATGTATGTAACGTAATGACGATAAACGCACAATTTCTATATCATCATTGGTACCACTAAGTAGTCCCTAATGTGGTATGGACATTGTCCATTACTCGCTCTCATGTAGGGTTTGGGTCGCCCTACACCATTATCTAATTAAATGTAACCGCGCCGTTTCCGACGTTATATAGTTTCTTTCCCCCACCTGGAATGTCTTAGGCTAGCTCTGGGGCAACGAAACGGACACTCCCTATATTACCTCAAATCTGCCACGCACCGTTCTACACCCTCCGGGGCTCCAAAAAATTCACCTGAACACATCATTGTGAAGCACACGTTACGTGTAACCCAAATCTGAAGACGGAATTGGAAACCGATAAATGAATTGAAAGATAACCTCAATACCATCGCCGACGGCATTTAGACATAAAAAGGACATAGGCTTACCTTAGCCTAATCAAGAAAAGAAAGATAGGGTAATGAAGTAGACGTCGCGAAGATGACAACGATATAATCGGTTTTTCGATAGGACGAACGGATTGACCGGAATCGGCTCCGGAAATTCTCTCTCTCTCACGGCCCACTCTCTCTCTTTATTTATTTATTTTTTTTGTTCTACGCCATTCTTTCACTCTCTGCTTTCTTACATATATATATATATATATTTATTTTTCCTTCTTTTACATTAACTTGCCAATAATAGTCAAAGAAAATCCTATGACTCACTAAGGCTATATTCATTTAGACTTCAACCTGGAGTGAAATGAAAGAAATAAAAACAAGAGGTGGTGTTAATTTAATGAAAAGGGAAGGAAGAAACAAGGTTAAGCGGTGCAGATAAGTTATAATCAAGTAATGGAATATTTCCTGCCAAAATTTTATGAGGAGGAGGTGGCATTAATTTAAACAAAAAGGAAAGGCAGAATTGACGGTACAATTAGCAAGCAGGTGAACTTATAGTCAAAGAATGAAATAAATCATGAATTGCATGAGGAGGAGGTAGCATGGTTAAAACTTGTAACTAGGGTATAATTAATTAAGACTAGTGCTATTTACTCATAATGAGTAAAAATTGAGTAAATTAATTATAATCATCTAGCTATGATTAAGATTTATATCTATGACTGATTATCTTTTTAATTTTTGTTAATGATAAACCACCTTAATTAAGGATTTAAATTTAGGTGCTTGCCTATTGAAAATTTTGGGTTGCTTAAATTTTATTTTGAACTTGTATATGTGTTTGGATTGTTACATAAATTTTAGATTTATCTAACCTTCACTCCCATCTAATTAAAATATTTAATTTCCCGAAAGCTAGGATGTTACATATGTCATGCAAATTTGGGGGTACTTTTCAAGTTTTTTTTTATAACCTTTTCAGATATTCTTGATATGAATGTGTTGGTATTATGAGAATTAGAATTGGATTTTAACTTTCAAGTGATCTTCTAAGTTTTAACGTGTGAATTGTGAATTTCAATCAACAAGAAGTTCATTATAATCTTGTTAGGAGAATAAGCAGGTCCAATCTGATCCGATGGATCCGAATCAATCTGAACATATTTTGGTGGTTTGGATTTATTTATCGGATAAGATCGGATTTGAAATCTTGAATCTGAAGGCAATCGATTTGGATATTGGATTCTAAAAATGGAACCAATCACTTAAAAAATAATATTATTATTAATTTTATAACAGTATTTTTTATGAACACAATTAATATATTGATATATTATTCCTAAAATTAATATATTAACTAAAACATTCTTTTGTTTTTTAAAATGTTTTTTACTATTTTTGAAATTAAAATAAAAATAATATAAAAACATGGTAATCCGATGATCCGATCCGATCCAATTTACATAAAATCGATTTATGAATTAAGTTAATAAAATATTAAAAGTTTAAAAACTCTAATTTTCCAAACTCCTTATAAATATTCACTTTCTATCTTCATGCCGTGTCACGACAGTTCACCCCTTGTGAGTCTTACATCATCCTGTTTGCTCTCTTATCTTGCTTGCTCACACCGTTTTTGCTTACTCTTTCTCTCTCCTCCATTTGTTTCAGTTGCTTAAAGGCACAACTCTCAGTCAACTCAGATTCAAATCGTCTTCATCATGTGTCAACTTTGAGGTATGTTTTACTCGACACAAATTCTTGCATCTATAACTTTCCTTATCATCACATGCCTTCAAAATTTGGTGTTATTGTTGTGGATTTCCTCCTTTGTGAGCATATATTTAATTACCAAGATTTTGTGAGCTATTATGGATACGATTTTCTTAGTATTATGAGAATTAGATTTTGGATTTTGACCTTCAAGTTATCTTCTAAGTTTAATTTGTGAATTGTGAATTTCAATCAATAAGAAGTTTATGATGATCTTGTTAGGAAAGTAAGTGGATTTGATCCGATCCATGAATCTGGTGGATCCGAATCGATTCGAACCTATTTTGGTGGTTTGGATCGGTTCATCAGATCAGATCGGATTTGAAATGTTGAATCTAAAGGCAATTGGATTGTATATTGAATTCTAAAATCAAACCGATATCTTTTTTAAAAAATATATTATTAATAACTTTATTATTTTTATTTACAAAATTCATGTATTATTCCTAAAAAAATAATATATTCACCAAAACATTGTGTTATTTTTTCCTTTTTTGTATTTTTAAAAAATTTTGAAATTAAAATTAAAATAAATAAAAAATAGAATAATTCGATGATCCGATTTGAACCTACCCGACATTAAAATATTGGTTCGAACAATGTGATGGTATTGAACTTTCCTTCTCCTCACATCTTTCCCAAGGCAATTAACCTTGAAGAAGTTATTGTTAATTCTCTCTCACTCTCTTTTTGCACACACACACATACAAACATATACATGCACACAGCCATACACATGAAACTCTTGCTTATACTGATTTATAAATGGTATAATGAAGAATATCCCGTATCAGTTTTCAATGGCACATCTTCCAAACTGCAAGATAAAGATTACTCTTCATAATTGGAAAGGAGAATGTTGGACTGTTAATTCTGTGCCAACAACAAGAGTACATACGAGTCACACTCTCTGTGGAGGATGGATGGCTTTTGTTCGTGGCAATAACATAAAGGTTGGAGATATCTGTATTTTTGAACTTGTGCATGAGTGTGAATTACGTGTTCAAATTGCTGGAGTTGGAACAGATGGGCTTGACAACCAGGTCGGTAAACTAGCTTTTAGTAGGCCTAATGCCGGTCGTGCTATCACTTGCCATAAGAATTCCACATATATGCCAATGAATACTAAAGTCAGTTCAAAGTGCATAAGAAAAGTTAATCTATCTGATAAAAAGTGGTCAAAGAATGGTCAAGAAGCTGGTTTATCCACTGATGTGAAGAAATATGGTAGAGCTCCAAATTCTAAGAAGATTGGGCTTTCCTCTCAGTCCAAAGTTGCCCATAAAAAGCTGTGTAAGGTTTTTCGTCTATTTGTCTGATTGGTTATCCACAAACTCTAATTCAATTTAGATGTTTCTGCAACAAATTTCTATGAAGTACTTTTATTTTCAGAAAAAAAGAGAAGTATGCAACTCAATTCCTTAAGAATTAAAATAGTGTCATTTTGCTAGTGAAATTAAAAAATAGAAAGGCCAAATGATGTAGATTTTCTTTATATGAAAGTTTCTACCTTCCTATTTATGACTTAAGTCATGTTTACTGTAAACAAATACAGGTGTTCAGAAGAGACATCGTGTTGAAGAAGAACTAACCTCACAAGCAAAAGCTGGTTTGAGAATGTTGTTTGCACTCGATGAACAAAGAGTATCCCTAGCTTTTACTTCCCCTTTTCCTAATTTTGTGAAAATCATGAAAATGTTCAATGTCAGTGGATCATATACTTTGGTGAGTAGTACACTACACAACTATTTAGAGTCAACATTTACTTGTTCTTTTGTAGATTATATATTTAATATCAATGCTAACTCATTGAGTGCCTTTTATATTGTAGAAAATCCCACACCGGTTCTCTGCTGCACATCTCCCCACCTACAAAACAGAAGTAACACTTCGTTATTCAAGAGGTGAGTGTTGGACTGTGAACTCTGTCCCAGATGCCAAAGGCAGAACAGTTCACCCATTTTGTGGGGGATGGATGGCGTTTGTTCATGATAATGACATCAATTTTGGAGACGCAAGCATTTTTGAACTCGTTGCTCAGTGTGAGATGCAGGTTTATATATCTGGGGTTGGAAAAGAGGGGTTTGACAATCAAAATGGGCAAGTGAAACTTAATAGATTAACAAGTGTTAACATTCTTGTTTAAGACAGATAAATCCATCTTCAATTTTTATGGTGAGTTGCAAAATATCTTTTGCATTTAATGCATGTGTCAGTAATTTCATACTCATGGTATATCATATATGTGTAACACCTCACCATTCACATCCTAGTTTATCATCACCGATCAATATTGTAGAATTATTGAGTATGCCCGCTATGCCGTTGCCTTTTAAATTTTAATTCTTATTGATTGTGTGTCACTCTCAGTTGGCTCATGGAATGTTGTTATTGTAGGATTCAGATCCTCTCCATTTCTCTTTTTATACAACTGACATGTGGCATTGAAAGGAATCAAGGGTTGAGATTCATCTATTTTAAATCAACTTAAATTTAAAAATAAAAAACAAACAGAAAATGTTTTTCGATCCATACATTTTTTGGGGGAAAGAACTCCATTCCTTTGCACAAAGAACAAGATACTTCATTCCTTTGTACCTCCACACCCGACAGCCATCGTGCTACAGTGCTCCCGTGCTGGAAGAATGCCTACCCTTTCTATTTGAAGATCTGAACTCTTCTATGGTTCTATTTAAGGGAGTAGAAGACAAACCAACAAGTCAAATGGAGCCAAGTTACCCAATATTTGCTGCAAGTCACAATAGGAGTCAACCAAATAAGTAAAACATTCAATCAAAGGAGGAATGTGTTTTCAATCATGATAAGTTTCTATCTCACGACGGGGAGGCACCCGGCAATGCGATGCCATAGCGGGGGGATGGGGCGGCGGCAATGCCAGTCACTGTAGTCACGAACGGAGCATAGGAATGGAGCTTGTGCGCTTAGATTGCTTCCACTCTAAATCTCTAATGCTCCTCAACAATATAGTGTTTGTTGTTGTTAAATGGTAGAAGACATTTGAGGGAGGAGAAGACAAACCAGTAGTGAAATGGAGAATGTGCACTGCCAATGGCTGTTGATGGCGGAACAGAGGCGGGGTGGTGGTGGTTGAGGGCGAAACAGAAACAGGGCAGGTCGGTGGCGGCTTTTGGTGGTGGTGGTCGACGGCGGGAGGTGGAGGAGATGGTCTGGAATCGTCGAATGGAGAAGAATTGTTTCTGGCCCCAAATTGAATATGTTTTTTAATTTAAAAATAATTAAACTCAAATATATCTGAACCATTTAAATATGTTAATCCACGTGTACGTACCAGATTAAGGGGACTGGAAATGTCCATTTCCTTATAGAATGGAGAGGATCTGGTTCCGTTATTGTAAAGGCAAACAATATCATGATTTATGATTTTTTTAAAAGGAAAAGAATTAAATGAAAATAAGTATATCACAGGCGAATTATGTAATTATAGCAATTAATTGGAAGATTTGAAAATGTATTTAAAAAAATTAAAATATTATAAAAATATAATAATGACTTCACATCAATGGTTTGAAAGTAGAATTTATTGAAACTAGCTTTTTCTAGGGTGAGTAGCCTTGTAAAGTCTCTCATATTGAGAGAGTTAACCTTACCTACTATAGTTGGTAACTTCTAATTTTCTATCTTTTTTTCTGGTCAATGTCGTACATCATCATCTTCTCCATTATCTCTTCCTCTTTCCACCCTCAACAACCCTTTCAGGCACCCACCATCTCGGCAGTTCTCAAAATCCTAACCTTCTTTCCATAGCCATTTAGGTTTTTTATCAAACATCCTATGATCATCTTTTTCATCAGTAATCAATTCAAATGAAAGGCATAATTAAACAAAGATAAATAAGCAACAAAGGAAGCAAATGGTGCCCAGAATTTACCCACTGTGAAAATCAATTATTGATTGTTTAAACATGAATCCTTTACAGTAAAATAAATGTTCCTTATATTGACAAACTAACTCAACTAATAATGAAGAGAAGACAAGTTTGTGTATTTGTAATAAATCCAAGTAAACTAAGGATCTTCCTTGTACCTGTTCACAGCAAAACAACCTTCCTCCGTCCACCGTGCCAACCACCGTGAACTCACCTGAAGCCACCGTCCAGAACAAAACCGCATGTCATCATGTAGCCATCGCAAAGCAAACCAAAACAGTTATGTCGTCCTGGACCTCCGTATTTCACCATCCTCATCTCAGATCCATCACCACACGAACAGTCGTGTCAGAGTTGTCGCACCACTGCAACTAGATTCAACCATGAACTAAACATCTAATGCCGCTTTGTCTACTGCATCGTACCATCGCTAGCAAAAAAACATCATATCTTAACCAAATTTGTAGTGTGTGGTGCGTCACATGGTAGAAAGGAGTAGAGGTCGGACTGCGGTGGTTCGTGGTGGCCTAAGGCGGAGAAAGGGCAGTGGTATGTGATTGGCCAAGGCTTAGATAGGTTTATAGCACATGTATATTAAACGGAAGTTTTGCCGAATCACATTGATACTCCCGCAACTTTGCGGGAGGGGTTTGGCCACATCAGACGAGCGGAGGATGCCTTCGGATGGGGGGTGGGGGCGTTGGGTACATGGGTCATGGGATGAGGGGGTCCTCTTGTCTAACCTATGCAACAGGTTACCATAGATGCATCAAGACCATACAATTTTTTAAAGCATTGTGACGGTTACAAGTTTTGGCTCACCGTGCATGACTTCCTTCCCTTGCTCAACGTAGAAGCCGCCTTGAAACTAGAATACTTTTCAGTTTTCAGTTAAGTAATAGTTTTATATGCATTTGATCCTTGATCCATTAATATTTCAAACCATGAAAATGAATCACTCTCGCGATTCTTGTCGCCCTTTTTTCTTCAACCTTCATCACTGTCATTTGTCCCTGTCCCAGCTGCAGCTCCACGGTCAGTCACTCGTCACA
Organism: Sophora flavescens; assembly: GCA_030762895.1. Taxonomy (NCBI): domain Eukaryota; kingdom Viridiplantae; phylum Streptophyta; class Magnoliopsida; order Fabales; family Fabaceae; genus Sophora; species Sophora flavescens. The sequence goes on along the minus strand of CM061066.1, from coordinate 47,896,057 downwards.
GTCTCTGCTGAGGATCCGTTGTCAGTCACTCGTCCCGGTCCCAGCTCCGATGTCACTCGTCCATGTCCCAGCTCCACTGTTCTATCCTCCACCACGACACCTTCGTCCGTCTTGCGCCTACTATGCAGTGGTGACAGGTGACTCTGTCAAAGAGGTTATTTGGGCTCCATTTTGCTCGACTATGTTCTACTGTCCTTTGATCCATCATGTTTTACCATTAGACTTGATTATTTTTTTTTCTCATTATGCTGCTGTGAATGCTTTTGATGAATGCTATTGGTTTTAATTTGTATATGATTGACTCTAAGCTATATGATATAAGGGCACTTTCAAGTTTTAAGAGCATGTTTTTGTTGTTTTGGGTTTGATTTTTTTGAGTGAAAATTGAGACTTCATTGTTGGTGTTCCTTTAACAAATATCAGTGGATATCCGTAATATTCGTGGGTATCCGTAAAACCCGCTAAATACCCATCTAGCGGGTACCTGCTCAAGTAATGGGCGAGGACATACATCATTTTTACCTGGAGGGGGTGGGGGAGTACTCATGTGCCCTCCCGGCCCCGTTGCCATTCCTAGTCAAACACGCTTAACTTTGAAGTTCTTAAGTTATGAGCCCATCACTTATGAACTCCAAAGTTAAGCATGCTTGACGGAGCAGTTTTGGGATGGGTGGCTTCTTGGGAAGTTTCCTTATGAAGCGTGAGAGTGAGGACAAAATATGCTGAAAAGACTTGTGTTGATTGGTGGGGATATTCATCAATCCGTGAAGCAGCCTGAGATGTTACTGATAATGTAATGACCAAGATTTCTTGCCTTCAAAATTTGTTGTTATTGTTGTGGATTTCGTCCTTTATGAGCATATATGTAATTACCAAGATTTCTTGTGGAGGTATGTCATGCAAATTTGGGGGTACTTTTCAAGTTTTTTTTTATAACCTTTTCAGATATTCTTGATATTAATGTGTTGGTATTATGAGAATTAGAATTGGATTTTAACTTTCAAGTGATCTTCTAAGTTTTAACATGTGAATTGTGATTTTCAATCAACAAGAAGTTCATTATAATCTTGTTAGGAGCATAAGCAGGTCCAATCTGATCCGATGGATCCGAATCAATCTGAACATATTTTGGTGGTTTGGATTTATTTATCGGATAAGATCGGATTTGAAATCTTGAATCTGAAGGCAATCGATTTGGATATTGGATTCTAAAAATGGAACCAATCACTTAAAAAATAATATTATTATTAATTTTATAACAATATTTTTTATGAACACAATTAATATATTGATATATTATTCCTAAAATTAATATATTAACTAAAACATTCTTTTGTTTTTTAAAATGTTTTTTACTATTTTTGAAATTAAAATAAAAATAATAAAAAAACATGGTAATCCGATGATCCGATCCGATCCGATCCAATTTACATAAAATCGATTTATGAATTAAGTTAATAAAATATTAAAAGTTTAAGAACCCTAATTTTCCAAACTCCTTATAAATATTCACTTTCTATCTTCACGCCGTGTCGCGGCAGTTCACCCCTTGTGAGTCTTACATCATCCTGTTTGCTCTCTTATCTTACTTGCTCACACCGTTTTTGCTTACTCTTTCTCTCTCCTCCATTTGTTTCAGTTGCTTAAAGGCACAAATCCCAGTCAACTCAGATTCAAATCGTCTTCATCTTGTGTCAACTTTGAGGTATGTTTTACTCGACACAAATTCTTGCATCTATAACTTTCCTTATCATCACATGCCTTCAAAATTTGGTGTTATTGTTGTGGATTTACTCCTTTATGAGCATATATTTAATTACCAAGATTTTGTGAGCTATTATGGATACGATTTTCTTAGTATTATGAGAATTAGATTTTGGATTTTGACCTTCAAGTTATCTTCTAAGTTTAATTTGTGAATTGTGAATTTCAATCAATAAGAAGTTTATGATGATCTTGTTAGGAAAGTAAGTGGATTTGATCCGATCCATGAATCTGGTGGATCCGAATCGATTTGAACCTATTTTGGTGGTTTGGATCGGTTCATCAGATCAGATCGGATTTGAAATGTTGAATCTGAAGGCAATTGGTTTGTATATTGAATTCTAAAATCAAACCGATATCTTTTTTTAAAAATATATTATTAATAACTTTATTATTTTTATTTACAAAATTCATGTATTATTCCTAAAAAAATAATATATTCACCACAACATTGTGTTATTTTTTCCTTTTTTGTATTTTTAAAAAAATTTGAAATTAAAATTAAAATAAATAAAAAATAGAATAATCCGATGATCTGATTTGAACCTACCCGACATTAAAATATTGGTTCGAACAATGTCATTGAACTTTCCTTCTCCTCACATCTTTCCCAAGGCAATTAACCTTGAAGAAGTTATTGTTAATTCTCTCTCACTCTCTTTTTGCACACACACACATACAAACATATACATGCACACAGCCATGCACATGAAACTCTTGTTTATACTGATTTATTAATGGTATAATGCAGAATACACTACAAAAAAAAGGTCATTTAGCGACCGAAAATAGTGACCGAATTTTTAGGTTCCTTTTTGCGACCGAAATAGCGACCGATTGTAGGATCTACATGAAACACTGGTTAGAGTTGAATCTGCGACCAAAATAGCGACCGAAATATAGCGTAGCAGTGATATCGGTCGCTACTTCGGTCGCTAAACAAAGGAAAGTAAAAGTCAGAAATTTATGAATTGTTAGCGACCGAAATGGCGACCGAATTAAATGCAACGGTCAAACTGTGTTTATATTAGCGACCGATTTATAAATCCGTCACTAAATTTATGAATTCATACTTTAAACTTTAATTATATTTGCGACCGATATTAATTCGGTCGCCAAAAGGCGCGTTAAAAAAATAAAATTGCGCGTGTTAGCGACCGAAATGTAAATCGGTCGCTACAATTACAAATTCAAATTAAAACTACCCATATTAGCGACCGAATTAATTCGGTCGCTAAAACTGAAATCCCTAAATACGACAGAACCTCCTTCTTCCTCATTTTTTCCGTCGCATTTCTCTCTCCCACCCACTGTTTCTCTCTTCTACGGCGCGCGCTCCGGCCACCTCAACACCCCAAGACACCTCCAGTCACCACCGTCATCTCCCCTCTGCTCAGGTAAGCTCTCCTCTACTCCATCTCTCTGTCTCTGTTTCTCTCGCATATATCTCTCTCTATCTCACTGTTTCTCTCTTCCTAGCCGCGCGCTCCGGCCACCACAAGACACCTCCTGTCACCACCATCATCCCCTCTGCTCAGGTAAGCTCTCCTCTACTCCATCTCTCTCTCTGTCTCTGTTTCTCTCGCATCTCTCTCTGTCTCACTACCATTTATAGACCAATGCCTGCATTTTCTTTTTCTTTGTTTCCATCGATTTCTCAACTCTCGTATTTGGGTTAGCAACAAAAGTTTCATAAAAGGAACATTGTGTTTGTAACTGGGGGCTAACTATTTAACATATTCTTCTGATAGGGTGGAACCTGTGAATTTCTGGCCATCATTTATGATGATAATATCCTTGTTTCCATACTAGAGCTTCACAGCTATGGTATGATGAATTTGAACTTGTATTTAGGCTATTTCTACTTGGAATGTTTTGCCACTGTTGTATCCCAAAAGTATCATCTATTAGGTATTGTGTGTTTTTGGAGGGTAGGCTATCATAAAAAAGCGTGCCACATCCTTTCTTTTCCTCTATCCTTTACCGGGCAAGTTATTGAGGATGCATAGTTGTTTGTTCCACTCGTTCAGTTGAATCATGGTCTGTAATCCGATCGACCATAGGCCACTCGTGGTCCTCACCCCATAATATAAGTTTGCCCCATTGATATAGGGCTTGTGGGCTTGCTAGTATGGTGGAAAAAATTTCGCATTACAGTTCCATAATTGGAATTCAATTCAGATATTTTAGTCACTTATAATTTTTTTTCCTTAATAAATGTTTGTTATCTCTGAGGGATTTGTAGATTTAAATTGCAGAGATTAATGAATGAATTATCTATCTAGGAGAATGAAAATTTAAAAAGGAGAAGGATAGGATGCAAGGACTTAAAGTTTCGAGATGGAGATAGTCTTTTTATCTGGGGATCGGGTCCAGGTTGTCAAACTCGAGAGTCTATTTAAACTCTCGAAGCTTCAGTAGACTCGACTTGTAAACTTGTAAGAGTTTACCTAATATTAAAAAAAAAACTACAAATGACATTTACACATAATACAAAACAAACTAGCACAACAATAATTCAATATTTCAACTCCATAATATACCAAAGTAGCAAACCACAATAATAAAGTATGATACTCCATTATTACTAGGTAAGATCATCCATAAATTCAGAAAAACATAACTCCCTAAAGTGAAAACATTTTAAAAACAAGTGCTAATTTGACCTAATTGTCACATAGTATTTAGTCAAATAGTTGCTTTATTTCTTAGCTGAATAAAACAGAAGCGGAAATAATACTGAAAAAGTAAAATTAACTTTATAAATTCAATATATATTGCAACATATAGGTAATGCAAATAGATTAACCAACAATATTGAACAAAAATTTACATTTTAAGGCTTAATGTAAAATTGTAGACTTGTAAACTCGCTAGTAAAATCAAGATTTTGCCAATTTTATCAAAGTTTACTTGAACTCGTACGAGTTTACCAAAAAGAGAGTTTATATGTGAGTTAACTCATTTTTGTAACGTAGGATTGTAAACTTCTTAGACTTTAAGAGTTAACTCGATAGTTTAACAACCACGGATAAGGTGGGATACATAAAATATCATAACTAGGGCGATGATATAGCAGATATGTAGTATAACATATTGATTGTTATATATCCCAATACTAACATTTTGTTAAACCGTTAGAGAGATTATTCAAGACCTAGATGACATAACTTGTCTGTGAAGTTATCATACATGGGTCCACGCCTTTATCCATAAATCAGTGCTTTTGTGCACAAGAATTACTGCATTACTAATTCACAACCTACAAGAGACTGATTCACATATCTATTGTCATACCCAATTACCCATAGTTTACTTCTGAATAGAGATGAAATCTTATTAACACGAGGAAGAGTAATAAGGAGTAGGATAAGACATCTTTTGTAGCGAAAGACAAGATTGGAAAGTTGGAATGGACAGTGAAACTCATTAATTTGATAGTTTTACATTCTCCTTGCATATTGAAATGAAAGAAGTCATTAATTTAATATGAGGAGAATATTTCGAGAAAGAAACAATGATTTGGGCACTAACAACAGACAATTAAGGTCATTTTGTCCTTTGAAAAGAATAAGGACCCATATTTCTTCCTAAAAGCCATTCAAATTGAGCAAATTATACTACATGATAACATACTTAACACTCTACCACAAATTTTTCCTCCTTAATCATTCTGAAACCTACTGCACTTTCAATAAAAAGGTGAGATTTTCACATGGGAAAGAAAATAGGAATCTTCTTTTCAGATTGGAAGTTAAATTGCAATTATCCAGTGTAGGATCTACTACACCATTCTGCAGCCATTATATTAATTTGAATGATTTTAACGTTGGAGAATAATTGGTATGCCCTATGATGTTTGATAATTTACTATTGATTCAGGGAAATATAATCATACGTTTTCTTATTATTGTTTATGCTTCATTGATTATTTTTTCGTGAGCACATGCTTTACCACTAGATATTCATGAGATAAATTATTTAGGTATAACAATTTAACATAGTAGATGAAAAAATTCATCTTGGTAGATTTTGTCACTTAGGTAATTTATATTTGATTAGATATAAATTTATTTATTTTTATTTATTTTAATAATTTATGTTGTTTCACCTTTGCAAGTTGTTATAAATTTGTAACCGTATATTGTTGATTCTATTTTATATTAATTTATGTGTTTCTAGTCTTATAAATAGTTGTACTGGATTCTGTATATATAGAATAGTGATTTGATTTGAAATGAATAATTTCATTTATGCACGATAGGTCCTTGTTGTCATATTCTTCTACTCTCTGTTGGCTCCGGCTCCTCCCCTTATCCTTGCTCGGTTGTGTTTTCTCTCTCAGGTCAGTTCTCTGAACACTCAGTGTAATGTATTATGTGAATTATCGTCTTGTTTGGTAGTGGAGAGCTGAGCTCAATAGGATGTGATCTTGTCTGATTGTATGCTGATAATTTAATGTTTATGCATGTGTTTGTCAATATGTGTTGTTTGTTAGTGGAGAGCGGAGCTCAATAGGATGTGATCTTGTCTGATTGTATGCTGATAATTTAATGTTTATGCATGTGTTTGTCAATATGTGTTGTTTGTTAGTGGAGAGCGGAGCTCAATAGGATGTGATCCTGTCCGAAAGGCGGGATCTTTGGTTGTGTGCTGATAATTTAGAAATTATGCATGTGTTTGACAATTAACTGCTACTTGTTAGTGGAGAGCGGAGCTCAATAGGATGTTTGCTACAATATTTAATCTAAGTTTGTATTGATTTATGCTGCAATTTATATAAGCTCAACAATGTTGCAATATTTATAGGTTAATGGTTTTATTTTCTGTTAGAGTTAATAATTAATTTACGAAAGTCTTAGTTTCCTATTTGAGATTCAATATTAATGAGCATGCCTAACTTATCAAGGTATGCATGCTCATTGTATTGAATCTTGAATTGTCCAAGTGGGACAGTTTGGGAAAAAACCTTTTTCACACTCGTACAATAGTCATTTCAATGTTCAAATGCCTTATATACTTGTTGAAATCTCGATCTGATGCATTTCCTTTTGTTCTCCTGGTGCATACTTGATCGCGGTGATTCTGACCGTGCTCGAGTCGTGTAACTTGGAGACCGATGGGAAATGCTGCCGAAATTTTGTCAAGTATAAGGTATTTGAATATGGGAATAACTATTAGTAGCCGAGTGTGGCAAAGGTTTCTTCTCGAATGGGATAGGTTCATACCTTGTCATAAGAACGAGATTGATGGAGTTATTGGAATGCACCGTAATATATAAGTGTTATTGTAGGATTGGTCAGGCTATTTAATTGCCAAAGAATGGATATCCCGGAGAATCGGAAATGGATGTATCGTAGGTTGGATCGGAATAAACGTCTTAGGGAAGAGTATAGAGTTGGAGTGGGTGAGTTTATAAAGTTTGTTGTTAGCCGGGAGAGATTTATACGGTACGGGCGGTGATCAATTGAGGTGTCCTTGCAAAAGATGCAAGTGTCAATCTTTCAAAAGCGTGGATGGAGTTGTAGCCGATCTTTATGAGAAGGGCTTTATGCCTGATTACTATTGGTGGAGTAACCATGGTGAGACGTTGCCTGACTTAAACCCGATTGTGGCTGAAGGTTTGTACTATGGAAGTGGTGACGGGAGGGAAGAATTGAATCCATACGAGCAGATGATAATGGATCATGCTGGACCATCCGTTGGTGTTGTACTAGAAGAAGATGGGGGAGAAGATGATGGAATGGGTTCCCAATACATAGAGGAGAATCCAAATCCCGAAGCTCAAAGATTCTATGATATGCTGAGTGCTGCACGATCTCCATTGTGGGAAGGATGTCGGGAGTACACGGAGTTGTCGATGTGCATGGAATGGTTGAGTATCAAATCTGACTACAATATGCAAGAAGGTTGTTTTAATCGCCTCACCAGGTCAGTGTCCAAGGCGTTGCCAGAAGGCAATCGGATGCCTACAAGTTTTTATCATGCTAAGAAGTCCGTGGAAAATTTGGGTCTGGGGTGTTTGAAAATTGATTATTGCCCGAATGGATGTATGTTGTACTATAAGGATGATTCAGCGGAAAGCATAACATGTTGTCGATTTTGTGGTGCGGATCGGTATAAGACAACCACTAGGATGGGCATTGAGAAGAAGAAGTCGCTAAAAAAGATATGGTACTTTCCGCTCGTGCCAAGACTTACAAGATTGTACTCTTCGATGGCCACTACAGCTCACATGAGGTGGCATAGTGAGCATGAGAGGGAGCAAGATATCTTGTGTCATCCATCTGATGGAGAAGCTTGGAAGCATTTTGATAAGGATCATATGGCATTTTCGCAGGACCCTCGCAATGTCCGATTGGGGTTATCTGCTGATGGATTTAATCCTTTTGGGCAGTCTGGAAAAGCATACTCTTGTTGGCCGGTTATCCTGACTCCGTACAATCTTCCCCCGGGGATGTGCATGAAGCGGGAGTTTATGTTCCTAACAGTCATAATTCCGGGTCCGTCTAATCCAAAAGGTAAGATTGATGTGTACTTGCAGCCGCTGATAGATGAGTCGACAATGCTGTGGAATGATGGTGTGTTGACATATGACGTATCTTTGAGGCAGAATTTCATCATGAAAGCAGATTTAATGTGGACGATCAACGACTTTCCTGCTTATGGGATGATGTCGGGTTGGATGACCGCGGGGAAGCTTGGATGCCCAATATGTATGGAGCGATCGAAGGCATTCACGCTTAAAAACGGTCGAAAGATCTCATATTTTGATTGTCATCGTCAATTCCTTCCAGAAGATCATCCTTATAGGCCGAACAAGAATGCATTCAAGAAGCGTTGTGCGGAGAGAACACCGCCTCCACCACGTTTGACTGGTCCAAATGTATGGCGCAGAGTACAGTACTTACCGCTCGTCCATGAAACCCAAGGAGAACATATTCCTGATTATGGCGTCAACCATAATTGGACAAAACAAAGTATATTTTGGAGGTTGCCGTATTGGAGGACGCAGCTACTCCGTCACAACATTGATGTCATACATATTGAGAGGAATGTGTTTTTGAATGTGTTTGACACTGTGATAGACATCAAGGGGAGGACAAAGGATACAAATAAAGCCCGATTGGACCTTGCTGACATTTGTAATCGGAAGGAGCTTGAGTTGCAAGACGGTGGTCGTGGCAGACTTATCAAACCGAAGGCAAGTTATACACTAAGCAAAGCACTGAAATTGGCCGTCTGTAAGTGGGTTAAAGAACTAAAGTTACCAGATGGGTATGCTTCCAATATGGGTAGATGTGTTGACATTAAGGAAGCAAAGTTACATGGAATGAAGAGTCATGATTGCCACGTGTTCATGCAACGGTTGCTTCCAATTGCGTTCGACGACATTACAAGCAAATTTGGAACCCACTTGTTGAGCTTAGCCACTTTTTCAGGGAGCTTACATCGACAACACTAAATGTGAATCAATTAAAGGATATGGAAGTCAAGATACCCGTTTTGTTATGTAAGCTGGAGCAAATCTTCCCGCCGAGTTTCTTTGGTTCCATGGAACACCTGCCAGTTCATCTACCTTACGAAGCAAGAGTTGGTGGCCCAGTCCAATACCGCTGGATGTATCCATTTGAGAGGTAAACAACATCAACTATTTTACTTAATACATATGAAATTCATGAACACGAGAGCGTAGTTTAGCTTTCCCTAAAACTAGTAATTATTTGTATGTCCCTTTGTAATAGGTTCCTGCACTCCCTTAAACACAAAGTCAAGAACAAGGCACGAGTTGAGGGTTCCATTTGTGAAGCATACTTAGTAGAGGAGACTTCCACTTTTGCCTCTTATTACTATCCGGACGAAGTTAACACGAGAAGGACAAGGATGCCTAGAAACGTTGATTCGGGCGAAGGATGTTCAACTAGTCCTCCTATATCAATATTCAACTATCCGGGCAGATTTAGTGGCAAATCAAAAGGATATTTCTTGGAGCAGCGTGACATTAATGCTGCTCATCTGTATATCCTTCAAAATTGTGAAGAGGTGGCGCCATATTTAGAGTAAGTTTCTACAACGTCTTTAATAAGTTCAATTGACATTTATGATTATTAATCGTCTTGCTGTTAATCTCCCATATGTAGGATGTATGGCAATTTTCTAAGGGATCTCCAACTTGACATTTCAAACGATCAGGTTGATCGAGAAATTACTTCTCACTTTGCTACGTGGTTCAGTAAATATGTAGGTTAAGCATCTTCATTTTTTGAAGCATACATTTTATCTCCTTAAATATATAGCATGTATAAGAATAATATAATATTTGATTGTTTAGGTACTAGATCCAGAAAACAACGTTCAAAATCCATTGTTGACAAATTTGGCATGGGGGCCTAACAGATGGGTTACATCATGGAATACTTATATTGTAGATGGATATAAATTTAACACAAAAACATGGAATGAAGGAATGCAGACGTGTAACTATGGTGTTTGTGTGCGAGCCACTGATGGCAATGTAGAGGATGATTTCTATGGGGTTCTAACTGACATCCTTGAACTCGATTATACCGGTTTCCCCGTGATGAAATTAGTTATCTTCAAGTGTGATTGGTTTGATCCTACTCTTGACGTAGGGACAAAAATAGATAAAAATTATGGTATTGTTCAAGTTAGGCTGTCTCGAAGGTATAATAAGGCGTATGACCCATTCATTTTTTCACAACAGGAAGAGCAGGTTTATTACTCGCCATATCCCGAAGGACATCATGGCTGGTTGGGTGTTATTAAGATAAAGGCTCGCAGTATAATTACTGATAATGTAATCAACCAGCCTGAAAAAGATGCTCCGTACCAAGATGATGAGTTTTCAAGACCCCACGTACCGTTGCAAATTACGCCGGACATTATTGTTAATTCTCTGACGGACATTTTCGGAAATAGGGAAGAAGTTGAAAGAGAGTTAATGGATCAATCCGAGTTGGACGCATCTAGCGAAGGTACATTCCGATCAAGTGATACTGATGAGAGTGGGGGTGAATTTAGTGACGGAGATTCTACTTAGGTAATTTATTTGTGTCATAATTCATTGTGTGAATGTCATTCTACTTATTAGGTAATTTATTTTTGTATTATTTACACTGCTGTGTAATCATATTTTCATTTTTTTTTTCACAGATGGCAGATTCCTCCAGAGGTGGGGTCGTCGTGGAAGTCGTCGTGGAGGTCGTGCTACGAGAGTCCCTTCGCCGGTCGACCCACAGCCTTCAGATCGAGACCACCCTACCAGCACCTCTATTGACGGGACATACTTAGGTGATGGAGTTGCACCCCCCACCCAGCCTCATGTGGTCGGGACACAGGCTGCACCCTCATCATCCACACCTACGACGATAGGACCATCATCATCATCGGGACAGGAGAGTCGTGGTCCATCCGACAGGAGGATTCTTTTTATCCCCAGGGGGGATAACGAGTATGCTAATTTAATTTTTTAATATATATAAAGTATCGTTAATTTCTATTTACTTGTTTTTTTAATTTAATTATAACATTTATTAATGCTCTAATTTTGCTGCAGCTTTCTGCCCGCGAAGGGCCCTTCTGATTCGATATCGAAGATCCTGCGACGCAAGTTTGATGGTCCATGGCCTACATGGAAGGCCATCCCACTGGGCCATAGGGATCAGTTGTCTCTAGAGTTTAAGGTAACAATTTATTAAGTTTTTTAAATTAAATTTACATTATATATATGTACACACGAATTTCCTAACAACTGTAAGTTGCAGAAAGAGTATAGGTGGGACTTAGCTTTAGAGGCTCTCGTCAGGGACATATTTGAGCATAAAGGCTCACTGGTCATGAAGAATCTGATGAACAAGCTAAGGAAGGGTTAGAATAAGGGGAGGTGGGTGGATCCTGAGATCAAGAGGCAGCTAGACAAGTACTGGGCTACTGAGAAGTTCCAGGAGACCCAGGCCACAGCTCGGCGTAATCGAGCTTCTGATGGTGGCGCATGTGCTTGGACCGGTGGGTCTAAATCAGCCGCCGTCCACTACGACGAGCTGGTAATACATTAAACTTTTGACTTAATATACTATTTAATTAATTAGTTTTCATTTTTAATTATTCTTATGAATTTAATATTATATTTTTCTGTGCAGAAAGCAAACAGCGGGCCCCGACTGCTATGGAGTTGGTGGAGAGGACGAAGAAGTTGAAGTCAGGGACATGGGTCAACGATAAGGCCCGTAACTATGTTGTAAGCAAAAAAATAATTTAGTGTTTACTTGTAATTTATTATAAATGATTTGTTAATATTGGATATAATTTTAACTAAATCTCTTCAACTATACTTTGTTGGTGGGCTTCAACGAGAAGAAGGACGATGCCATATCACGTGCCTCACAGTCACAAGATGAGGCTTTGACTGGTGATGGTTGCTCTCCTGTCTCCGTCGACGATAATGCCATTTATTTGGAGGTCGTCGGGGGCAGGAACAAGAAGGGGCACGTGTATGGCCTCGGACACCTGGGAGCCGAGTTCATCGCTTCATCGTCCGGCACGCCTGCTCCTTGCTGCGCCGATACCGTCCCTCAGGAGCAGTTCCACCAAATGCAGGGCACCATCACGCAGCTAAACGCGGAGCTTCGGGAGAAGAGCGAGAGAGAGCAGCAGATAGCGAACCAGATTGCACAGTTGACTCGGGCACACCAGCAGCTGATGCAGGTGAGCATCGAGCAGGGCCAGACACTGTGGCTGGTGTTGGAGCAGATGAGGATCCAGACTCCAATTGCTCAGGATGATGCTCTGACGGTTGTGCAGCCTGCTGCCGCTCCTCCAGTTCCGCCGCCAGCTACTGATGCTGCGACTCCAGAGGACGATCAGCTAGCAGACGGCGGTGGTACGGATGCTGAGGATGATTGGATTCCCCCATCTCCCCCTCATCATGACTGATTTTTTTTCTCCATATTTTTTACTTTAAACGATTCTTGTACGACATTTTAGATTATTCTTTTTATATATATTTATTCTTTCTTATGATTGTATATTTCATAAGTAATTTGGTGTGTTTTATTAGTAAGTTTGCTAACGTTTAAAGAAAACCAGAAATAAAAATTTTATTTTAAAAATTTAAATTTTTTTTAAAAAAATAATAACCAGTTTAGCGACCGAATTGGAAACCAATAATTCGGTCGCTAAACTTTATTTCACATTTACAGATGAGGTATAGCGACCGAAAATCTGTCGCTAATATAGGTTAACAATAACCAAAATTAGCGACCGAATTAGCAACCGATTATCAGTCGCTAGAAATGGTTACCCCAAAAATGCGACCAACCTAATAGCGACCGTTTATTATTATTTAGCGATCGAATATACGGTCGCTAAAACCTTAGCGACCAGGTATTCAGCTACCACCATAAATCGGTCTTTGATGCGGTCGCTAAAACAAATAGCGACCGATTTACATGGTTTAGCGACCGAAAATTACGGTCGCTAAACAATTGTTTTTTTGTAGTGATATCCCGTATCAGTTTTCAATGGCACATCTTCCAAACTGCAAGATAAAGATTACTCTTCATAATTGGAAAGGAGAATGTTGGATCATTGACTGCGTACAACAACAAGAGTACATACGAGTCACACTCTCTGCGGAGGATGGATGGCTTTTGTTCGTGGCAATAACATAAAGGTTGGAGATATCTGCATTTTTGAACTTGTGCATGAGTGTGAATTACGTGTTCAAATTGCTGGAGTTGGAACAGATGGGCTTGACAACCAGGTCGGTAAACTAGCTTTTAGTAGGCCTAATGCTGGTCGTGCTATCACTTGCCATAAGACGTCCACATATATGACAATGAATACTATGTCGTCCTGGACCTCCGTATTTCGCCATCCTCATCTCAGGTCCATCACCACAAAAACAATCGTGTCGGAGTTGTCGCACCCTGCAACTAGATTCAACCATGAACTAAATATCTCATGCCGCTTTGTCTACTTCATCGTGACCATCGCTAGCAAAAAAACATCGTATCTTAACCAAATTTGTAGTGTGTGGTGCATCACATGGTAGAAAGGAGCAGGGGTCAGACTGCGGCGGTTCGTGGTGGCCTAAGGCGGAGAAAGGGCAGTGGTATGCGATAGGCCAAGGCTTAGATAGGTTGCTGGCACAAGTATATTGAATGGAAGTTGTGGCGAATCACACTGATACTCCCGCAACTTTGCGAGAGAGGTTTGGCCACATCAGACGAACGGAGGATGCCTTCAGATGGGGGGTGGGGGCATTGGGTACATGGGTCATGGGATGAGGGGTCCCTCTTGACTAACCTATGCAACAAGTTACCATAGTTGCATCAGGACCATACAATTTTTTAAAGCATTCTGACGGTTACAAGTTTTGGCTCACCGTGCATGACTTCCTTCCCTTGCTCAACGTAGAAGCCGCCTTGAAACTAGAATACTTTTCAGTTTTCAGTTAAGTAATAGTTTTATATGCATTTGATCCTTGATCAATTAATTTTTCAAACCATGAACAATGAATCACTCTCGCGAGTCTTGCCGCCCTTCTTTCTTCAACCTTCATCACCATCAGTTGTCCCTGTCCCAGCTGCAGCTCCACGGTCAGTCACTCGTCACAGTCTCTGCTGAGGATCCGCTGTCAGTCACTCGTCCTGGTCCCAGCTCCGATGTCACTCGTCCATGTCCCAGCTCCACTGTTCTATCCTCCACCACGGCACCTTCGTCCGCTGACACGTACTCGGCAAGTGTACCGGTTCGTTGCAAGTAATAAAACGGTAAGACCAGATATCGTTCTCAGGGATCGTGGACAATTACCACTTCGCAAATTTAACTACTATCTAGGCGATCGAATTTTTTAGTGAAGGTTGTTCTAACATCTAACAAGCAAACAAGAAGAAAATGTTTTTGTTCTTTTTGGATTTTTTTTTTTTCAAACAGTTAATTGTGAAAACAGAAAGATGAATAACAATGAGATAGAATTGCTAGGGTTAAACTAAGCTAATCCTCCCTTGATTGTTATGAAATGATAACTAACACAGTTCCTAGTTCTATTATGACAATCAAGTCTTTTCTGAGATACTCAAGCCTAATTCCTTAGGTGCATTGAGCCTAAAACCCCAAGTTAAACCCTAATTCCTTAGGTGGATTAACCAGAGATTTTGCATTAATTAAAGACTTATAAGATTGCAAGCACCTCAAGACCTATTCCTAGGCTCATGAACTACTCGGCATTTGATTCATGAGCAAGCTCTAACACCAACCTTCCAGTCATCTATTAAAGCAACTAATCAATCCTAGGGCGATCAAGCCTAGGAAAGCATTAAGCATGGAATCAAACACTCATAAAGAACAAGGAAACTGCATTATAATCAATTCATTTTTACAACCAAGTTCAGATAGCAATAGTCTAACCCCAACAAAGGGGAGTTTAGCTACACATAATTGAAGATAAAACAAAAGAAATGATTACAGAGATGAACAAAGGAGAGAGCTCCATGGAATGATGCACACAGCCACAGCAGCAGAGGATTTTTCTTTTAGGGTTTTCTGCCTCCTCTTCTTCTGTTCTGCTCAGTTCTTTTATTACTCGTGGCCGGTCACGGCCGTGATAGCCATCACGGCCAGGCCGTGACGGGTTATGTCTCTTCCAGTTCTGGCCAAACTACTCTTTCGCGAGGCGAGCACTTACTTCGCGACGCGAGCCGACTTTTGATGCCCGTGATCCCCATCACGGCCAGGCCGTGATCGTCTCTGGCTTTTGGAGGTTTCTGGGTCACGGCCGTGATATACATCACGGCTAGGCCGTGATCGTCTCTGACTTTTGCTGGTTTTGGGACAATCACTCTCTCGCGAGGCGAGCTATCATTCGCGTCGCGAACCAACTTTTCACGCCCTTGATCTCTATCACGGCCAAGCCGTGATCGTCTCTGACTTTTGCTGGTTTTTTGGGTCACGACCGTGATAGCCATCACGGCCATGCCGTGACAGATTCTGACTTTTGGCCCCCTTCTTCTTCAGTTTTCAGGCCTTCTCTTCATCTCAGCTTCCTCATGGCTAAAACTTGGGCATTTAATCAAAAATCCCTGCAAAACAACACACAATACCACCTTATCCGTTCCAAATGAAAAACTAAACAAAATCCAACTAAAATGGCCTAACTAAATGCAAATGCATGCAGAAATGTACATGGAAAATGAGGTGAAATCACACTCATCAAATCACCCCAAGCTTAAGATGTTGCTTGTCCTCAAGCAAAAACCAAGGCCATAAGATGAAAACAACCAGGACAATGATAGTGAACTAAGAACCCGAGTAAAATGATCCAAGCAACAGGCAGTCAATTATTCAGCAAGAGACAATCAATTCAAGTCCAATTAGGGGCTTAGTTTCCCTAGACTCACATTCTCACTAATTCGGGCACTCTATCTCACTTGCAGCTCACCCCAAGCTTGTTCATTTGCTTGGCTCTCTTTCTTGCCTCACTCACTCAAGTGTTAAGGGAATATGACATTTCACTCCATTTTCCTCAAAGAATGATTCCTACCATAAGCTTGACTATCAACCAAATCTTCACTTTATTAATGAAAACATCTAAGAATCAAGAGGTCTTATTCTTTGGTTGTAATGGGGCCATGGGATCAATTTTCAGGTGGGAATTTCAAGAACAGGAAATTTCAAAAGGCTATACAAACAATCAAGCATTGCAAGGCACGACCTTCTAAAATACCTTTCTTTGGGTTTCAGTTTACTCTTCCACCATTCTTTCATTTTTTTTTTCTCATTCCTTTTTGTCATCCCCTTCCCCATTTTTATTTCTTTTTCTCTTTTTTTTTTTTTTTGGAGAAGGGAAGATTTTGCAATTCAAGAGAAGTAAAATTTTTTACATTCAACTACCTTTTCGAACCCATTTTTGCACAGTACTTTAGAAGGTCCCTCATAAGCATATTTAACACAACATTTCAGGGTACCAAGAAAAGCATGTTATTCATTCAGGCTCAAAATGGGGCAACTAAGGGTAGCATTATTCATTCAAAGCTCAGAAGGCCAGAAAAAAAAAAACACCTATTGCCTCAATCCTTTTCAAAAATATTCTCAAAAATTTTCAAGTTTCGAAATGGTTTCAAGTCAAGTTCTAGAGAAAAACAATCCAAGAGGAATACACTCTACACAAAGAATGGGGGCAGATTTAGTGAGTACCCCCTAATGGCTCAAAAGCTCACATTTATCAGTTCAAGAACCAGTGAGAACACAAATCCATAGAAACACATGCTAATCATCAACTATCCAAGACCATCTCAAGCATATTTAATGAAGCCATATCACAAGAATATAAAATCAGGGTCCAAAAATTCACTATCACAGAAAAATTGGCACTTAGCTCTCACAATCAGATGCTCAATCTAAGCAGGGGGCAATTAATTCATGTGATCATGCAATACTAAAGCCTATATGAATGCAATATTTACAATGCAAGCAAAAAGATTACCCCTACCCCAAGCTTAAAGACTTACATTGTCCTCAATGTAAATAATTAAGCTTAGAGAGGGGAGAAAACTAGAACAACTCACAAGGTGGTAGTGGTGCTGAATCACATGCTTTCTGGTTTTGTTTCCTTCTGCCCTTCTTCTCCTCCTTCCTTCAAAATCTGGAATCACTCAGCAAACTATTAACAAACCTCTTGAGCTTCTCAAATTATTCAAGAGGGGAAATCAAAAATAAAAGAGAAGATGAAAATAAAATAAAAAAATAAAAATAAAAATTGGGTTGCCTCCCAATAAGCGCTTCTTTAACGTCACTAGCTTGACGGATGGTTTCTAAGATGGTGCCTCAAGAGGGATGGAGACTGCCTGACGATTAAAATCTCCTCCAAGGTAGTGCTTGAGCCTGTGCCCATTGACAGTGAAAGTATTTCCTGATGATGGATTTTCCAATTCAACTGAACCAAATGGCGAAACTGACTTGACATAAAATGGGCCTGACCATCTTGATCTCAATTTGCCCGGGAAAAACTTGAGTCTTGAGTTGAACAGCAAAACTGACTGGCCTTCTTCAAATTGCTTGGGAAGAATGTACTTATCATGCCAGAACTTGGTTCTTTCCTTGTATATCCTGGCACTCTCATAAGCCAAGAGTCGGAACTCATCTAACTCATTCAATTGAAGCATCCTCTTGTCCATGGCCAGCCTTGTATCAAAGTTTAGGGCCTTCACTGCCCAAAAAGCACGGTGTTGTAGCTCTACCGAAAGATGACATGATTTCCCGAACACCAATTGGTATGGTGACATACCAATAGGTGTCTTATAAGCAGTCCGATAGGCCCAAAGTGGATCATCCAATTTCTTCGCCCAATCCTTCCTTGCATTGTTCACAGTTTTTTCCAAAATCCTCTTCAACTCCCGATTGGACAATTCCACTTGCCCACTGGTTTGGGGATGGTATGGTGTGGTAACTTTGTGGTTCACCCCAAACTTGGCAAGCACTGCATTAAACTCCTTATTGCAAAAGTGGGTACCCCCATCACTAATGATAGCCCTAGGGGTCCCAAACCGGGTAAAAATATTCTTCCTCACAAAACTGATCACAGTTCTTGCATCATCCTTCAGAGTTGGTACGGCTTCCACCCACTTGCTCACATAATCAACTGCCACCAGAATGTACTTGTTGTTGTAAGATGACGGGAAAGGGCCCATGAAGTCAATCCCCCATACGTCAAAGAGCTCCACCTCTAATATACCCTTTAAGGGCATCTCATTTCTCTTGGATATACTGCCGGTCCTCTGGCATTTATCACAATTCATCACCCAAGCTCGGGAGTCCTTGAAAATAGTGGGCCAAAATAGCCCGCTTTGCAAAATCTTCATAGCGGTCCTCTCACCACCAAAGTGTCCTCCATAGGGTGAGTTGTGACAGTGGGTCAACACCCCATTAATTTCTTCTTCAGGTATGCACCTCCTCAGAATTCCATCTGAACCTCTTTTGAAAAGATACGGCTCATCCCAAATATAGAACTTGGCATCATGAATGAGCTTCTTCCTCTGTTGCGCATTGAAGTCCTTAGGAATCTTATTGGCCGCCTTGTAATTTGCAATATCCGCGAACCAAGGTGCCACTTGCACCACAAACAACTGTTCATCTGGGAATTCCTCTTGAATTGGCAACTTTGCTTCTGCTTGGACATCTGCGTGTGGAAGCCTAGACAAATGGTCGGCTACCACATTTTCCACTCCTTTCTTGTCCTTTATTTCCAAATCAAACTCTTGGAGTAGTAGTATCCACCTGATAAGCCTTGGCTTAGCATCCTGTTTAGTCATAAGATATCTCAAAGCAGAATGATCAGTGTAGACTGTAGTTTTACAACCAATCAAGTAGGATCTAAATTTATCAAAAGCAAATACCACAGCAAGCAATTCTTTTTCAGTCGTAGTGTAATTCAATTGGGCATCATTAAGCACACGACTGGCATAGTAAATGACATGCAACACTTTGTTTTTTCTTTGCCCCAAAATGGCTCCCACCGCATAGTCACTTGCATCACACATTAGCTCAAAAGGTAAACTCCAATCTGGAGGAGCAATGACCGGTGCGGTGGTGAGTTTTTCTTTCAAAATTTTGAAGGCATGCATGCAATCATCATCAAATATAAAAGGAGTATCAGCTACCAAAAGCTTGCATAAGGGTTTCACAATTTTTGAAAAATCTTTTATGAACCTTCTATAAAAACCCGCATGCCCTAGGAAGCTTCTAACACCTTTCACATTTAAGGGAGGAGGAAGTTTTTCAATCACTTCAATTTTGGCCCTATCAACCTCCATCCCCCGTGATGAGATTTTGTGCCCAAGAACTATACCCTCCCTAACCATGAAATGGCATTTTTCCCAGTTTAAAACGAGGTTAGTTTCTTGGCACCTTTTTAGGACACAGGCAAGATTATTCAAACAGTTATCAAATGAATCACCAAATACAGAAAAATCGTCCATAAATACCTCAATAAACTTTTCATTCATATCAGAAAATATGGATAGCATGCACCTTTGAAAAGTGGCGGGTGCATTGCACAACCCGAAAGGCATTCTCCTGTATGCATAGACTCCATAAGGGCAGGTGAAAGCGGTCTTCTCTTGGTCCTCTGGGTCAACCACAATCTGGTTATACCCGGAGTATCCATCAAGGAAACAATAGAAAGCATGGCCCGCCAACCTCTCTAGCATCTGATCAATGAAGGGCAATGGAAAGTGGTCTTTTCTGGTGGCCTCATTCAGTCTTTCTCAGAATCAATGCATACCCTCCATCCAGACACAGTCCTAGAGGGAATAAGTTCATTCTTTTCATTCGCTACCACTGTCATCCCCCCTTTCTTCGGCACAACTTGGACCGGACTCACCCATGGACTATCGGAGATGGGATAGATAATGCCCGCATCCAACAACTTCACAATCTCCTTCCTCACAACTTCCTTCATATTCGGGTTGAGTCTTCTTTGCGGTTGCCTAACCGGCTTGAATTTTTCCTCCACACGGATTTTGTGCATGCAAAAGGAGGGGCTTATCCCTTTCAAATCGGACATAGACCATCCAATTGCAGATTTGTGCTCCCTAAGCACCCTCAACAGCTTCTCTTCTTCCAAGGAATTCAACCCACTATCGATGATAACTGGGAATGAAGAGTTCATCCCAAGGAAAGCATAACGGAGATGGGATGGCAATTCTTTCAACTCTAGCACCGTGGGTCACCCTTGTCTTCAATTCTCACATCTTCCACCACTTTGTCTTCATCGGTGTTCACAACTGGACAAGCCTCCGGAGATTTAATCATGAGATCAACTTCTTCCGCACATACTTCTTCTTCTACATCCTCTACCATTAGAGCGGCTTCTAACGAATCTTCAAACTTCGGTGCAAACTCTTGTCGGATAATGAATCAATGAGGTCCACTATCATGCATGTGTCCTTGTCGCTAGGGTGCTTCATCGCTTCAAACACATTAAAAGTGACCTTTTCGTCTTGTACCCGAAGCACCAATTCCCCTTGATTGACATCGATCAAGGCTCTACCTGTTGCTAGGAATGGTCTCCCAAGAATCAGAGGAGTATCACCATCTTCAGCCATATCTAACACCACAAAATCTGCTGGAAAAATGAACATATCTACCTTCACCAACAAATCCTCCACAACACCATAGGGATATGTAATTGAGCGGTCCGCCCTGAAGAGAAATCCCTGTTGGTTTTACTTCACCAATCCCCACTTCTTGAAAATGGAGAGCGGCATCAGATTAATACTTGCCCCTAAATCGCACAATGCTCTCCCTATGTTCAGATGACCTATAGTGCATGGGATGGTGAAACTGCCCGGGTCCTTCATTTTTACTGGCAGCTTCCTTTGAAGTATGGCGCTGCACTCTTCAGTAAGCATAACTGTCTCCTCCTTCCACCTTCTTTTGTTTGTAAGGATTTCCTTCATGAATTTTGCATAGGAAGGCATCTGCTGTAGAGCTTCAGCAAACGGGATGTTTATTTGTAGCTTTTTGAATACATCCAGGAACTTAGAAAACTGCTGATCTTTTGCTTCTTTCTTCAACCGTTGGGGGTACGGGATTCTGAAATATGGGGGTAGCTCTTTGGGATTATCAACCTCTTCCAGAATCTGTCTTCTAGTCTTCTTCTTCGCAAATTCTTCATCAACCAATTTCTCCCTCTGCGGTTCTTCAGCTTCTACATCAATAGGGATAGAGGTAGTACCTTGGGAAGTTCCGGGTTCTTCATTGTTCACCTCTTCAAACTGCCCCTTATCAATTCCAGCATCACTTGTCTTCTCTTCCTTCTCTTTTTCTTGTGGATTTAACACTCTCCCACTTCTTGTAACAATGGCCTTACAATCTTCCCTTGGGTTCTTCTCAGTATCCCCAGGCAATTGTCCTGGAGGTCTCTCTGCCATCTGCCTTGCTAGTTGGCCCATTTGATGCTCCAAGTTTTTGATTGAGGCATTCTGATTCTTTATAGTCTCTTGAGTAGCTTGCATGAACTGGCCTAGAAGGTTCTCCAATTTGCTTGAACTCTCTTGAGGAGGCTTTGCTTGAGTATTTGAACTTTGTCCTTGTCTCCAACTAAAGTTGGGATGATTGCGCCACCCCGGATTGTAGGTGTTTGAGTAGGGATCATTTCTAGGCCCTTGGTTGCCCATATAATTTACCTCTTCTTGTCCCGAACTTCCAACCACATTGATCTCACAGTTTCCATTTGCATGGTTGCCTCCACAGAAATCACACACCGAGGCACCTTGAACTTGGACAGCTTTGTACTTGAGAGTTCTCGCAGCTTGAACCGACCCCAATTGTTTGGTAAGAATAGCCATTTGTGCCTTGAGAGCGCCAATTTCATCCAGCTCTAGAACACCTCTATTGACCATTGACCGAGACCTAGGCATTTGATAGTCATTGTTAGCCATGTTCTCAATCAAGTCCTTTGCTTCTTCCGTGTCTTCGACTCAATGTTCCTCCCTGCAGCCGCTTCAATCATACTTCTTGAATTCTCGTTGAGCCCATTAACAAAAGTTGCGACACTGCTGCCATGTCTCTAGTTCATGATTTGGACAAGCTGTGAGTAAAAGACTTGAATCTCTCCCAAGCTTCATAGAGCGACTCACCATCCCTCTGTGCAAAGGCATTGATCTCTGATCTCAGTTTAATCATCCTTGACGGAGGGAAGAAGCGAGACAAAAATTTGCTGACCAAGTCGTTCCAGGTGATGATGCTTCCATGAGGATGAGATTGAAGCCATGCCTTAGCTCTATCCCTCAAAGAGAAAGGGAAAAGCCTTAACCGAATGGCCTCATCGGAAGCTCCGTTTAACTTGATGGTGTCACACAGCTCAATGAAAGTACCAATGTGAGCATGAGGATCTTCACTCTCCAACCCTCCAAATTGGTTTTGCTGCACAAGGTGGAGAAGTGATGCCTTGATTTCGAAATTATTGCAGGCCACTGCAGGTCTCACAATCGGAGTTCCACATCTATCAACTCTAGGGGAAGTGTAATCCCCCATTGTTCTCCTTGGTGCATTATTTTCTGCCATGTTGACAGCTGCTACTTCAATTTGTGGTTCTTGCACACTGGGTAACTCAACTTGCTGCTCTTGTCTACTAGAAGATGCTCTTTCTCTGTTCTGTCTTGCCTTGGTTTTCTTTCTATTCCTTCTGCAGAGTCTCTCGATCTCAGGTTTGAATTGGAGTTCACCTGGGTCGATTGTACCTCGCATACACTGAACAAACGGAGTAGCACAGAACAAACAGAAAAACAGCACTTGCAGAAATTCACAGCAGAGATACAGAAAATAAGAACGAAAAAACACAGTAGGAAAACAGTAAAAATGCTTAAATTAGGAGTTCCCTTTGGTACTTGTGATATTGGCACACTGATCCCCGGCAACGGCGCCAAAAACTTGACACGTACTCGGCAAGTGTACCGGTTCGTTGCAAGTAATAAAACGGTAAGACCGGATATCGTTCTTAGGGATCGTGGACAATTAACACTTCGCAAATTTAACTACTATCTAGGCGATCGAATTTTTTAGTGAAGGTTGTTCTAACATCTAACAAGCAAACAAGAAGAAAATGTTTTTGTTCTTTTTGGATTTTTTTTTTTTCAAACAGTTAATTGTGAAAACAGAAAGATGAATAACAATGAGATAGAATTGCTAGGGTTAAACTAAGATAATCCTCCCTTGATTGTTATGAAATGATAACTAACACAGTTCCTAGTTCTATTATGACAATCAAGTCTTTTCTGAGATACTCAAGCCTAATTCCTTAGGTGCATTGAGCCTAAAACCCCAAGTTAAACCCTAATTCCTTAGGTAGATTAACCAGAGATTTTGCATTAATTAAAGACTTATAAGATTGCAAGCACCTCAAGACCTATTCCTAGGCTCATGAACTACTCGGCATTTGATTCATGAGCAAGCTCTAACACCAACCTTCCAGTCATCTATTAAAGCAACTAATCAATCCTAGGGCGATCAAGCCTAGGAAAGCATTAAGCATGGAATCAAACACTCATAAAGAACAAGGAAACTGCATTATAATCAATTCATTTTTACAACCAAGTTCAGATAGCAATAGTCTAACCCCAACAAAGGGGAGTTTAGCTACACATAATTGAAGATAAAACAAAAGAAATGATTACAGAGATGAACAAAGGAGAGAGCTCCATGGAATGATGCACACAGCCACAGCAGCAGAGGATTTTTCTTTTAGGGTTTTCTGCCTCCTCTTCTTCTGTTCTGCTCAGTTCTTTTATTACTCGTGGCCGGTCACGGCCGTGATAGCCATCACGGCCAGGCCGTGACGGGTTCTGTCTCTTCCAGTTCTGGCCAAACTACTCTTTCGCGAGGCGAGCACTTACTTCGCGACGCGAGCCGACTTTTGATGCCCGTGATCCCCATCACGGCCAGGTCGTGATCGTCTCTGGCTTTTGGAGGTTTCTGGGTCACGGCCGTGATATACATCACGGCTAGGCCGTGATCGTCTCTGACTTTTGCTGGTTTTGGCACAATCACTCTCTCGCGAGGCGAGCTATCATTCGCGTCGCGAACCAACTTTTCACGCCCTTGATCTCTATCACGGCCAAGCCGTGATCGTCTCTGACTTTTGCTGGTTTTTTGGGTCACGGCCGTGATAGCCATCACGGCCATGCCGTGACAGATTCTGACTTTTGGCCCCCTTCTTCTTCAGTTTTCAGGCCTTCTCTTCATCTCAGCTTCCTCATGGCTAAAACTTGGGCATTTAATCAAAAATCCCTGCAAAACAACACACAATACCACCTTATCCGTTCCAAATGAAAAACTAAACAAAATCCAACTAAAATGGCCTAACTAAATGCAAATGCATGCAGAAATGTACATGGAAAATGAGGTGAAATCACACTCATCATCCGCCTTGCGCCTACTATGCAGTGGTGACAGGTGACTCTATCAAAAAGGTTATTTGTGCTCCATTTTGCTCGACTATGTTCTACTGTCCTCTGATCCATCATGTTTTACCATTAGATTTGATGATGTTTTCTTCATTATGTTTGTTGTGAATGCTTTTGATGAACGTTATTGGTTTTAATTTGTATATGATTGATTCTAAGCTATATGATATAAGGGCACTTTAAGGTTTTAAGAGCATGTTTTTGTTGTTTTGGGTTTCATTTTTTTGTGTGAAAATTGAGACTTCATTGTTGGTGTTCCTTTAACAAATATCCGTGGATATTCGTAATATTCGTGGGTATCCGTAAAACCCGCTAAATACCCGTCTAGTGGGTACCTGCTCAGGTAACGGGCAAGGACATACATGATTTTTACTTGGAGGGGGCGGGAGAGTACTCATGTGCCCTCCCGGTCCCGTTGCCATTCCTAGTCAAACACGCTTAACTTTAGAGTTCTTAAGTTATGAGCCCATCACTTATGAACTCCAAAGTTAAGCATGCTTGACTTGGAGCAGTTTTGGGATGGGTGACCTCCTGAGAAGTTTTCTTATGAAGCGTTGAGGTCAAAACATGCTGAAAAGACCTGTGTTGATTTGTGGGGACATTCATCAATCTGTTAAGCAGCCTGAGATGTTACTGATAATGTAATGACCAAGATTTCTTGCCTTCAAAATTTGTTGTTATTGTTGTGGATTTCCTCCTTTATTAGCATCTATAGTAATATAAAAGGTGGAGAGACATTTTTACTATAAATACACGTGTCAGCGGTAGGATTTTGTGACTGTTTTTTTAAAAAAAATAAAACTTTTTATACTTTTTTTAATATTTTGTACGTTTATTATTATTATTAAAATTTTATATTTTTTTCTTTTTTTTATTTTAAATTTTTATTTGTATACACTGACAGTGTAAAATTTTGTTTACACTGTCAACCAATCATAAATTAGCAAATAGTAAAAGTAGAGTTGTCATGTTCTTGATGTTTTAATTTTTATATACTTATATTTTAATGTATATATAATTTAATAGTTTAAAATATAATATTTTTTATAATTTTATTTATATATATATATATATATATTTTAATATTTTACGGTTAGAACCGAATCAAACCAAACCAATAATAAATCTATATCTATACTAATTGATAAGGGGAAATTCTGATTTTAGTGTAGCACAACGGTGCAAGTCACATGTCAAGTTATGGAATATTATTATTATTATTTTGTTTTGTTTTCTAAAATTTATATATTTTTTGTTTTAAAATATTTACAAACCGGTTAAGGTACATTGTTTTGGGAGTCAAACACGACAATCTATGTATCAATACAAATATAAAAATGGACTAGCAACTTTTACTGTACATCTGATGTGGCAGCACCTCCCTAAATTAAGGAGTTTAATATTTTTTTAATCCATTATTTGTTTCTTATATTTTGTATTATTATTATTATTATTATTATTATTATTATTATTATTATTATTATTATTATTATTATTATTATTATTATTATTATTATACTTGACTGTTTTAATATTATATTGTTTGCTTAACTTGGTTAAGGTGCATTAAATGGGATATGACATTGATATCATCACAACTGTTCGGTCATCATTATTTTTCTTCTTTTTAATTTTTTCACTAAATTGGGACAACTTTATTATTTTAGATTTTTTTTATTATATAGGTTTAATTATTGAGTTGGTCTCTGAACTAATTTGTATTTTTCAATTAGGTGTAACACCCCATTTTTTTGCTGCTTCGTAATATCGGTAATAAATATATAACTATATATATTTATCCGAGACTTAGAAAATTGTTTTGGACTAAATACTGTTATTTTCTTGTCATGTTTTATATCTTAGGGTTACGATGAAGTTTTGGGTTGAAAATTCAGACGGAACCCGGTCTGCTGTTTTCTGTGTTTTCACTGACAGTAAAAGTTTACTGCTCAGAAGACCTAATTTTGAGTCGTGAACGAGATGAAAAATGTTTTTATCGTATTTACTACGATACTGGAAGTTTTGAAAATTTTGGTAAAAAAAAAATTAAAATATCATATTTGTTGCGGGCGTTTACGTCGAGATATCTCTAGGAAAGCTTGCGCCAAATGAACTAAGGAGTCGGCAACGTAGCAGAGATGATGGATTTGACCGACTTGACGAGCATTTATGACGAGTTTATCCGAGTCATAATGGCCATAATGACATATTTATGGCAAAGTGAAAATTTCCTATGAAATGACCATTTTGCCCTTGTCTTTATATGACAATTGCAAGCAAATGCCATTGGAAAAGTTGACTAAAGCTTGCCCAAAACCCACGGTTCCAATGCCTTCTTCATTAAGTTTGGTTTCCTCTTCATTTAAATAGGTTGTCTTCTCCATTAAGCCATTTTCTTCCATTTCTATGTTCTTTTCTTCAAAGTGTTCATAATTCGTCCGATTTTGCCTAGCAATTCTGACCAGTTTCTATTTTGAATCTCGAAAAACTTTCAACATGAAAGTTGTTCATCTTTCTCTCTTCTTTCCAACGACATAAAGATCATCCAAAACGGACAAGTATGTTGAGATATCTACTCAAAATACTAAAACTGTTCTAAACCCTAACTATGTTCATCTTCTTCCTTAAGTTTCTCAAGAACACCATGAGAAATTTGTGAAGAACATCATCCAAATCTTGATTTCCTTGAATCATCAAGAGGTAAAAACTTATTCTCTTGTCATTTGAATCATTTCTCTTCACAACTTTTGTAGATTCATGGCTAAGATTCATATGTTCTTCATTTACTTCAAAGTTCATGGAACTAGATTCAAAAATTCATAACTAATTCTAGAAAAATCCTTTTGACATGAAACCAATTGCTATGATCTTATAATAATCTCTATTTTCATCATCTATAAGCATAAGATCATGAGAAATTTCCTTCTTTGATTTCTGGTCATGGCCGAACCTAGGTCAAAGTTGTGTTCTTAGGTTTTGTTTCATTTTCATGTCTTGATTCATGATTATATCTTGATAGTTCTTGTATTCAAGTATATAGAAGATAAAAAAATCAAACTTTAACCTATTGATCTCATCAAAACCGAAACCCTAGGTATGAGCACTTGTTGGTTTTATGATTCAAAAGTTGTTTGTAACACTTGAATATAACTCTAGGTTTTGTATGTTGATTAAATCCAAGAGTTTAGAAATTTTAGAGATTTCTAACCCCAAACTCAGCCCTTGGTCGAAACCCTAGTTCTTGGAACTAGATGAGTTTTAGTTCATGTTCTTGGTTCATAATCTTGGTTTAAGTGCTTAATCATGTTTAAGTTACTTATGGATCATAAATCCCTAAGTTAACAAAATTTTAACTTTCCTAACCTAGAAAAGTTGTTGAGGCCGAACCTTAACCTCCATGAGTCAAGTATGTTTTTGTTTGATTTGATTTATTTTAGTTGCAATTCGTTATGAAGGAATCGATCGGGTTGGTTTGACCTAAAGCCGACGGAGGAAGCCGGATCAAAGCGGGAGATTATTTGAAACCGTTAGTTCGAGTCTTCAAGAGGTAAGGGGAGCTTACCTGAGGGATTTTCTCAATAACTATTTGCTTGTATTGTGGTTGATATGATTTATATGTGGTTGTGGTTATTTGTTTACGCTGTTTACGCTGTGTTGTTTATCTGTGTATCGGCGATTGATCTGCTTTTAATTGATTTAATTATTTGCAGTAGTATATTATGTTGCTATGATGCATGATCTGCCTGGTGATATAATTCTGATGATGTTGTTGAATGATGTTTAAGAGGCCTGACAGTGGTCAGTGCACAACCGATTAATCAGATAAAAACTTTAATAAGCTGTGAAAATTATATTCAACATTTTATGGGAAATGTTGGAATATAATAGTAGTGGAAAATATTATTTTGGAAAAATAATGAGTTTTGAGAAATATTATTATTTTAATGATTTGTTAGTGTAAAAGTAATTTATGAGTCACAATGAGAGCGAAACCGTGAAAATATTTTTGCACTGCTAATTTTTACGTAAGAAATTCTGGAATATTACAAAATATTCTTTTATGAAATTAAATTGGTGAAAATAAGTTAATCATGATTTTAGAAAATTAATTAAGTGGAAAAAGTTAAGTTTTGGCTTAAAAAGCCTTTAAAATAATATTTGACGGTAAATTTGGAAAAGTGTAGACGGCAAATATTTTTGAAACAGCGGTGCATATTTTGAGGAGAATAAACCTCAAGTGACTCATTGGTTTGTGAAAAACTAAGTTTTATGATTTAAGGATTTTATAATGAATTTCTACCTTGGAAAAATAATTTCTGAAAGTCAAAAGTTGATTCAACCGTGTTGAAAGTACAGTTGGACTTAGTAACCGAGACGTCGGGGTACTAAGGTTCTGTGTTGTGATGGACTCGAGGTCATTTGGACTTGAGGGCCTATACCGTATACGTGAGGTATACCGTATTGAAACATTGAAGATGTTTTCTAGTACCACGAACCTAAGACTGGTGCATCGGTCGAGAGATGTCGTGATTGAGCACTCGGACTGTGAGGTCCTGTGTTGTAATAAAAGTTTTAAGGGTGTTTTAAAACTATGTGGGTCGTAAGCCATTTTGAGCTTCGGCAAAGAAAGATTGAACACAAAGAAAATAGTTAAGAATAGAGTGTTTTCCATGCATTTGGCAGACGTGCCTGGTGTTCTGACTGTGCGTCTTTGATCATGGTTCTGGATCGTGCGTCTGTGATCGAGTGGTCTCTGGTGTCGTCGTGGCTGTGATCATGGTTTCTGATCGTGGCGTCTGTGATCGAGGGGTCTGTGATCGTGCGTCTGTGGATCGAGGGTCTGTGGATCGTGCGTCTGTGATCGAGGGTCTGTGATCGTGCGTCTGTGGATCGGGGTTCGTGGATCGTGTGCGTCTGTGGATCGAGGGTCTGTGGATCGTGTTCGTGGCTGTGGGCCTGTATTTTGACTGCGTGTCTGTGACTGCGTGTCTGTGGCTATGGGCCTGTACCTATCGAGTCTGATCAACTCATCACCATGTTGGAGATATCTCATGAGATTAAGTGTGAATGTTTAGATGATGGATAGAAGTGTTCATGCATAGTTTTCCAATGTTGATGTTTGGGGTGTGAAACCCACTGATAAACTGTATGTTATAATTGAGATGTTTATGGATATGTGTATGTGTCTTCTTTTGTGCGACCATTTAGTTATTTTGTTAAATCCATATATTGGTGTCTCACCCTTACAACACATATCAGAGACGTACAAGGGGTAGGATTTCTACAAGAAGGAGAAGACTGTTTAGTTCAAGGCATACTGTGCTGATCCAGTTGGCGGTAGTGTCTGTTAGTTACGACCAGCTTAGGTCCTATTTTGATATATGGTGTTTAGGAGAATAAATCTGATAATGATCTAGGTGTCAAGACATATGAGGCAGTATAGTTGTATGACTTATATACAGTATGTAATTATGTGTGGTTTGATTTCGTTGTTGTTGTCTTGAGGATTAAAATATAAAAGAAAAAAAAAATTTATCACCATATTTTGAAAAGATGAACGTTGAGAAAACATTATTTTCCGAGAGTAACCAGCAAATTAAGTTTTATTTCCGAAAACGGGTAACCATGTGATGACCTGGGTTAGGGTGTCATATTAGGTCCCTAAACTAAAATACATTCTAATTAGGTCCCTGGACCTATATAAATTTTCAATTATGACCCTGAACTAAAATTTTTCTAATTGGATCCCTAAATTTATATAAAATTTTCATTAGGTCCTTAAAGTAAAAAAAATGAATATATAAAATATAAAATAATAAAATGATAGATGAGGAAATTTTAAAAAAAGCATAATAATAAAATGATAAAAGCAGAATATGAAAGAAAAAACTCACTATTTAAAATAATAATAATAAAAACTTAGTGATAAAAATTATTGTTTAGTGTAATAATTAAATAAAAATAAATAAATTTGAGAGACACAATTTAATTCTTTAATTGATAATAACAAAATTATTATTTTAAATAGTGAGTTTTTTCTCTCATATTCATCTTTTGTCATCTTATTATTGTGTCAATCAAATTTTTTCCCCTAAATTTCATCATCTATCATTTTATTACTTTTTATTTTATATAGCCACCTTTTTACTTTAGCTACCGTGTTCTTTGAGAAAGTTTAGGGGCCTCAGACCTGAACTAATAATTTGATGAACCCGAAAATCTGAATATGACCAATTAAATTGGTTTGTATTTTTTGGTGTTTGGGTCCAAATCGAACAAATCAAACACGATGATCATTAGTTCAGTTATCAGGTTCAAGGATTTTGGAACCAAATCAATTACTATATTTTAGTGTGTGTGTGTGAACATATATATATATATATATATATATATATATATATATATATATATATATACTAATATTTAATATTTATTATATTCCTATATGTATATAGAATTTAACAATTTATTATTTTAATATTTTTTACATTTTATATTTATATATATTTATATTTATATATATTAATTAATATTTTCGGGATCCAAATCAATTTTGATTGGTTCGACTTTTATATTATTTTATTATTGACTTTTTAAAGGTTATATATTTTTTTAATGTTTTTAGCCATGAAATGTAGCAACGCTACCGTGTTCTTCAAGATGTTTGTGTCATAAAGCTACTATGTTATTCCTGGGAATTAATTCTAAAGCTTGAAAGAAACGTCAGGAAGTCATCACGTGGGACTAAAAACATTTTTAACATACTATTCATTTACTCTTTACATACATAAAAACTGGTTGGGAATGCGTGATGCTAATTTTTTTTTATAAAGAAAACATGTCCTGCTATCTATTACTACATAATGTAGTATGATATTTTTTAATAAAACTTAAGATAGTATAAAAAGTAATAAAATAAAATAATATAAAACTAAGTAGAAAATTGTATTATTTTAAATAATAATAAAATACTAAGATATAAAATAGTAGAGTGTGTTAGGTTATTGACTCTTTAAATATTTATACTTAGATATATATATGTATATATTAATATTTTAATAATTATATATGTTTTAAAATTACTATACATACTTTAATGTTTAGTATTTATTATATTTTAATATTTTGATATAATTTATAGTTTAATATTTTTTTTATCTTTTTATATATGTTATATATATATATATATTAATATTTTCGGGTACTAACTAAACCAAACAAAAAAAATCCAGTTTTTATTGGTTCGGAATTTTATATTATTTTATTATTGACTTTTTAAAGTTTATATATATATATATATATATATATATATATATATATATATATATATTTTTAATGTTTTAACCATGAAAGGCAGTAAAACTACCGTGTTTGTTGGGAAAGTTTAGGGCGTGAGACCTGAACTAATAATTTGATAAACCCGAAAATATGAATATGTAGGCTGTTATAGAAAAACCAAAATATATACTTTAATTTTTAGTGTTTATTATATTTTAATATTTATATATAATTTATAGTTTAATATTTTTTATAGTTTTATATTATATATATATATTAATATTTTCGGGTACTAACTAAACCAAACCAAACGAACCAGTTTTGATTGGTTTGGATTGTTATATTATTTTACTGTTGGCTTTTTAAAGTTTTTTTTTTTGTTTTAAAATGTTTTAACCATGAAAGGTAGCAAAGTTACCGTGTCATTCGAGATAGTTTAGGGGCATGAGACCTGGACCAGTAATTTGATGAACATGAAAATCTGAACAGAACCAATTAAAATGGTTTGTATTTTTTTTATGTTAGGGTCCGAACCAAACCAAACCATACTCGATGATCATTGGTTCACTTATCAGGTTCATGGATTTTATAAACGAAACAATTACTATATTTTAATATTTATATATATATATATATACTAATATTTTATATTTTTTGTGTTTATATTTTTATATTGAATTTAATAGTTTATTTTTTATATTATATATATATTAATTAATATTTTCAGGTCCGAACCAAAACAATTTTGATTGGTTCGACTTTTATATTACTTTATTATTGATATTTTAAAGTTTATAGATTTTTTTTAAATGTTTTTAGCCACGAAAGGTAGCAAAACTACCGTGTTCTTCTGGAAGTTTTGGGCATAAAGCTACTATGTGATTCCTTTCCGGGGAATTAATTCTAAAGCTTGAAAGAAACGCTAGGAAGTCGTCATGTGGTTTTTTTTGGGCTTTCCTTTTTTTTAAAAGTAACTTAATTACTTAAATTGTTTACATTATTTATTATTATTATTATTATTATTATTATTATTACCAATATTGATACTATAGTATAATTGGGAACTCCACTTTTACTATTTTTGTAACAGTCAAAACTAAAAGTAGAGTTTGTCATGTTGTGGACTCTTTTAATGTTTATACGTTTATATATATATATATATATATATATATATATATATATATATATATATATATATATATATATATATATATTATCGGTACAAACTAGAGTGTGTCAGGTTGTAGACTGTTTTTAAATGTTTTATCCATGAAAGGTAGCAAGACTACTATGTTCTTAGGGAAAGTTTATGGGTGTAAGACCGAACCAATAATTTGACGAACCCAAAAATATGAATCGAACCAATTAAATTGGTTCGTATTTTTTTTGTTAGGATCTGAACCGAACTGAATCAAACCCGATGGTCATTAATTCTGTTATCAGGTTCAAGCATTTTGGAAACGAAGCAATTACTAATATTAGTATAATATAATTATAGTATAAATAATTGAAGTATTTTGTTTCAATCAATAAAATATAATGTAATTATATTTTAACATAAAAATAGTAATTACAATCGGGTTTGAATTAAATATTGTAATAATTTATTTTGCAAGAAAATTTACTCATACGTTACGCGGGTACACTACACTAGTATATGTAATGACCAAGATTTCTTGTGGATGTATGTCATGCAAATTTGAGGGTACTTTTCAAGTTTTTTTTTATAACCTTTTCAGCTATTCTTGATATGAATCTGTTGGTATTATGAGAATTAGAATTGGATTTTGGCTTTCAAGTTATCTTGTAAGTTTTAATGTGTAAATTGTGAATTTCAATGAACAAGAAGTTCGTGATAATCTTGTTAGGAGCATAAGCAGGTCCAATTTGATCCGATGGATTCGAATCAATCTGAACATATTTTGGTGGTTTGGATTTATTTATCGGATAAGATCAGATTTGAAATCTCGAATCTGAAGGCAATCGATTTGGATATCGGAGTCTAAAAATGGAACCGATCACTTAAAAAATAATAATATTATTAATTTTATAACAATATTATTTATGAACACAATCAATATATTGATATATTATTCCTAAAATTAATATATTAACTAAAACAAATTTTTATTTTTTAAAATGTTTTTTTAGTAATTTTGAAATTAAAATAAAAATTAAAATAATATAAAAACATGGTAATCCGATGATTCGATCCGATCCAATTTACCTAAAATCAATTTATGAATTAATTTAATAAAATACTAAAAGTTTAAGAACACTAATTTCCCAAACTCCTTATAAATATTCACTTTCTATCTTCATGCCGTGTCGCGACGGTTCACCCCTGTTGATCTCTTATCTTGCTTGCTCACACTGCTTTTGCTTACTCTTTCTTTCTCCTCCATTTGTTTCAGTTGCTTAAAGGCATAAATCCCAGTCAACTCAGATTCAAATCGTCTTCTTCTTTTGTCAACTTTGAGGTATGTTTTACTCGACACAAATTCTTGCATCTATAACTTTCCTTATCATCACATGCCTTCAAATTTTGGTGTTATTGTTGTGGATTTCCTCCTTTATGAGCATATATTTAATTACCAAGATTTTGTGAGCTATTCTGGATACCATTTTCTTAGTATTATGAGAATTAGATTTTGGATTTTGACCTTCAAGTTATCTTCTAAATTTAATTTGTGAATTGTGAATTTCAATCAATAAGAAGTTTATGATGATCTTGTTAGGAGAGTAAGTGGATTTGATCCGATCCATGAATCTGGTGGATCCGAATCAATTCGAACCTATTTTGGTGGTTTGGATCGGTTCATCAGATTAGATCGGATTTGAAATGTTGAATCTGAAGACAATTGGTTTGTATATCTAATTCTAAAATCAAACTAATATCTTTTTAAAAAAATATATTATTAATAACTTTGTTATTTTTATTTACAAAATTCATGTATTATTCCTAAAAAAATAATATATTCACCAAAACATTGTGTTATTTTTTCCTTTTTTGTATTTTTAAATTTTTTTGAAATTAAAAATAAAATAATTAAAAAATAGGATAATCCGATAATCTGATTTGAACCAACCCGACTTTAACCGAATTTTTTCAATTTGGATTTTTATTTTCTTAAATTAATAAAATATGAAAAGTTTTGAACCCTAACTTCTCCAAACCCCTTATAAATATTCACTTTCCATCTTCACGTCGCGGCGCCACAATTCACCCCTTATGAGTCTTACTTCATCACGTCTGCTCTCTTATCTTGTTTGCTCTCACCCTTTTTGCTTACTCTTTCTCTTTCCTCTATTTGTTTTAGTTGCATAAAGGTCCAAATCTAGTCAACTTAGATTCAAATCTTCTTCCTCTTCTCAACTTTGAGGTATGTTTTAGTTGATGCAAATTACTGCTTCTATAGCTTTCATTATCATCACATGCCTTCAAAAATTGTTGTTATTGTTGTGAATTTTCTCCTTTATGAGCATATATTTAATTACCAAAATTTCGTGAGGTTGTTTGTCAAGCAATTTGAGGGTACTTTCTCATGTTTTCCCCCTCCATTTTAGTCATTCTTGATGTGAATCTGATGGTATTATGAGAATTAGATTTTGGATTTCAACTTTCCAGTTATCTTTTAAATTTTAATGTGCGAATTGTGAATTTCAATCAATAAGAAGTTTATGATAATCTTTTTAGGGGTGTAAGCGAATCCGATTCCATCCATGAATCCGGTGGATTCGAACCGATTCAAACCTATTTGGTGGTTTGAATCGGTTTATCCGATCCGATCGGATTGGAAATGTTGAATCTGAATGCAATATGTTTAGATGTCGGATTCTAAAAAAATGAATCAATCACTTAATTTTTTTTATTATAATAGGCTTAATTGTATTTTTCGTCCCTCAACTCTTTCAATCGTGTGATTTTGGTCCCTCAAAAATTTTAATTGCACATTTCGTCCTCTAATTTGTCGAATTGTGCAAAATCAGTCTTTTTGTCCATTGCCAGTCAACGTGTAATAGCCTAATAGGGACTGATTTTGCATAGTTTTACAAATTAGAGGATGAAATGTGCAATTAAAATTTTTGAAGGACCAAAATCGTATGATTGAAAAAGTTGAGGGACAGAAAGTGAAATTAAGCCATTATAATATTATTATTTTTTATTAACAAAATTAATATATTATTCCTAAAATTAATTTATTAACTAAAATGTTGTTTTTTTATATATTTTTTTTCTATTTTTCGAATTTAAAATTAAAATAATTAAAAAAAGGATAATCCGATGATCTTATTTAAATCAAACCGACTTTAATTGGATTGGTTCAGTTCAGGTTCAGGTTCAGGTTCATAGAATTTTTTTTGTAAAATCCAATCTATGCCGATCAAATTTAACCATATCAAATGCTAAATTACCATATATCCAATCCAAGCCGATTTAGATCCCTAGATCTTGTTTTGATTTTGATTTTTATAAATATTAATAGTTCTCGGGGGGCTTTGCGAGAAAGCGAGGAGCGAGGATGAAAAAAATACTCTCCATGACAAAGAGCTGGGATGGGAAAAAGTTGGGGGCGTTGATGGGGTGTGGGAGGCAGCAAGATGAAACTTTGATTTTTTCCCCCTTTTTGGTATGTTTTTGAGATATAGACACATTTAGATAGAAAGACACTAGGGTGGAAGATTAGCTTTCTATAGAAGCTTGGTCAATTTTTTTTTTAAAAAATATTATGCGTTTGAAAGAGATTATAGAAAGTTTATGAAAATATAAAATTTATCTTGAGGAGCCTGTTAGTCTCTAGTCACCCCTTTCATCCGCCCGAGCTCTAAGCATAGTATGTGTGTTAGGGTGTATTCCTAGATGAATTCCTAGACTAATGATATTGTGTTGACATATGAGTTATTTTTTATTTTTTTATGAGTTATTTTTTATTTTTTTTACTGTTGACATATGAGTTAGTTGCTACTTGAAATTTACATACTTTTTCATATGGGGCATGTATAGAAAAAAAAATTGATTTTAACCATTAATATTATTAATTTAAAATTCGTTTATGCAAAATGCATTTGTAGTAACGAATAACTTTTTTTTTTTTTTACAGCTACAATTAATAACTTAGAAGAGCATTTTTATTTTACTTAATTAACTCTATGACCAAGATGTGTGTGTTTGCCGTAGTCCATAACAATACTGTCAAAATTTGTATAAATCAAATTTTGTATTTTTTATGAGCTTGTATAAATCATGTCTAGCAGCGTTACAAATATTTTTTTTTTTAACTAAGGGGTTACAATTAAAATATGCTCCTTATAATTCCTTTTAGGTTAAACTAATATTTTGTCTCGTGATACTGATTTTCAATTTGATCTATATACGTAAAAATTTATCAAATGAGTCCCTATATGTACAAAGATTATCAATTTGATCCTCATCGTTAATTGGTGTTATAACGATGTTATATAACAGAGATCAAATTACAAATGATTGTCACATGTAGGGACAAATTTAACAAAAAAATTTTGAATTCGATCCTTACACGTGACAAACATTTTCAATTTGGTCCGTACATATGACAATCATTTGTAACTTGATCCTGTTACATACGACTTTATAACACCAATTAATGGTGAAGACCAAATTAAAATTTTTCATATAGAGACTGATTTAATAACTTTTTATATACAGGAAACAATTGGAAATCACTATCATGTATAAGACCAAAATATTAGTTTAACTTTTTTTTTTAAATGTCAACATAATATATAAGGTAAGGTCGAGTGTCCGTGGTATATTCATGGTCATAGACCCACGAAAATGATAGTAAGAGCCAATAACGCTAGGGCTTTTAAATACTCGAGCTGATTGTGGCACTTCTAGAGTCCAGAGCATTAAGGAAAGGTAAATGTTTTTATACACTATAAATGATAAATCTCCTTGATTGAGTGCCATTGAATATTATAATTATGATATTATATTTAGACAAAATTAAAATGAATTTGTGTTCAAAATAACATATCTTCAGAATTAACGGGTACCCTTAAAAGCGCATTTTCTGTTTTCACATTTTTTTAAAGATAAGAACAAGGAGCTTTTGTACTGAACTGGGGTTTTGGATGTGACAGTCCTGGTTTAAGGGTTTTGAGGCTTTTTTGTTTTTTTGGAGGTGTGTAGTAATTTTTCAGAGTGTTCTTCACTTCTTCTAAACTAACAAAGCTAACCCCTTTTTGGGAACTGATTTTGGTGTTGTTGTTTTCATTTGAGATGGCTGGACAAAGCTGTGAAAGATGCAAGTCATGGGTGGAAGACATTTACTGGTCCCATTTTCAGTTCTTCCATTTTGCTCAGTTTCTCCACAATGGTGATGAACAACAACTTGTAAGTTACCCTTTCTTCCCTCACTCTTTTGGTTGGTTTTTGTTGTAAAATGTGAATCCACAAATAAAGTCTTATAAAGGCGTGACCTTTCGGGATTTTGTTGAGTGCATGCACTTTCATTTCCATACTATTTTCTATTTTCCTTTATTTTCATCATATTTCTTTGAAATATGTCAAAATATGGCCTTTTTTCCTTTTCCATATTTTTTTTAGTTCCTGCTCCTTATACCCTTTTTTCCTTTTAAATATTCTGAATATGTCTCATATGCAAAGTAGCTGTTTTTCTGCTTAGTGTTGCACTTTTGAAAGGCTTTGTTTTTTCTTTGGAAGAGGTCTGGTGTTTCCTCGGACTAATTTTTGAGCTTGCATTGTATAGGATGAAACATGTTTCAACATTGTTGGTTCCACCCTTGCATGCATCCTAATATGTTCTGGGTTCTCATGTGTTTTTCTTATTTTTTTTGGTGAGTTCGAGGAGAGAGAGAAAAAAACAAGGATTTTTGACTGGGGGTCTGGTCCCACTAATAAAAAAAATTTGATATCTTTCTGCACGCGACCCCATGACAAAAAAAAAACATACAAGAGAAAAAAATGAGTATGCTATTGTAGATTGTAATGTGGTTGTTTCTTGGCTTATTATTCTGTCCTTGTTCTGAAATACTAGCTATGCTTGAGTTGTTTATTGCTTGACTAACTAGTAAATACTTATGATTAGATTGAGTAAATAGCCAAATGGTCCCTGAAACTGTTAGGTCGTGGCAAGTTGGTCCCTCAAATTAACGAAATTTCAAAAAGGTCCCTGAAACTGTCAAACGTATCAAGTTAGTCCCTCCGTTAGTCAGGGTTCGTTGACGTCGGTAACGGCGCTTATGTGGCACGTTACACGCATATTTGAGGGACCAAATTGATACAGGGACCAAATTGACACTCAATATTTTTTCAAAAACCCTAACTTCATATTCTTCTTCTCCCCCAACATCTATCCAACTACTGCCTGGACAAGAAGGGGTTAAGATTTGGATTCGTCAAATTTAGGGAGGAGGAAGATCCAAAATGGCCGGAAAGGAAACTTGATACCATCATAATAGGTGAGCAGAAGCTTCACATTGATAATATGCTAAATGATATTATTCACATTCTGATAAGAAAAAAAAATTCCGCTGCATTCAGAAATTGCACAGTACCATAATAATAGGAGATCTGAATGTTTTCTTGCACTTAAGTCATTACCATATGGTGCCCATACCATGGATCTCAAGTTCTCAATCATTTTTTGGTAGATAGATGTGGACCTATGAATTTCAACCATATCATAAATCATTATAATATAAAGTGCAAAACTTTATAAATAAACCCTTTACAAAGCCACATTGCTGGATGGAACTTTTGTTGCGCAGTCTGTTCAGTACAAGAGCCTAATAGAGTCATTCTGTTCCTTGGATAAACTTTCTTGGAAAAGAAAATCAGAGAGGTTAAAAAGTTAACTGCTATTGATGAAATAGGCCATAAACATAAATGGAGCAGAGCAGACTGAACAGTTGTCTGGTGGTCATCTGGAGGATTTGCTAAGCTTGATACGAAATGCAGAGAAAAGTAAGATATCTTTCTGGAATTCTTGTGTTTTCCTTTTCTTTTACTTATACTCGTTTTTTATTCAATGTTTTGTTACCTGTTATTAAGAATTATATATTCTTTTTGCAGACATACTTCTTCTGAATCAAGCTAGAGTTCGTGCACTTGAAGATCTTGAAAAGATTCTTGCTGAAAAGGAGTCATTACAGGGAGAAATCAATGTCTTAGAGATGAGGTTGGCTGAAACTGATGCTCGGATTAAAGTTGCCACCCAGGAAAAGATACACGTGGAACTCTTGGAGGACCAGTTGGAGAAACTGCGTAATGATTTGGCTCATAGGGGCAGTACTGGAGGAAGAGATACTGAATTTTATAACCATCAAAATGGACTCTTGAGTGATGAATACCCTCTAAGTCATAATGATAACATGCATTCCCTTACCAAGGAGCTTAATTCATTAAGGGAAGAAAATATCTCTTTGAAGAATGCCATAGAATCATTTAAAACGCAGCTTAATGATGTCAAGAATACAGATAAACGTTTAGTGGTATTGGAAAAGGAACGGTCATCTTTGGAATCAACCCTAAAAATCAAAACTGTCAATATCTCAGGAAGACGTGTCAAAGCTGTCAACAGTAAGAGTTGAATGCAAAGATTTGTGGTCCCTGTATCAATTTGGCCAGTATCAATTTGGTCCCTCAAATATGCGTGTAACGTACCACATAAGCGTCGTTAACGGTGTCAACGAACCCTGACTAACGGAGGGACTAACTTGATCAACATTTGACAGTTTTAGGGACCTTTTTGAAATTTCGTTAATTTGAGGGACCCAGCTTGACACGACCTCACAGTTTCAGGGACCATTTTGGCTATTTACTCTAATTAGATTCTTCTTCATTTTTTTTTTATATTAATGATTAGATTCTTCTACTTACATATATCAGGAATCTATGGTATCTTATATTCTTATTCTCAATGATGAAAATTGAATTTTGACTGCAGGCACTTCCCAAAACATTTTCTGATAATTTGAAGAAGAAGCTGCCTGAAACTGTGGGCCTTAGGGGTCCTTGTGGCATTGTGTGGAACATAGGATTGACAGCAAGAGATGATACCTTGTACTTCACTGATGGATGGCAACAGTTTCTGAAAGATCACTCTTTGAAGGAGAATGATTTCCTGGTGTTTAGGTACAATGGTGGTGAATCACTGTTTGATGTTTTGATATTTGTTGGGGGGAGCTTCTGCGAGAAGGCAGATTCTTATTTCGTTAGAAAATGTGGACATACTGAACTTGGGGGTGGATGTTCCAGCAAGGGAAAAGACACTGATAATTCTGTGGGAGAAGAAGGTAATAATACCCCTACTAATGCTGGTGTTGAGGGTGCTGCACCTGAGAGATCTGTGCAGGATAACAGTGTCAGAGTGCCAACAGCTGTACCCTTTGAATCTCCTAGTGAAAGGACTTTTAATGCTGGTGTTGAATTTGCTACCCCTGTGCAATTTATGCGTACTAATGGAGTCATGGTGCCACCAGCTGCTACCCCTGTGCAATTTATGCGTACTATTGGAGACATGGTGCCACCTTCTGTTCCCTTGCAAACTGCTGATAAAAGGATCAGGAAGTTGGTTTCTGCTGTTCAGCGTGTCCAGACTAAGCGGAGAGGAAGACCTCCAAAACTATCTAGTGCTGATCAGGGAGTAGTTAATTGGGTTACTAGTAACATTTTTACTACTGTATTTCTATGGACATATTTGATATTTTATCTTCAAAAAGCATAGCTGTGTGAAATTTCTTATTTACTGGCAAAGTATTAATACTAAAAATCCGCAACATTTTCAATGGGGTCCAACTCCAAATGCATAATAGGTGTTATGAAAAGGTATGTGGATTTGTGGGTAGGCCAGCATTTACTTTTGTAGTCCCCAAATGTTCCCTTGAACCCAAAAGCAGAAGAAATGCGGCCATATAACTTATAATAACAATAATAGTAGTAAAAATATAAGACACAACATGCTTTTGTAGGGACAACTGTGTTGTGTAGAAGTACTGTTGAGATTTGTTATGTGCACTGAACTCTCCAACAAATATGGAGTGATTGTCTGGAGCTTGGGCAGGTCATTGATTTGATAAATAGTGAGCCATTGTTGTCTGTATATGATTGTTGTGTGCATGCTTTATAGTCCAAAGTTGTGACACATAACTGGATTTTTATATATTATAAGACAGTCGGAGTTGTCAGTTAGCTTAGCTAATAAAAATTAGTTAAATTACAAACAGCTACTCTTCTTTCTTGAGAAATAAGTTCTTTGCAAGTACTTTCATTTCTGTTTGAATCACTGTTTATGCTGTTTGTTGTTATGGTATCTTACTTTGGTCATATTAATAGATTCTGAACATGCTTCTGCGGGTCATAGTGGGGGATATATTGAATTATATACCTCGAACAGAAGGCCTGTCACAGAGCCTGAGATAGCTAAAACACTCCGATTGGCCCAGGCAGCATGTACGGACCGCAGCTTGCTGATAGTTATGCGGCCAACCCATATCTACAAGCAATTCTACTTGGTAAATAGTTGATTCTCAGGTTTCATTTTTAGGGTCAGTTTGATATGGGAGTAAAAATGGGGGTGAAAAATGCACAGACCTGTTTACAATCCAATGTTACTAAGAAATTTATATATGAATTTTCACTTACATTTTTATCCCTATGCCAAGCTGAACGACTTTAAGTTTTAATCTTTATATGTATCTGCTACAAGCCTTATTGTGAAATTCTAAACTTTCTGGTTGTTACTAATTGTATTCTTTTTCTTTCTTTCTGACTAGTCAATCCCAAACAAGTGGATTGTAGATCATCTTTCCCCACGATCTCAAGATGTCGTATTGCGTATGGGCAAGGATGAATGGCATGTGAAGTACAGCTTCCATCGTGCTTGTTTTACTGGAGGATTGACCGGAGGCTGGAGAAACTTTGCCCTGGATAATAACCTGGAGGAGTTTGATGTATGTGTGTTTGAGCCTACTGGCAAAGTCAATGACAAGATGATCATGGATGTCAGAATTTTCAGAGTTATTGAGGATATTGTTCCTCTGAGCAAGGTTAATGCTCCAGGCAAAAGAAGGGGCAGGAAAAGATCAATGGTGTCTGTCTAGGCATGGAATGCTTGTCTTACTTGTGGGCCTTTTCTGTTGGCCTAAGTAAGTTTCTTTGTTGGAATGAATGTAAGCTAACAGTTGTCCTATGGCTGCAGACCAAGTTCATGTGTCTTAATAGTCTGGATTTTTTGTTGGTTTGTTTATCTTCTCTCTTTTCTCGTGCAAGCTAAGGAAATGAATTATCTCATATTGGATTTTCACTTGGATTCTCTCATGTTGAAATATCCATCCTTAAAACATTTGTCTCTCCCTTTTTATATTTTGAAGCTGACACAAATCATCATTCCTAACATGAAAAAAAAAAACGATTAATAAATGAGAGAGAAGGAGCATGATAACAATACTAAATAGACAAAACAAAGCACATGTGTGAAGATGGAGGAAAGTAAAAATATTGTTGTATTAACATGATTTAAAGTGATTATTTTGTTATTATTTTAATTGACAATAATATTTTAATCCAATTTGACCATAACTATTCATTATTGCAATACTTTCAAGTTCAAATGTGATTGATCAGATTTGTGTGATTAATGCACATTAATTATATTCTTTGACGAAAACTAAAATCTGTCAGATGCTATTCACATGACTCAGTGACAAAGGAGTTAATAGAACACCAAATCTCATCAATTAATGACTTTAGCCAACACAATGAGGAATTACGGTGGTATTAGGAGGATATTCCCAACTTATATGCATTATTATAGATGCTAATAAAGTGAATTATAATTGATTGATTTCGCAATTATGACCATTACTTTTTTTTTTTTACAAACAATTATGACCAATACTATATTTATTATATTTAGTTTTCTAATTAGTTTTCAAGAAAACCACAACGCGATACATAAGCAAAAAAATGAGGGAAGACTTCTGGTGTTACCACGTATAATGAGTGAAGCCTCCACAAATTGACATGTGGAGGTTTTCACTTTGAGTTTGTTCACAAATGTATTATATATAGAAGATAGATATATATAGATATAGATAATGATATTTTAAAAGTGAATTTAAAAGAATTATTTTTGTTTGGATGATAAAATTAAATCACTTTTGATGTGTAAATATAAAGAATTATGTGGGTCTAATACCTAAAATCAATTATATTCAACGAAAAAGTTAAAAATTTTAGTTTCTCTCAAAATTAATTCTATCCTTATCTTAACACACTTTTATCCACCTTATAATTCAACCAAACACTATTTCACGTTCAAGAAACAAATTTTTTTTTTTGCACAGAAACATAACTTGAGTTAAACAAACACACACTAAGAATAGAGTAATGTTTTTTTGACATCAGAATGGTGTCTCCTTTTTTTTAAATTGTATTTTCGAGATTCATGTATATATAGTTGATAAAAAGTAAGTTAAAGATATAAATAAACATATACGATATCTTATACCGTGTCTAGAATTTGATGTTCAAATAACACAACTCTTAAAAATATTACTAGTGAAAATGTACACACTATTGCGGCCTCTAATCAAACTAGAGAGAAGGGGAAAATCCACTATTAATGCCGAGCAACTTTTGTGGAAGGTGCAAACCAATGAAAGTAACAAGAGAAATAATAGTGAAATACTTTCTCGGCTTATTTGATATGATAGAAAATAAAATGAAATAAAATGATTTTTTTATTGAATACACAACTTTACCCCTATAACACCCCGTTTTCCGTTTAAGCACGTTTACGTATGCCTTGTTTGTTAGGAATGTTTAGAATGTGTTAAGTGGGATTTT
Source organism: Sophora flavescens (assembly GCA_030762895.1). Lineage (NCBI taxonomy): Eukaryota > Viridiplantae > Streptophyta > Magnoliopsida > Fabales > Fabaceae > Sophora > Sophora flavescens. The sequence continues at coordinate 47,851,177 of CM061066.1, read as the reverse complement.
TAGGTGGAAAATCCCTTCTCTTAGGCTTGTGCCATGTGACTTTCTGGGTCACAAGCACGGTCGTACTTGTTAAGGAGCACGACCGTGCTTGTTGAGAGCGCGCGTCTCGCTGACGTTGAGTTAAGCATGCTCGTGCTCAACAGTGAGCACGCCCGTGCTCAATGGCAGGACGCGCTTCGCAAGCGCTAAGTTGATCACGACCTTGCTCAAGGGGGAGCACGGCCGTGCTCAAGTCTCTGCCTTTATAAGCAGAATAGTGGTGGGAAGCAACCTTGGGAGTCGGCTATTGAGGAGACTAGTGCGGCCATTGAAAAGTTGACCGTGCATACAGACACCGCCATTGACAAGTTAGCAACTCACATCGGGGCAGCAATTCAGAATCTAGAGACTCAGATAGCACAACTTGCAAAGCAAATGAATGAGCGTCTTCCAAGCTCTTTCCCAGGTAATACAGAGAACAACCCCAAAACCCAATGCAATGTCGTGACAGCTCGAAGTGGTAAGGTGGTGAGTTCTAATGGGGGTACAACTAGTTCTTAGGAAGTTGAGACTCCAGAGCAACCACGGTTGGAAGAAAAAGAAGCCAAGGAAGATGAGGTAGCTAACGAAAAATTGCCACAGCAAGGGGGAAATTAAAATTAGTGGATGAAGAATTCAAAAGGAAGAAGTGGGTTGAGCCCCAAGATCTTCCTCCCTACGTGAAGGTACCATATCCAGAGACGTTGAAGAAGTCCTTACAAGATAAGCAATTCAACAAATTCCTTGATGTTTTTCGTAAGCTTCAAATTAATATTCCATTTGCAGAAGCTTTGGAACAAATACCATCTTATGCTCGGTTTATGAAGGAGCTTCTCTCCAAGAAGCGAAAGATAGTGGATGAGGAAACGATTGCTTTAACCGAAGAGTGTAGTGCAATTCTCCAATGGAAACTACCTCCAAAGTTGAAGGATTCGAGTTCTTTTAGCATACCATGTACCATTGGGGAGATAGCTATTGGGAAATATTTGTGTGATCTAGGGGCAAGCATCAATTTGATGCCACTCTCTATGATGAGGAAGCTAGGCATAAAAGAAGTCAAGGAAACTTGGATGTCACTCCAACTAGAGGATCGTTCTATCAAATACCCTTATGTGGTGGTGGAAGATTTGTTGGTAAAGGTAGATAAGTTCATCTTTCAGGTGGATTTTGTAGTACTTGATATGGATGAAGATGTCGAGATACCTCTCATATTGGGAAGACCATTCTTAGCCACCGGGCGTCCGTTGATAGATGTACAATAAGGAAAGCTCACACTAAGGGTGCAAGATGAGAATGTAGTCTTCAATGTTTTTGAAGCAATGAAGCATCCGGTAGAGAAATCTTATGCATATAGTGTTGATGTGGTGGACCCAATTGTAGAATCTATAGCCACACGGGAAGCCCATGGTTCTACACTTGCAAAAGTGTTGGTAAAATCCCATGATGAAGATGAAGGAGAAGACCTTTTGGGAGATGAGGATTATCTTGAATGCTTAAGGAACATGGAAGTCTTACCGAATCTCCCAAAGGATGAATGTCAAAAAGAAAAGCTCAACAAAGAAAGAGTGGAAGGAGATAACAAGACACTGGAGTTAAAGCAACTCCCAACTCATTTGAGGTATGCATCTTTTAGTGAGGATAGACATCATCCGGTCATCATTAGCAATGCCTTGAAAAAGGATGAGGAATAAAAGCTCTTGAGAGTTCTTAGGGAACACAAATCCGCCATTAGGTGGAAGATTTTGGATTTAAAAGGTATAAGTCCTTCCCTATGCATGCATAAAATTTTGATGGAGGATGATTATAAACCGGTGGTTCAACCGCAATGAATGTTAAATCCCATCATGAAAGAAGTGGTGCGTAAGGAAGTAATTAAGCTTTTGGATGCCAGAATCATCTACCCAATCTCGGATAGTAATTGGGTTAGTCCAATTCATGTGGTCCCGAAGAAAGGTGGCACAACCGTGGTAGTCAACGAAAACAATGAGATGATCCCAACAAGGACCGTCGCGAGATGGAGAGTCTGTGTGGATTATAGGAAGCTTAATGATGCGACAAGGAAAGATCACTTCCCTCTTCCATTCATTGATCAAATGGTTGAAAGGTTAGCCGAATATGAGTATTATTGTTTCTTGGATGGTTACTCCGATTACAACCAAATTGTGGTGGACCCTCAAGACCAAGAGAAGACGGTCTTCACATGTCCATATGGAGTTTTTGCTTATAGGAGGATGCCCTTTGGATTGTTCAACGCTCCCGCTACTTTCCAAAGGTGCATGCTTTCCATCTTTTCGGACATGGTGGAGAAATTCATAGAGGTATTCATGGACGACTTCTCAGTTTTTGGGACGTCATTTGATAATTGCTTAAGGAACTTGGCTTGTGTGCTCGAGAGGTGCCAAGAAACCAACCTTGTACTCAATTTGGAAAAATGTCATTTCATGGTCAAGGAAGGTATAGTTTTGAAACACAAAATCTCCCAAAAGGGGATTGAGGTTGATAGAGCCAAGATCGAGTTAATTCAGAAGTTACGCCCACTAACCAATGTGAAGGGGGTGAGAAGTTTCTTGGGATATACCGATTTCTACCGAAGGTTCATCAAAGACTTATCCAAAATAGCGAAACCACTATATGACCTTCTTATGAAGTACGTATCCTTTGATTTTAATGCTTCTTGTTTAAATTCTTTCAATACTTTGAAAAATATGTTTGTCACCGCACCCTTAATCACTGCGCCCAATTGGAATTTACCATTTGAAATAATGTGTGATGCATGTGATTATGCGGTAGAGGCGGTTTTAGGTCAAAGGGTGGAAAAGTTGGCTCATGTGATTTACTATGCAAGTAAAGTTTTAAATGAGGCACAAGCTAACTATTCCACGACTGAAAAAAGAACTCATTGCACTGGTTTTTTCTATAGATAAGTTTAGATCTTATGTAGTAGGGTCTAAAATTATTGTTTTCACCGATCATGCGGTCATAAAACACTTGATGACAAAACAAGAGGCCAAACCTAGATTAATCTGGTGGATTCTTCTTTTACAGGAGTTTGATATTGAGATTAGGGACCGCAAGGGCTCATAAAATGGAGTGGCGGACCACTTGTCGAGGTTGGTTAATCCCGACACTGAGGAGAAGTTGCTCGACATCAAGGAAGAATTTCCTGATGAGAGGTTGTTTGCAATTTTTGAAAAAGTTTCTCCTAGGTTCGCGGACATGGCTAACTTTAAGTCTTCAAATGTGATTCTGAAGGGATGGACTATGCAACAAATAAAGAAGTTCTTTTTGGATGTAAAGTACTACATTTGGGAAGATCCCTTCTTGCTTAAGCAGTGCGCGGATGGATTGATGCGAAGGTGCATTCCTCATGATCAAATTGGGAGTGTGTTGAGGCATTGCCATGGATCAGATTATGGAGGACATTTTGGGGGAAATAAAACTGCAGAAAAAGTTCTCCAAAGTGGTTTCTATTGGCCCACCATCTTCAAGGATGCAAAGGCTTTCGCGGACAGTTGTGATCGCTATCAAAGGGTTGGTAATATCCCCAAGAGACACGAACTTACCCTCCAAACCATGTTAGAGGTAGAAATCTTTAATGTGTGAGGCATTGACTTCATGGGACTATTCCCTCCATCTTTCTCATATCAATATATTTTGGTAGCGGTGGATTATGTGTTCAAATAGGTCGAAGCCATACCAACCACAATAGATGATGTGCGAGTCGTCATGGAATTTCTAAGGCGCAACATATTCACAAGGTTTGGAGTCCCAAGGATTTTAATTAGTGACGGTGGTTCTCACTTTTACAACAAACAAATGGATCACCTACTTTCACGATACGGGGTCACACACAAGGTTGCAACTCCTTATCATCCGCAAACAAGTGGTCAAGTGGAAGTGTCCAACCGTGAGTTGAAGCGAATCCTTGAGAAGACAGTAAACTCATCACAAAATTATTGGTCAAGGAAGTTATATGATGCACTATGGGCATACAAGAATGCTTTCAAAACATCCATTGGTAGATCTCCATATAATTTGGTGTTTGGAAAGGCGTGTCACTTACCGGTGGAATTGGAACATAAATCCTATTGGGCCATCAAGACCCTGAATTTTGACTTGACAAAGGCCGGTGAGAAGCGCCTACTGGACTTGAATGAATTGGCTGAGATCCGAATGCAAGGGTATGAAATCCCGGTGGTCTGGACCTTTCAAGGTTTACGTGGTATTTACACACGGAGCAGTGGAGCTAGATAGGAACGAACTAGGTGAAATCTTCAAGGTAAATGGTCAAACACTTAAACATTACTATGGGGAGGCATTCCAAAGGAACTACCAAAGCTTCAGGCTAGACTAGCCCTTCGTGGGCGACTTGAGTTAGGCTCGAGATGTTAAATAAGCTCTACTTGGGAGGCAACCCAAGCTTTCATATCCTTTTTATGCATTATTAGAGTCCAAAAATAATAAAAAGTGTCTCATATAGGGTCCTTAGTTAGAAAAATTGCATTTAGGAAGCATATAGGACTTAGTTGCATTTAGAAACAGGGGGCAAAAATTTTGTCTCTAGCTCACCCCGCGAGCCAAAAGGGAAACATAAACCATGTGTTTGGCTCGCCTCGTGAAGCATGTCTCGCCTCGCGAGACCTTGGAATGGGAAAGGATAAATTTCCCAGATTCGCCCCGCGAGATCCTGCTCTCCCCGCAAATCTGTGCAGAAGATGAACAATTTGAAATTCCCAGATTCACCCCGCGAGTATCCTCTCACCCGTGAATCTGGGCAACAGAAAAGGAGCAACACTCCCTGGTTCGCCCCGCGAACCATGAAATTAGGGTTCCATAATTGGGAAATTTTAAGTTCTCGGCCCGCGAGGATAGGCACGCCCCGCGAGCGATTGAAAAATAAACGCCTAGCGATGTAACGCCCTTCGTTACATTAGTAGCCCAAATTAATTTTCTATAAAAACCTTTAAATTAAATAGTCGAGTCATAAAAAATTTCAAAAATATATTTAAGTCCGAAAGTATCTCGTATATTTAAAATAATTAAATAAAGTAATATTGCTAAATAAATCATTATGTCCAAATAAAATAAAGTCTCATAAATATTAATTATTAAAAATCACATAACTCTTTTACTGTTGTTTTTGTCTCAAAACTCGAGCGTCTAATAAACCCAAAAGAAATAAATAAAAAGAAATAAACTAGAACTAATATCTTCAAGACTTTCTCAAGTTGCCGCAAAATCTATGTCATCACCTGTAAACTCTAAAAGACAACACCACTAATGAGATTTATAATCCCAGTAAGTAAACACGGTTCTAAAATGTTTTCGAAAAGATGTTGCTTTCAGTCGGCACAGTGACCCAAAAAACAACCACGGTATCCGCTTATTTTCAAAATAATATAACACAAAATATTTTATATAAATTAAGAATGTTAATCCAAACTCACAAAATTCATGCACAAGTCATAACATCATCAAATATAAGTAATCCATCACTAACAAAACATAACATAAATAAAATCATACAAATGGCCTCTCTTGTGTCTAAATAATATCAATTTATCATCCAAGTCTCTTTTATTTAATTACCCAGTTTTTGTCTATGAGCTCATGACAAATGCAATGACGTCCCACTGCCTTCCTCTTCCCAGATGGAGGTATCTATAATGGTGGGTCTTTCCCTTCCCATAAGGAGGTATCTATCTTCCCATCTAACGAGGAGGTATCTGCCTTCCCCTCTAATGAGGAGGTATCTGTGTCATCCCCTTCCCAGAATGAGGTATCTGTCTTCCCCTCTAACGAGGAGGTATCTGTCATCCCCTTCTCAGAAGGAGGTATTTGTCATATCGTTCACAGAAGGAGGTATCTGTCTTCCCCTCTAAGAAGGAGGTATCTGTCATCCCCTTTTTAGAAGGAAGTATCTGAACAATCACGAACAACAATCCAATTCATATTTTGGGCGTATGTCATGACCCAGGACATGACATATGACCTCATGCATCAATCTCAATGGTATAACTCATATCAAAACAATTCATAGGCATTCCAAAATAACATCAATACATAACATCATGTAACATGCATTATTATTCATAAAGTTCATATCAAAACAACTCTATGGCATCACATATCACAAAAAGCATATCAAATAATAATATCACTCAACATGTGAATATTCAATCTTATAATAATTAATCACCAATAAAACATCAATTTTATTTCGAAGACAAAACCCCAAATAATTACTCTTAATTTCATAATCAAACCCTTTAAAATCTATATCATGGAAGTTTAAAAAAAAGGTATTTACTTACCTCTCAAAGAAGACCTCTAAAAGCTCTAAAAATTATCTAAGATAAAATAACTCCTCCTCCTAACACACAAGCATGTTATTCCTCCGGTTGGGCACAGTAACGTTGTTTTCCGTTACTACACATTGCTTTCTCTTTTGTTGCTGGCGGCGGTAGCCACTCACTTGGTGTTTTTTTTATAAATAAAACCCTTCCAAAGACTTTTATTTGGTTAAACTATGATGATTTCTATTTACAAACAAAAAGGTGGTTTTTTTTATTCTAATCCTAGCAACAACATGGCCCCACAATTCTTGCTTTTAAGAATTCAAATTGAATTATTTCTACAACCTGCACTTCACGTGAGTTACTTTGGCAAGAAGCCAAATTTCCCTTTTTTTTGTTGTTTTAACTTTATATATTTTTATATTAACTTTGTATTCTTTTAATTACTAAACAACTCTAATAAATTAATCATTTTTTACACTAAACCTCCTAATAGCTTAATCTTTTATTAAAAAGACTATATTAAAATTTTAGGATATTACACGCGAGACGTTTGAGAGTCACTTTTTCAAAAAACTCTCAAACTCCCTCTCATTCTCTCTCGCGGGCGGCCCAAGAAATCCACAAATCTCAGCATCCATCTCACTCTAACACCTTCACTCACTCACACAAGGTAAGAACACTTAATCCCTTTTGTTTAGTAGTGTGTTATTGAACTTTACCCTACTTTTTCGTCCCTGACAGAATTCGAGCAATTTGGGGGAAGGGGTTAATTTCTTTAATATGATGTGATGTTGCAAAATGCATGAATGATCATGATGTTTATTCTTGAATTGATAAGTGTGGTTAAGAGAACTAGCATGATAAGTATATGAAATTTTTTATGATGGTGATGAGATAGAAGAGGCATGTGTATACACTATGACATATGAGTAAATTTAGGAAGGATGCTCTGATGATGAACTGGCTGTTTGACTGCTAAGTTTGGGGTTTCCTGAGAATTTTTAGAGATGATGCATTGCTAAGCTGGGTTTTAGGTAAATTTTTGATGAATTTGTCTTTTAAATTGATGATTGGACTGCCTGAGATTCAACTGTAATAGCTTAGGATGAAATTTTGTATTCTTAGCTATATTGAGACTGTGTTATAAACTGTACTGGGAACTCTTCTTATTTTCAGGTATGGCTCCTCCAAAGAACACTACTGAGAAACAACAAGTAAATCGCAATAAGCGCCAGGCTATTCAGGGGAAGGAGCAGGTGTCCCCTGAGGGAATCGGGACCTCTTCTCGGAGTGCTACCGCTTTCATCCGCTTCAGATCTCTTGTTCATCAGGAGCATTGGGAGTTGGTGCGTAAGAAGGACATAGTACTTGAGAGGAGGGTGGTTCTCGCAGGGAACAACTACTTCTTCGTCTCTAATACTATTAGGGTCCGGGGCTGGAGTTACTTGTTGATCTTCCTAGGCTAGTTGATGTTAAACTCGTTAAGGAATTTTATGCCAATGCTTACATCCTCGACCCTTATGAGCTAGGATGCATTAGCATGGTGAGGACTGTGGGAGTTACTTTCCACCCCGATGACATTAACCAGTGTTTGGGAATTCCCAACACTTGAGGAGAGAGGAGCCAGCACTCTCATATGCCGGCAGTCCAGGCACTTGCCCAATCCATTCTAGTGACCTGCTACAAACCTGGAGCACAATGGGAAACAGGGACCTCCAGGAACTTACTGAGACTGAGGATGAGGGATCTTAATCCTGGGACCAGGTTTGACATGCTTTCATACATGCCAACCTGATGTGCGGCTCTCACGAGTCTGATATCACAGCTGCACGGGTCCACCTCCTCTATGCCATTATGGAGGGGAAGACCATTGATGTGGGCGCGGTTATAGCCCAGGACATCCAGCAGAAGGCCAACTCCAGGAACGCAAAGGAGGTGTTAGCTCATGGGTTTTTGATCACAGAGATGTTGGCGAGGGTGGGGATTGATGTTTCTGGGGAGTACGAGAAGGCTCCCCGACAGTCGATCGACATAGATTATATCGTCGATATTGTTATGGTGAGCCAGCACCACCTAGAAGGCCAGCAGGACAGGCCCCTCAGAGGCCATTATCAGCAGTAATGGTTTTGCTTCTGCAAAACCAACAGGCAAGAGGAGGTCGCATGAGGTACTTCGGGACTTCTTCCGAGAGATGTCCCTGGCTCAGTAGGAGGGACGGGTACCCATCTATCCCTCCGAGGAGGATTTAGCACCTCGGCTAGGGTGGCAGGACTATCCTGGGGACCGGATGATGATATGTTGGATCATATGTTGGATTAGATCAACTTCATCTGATCCGGAGGCGGCCATCTTTATTTTCCTTTGAGTTCTAGCTATGCATTCGATATGGTTGTATATGTTTATTAGCTAGAAACTCATGTTATCTTGATACCTTATGCACTGTTCCAGACTATACACATGTTTTGTGGTGCATGTTTTTGACTTTACTCTTTTCTTTCTGGAGTTTCTTACGCAAGGAAAGGCAACCAATTGATGAAAGAACAATCACTCCGGACCACCCCGATTATGAGTACATCAGTGTGTGCATACGAGGGAGACGGATCCCCTACCCTCACTTAGAAAAATTGACAAAAGAACAAGAGGACGAGGAGGATCCGTTTCACTTGAGCTTTGATAGGGGTGTGAATGACTACGTCCGGAGGGTAATTGAGAGTGAAATTGAAGAAAGGTAAAAGGACTTCCCATTTTTCATAAACACCGAGCATGCCTTTTATGAGAAAGTCAAGAAGGTGGTGGAAAGTGGAGAGATCCCATTCCCAGATGTGGAGAGCTTAACTAAGGATGAAGAAGACGAGTGGGATCCAAAATGGATTCTAACCTTCAAGGGAGACAATGATATCGCATGGGTGGAATTGGAAATGATCCGGCATGCAAGGGAAGGAATTCCGAGCAAAAGATAGCTCCAAGAGAGGAAGCTACTGTTATTAGCCCGGACATAGTTTGGGCTATGTATCTTGATGAGGAGGCCGAATCTAGTAGGCCACGGAAGAAAGTAAAGAAAGACAAGGAAGAGGCGAGGCATGCTAATGAGAATGTGGGGTCCGCTTGGACCCCTTGAGATAACTCTTTCTAAAACTCAACTCTTTTCTTTTCTTTTCTTTTGAATTTTCTGGTTGCATGTGAATAAGTGGTCAATAAACAAAAACCATAATGTCATAGAGTCTTGTTGGTAAGTCTTGATGGGATTAATTGCATTGAGCCTAAAATTGAATGCATGCGATAAATATTGAAAAACTCCTGATGCTTATCCTTATGCATTTGAAAAATGAGAAAAATTGAAAAGCGAACTTTGAGATTTTTTTTTGATTGCATGATTTATGACAAGTTTGGGGTGAAAGGGTGCACACATTAATTAGGAATGCATCTCGGTCAAATAATTTGCTAAAAATGTCCAGGTGAGGAATTTGAGCCTCCAACATGTTATTGAAAATTGTGTGAATCACTTTCAAGTTGTACTTTCCCGGATTTACTTGAATCTATGCATGGTTTACATATCTATATGCTGCATCATATGATCTAGGCATTGTTTCTTTGAAATAGCTACTTGACCAAAATGAATCATTCCTAATGCATGTTCCATAGTTAGCCAATTTTGAGTCTAATAAGCCTATTGTTTCTTAATAACCTAACGTTACAAGCCAAAAATCCAGAAAAAAAATGTTAAACCGATCTTGTGATTTAGGAGAGCATGAATGCTTAGTAAGAAAAGGGTTGTTTAGAAACTAAGTTTGGGGTGGCTACTGAGACACCCCCCTTGTTTTATTATATTAAAAACCTTACAATCCGACTAGAATCGAACTTCTCTGATACCATCAAATGAGACACCCCCTTGTTTTATTAGATTAAAAACCTTATTAATTATTTACTTAATTGTGTGCTTATCGTTGAAAATACGTAAAAAATTAAAATTTAACAAATAATCATATAACTTCTGCAAATTAAACACACCAATATTATAATATATTATTACACACATGTTTATTTATTACAATACCAAAACACTATTTAGGGTATCCTATCAGCAGGATCCCTTACAGGTACTTAATTATACAAACCGGTTATAACTAGTGGAAAATAAGACGTTTTGTAAGACTCACTGGCCCTAAACTTCTAGATCTAACTACTATAGATATTAGAGAGTTCAAATCAAGTGTCATATTTTAAAAATTGAACAAAACTTCATTTGCCTAAAATCACATAGGTTCGGCCTCAATAAGAAAATTAGGGAGGAAAATTCTTTTGATTACATGCTTTTACATGATGAAAGTAGAAGACATATTAAGATCATAGAAATTGGTTTCACATTAAAATGATTTTCTACAATTTTCTAGAATTTTTTGAAGTTCTATATCTAAGAAATTGAAACATGATGATCATGACTTGAGTCAACAAAATCAATGGAGAACATGATGTTTATTGATCAAGGGAAGTAAGGTATACCTCTTAGATATTGAGAAACTGAAAAGAAAAGGCCAAGTTCTTCATAAAAATTAATTATGGTGTTCTTGAGAAAATGAGGGAAAATAAGAGATGAAGTTGATGAAGTAGGAAAATGTGTGAGAATAGCCTAAGTGTGGGGGTGGGCTGCGGCTAAATGAGTGTGCGAGGGTGTGAGGAATTGTTTAATCTTAAATTAGAACCATGGTTGAGTTTAATTGACCAAGTTTAAGTTAGAAAATAATATAATGACTTAACTATGGTTAATAGTAACTTAACTATGGTTAATAGTAATCATGGTTAGAAAAATATGTGGTCTCGAATTGATGAGAGGTATGGCTGATTTTGAGCCACAAAATAGGAGGAAGAAGCCAAATTGGCTTTGTCCTGCCTTAACCATGGTTAAAAACTAACTAGGATAGAGTATGAATATGATTTTGTTTTATCCAAAATCATTTTCTTGGTCTCAGATTAAAATATAATTAAATATATTTTTACCGTTGAAACAACGTAATTAAAAATAGGTTGTTACATTACTACCTCTCTAAAAAAAATTCCGTCCTCGGAATTTACATACCTCGGAAATGATGTGGATATTGTTGTTGCTTATCTGCTTCACGTTCCCAAGTAGCATCTCCAGTAATTGCATCCCACATAACCTTAACCAAAGGAATTTGTCTACCGTGAAGTTCATTAATCCTTCTATCTGCTATCTTAACCGGTAAAGACTCATACTCTAGATTCTCTCACAGTTGTATAGACTCAGACTCAATAACATGTGAAGAATCGGGATAGTATTTTCTCACCTGAGAGACGTGAAAGACGTCATGAAGGTTAGCAAGGTTAGGTGGTAAAGCAATATGGTAAGCTACTGGACCAATCCTTCGAAGAATCTGGAAAGGTCCGATGAATCCAGGAGTAAGTTTTCTAGACTTGATAGCCCTGCCAATTCCGATCTTCGGAGTGACTCTCAAAAACACGTGATCACCCTCCTGAAATTCTAAAGATCTCCTCCTCTTGTTACTGTAGCTTATTTGCCTATCATGTGCTTCCTTCATCTTTTCCTTTATCTTCCTAACTTGTTCCGTAGTCTGTTGCACAACATCTGGACCCAAGACTTGGTTTTCACTAATCTCATACCAACATAACGGGGTCCTACGCTTCTTTCCATACAAAGCCTCATATGGTGACATTCCAATGCTACTATGGAAACTATTGTTATAGGTAAATTCAATCAATGGTAAAAACTCATCCCAAGTGTCAGTGTGTTCTAAAACACAAGCTCTCAAAAGATCCTCCAATGATTGAATCGTCCTTTCTGATTGTCCATCTGTTTGGGGGTGATAATCAGAACTCATCCTCAACTTTGTCCCTAAAGCATTGTGCAACTGTCTCCAAAATCTAGATGTGAACCTAGGATCTCGGGCTGAGACAATGCTTGATGGCATACCATGCAACCTAACAACTTCTTTGATGTAAATCTGGGTCAACTTTTCCAAACTATAACTTTCATCAATAGGTAAGAAGTGAGCACACTTCGTCAATCTATCAATGATAACCCAAATCGCATCATGTCTCTTAGGATTTCGTGGTAACCCAACCACAAAATCGATAGTGATGCTATCCCATTTCCATTATGGGATATCCAATGATTATAATAACCCTGCCAGCTTTTGATGTTCAATCTTAGCTTTCTGACACACATGGCAAGATAAAACATACTCTGCTACCTCTTTTTTCATCCTCGTCCACCAAAACATTTTCTTCAAATCCTGATACATATTAATGGATCCAGGATGAAAACTCAACTTACTCTTATGAGCTTCTTCTAATATCATTTTCCTAAGTTCTAAATCCTCTGACACACATATCCTGTCTCTAAACCTCAATACACCATCTGTTCCTCTACTAAACTCAAATTTTACCGTCATCTATTCCTTTACTTATCTCTTGCAAATATTGGTTTTGAACTTGTTTCTCCTGAATATCTCTCATAAAATCACTACTAATAGTGATCACACCTAAGCAAATTTTATCATCAACCAACTCCATCCCTACGTTCAAATCTTTGAACTGTTTCAGTAATTCCAACTCCTTTACCATCATCGCGAATACATGCAATGATTTCCTACTTAGGGCATCCGCTACAACGTTCGCCTTCCCAGGATGGTACAGTAAATCAAACTCATAGTCTTTGATAAACTCCATCCATATCTGCTGTCTCATATTCAACTCTTTTTGGTCGAGCAGATACTTCAGACTTTTATGGTCACTGTAAACATTAAACTTCGCTCCATACAGAAAGTGTACCAAATCTTTAATGCGAACACTATGGCTGCCAACTCTAAATCATGAGTCAGATAGTTCCTCTCAGGAATTCTCAATTGTCAGGAAGCATAAGCCACAACTCTTCCCTCTTGCATCAAAACACAACCTGAACCCAGGTATGACACATCACAGTATACGTCAACCTCCAGTAATCTTCGCTTGCCTCTCCACCAAGATTCTGCTCCTCCAGTTAACATGAAGGCGGCATACGTCACTTTCATATCCTCTCTGTAGCAAATAGTATCATATATCTTCTCTATCTCTTGTACCCACCATTCTGCATTCTCTGGGTAATAATCTCCTCGGAATTGGGGTGGATTCCCTTTCAGAAAAGTAGCCATTCCGGCATCTTCAGCTGCTGCAGCCTTCCTTTTATTCTGTAGTTCCTGCTGCTCTTTGTTCATCTGCAGCATCTCAGCATTATGATGTGTTTGTAGTAACAAAGCAGTAGCTATGTTTTTCATGTTATCTGGAGTTCTGTCACCACTATCTATCGGATGTCCTCTTCCACAAGCCATGATTCTGTAAAAGAAATCATCCGCTCTCATCAGTATGACATATAATATTACTTAGACAAGTATATAAATACTATATGCCATGCTAAAGTCAGTTATCACGTCGAGTTCGGACACACTACCCAACTTCTAAGCATAGTTAAAATCCGATGTGGATTCAACTAGATACGACCAGTAACAACATCCTAAACCTCACAGCCTGATTAGAATTGAACTGCTCCGATACCACCAAATGAGACACCCCCTTGTTTTATTAGATTAAAAACCTTATTAATTATTTACTTAATTGAGCGCTTATAGTTGAAAATACGAAAAAAAAATTAAAACTTAACTAATAATCATATAACTTCTGCAAATTAAACACACCAACATTATAACATATTATTACACACATGTTTATTTATTACAATACTCAAACACTTTTTAGGGTATCCTATCAGTAGGATCCCTCACAGGTACTTAATTATACAAATTGGTTATAACTAGCTGAAAATAAAACGTCTTGTAAGAGTCACTGACCCTAAACTTACAACACTATATCGTTAGCATCAGTAGTTTTTTCTCCAGCATCTGGTTCAAACGTAGTTCTATCCAACTCCTCAGCAACATCTATTTCATACAGAGTTCCATCCAACTCCTCAGCAACATATTCCTCTATCGGGTCTTCTAACGTAATAAAGCAGGCATACACAAAAATACAAAAATAGGGAGATAAGAAACAGTTCTATCATCAAAAGCTGAAAAGACTTATAGCATATAATATAATAGCGGTCACAGACAAACAACATTCCTTATTAACAATCATCTTTAATTCACAATACTTTCCTCTACCCTCAATCTTATGCAACTAACTTTTAATCTGATGTGGCCACCACCAATCCTATCACATATCCCTTGCCCGCCGAGTGATGTTAGTCAGTCGTCCAAGCGATGCATCACCTCTAAAACCGGTGTACATACTCTTCCACGGTGAGAATGCTCATGCAAAGCAATGACACTATAGCTGCACAGTACAGTCGGTGCAGACCCTGATTCTATATCAATGGTGCTCATGCAAAGCAATATAACACTATAGCTGCACAATCTAAGACTAAATTGGGACCGCCCCGCAAGAACTTCAGACCTCGTTTGTTCCCAATACACGGTTGTGAACAACAATACACATGAACCTCACTGACCCGTATCAATAACAACCTAGTGCCTCGGGCTTTCCTCATAGCCTCCACTTACATTCTATATCACATCACTTCTATAAAATAATGGCTAGGCACCTCTAATTCAAATTCAATCTCTCACCCAAACAAAATACCTTCGATCAACATATATCTTTACTTAAAATCAACTAAACAATTTATCAACATTAAAAAATTTACCTGAGGCGGTAAACCTACAATTCCCAAATCATCATTGGTATTACGGAAAAGTTTCCAATGCGATTTTTGTATTGTCAATTACTCGACCACTAGTAGGGTTTAGGTCGCCCTACACTATTATTATAAATTATATACTACTTATCGGTTCCGACGATGGAATGGTTTTTTCTCCCACCTAAGTTACCACCGGAAACACGAAATCGACGATCCTCGTTATCACGCCACGAGTTACCAAATCCACCTTCAACCAAATCAACAATAAAACAAATTAATCAAACAAATCTAAATATGGACATATGGTGCTAGGTTCGGTCTACTCATCAAAATGAGGCTAGGGTTGTTTTCCCAATTCAATCTTTTAGATACTAATTCCTAGAATATTAACTAACATAAGTTAAGTGTTAATAGTTAACATTATGAAATAAAATCCTCTAACCAACTAGGTTAGGGTCTCGGTCATAAGGGCTAAAATAGGCTAGAAAATTATTTTGAGTTCAATATCTTGGATTTGGATAATACAAATACCAGAGATCTCAAATCAAGCATTAGATTTCACAAAGAAAAACAAATTCAACAAACCCTTTTTCATGCTAATTTCGACCAAGGAGGGAAAATAGGTTTATGAGTTTCTTTGGATTTCAAGCTTCTAGCTCTAACTACTATAGATATTAGAGAATTCAAATCAAGTGTCATATTTTAAAAATTGAACAAAACTTCATTTGCCTAAAACCACATAGGTTCGGCCTCAATAAGAAAAGTAGGGAGAAAATTATTTTGATTTCATGCTTTTAGATGAAGAAAGTAGAAGACAGATTAAGATCATAGAAATTAGTTTCACATTAAAATGAATTTTCTACAATTTTCTAGAATTATTTGAAGTTTTAGATCTAAGAAATTGAAACATGATGATCATGACTTGAATGAACAAAATCAATGAAGAACATGATGTTTATTGATCAAGGGAAGTAAGGTATACCTCTTATATGTTGAGAAATTGAAAAGAAAAGGCTAAGTTCTTCACAAAAATTAATTATGGCGTTCTTGATAAAATGAGAGAAAATGAGAGAAAATGAGAGATGAAGTTGATGAAGTAGGAAAAAGTGTGAGAATAGCCTAAGTGTGGGGGTGGGCTGCGGCTAAATGAGTGTGTGAGGGAGTGAGGAATTGTTTAATCTTAAATTAGAACCATGGTTGAGTTTAATTGACCAAGGTTAAGTTAGAAAATAATATAATAACTTAATTATGGTTAATAGTAACTTAACTATGGTTAATAGTACTCATGGTTAGAAAAATATGTGGTCTAGAATTGATGAGAGGCGTGGCTGATTTTGAGCCACAAAATAGGAGGAAGAAACCAAATTGGCTTTGTATTGCCTTAACCATGGATAAAAACTAACTAGGATAGGTTTGGTTAAGCTTAAGGGCGTTTTGGTCATTTCACCTAAAAACTCATAATTCCTATCATCAATTGCTTCATAATTTTTGGTGAGTCATCCCATAGCTCAGCTCCTCCGATATCCCTTTCTATCTTTGTCGTTCCGTTTCCGATTCCGTCGGTTCCCCAATTAGGGTTTTAAGACTGTATAAAAACAAAATATTTCGTTGAAAATATGATTTAAACATAAACCATTTGTTCAGGAGTCAAAATTAGGTTATATGATCATTAAAATCTTATCGCCAGTGAAAACACCGACCGTTTCGAGTCAAATTATGGTTTTCTGCCGGTATAAAATTATATTGTCAGTAAAAACGCAGACCGGTTTCCTTCTGAGTTTTAATCCCAAAATTTCATCGTAACCTTCAACCATAAGATAGAGTATGAATATGATTTTGTTTTATCCAAAATCATTTTCTTGGTCTCAGATAAAAATATAATTAAATATATTTTTACTGTTAAAACAACGTAACTAAAATAAGGTTGTTACAGCTACAATGAGTTATCATGTTACTTGGGAATGAGAAAAAGAAATAAATAAAGGTTGAAGCCAAAGACAAAAGAGAAAAATAAAAAGGAAGAAAAATACAAAAATGCCAAAGGACAAATTAAAAGGTTATGAAGGGAAAAAGGTTTGCCACCCAAAGCAAAAAAAAAATTGAAAAAGGAATTAAAAGGAAAAAAATAAAGGTGTGAAAAGTTCATGCTCTCTTGATTCCTAGGGACTTAAAGCCTAGTACCTTTGTATATCCTACCTTTAGCCAGGCCCCATTACAACCTTTAAAAGACCTTTTGATGTTGCAAACATGTTTTTGTGGGGACTTTGTTAGATGAAGATTAAATCCATGGAAGGTGCACTTGAAATGTAAATTTGAGTGAAAAGTTGAAAACCTTCACAAATTGAGCGAATGAGTGGATTACTATATGCCCTTGTGAGGAAGGCAATTGTTTGAATTTTGTGATCTCCCTTTTGTGTGTAACTTGGATCCTTTGCTTAGATTAATGAATGCATGATTGATTGAATTCTCATAGTTTAAAAGTAGATGAAATTGGGGATTGATTAATTAAAGTAAAGAAAGGGAAGGCATTGATTGAACATGAATTGATGGGATTGAATGAAATTTGGGGCAAGGGTGATTAAGTCCATTGAGCTTAACTAGTTTTGAGTCTTTCAAATTGTTAGTTTGCTTGGGGATAAGCAAAGTTTAAGTTTGGGGTATTTTGATAAACCTTTGGTTCAACTAGTTTTATGACTAGAAAGACCTCAATTTTGACACCAAATATGCGAGTTCATTCTTGTTTTAGCCTAAATTTGGCTTTAATTGTTCCCAAGCGACATTTTGACTCTTAGGAATAATTTCTAGTAATTTCTTCTTTTTTCTAGTCAAAATAAAGCAATTAATGCTACTTTTTATTTCAGGTTAAAAGTGAAGCTCTGGGAAACTTGGATTAAATGAAGAAAACAAGCAAACATGAATTTCCAAGGTCTTGACCCGCGAGACAGAGCTCGCCACGCGAGCCAGAACTGGTGTTGAGCATGAATTGAAGTCTTTCTGTCTCGCCCCACGAGACAGGACTCACCTCGCGAGCCAGATACAGTTTTATGAAGACTTTTCGGTCTCGCCCCGCGAGACATGCCTCGCCCCACGAGGATTCAAACTCAGAGTGGAACCAAATTTAAGTGCTCACCCCGCGAGCGACCGCAGAATCGGACTGTCGCGACCATCCCGTCCGGGAGCCACGAAAAGAAGGTAAAAACAGAGGAGTCGCCACCAATATTTTTTAATTGGAAAACCAAATTTATTTAAGGCAAACTGGTCTTTTTAAAAAGAGAAATGTCTGAGTTCGGGAGTCAGTTATGAGTAGGGAAGGTGTTAGCACCCTACATCGCCCGTTTAAAAAACGGTACCTCAAATTAGTTGTGTAAATTTTTAATAACCTTTTTTAAATTTATTTTACTTCGAAAATTATTTATAAAAAATAATTATTTTTCTTTTTATTTTTTATAAGCCTAAATGAGATTGAACGTGGTACATAAGTCCACAGGGAAACCTCAAATCTAAGGGATTGAACATGGCACCGTGTCCATAGAGCATCCCTAAATATCACAAGTTTAATTATTTTGATTAACTATTTGAAAATAAAAAAGACATTAAAAAAGGAAAATTTTAGTTTTGGCTTGACAGAATGATTGATTCTACTCCTATGTATTCCCGGGTGTGATGGGAAACTCAAAGCCACGTAGTTCTTTAATTTTTTTATTTTTATTTTTTAAAAAAGGAATTTTTAAATTTAGAAAAGATTTTTGATTAAGAGGCACGAAATTTTCCTTTTTAAAAAAGGAAATGATTTTTTTTCATTTTATTGATTTATTTTATTTTATTTTTGAAACGGATTTATTTATTTTATTTTAAAAGGTTTTTGATATATTTCATTTTTTTGTTTTTTATCTAAACTCTTAAGCGAGATAGAACATGGAAGATACATCCATAGAGCTATCTCGAATCTAAGGGATTGAGTGTGAAACCTCTCACAAAGCAATCTCATAATTATTTTTCAATTATTATTATTTATTTATTTTGCATTCTATTTATTTACTTTTAGATTTTCCAAAAAAAAAATGAAATAAATGAAAATACAAAAGCCCTTTTTATTCATTTATCAGCCCAAACCCAATTAAAATTTGGTGAAACCTTATTTGATTTGGGTCAACTAGCTAACTTATGTACCCATTAGCAATCCAATTTAAACAAAATAAAATAAACAAAATACAAGAATCAATAAACCAAATAAAATAAAATAAAGTAACCAAACTACAACATCAGATAACAAAGAAAGAGTGGGATTAGAATGGATGAGCCAAGACCAAAACCTTTCTTCTTCACCGGTGCACGAAACCAGAGCAAGGAACAACGGCAGCGGCGAGCTGGGACGAACCACGACACGGTTTCAGAGGAGGCGGCACACCAGCGGAGCTCGCGGCTGATCTGGACCTGTGCACGCGACTCAGGCCTGCGTCTTCGAAGGGAACGATGGTGGAGATCAGAGTTCGTGACGCGGTGGCTTGATACAGGATGATGGTGGGTCTGTTGCTTATGGTTGAGGTCGTGGTGGCGAGTGTGGTGCTAGGCAAGAGATGAGTGGCGTCGTACTGAGAAAGCGGCCGTGCAGGGATGCATCCGATGAGATGTGACGAGGCGGGGTGATCGGCGTGGAGGAGCTCCGCGACGGCGACGGCTGCTCGACGAGTTGGAATGGTGGTGGTTCGTGGCGGAGCACAGATCTGAGGCTCCTATATTTTTTTTTCGTGCAGGTTTTTAATCATAAATTTCCACTCTTCTTTCCCTCTTCTGTTATTGCCTTGTGTCCCCCCCCCCCCTGTTGTTTTTGTTCTCTATTTATAGAGGAAGATGAACTCTTCTCATTGACATTGGGACCTTGTAAGCTTGAGTGTTGCAGAGGTTACCATGCTCAGGTCCTTTCAATTTCTATTTATGTTTCTTCTTCCTCTGATCTAGGCATGAACCCTTCCCCAAGCTCTGAAAAATTACCCAAAATGGTGTTTGATGATTTGAGCCTTTTGGGAAAAAGTTAAAAACTTGGGAGCCCATTGGTTAAAGATTAAATCTGGAGCAGAAAGATCAAAATATGATATTGTGTATGTTGGGGAATGGGACATGTATGTTGGAGGAAGGAGGATATGGCAGATTCTGTCTTTATTTTTATTTTTTTTACAGCAAGAAAACAGATGTATTTATTTTTGTTTAAGTTGGCTTGGGCTTACTACCAAAAGTTAGCTAATGGGTCAAGATGAGATAGGTTGGATAATGGACTAAAAGACATCTTCAACAAAGAAATGAAATTGGCCTCATTAAAAACAATTTTTTTCTTTTTTTTTGGAGAGTTATTTATTTATTTATTTGCATTAATTTTTTTCAAAACATTAATTAATAGGAACCGAACAAAATTAGGTGTTCACACCTGCCCCTCTTTACTTATTTCTTATTAGATAAGAGGTGTAATCATAGTTAACCAATTATCGTTATAAGAAATTAGTAAAGACAAGAACTCCAATTTTGTTCGGGGTGTACTGATGTGCAAAGGACCTGTGACTACAATACGATTTCCTGTAAAGAACCTGCGGGTTAGATCGCCCGTTGAGTTATGCATAAAGAGCTTGCAGGGTGGATTGCCTGCTGAGCTTAAAAACAAAGATAAAGAGTTTACAGGGTGGATTACCCGTCAGAAGCTCGAACATAAAGATAAAAGAGCTTATGGGGTGGATTGCCCGTCGGAAGCTCGAACAGAAAGATAAATGAGCTTACGAGGTGGATTGCCCGTCAGAAGCTAGAACTGAAAGATAAAAGAACTTACGGGGTGGATTGTCCATCAAAAGCTCGAACAAAAAATAAAAGAGCTTACGGGGTGGATTACCCGTTAGAAGCTCGAACAAAAAAGTAAAAGAGCTTACGGGGTAAATTACCCGTCAAAAGCTCGAATAGAAAGATAAATGAGCTTACGAGGTGGATTGCCCGTCGGAAGTTCGACCAGAAAGATAAATGAGGTTACGTGGTGGATTGCCCGCCAGAAGCTCAGATAGAAAGATAGAGAGCTTACGGGGTGGATTGTCCATCAAAAGCTCGGACAGAAAGATAAAGAGCTTACGGGGTGGATTGTCAGTCAGAAGCTCGACAAGAAAGTTAACAGAGCTTACAGGGTAAATTACCCGTCAAAAGCTCGAACAGAAAGATAAATGGGCTTACGGGGTGGATTGCCCGTCAGAAGCTCGGACAGAAAGATAAAGAACTTACAGGATTATATAAACAAATGCAATACATGACTGTTGGTTTTGCTCATTTGACGGTATGATAATGCAAATACTCAAATAACTAAACTTTCAATTCACACAATGAATGCTGATGATGAAAACCCTTATTAAATTTGGGCACGATGCAAGAGATTCTTGATGAGAAATTATTTCTTCTTTACCGTTTTTTATTGTTGGATCATTGTCCCCTTAAAAATGTCGATCACAGTCAGTCTTGAGGAAGAAATAAAAGAAGGCCCATCTCATCGAGGAAAGATATCTTTCACTCTGGTTTTCTGATGGTAGACGTCTTTGATGATAATTATCCCAGTGGTTGATCTTTAATATTCTTTCCTTTTTCTTTAGTGCCCTTCATCAGGGAACCATCGTGCCCCCATGACCTTTTGAGGCTTTCCATGGAATTCTAACTGCTTAAAAAAAACACCAATACTTGTTTCACATTTTAGTATAGACTTATCATGATGAATGCATTCAATTGACAAAAAGTAAAATAGAAGGATAAGGATAAACAACAAAATTGGGAGTCAATGTCATTGTATCAGGATTTAACGGTGTACAAGGCAGATATTACAATGGAATATGGAATTACAAAACGTTATGGAGTAGAATCACATCTCTTCAAGTGACATCTCTCTCAATGACTAGTGTTAGTATCCCTCATACAGTCTTGGCTTCTCATCAATTGGCTTCGGATAATGTTGTTTGTCTTGTCTTCATGCATCTTGGACACTCATTGCCCCAGTTTATCAGCTTGACGACACTTCCTTTGTTATGTTTTTTTTTCCTTTTAACCCTAAATTTTGCCTAGACCGCCTTTTCAGGTTTTCAGTCTAGCAGGTTGCTCTAACTTTTTCCTAGGCCGTCTTTTCAGATTTTCAGTCTAGCGAGCCTTTTCTTTTCTTTTCTTTTATTTTCTTCTTCTTCTTCTTTTTTTTTTATTATTATATTTTTTTGGGAGTGCGTTCAAGCATAGTACTTTTTTACTGCATCTGAATTTACAGGGATCGGTAGATCTTCCCTATCCATCTTGGTGAGAATTAAAGCCCCTCCAGAGAAGGCCTTTTTCACAACGTAAGGTCCTTCGTAGTTCGGAGTCCACTTCCCTTGGTGATCCTTTTGGATTGGTAGAATCTTTTTAAGCACTAGGTCACCCTCCCAAAACTGTCGTGGGCGTACTTCTTCTCATAAGCTCTTATCAACCTTCTCTGGTACAATTGACCATGACACAGTATCGCCAATCTCTTCCTTTAAATGAGGTTCAACTGATCGAGTCGATCCTGAACCCATTCAGCTTCTTCCAATTCTGCTTCTTTCAGTACCCTTAATGAGGGGATCTCTACTTCAATCGGGAGTACCGCCTCCATCCCATAAACTAAAGAATACGGAGTTGCCCCTGTCGAGGTGCGAATAGAGGTACGATAGCCATGCAAAGCGAAAGGTAACATCTCGTGCCAGTCCTTTTATGTCACAACCATCTTTTGAACAATTTTCTTGATATTCTTATTAGCTGCCTCAACCGCTCTGTTCATCTTTGGGCGGTATGGGGAGGAATTGTGATGCTTTATCTTGAAGCTTTAGCACATCTCCTTCAACATATTGTTGTTAAGGTTGGTCGCATTATCAGTGATGATTTCACTCGGCAACCCATAATGACAAATTAAATCTCTTTTGACAAATTTGATCACGACATTCCTAGTCACATTGGCATATGATGCAGCTTCAACCTACTTTATGAAATAATCAATGGCCACAAGAATGAATCCATGCCCATTTGAAGTTTTTGGTTCGATTGGTCCGATAACATCCATTCCCCATATTGAGAACGGCCAGGGTGCGGACATGACATTCAGGGTAGTCGGCGACGCATGAACCTTATCAGCATATGTCTAGCACTTATGGCACCTCTTCGCATAATTAAAGCAATCAGCCTCCATTGTCAACCAGTAATGACATGTCCTCAAGATTTTCCTTGCCATTGTGTGACCATTCGCGTGAGTCCCAAACGATCCTTCATGTACATCCTCAATTATCCTTTTAGCCTCTTTTACATCAACGCATCTCAACAGTACCATGTCATGATTTCTTTTGTAGAGAAACCCATTGCAAGTCTTCTCAGGGTTCTTTTATCATTTTCCGAAGCACCTGGGGGGTATTCCCTTCTTTGCATGAAGCATTTGATGTCATGGTACCACGGCTCTTGATCAGGTTCTTCCTCTACCACTTGACAATATGCAAGATGATTACGACTTTCCATTTTGATGAGTGGCAGGTTTCTTTCATCGCTCACTTTGAACATTAAGGAAAAGGTAGATAGTGCATCGGCTAATTGGTTATCCTCTCAAGGAATATGATGAAATGTGACTTCGTCAAACTGTTCGATCAAACCTTTGATGTAATCATGATACAGGATTAACTTGGCATCTGGGGTTTCCCACTCCCCTTTTAGCTGGTGGATGACTAATGCAGAGTCTCCATATACCTTCAATATCCTTGCTTTTGATTCTATTGCTGCCAGGATCCCTAGTGCACAAGCTTCATATTCGGCTATATTGTTTGTGCAATCGAAGCAGAGCCTCACAGTGACAGGGAAATAATCATTTTCTGGTGAGATTAAGTTTTCCCCAATTCCATGTCCCAATGCATTAGAAGCTCTATCAAATAACAAAGTCCACTTTTCTTTTTCTGGTGATTGCTCGCGATCAAAAAAAGCCATTATATCTTCATCTGGGAAATCGCGTTGCATCGATCCATAATCTTCTACTGGCTAATTGGCTAGATATTATGCAAGGGCGCTACCTTTTATTGCTTTTTGGGAGACATAGACAATGTCGTAGTCCGATAGCAGGACTTGCCAGCGAGCAATTCTTCCAATCAGAGTAGGCTTATCAAAGATATACTTGGTTGGATCCATTTTGGACACCAACTAGGTAGTGTAACACAGCATGTAATGCCTCAAACGGCGAGCCGCCCATGCCAAAGAACAGCAAGTGCGTTCTAGCAATGAGTAGTTGGATTCACAACTGGTGAACTTCTTACTTAGATAATAGACGGCATGCTCCTTTCTTCCCGACTCATCGTGCTGCCCCAGTACACAACCCATAGATTCTTCTAACACAATTAAATACATGATGAGCGGTCTTCCCGGCACCGGGGGAACCAAGACTGGAGGTTCTTGCAGGTATTGTTTGATCTTCTCAAAGGCTTTTTGACAATCTTCATTCCATCTTACAGCCTGATTTTTGTGCAACAATTTAAAGATTCGTTCACAGGTCGCGGTTAATTTGGAGATGAACCTAGCAATCTAATTCAACCTTCCTAAAAACCCGCTAACTTCTTTCTCCGTTCGAGGTTCTGGCATGTCAATGATTGCTCGAACTTTTTCAGGATCGACCTCTATTCCTCTTTGACTAACTATGAAGCCCAGAAGCTTGCCTGAACCTTCTATCTTTGGGATCAAATGATTTCTCTCCTTGTGTGGGACCATCTTTGGGATAACGTTGTCCCCTCTCCTTGCCTTCCTCCATGTGTTCTAGCCTTTAGTATGAGAGATAATTTGCTTTCCTAACTCCTATGATCCAAATACCCGAACATCACTCCAAGCCAGTCTCACTGCCACCGCTATGTTCTTGACAACTTCACATTCTTGATATAAGAGAGAGATCCCACCTAAAACCTCTTCAGGCGGTTCATGTTGAGTCCATTTTAATTGTCGGATCACAAGTGTTGGAGAATACGACACACAACCCCTAGACCCCAGAAAAGGAACATTTGAGAAATTACCACAACTGAAAATGACTGTATTTCCTCTGTACCATGGACACATCCAATTAAAGGACTTTGAATAAATTTCATCGAAATCCTGTATCCATTTGTAGAGATTATTTGGCTTTATTTGCACACGGTGGAATCTCTTCAAGGGGTCATCTATCTTACCAATGTAATTGTGAGCATACATGTGGGTGACGATCCAGACATCCATGGCCGCATAATCTACCTTGTCTGGTACAAAGGGGAAAAGCACCAAACCATAGATGGTTAAAGCTAACACATGCTTGAAGACGGGCCAGTTTTGTTGTTGGGCCAATCCTCGGAGATGAACTTCAAGGAACCTCCGCTTCAAACCTCTAACAGTTCCCTTTTCCATTTTGTCTGATGGCTTCAATTTCACTCCTAACAGTTCTGCCACCTTCCTGTCACTAACATGTTGGCCATAGTAGCGATAGACACACAACTCCTTTGGAAGAGGTATCCTTAACATGTAAGCATATTCTTCTATATTTGGTGTCGTGTCCAAATTCGGCAAATCAAAGCACCTCAGATTCGGGTTCCAATATTGGGCCCATGCGCTCAAACCCCAAGCATCTACATGGGTGTGCAACAAGTCCAAGATTCTCCCGTACTTACTTACAAACTCTAAGCATACTTCTTTCGGCATTAACTGACTGATTTCTATCAAAGTTTTCACATCATTGATCTTCACATCAATTTTAATGTTCCTTCTTGAGATGACTGCATTGCTAGAGTGAGACACTTCCATTTCTTGCTATGTGGATGGCAATGGCGCTTCCTTCGCAAAATAAATCTGTTAGCAAAAAAGAAAAAAATAAATATATGGCAAAGAAAGGGTCCTTGTAGGGTTGTGAACCCAAAGGCTATAGGGTGTTTAAAACATTGCCCATTTTGTGGATCATTTGGACCTGAAGCGACATGGATTCGCTACCACCCTCATTGTTAATAAATAAATAAAAGAGATTAAAGAATATAGAGAGGTTGCATGCCTCCAATTGTCCTAAGAGGTAAGACTTATAAAGGTACCTATAGGGGCAACTTCCAGATTGGTTGGCGAGTAAGACAATCTATAAGTATAGATTTTAGGGTGGGTCTAGACTTCTAAAGGTCATGGTCCCCAGATTGGCCCTGCCCCTAAAGACAAGGTCCTAGTCCATGATCCTAGCCACAAGTAGGGATAAACCCTTCAGGATAGCTAGTCCATGAAGCTAGTAACAATCTGAGTGGTGAATCAATAAATATCAGGGTGGCACTAGTCCATCAATGACAATGTTGAGGCACCTCCTAATCCTTAAGCTTCCACAAGCTCGGGTATAAAGCTAAAAGTGTGTGAAATAAGTGTAAGTGATGTGTGTGTTGGAGGCATACAAACCTTTACAAGAACCTACTAAAACAACACCACCCAAACCTGCAAAAGGAACAAATAGCACAATAGTTTTCTATCCTAGGGTTGCCAAAACATATTCAAAGGCATATGAAGGCATATTTATAAAACAAATTAAACAAAAAAAAGTGGTAAGTCGAATAAATAAAATTTATTAAAAAGCACAATTAACTATGATAGGCCTGACTCTCCGAGGTCCCTAGTGGAGTCGCCAGTGGTCGCGACTGTCCCGTCTGGGAGCTTCGAAAAGAAGTTAAAGACAGAGGAGTCGCCACCAATATTTTTAAGTTGGAAAAACATTGGAAAGCCAAATTTATTTAAGTCAAACTGGTCTTTTTAAAAAGAGAGATGTCTGAGTTCAGGAGTCGGTTACGAGTAGGGAAGGTGTTAGCACCCTACATCGCCCGTTTAAAAAATGGTACATCAAATTAGTTGTGTAAATTTTTAATAACCTTTTTTAAATATTTATTTTACCCCAAAAATTATTTACAATAAAGAATTATTTTTATTTTTATTTTTATTTTTATTTTTGATAAGCCTAAATGAGATTGAACGTGGTACATAAGTCCACAGGGGAACCTCAAATCTAAGGGATTGAACATGGCACCGCGTCCATAGAGCATCCCTAAATATCACAAGTTTAATTATTTTGATTGACTATTTGAAAATAAAAAGACATTAAAAAAGGAAAATTTTAGTTTTGGCTTGACAGAATGATTGATTCTACTCCTACATATTCCCGGGTGCGACGGGAAACTCAAAGCCACGTAGTTCTTTAAAATAATGCTTGATTTGTTGGTTGATTTTAATTTTTTTGAAAATAATTTTCATTTTTTTATTTTTTTTAAAAAAGGGATTTTTAAATTTAGAAAAGATTTTTGATTAAAAGGCACGAAATTTTCCTTTTTAAAAAAGGAAATGATTTTTTTCATTTTTTGTATTTTTTTTATTTTATTTTTGAAAAGGATTTATTTATTTTATTTAAAAAGGTTTTTGATATATTTCATTTTTTTATTTTTTATCTAAACTCTTAAGCGAGATAGAACATGGCAGATACATCCACAGAGCTATCCCGAATCTAAGGGATTGAGTGTGAAACCTCTCACAATGCAATCCCATAATTATTTTTCAATTATTATTATTTATTTATTTTACATTCTATTTATTTACTTTTAGATTTTCCAAAAAAAATGAAATAAATGAAAATACAAAAGCCCTTTTTATTAATTTATCAGTCCAAACCCAATTAAAATTTGGTGAAACCTTATTTGGCTTCGGCCAACTAGCTAACTTATGTACCCATTAGCAATCCAATTTAAACAAAATAAAAATAAACAAAATAAAATAAAGTAACCAAACTACAACATCAGATAACAAAGAAAGAGTGGGATTAGAATGGATGAGCCAAGACCAAAACCTTTCTTCTTCACCGGTGCACAAAACCAGAGCAAGGAACAACGACAGCGGCGAGCTGGGACGAACCACAACACGGTTGCAGAGGAGGCGGCGCACCAGCGGAGCTCGCGGCTAATCTGGACCTGTGCACGCAACTCAGGCCCGCGTCTTCGAAGGTAACGATGGTGGAGATCAGAGTTCGTGACACGGCGGCTTGATACAGGACGATGGCGGGTCTGTGGCTTATAGTTGAGGTCGTGGTGGCGAGTGTGGTGATAGGCAAGAGACGAGCGGCATCGTACGGAGACAGCGACCGTGCAGCGATGTGTCTGGTGAGATGTGACGAGGCGGGGTGATCGGCGTGGAGGAGCTCCGCGACGGCGGCGAAACCAGAGAGTACGAACGGCGGCGGGTGCTCGGCGAGTTGGAATGGTGGTGGTTCATGGCGGAGCACAGATCTGAGGCTCCTATATTTTTTTTTTCGTGCATGTTTTTAATCAAAAATTTCCACTCTTCTTTCCCTCTTATGTTATTGTCTTGTGCCCCCCTCCCCCCTCCTTTGTGTTGTTTTTGTTCTCTATTTATAGAGGAAGATGAACTCTTCTCATTGACATTGGGACCTTGTAAGCTTGAGTATTGCAGAGGTTACCATGCTCAGGTCCTTTCAATTTCTATTTATGTTTCTTCTTCCTCTGATCTAGGCATGAACCCTTCCCCAATCTCTGAAAAATTATCCAAAATGGTGCTTGATGATTTGAGCCTTGTGGGAAAATGTTAAAAACTTGGGAGCCTGTTGGTTAAAGATTAAATCTGGAGTAGAAAGATAAAAATAAGATATTGTGTATGTTGGGGAATGGGACACTGTACGTTGGAGGAAGGAGGATATGGCATATTCTGTCTTTATTTTTTATTTTTTTTACAGCAAGAAAACAGATGTATTTATTTTTTTTTAAGTTGGCTTGGGCTTACTACCAAAAGTTAGCTAATGGGCCAAGATGAGATGGGTTGGATAATGGACTAAAAGACACCTTCAACAAAGAAATGAAATTGGGCTCATTAAAAACAATTTTTTTTTCTTTTTTTTTCGAAAGTTATTTATTTATTTATCTGCGTTAATTTTTTTTCAAAACATTAAATAAAAGGAACCGGACAAAATTAGGTGTTCACACAGACTTCTGTATAAAGCTTGTAGTGTTGCGAATTGAAGTATCTAATCCTAGTTTTTTGTTAGCTGTGTCTCGTTTCGGTTTATAGATAGTTTTATTGTTTATATTCATGTTTTCTGTTGAATTGATGATGTTGAAGCACGTTATGAGGAACTAATCCTCTTTCTAAGGAAGAGATGAAGCCGCTCTGAACGGCATAGTGATTTTGTGATGTTTTCTACTCACTAATTCTCAATTCTGATTCTTAATTCAGTTTTGTGTGTGTTGATCATATGAGCTCATGATTAACTAGTCAGGGGTGTTGAGTCCAACCGGAGATTCACGCTTTAGGACTTGAATTGAGAACACAAATTGAATATTGATAGAAATATAATAGTAGATTTGTGCAATCATTATAGGGAACCAAGAACTTAATGAATCTTGTATGTTTTTCATCATAGAGATATCGTTGATTTGCATGTTTAGGTATTTTCTCTTGTGCTCAACCGAGGCATTAGGATAATTTAGGGTTCCCGATTGGCATGTAATTGAACCTAGGGATAGAAAGTAATCACCTTTGATCTATGTTTAAAAGGGTTGGTGGAATCGTGACCTTAGATCTTCTCCATTCGTAATTCACTTAATATTGATAATTGCTCTTAGTTTAATTTGTTTCTAGCTTAATTCTTGATAATTGGTTACTACTTGAATTTACAACAACTCTATCTCTCTTGACTTGGTCAATCCTAACTACTTACCTTAAATATTGAATACAATTGGCCACCCAATCCCTGTGTTCGATTTCGGTAGTTTCTTACCGTGTTTTATTACTTGCTTCGATCTGGTACACTTGTCGGAGTCCCATCAAGTTCTCACACCAAGGACACAATCCATCCACTTGAACCCCTTTCGCACCAAGCTTGTCCCTAATAGGAAGCACCCCTCGACACACCCTCCAAAGAAAATTTTTAACTTTAGGAGAAACTTCAAGTTTCCACAAACTGGATCAATTACCATCAACCCTCAGCTGATCAATGTTCGTAAACTTGTTCGTACATAAATTATAAGAGGACTGCACACTATATTGACCTTTTTGATCCGGAAACCAAACCATTCTATCATACCTCACTGAGTCAAAAAGTGGAGTTTTCAACACTAACTCAGCATGTCTGCAACCAGCAGTCTATGCACTTCAGCTTCATTCCACGGTTTTTTGTCTCTGTGCATAAGATCAGACACCAACAAGTTATTATCATAACGCCTCACATCAAGAGGTTGAACCTGTTGACCCTCCTTTGCCCAGCAGTCTGAGAATACTTTAATGCCTTCACCTGAACCTATACACCACCTTATTCTTTCCTTAAGGATTGCCCTAGCCTCTTTAAGCTTCTCCAAACATAACTGGAGTTAGAACCTCTTTTTACCTCAAAAAAGTCATTTTTGGGTAGTATTTAACTTTGAAAATCTTGGCAACAAGTGTATTAGGTTGTGTCATAAGTCTCCACCCTTGCTTACCAAGTAGTGCAACGTTAAAAATATAGAGGTTCATAAAACTCATACCACCATCATGTTTACTCATTTTTAATTTATCCCACGACAACCACCTTATTCCTTTTCCTCTCTCACCTCCACTTACCCACCAAAAGGAGTTCATCATTTTTTGTATTTCATCCCCAAAAGAAGTGGGGATAAGGAAGCTGCTCATGAAATAGGCAGGGATCGCTTGAAGTACTGACTTAAGCACTAACAAGGAGCGGCTCCAAGCAGGCTTCTAGGTGGAGGGACACGTGAATGAACCGATAACACACCAGAACGAGATGGATATTGAGACTGTGTAGGTATGGGACAATACAGTTAAGAATGGCTTATAAGAATTTATTGGTACTACCTATACCTGTAACACCCCGTTTTTCTTAAATAAGCTTAATGTGTTTACATATGTTATATATATTTGATCTTTATGCATATGTGTATGTTAGAGGTAGTTTAGCCTTTGGGAGGGTCTTAATAGTGAATTCTGGTTTTCTGGGATCCGCCCGGCCTAAGTTTTTTGAGCCCGGCCAAAGAGTCTGCGCCCGACCTAAGTTTTCTGAGCCCGAACTAACGACGCTAACAGCAATTCATTTTGGAGCTTCTATTTCGGCCCAGTTGCACTCTAATTCATTTTAAATCTTTAAATCACGCCCTAAATCCCATTTTACATGACCCCAAAATCAGAAAACTGCCTCCCTCCTTCCTCTTTGAATCCTTATGGTTTTTCTCCCTAAAACTCTCTCTAGGGAACCCGTTATTGCACCGTTCTTCACCGCTTTTTGATAGGATAACATTGCTATGAATAGGGGTTCGTTGTGCTTGTTGTTTGGGACTTTAGAAAAGGTAAGATTCGTGCACAATGTCCCTTGTGTTCTTTCTCTCGTGTTCTTTTCCTTTTCCTTTTGATTTCTTGATCTTAGAGTTGAACCAAAGTGTCTCTTTGTCGTTCTTGAGGTTGTAGACAAGCACTAGTGAGACGGGACCCTAGTGGATCTTCTTTCTCTCTTTTGAATCGTGATCTCTATTCCAGGTATGGAGAGAAGGGCTAGTATGAACATGTAGGATATGGAGTGGCGTAAGATGAAGGGTTAACCCATGACCCTGGTGTGTGATTAAATGCCTAAATGATTGTTTGCTTGATAACATGTTTATATTTGCCTATTTGATATATGTATGTTTAAATGTTTATGTTTGACGTGTTTAGACTTGTTACTATGATGATGATGTTGATATGTTTGATGAATGCCATGAGTGAATGTTCATGATGATTAAATGCTATGATGATGATGTTGTTTTTATGATCATGCTGCCATGATAACGATGATGATGTTGTGCTCTTAAAGAGTGTTGATTGTTGAGGATGATAATGCCAACAATGATGTTAATAAGTCTCTACTTAATTAATAGGTCTTATTAATGATGTTGAAGATGTTAAAATACGTTAAAAATGATAAATGAGATTTAAGGGATGTTGTCCCAGTTGCTCATAAGACATGAATATAGTATGATAGACAAGGTTTAGGGATGTTCAAGTGTCTTTTTTACTTATTGGGTCATGCTAACGAGTGCCCTTAGGGCATTCTTTAAGGAATCATCAGAAGCAAGTTTTCATTGGGAAACTAAGTATTTAATTTCTTCAAACATTAAATACACCAATTCCCAATACAAACTTTCTTTTCTTGGTTCCTTAACGAGTGCCCTAAGGGCACTCATTAGCATTTCCCTTATTTAATAGTGGACAAAAGATAGTCTTCATTTTAATTTGGGAGTTTGAGAAAAAATAATTATTGATATTTTAACACATTCTTTTATATTAATTCTCTATATCTACTCTCACTTATCATATTTTTTTTGCTTGAATCGGCTACAAATAAATTGTAGCTAATTATTTTTCAAATTTACTTAGATGATTTCTTATTTTTCATGTTTACTCAATCAAATATATATATATATATATATATATATATATGTTATGCTTCAAATCTTTTAGAAAAATATAATTTTAAGACATTAATATTTATTCTAAATAGCCTCTTCAAATCTTTTAGAAAAATATAATTTTAAGACATTAATATTTATTCTAAATAGCCTCATATATGTCATTCCAACAAAAATATTAAAGAGAATGAGGGACATAAAAGTATGAAAAACAATGTTTAAGTATAAGTAATACTATAATCTCAAAAATAATAGTATATGTATATAATAGGTCGGTTTGGATTGGCTTGGATTGGATTTCCCTAGAGGATCCAAAATACGATCCAATCCAATATAAAAAAAGTGTTTTTTCGGTTTTCTGTTATTTCGGTTTTCGACCTATCAATGATGACCCAGATCGCATCATGCTTCTTAGGAGTTCGTGGTAATCCGACCACAAAATCCATGGTTATACTATCCCATTTCCACTCTGCGATATCTAAAGATTGTAATAATCATGCTGGCTTCTGATATTCAATCTTAGCTATCTGACACACCAGACAAGATAAGATATACTCCGCTACTTCTTTCTTCATCCTTGTCCACCAAAACATTTTCTTCAAATCCTGATACATCTTTGTGGATCCAGGATGGAAACTCAACTTACTCTTTTGTGCCTCCTCTAAAATCATCTTCCTAAGTTCTGCATCCTCTGGCACACATATTTTATCTCTAAACCTTAACACACCATCTATTCCTCTACTAAACTCAGAAATTTTACCTTCATTGATTCCTCTACTTACTTCCTGGGGGTATAGATCTTGAACTTTTTAATCTTAAAGATCTTTCATAAAATCACTATTAATGTTGATCATACTTAAGCAAATCTTATTCTCAACCAATTCCATTCCTAAGTTCAAATCCCTGAACTGTTCAAGCAATTCTAACTCCTTAACCATCATCCCAGACACGTGCAAGCACTTCCTGCTTAAAGCATTCGCTACCACATATACCTTCCCAGGATGGTACAGTAATTCAAAATCATAATATTTGATAAACTCCATCCACTTTTGCTGCCTCATATTCAATTCTTTTTTATCGAATAGATATTTCAGGCTCTTATGGTCATTGAAGACATTAACTTTGCTCTATACAAAAAGTGTCGCCATATCGTTAATGCGAACACTATTGCTGTTAACTCCAAATCATGAGTCGGATAATTTTTCTCGTGAATTCTCAACTGTCGGGAAGCATAAGCCATAACTCTTCCCTCTTGCATCAGGACACGGCCTAAACCTTGGTATGACGTATCACAGTATACATCAGACTGTCCTAGTGGGTCTGGTAAGATCATCACAGGTGATGTAGTCAACCTGTCCTTCAGCTTTTGAAAACTTTGTTCACACTTGTCCGTCCATACAAAAGCTATATTTTTCCTCGTTAACTGCGTCATAGGCAATACAATCTTCGAGAATCCCTCTATGAACCTCCGATAATATCCAGGTAGTCCTAGGAAACTCGGTTCTTCACTTACTGAATTAGGTCGTTCCCACTTATGAACTGCCTCAACCTTAGATGGATCTACAGCTATTCCTTCTTTATTAATCACATGACCTAGGAATTGTACTTCCTCCACCCAAAACTCACACTTGGAAAGTTTGGCATAAAGCTGCCTATCCTTCAAAACTCGTAACACCAATCTCAAATGTTCCTCGTGCTCTTCCCGCGTACTAGAATAGATAAGAATATCGTTGATGAACACAACTGTTGGAACCCAAGTGGTTCTGGTTTATTTAATCTCTAGGTTTTGATGTTAACAAAAGGATTAAATTACCTTGGTAAAGTGTTAGTTGAGATCTAACAAGTGAGTTCAGTTTATGCAGGAATATCCAAAATAACATAAGGTATACAGTCTTGGACTCTTGCAAAGAATTAACCGTCCAAAGGTTACTTAAACTGTTTATATTTTAATCGTTAAATAGATGGCTAACTAAAATTCAGTAGACGTCCATAGTAGTCACGTCAGCAGACGAGTGCTCTCCTTGAAACTCAAGTATACATCCATAGTGTCTAACTAAAATTCAGTAGAAGTCCATAGTGTCACGTCATTAGACAGAATTTCTCTAAGGACCTAGCAAGTCCAAAGACTTGTGTGGACGAGCGCTTCTACCACATCACTGGACGAGCATAATAAAATCTTGTGTAGACGCATTCTAAAACTGAGTGCTTGTAGACGGTTCTACATCTTCTCTATCTTTACTACCTTGAATATGATTTAATGCAATCTGGACCACATTGAAATTAATTCAAATGATTGATATTTATTTTAGTGGAATATATGTTCTTTATAATTGTTTTATCTTGTTAATGCCTTGTTCCTTTGTGAGAAAATTCATAGTACTATCAAGGAAATACAAAAAGAAAATAGTACAATTGGAATTGCAAAACGATCTATACAATGACAACTTTATTGCTGGACAAAAGCTGGGTTATATACAAAGGAGGAAATAAAGTTTTTAAGGTACAATTGCTCAGGACAGTCAGCCTCCATTTTGTGATTTTCTGATAACCAAGGATGCTTTTCAACACGGCCAAAATCAAGCTATCAGTCTCAACGGATATCATGCATTTAATGTTATATCTATAATGGGACTATTCAAGTAACCATTGAAGATTTACAAGAGAAGTTGAAGACCACTATATATAGAAGGTCTCAAGCACTGAAGAATAAATTTTGCCATTTGAACAATTACAAGATATTCAAAGCTCATATTCTCGTTGTAAAGCAAAAGTCCGTAATTCTTAAGGTTGAATATTTGTAAAAATATTCAGTAGATCTTAAACCTTCATACCCTCACATATAGTGAGTTAGAAAGATCTCAGAAAAATCCCTGTGATTGTATTAGAGCCTGAAGAGGCTTCGCAAGAAAGCAATACTTGTAGCCTGGAGAGGTGTACAATACTTGCTGTAGAAACTGTTTGGAAATAGTGGAGAAAATCCTTCAAGTAGAAGGGACTGGACGTAGCTCTTGGTTGGAAGAGAGTGAACCAGGATAAAATACCTGAGTGAATTTTCTATCCCTTATCTTTTACAGTTTTATTTATTTATACCAACCGTGGGATTTGATTTTGGTTTTGTTAATCTTTTAAAAAGGATTTCTTGTGTGCTTAATCATTTTATCTTCTGCTTGTGAAAAGGTTTCTCAAAAAGGGTTTTTGCGAAAATAATTAACAAACACAATTCATCCCCCCTTCTTGTGTTTTCCTGTGCCAACTTCATTTGGTATCAGAGCTCAGCCTTGACAGGGTTGAGCATCTAACAAGTGCTAAGGCAGTACGATCCTACAATCATGGATGCAGAAGGACAAGCTATCAACAGACCCTCTCTTTGATGGAACTGATTATGATTATTGGAAAAAGAGGATGATGGCATTCTTGTATGCACAAAATGCTGACATCTGGGAACTGACGCACTAAGCCAAGGAGTGAAGCTGGACCTGCAGTACCTGGAGCTGAATGGACTCAAGGGCATAAAAGTCAACATCAACTGAACTTGAAAGTTAAGCACTATCTCATGTGTGCTATCACCAGATCTGAGCATGACAAGGTTCATAGTTGCAACATAGCTAAATAAATCTGGGATACTCTTGCACTAGCTCATGAAGGTTCCTCACAAGTGAAGGAATCAAAGATAAGCACGATGGTTCACCAGTATGAGCTATTCAAGATGGTTGATCGTGAAACTATAGACCAGATGTTTGGAAGATTCCAAACAATCACCAACAGTCTCAGGTCTCTTAGAAAGGTCTAAGTGAATAGAGATCATGTGAGAAAAATTTTGAGAAGTCTCTCAAAGCAGTGGAGACCTAAGGTAACTGCTATCCAGGAATCAAAGAATCTGAATACTCTTTCTCTGGAAGAACTTCTGGGGTCATTAAAAGTTCATGAACTTGAACTTAATGAAGAGGAAAACTCCAAAAAAATGAAAGTCCATTGCCTTAAAGGCCAAGAAAGCTAGTTCCTCAAAGGTGCTTAAAGTTGCTGAGTCCTCAGATGAAGCTGATATATTAAATAATGAAGATGACTCAGATGAGGATGAACTATCTTTCATCTCCAGAAAAATCCGACACATGTGGAGAAAGAAATGTGGATTCAGAAGGAAGCAGCTCAACAAAAAATTCTCCAAGGAGAAGTCAGGTTCCAAGGAGAAAGACCCACCATGTGCTTTGAATGTAAGAAACCAGGACACTTCAAAGCTGACTACCCAAAGCTGAAGGAGAAAAAGAAATTCTTCAGAAAGAATAAAGGCTTGATGGCTACATGGGAGGATCTTGACCTGTCTTCTTCAGATGAAGAAGATGAAGCAAGGGAAGAAGCAAACATTTGCTTCATGGCTGACACTGCATCAGAAAGTGAATTCACTGATGTTGAGGTGATGGACTCTGATCCATCTACTCTTCAAACTGTTTTTGATGAATTGATGCATGAATCATGCATACTGTCTAAAGAGTATAAGAGTCTCACAAAGAAGTTTATTAAACTCTCTAAAGATTATGATAAGGTCTGCACAGTGAATCAAAACCTTAAGGATGAGAATGAAACATTAAAGTCAAACAATATTAGTCTGGCTGACAAGACGAAGTGTAAGTCTAATAGCTCTTGTGAAGTTGAACAACTGAAATAAGATGTGACATACTTGACAGACCCTCTGTCCAAACTGCAAGTAGCTCAGATAAATTAAACCTTATATTAAGATATTCTAGATCACCACGTGACAAATCTGGCATTAGTTATGATAAAGAGAAGCAAGATGCATCTGTGAATAAACTAAGAGTTCATACACAATATAAGGCTTTTAAAGTCCGACCACAGCAAACTGAGTCAAAACCAAGCCCTTCCAATACTTACAGCAAAGTATGTGGAAAAAGTGGGCATGTGTCATCTAAATGCATACATAACAAGCATGCAAAGCATTCACGACCTATGATCACCAACAAGAAAGGACCCAAGTCAATTTGGGTACCTAAAGATAAGATAATCCATGTTGCAGATCTATTTAACAACACAAAAGAAACAGAAGTCCTGGTACTTGGACAGTGGGTGCTCACGACACATGACATAAGAAAGGTGTATGTTCCAAGATCTTAGACCCAAAGATGGTGGCTGGGTCACTTTTGGAGGAAACCAAAAAATAAAAATCATTGGTATAGGTAAAATTGGTAAACATCCTTTTCCCTCCATTGATAATGTTCTATTAGTAAATGGTCTTAAACACAATCTGCTTAGCATTAGTCAATTATGTGATAGTGGGTTTGCTGTTTCTTTTGATAAGAATATGTGTAATCTCAAGAAAGCTGATGGATCACTCCTATTCACTGCCCAGAGGCAAAACAGTCCGTATAAGATTGACTTAAAGGACCTCTCAAATCAAAGTGTCTCATGACTAGTGTCCATTGAGGATGAACGATGGATTTGGCACAAAAGGTTGGGTCATGCAAGTTTGAGATTAATCTCAAAACTGAAAAAGCATAACCTTGTAAGAAGTCTACCAAACCTTAGTTTCAAATCTGATGCTCTCTGTGATGCATGTCAGAAGGGAAAACAAGTCAAAGGTTCTTTTGAATCTAAGAATGTTGTTAGTACCAACAGACCACTAGAACTGCTACACCTTGATCTCTTTGGTCCAACAAGGACTGCCTCTGTCGGTGGTAAGAAATATGGTCTTGTCATAGTAGACGACTACACTAGATGGACATAGGTTATGTTCCTTACTCACAAGGATGAGTCATTCAAGG
Organism: Sophora flavescens; assembly: GCA_030762895.1. NCBI lineage: Eukaryota > Viridiplantae > Streptophyta > Magnoliopsida > Fabales > Fabaceae > Sophora > Sophora flavescens. The sequence continues at coordinate 47,812,926 of CM061066.1, read as the reverse complement.
TCTTTTCTGTATTCTGCAAACATGTACAAAATGAAAAAGGCATGTGTATAACTTCAATTAGAAGTGATCATGGGAGAGAATTTGTCAATGAGCTATTCCAAGAGTTTTGTGAAGAAGGTGGTATTCAACACAACTTCTCAATACCAAGAACACCACATCAAAATGGTATGGTAGAGAGAAAGAACATATCTCTTCAAGAGATGGCTAGGACTATTCTCAATGACAATTCTGTCCCTAAGCACTTCTGGGCTGAAGTTATGAACACTGCCTGCTACATTCAGAACAGAATATACATTAGAGCTATTCTGAATAAGAATCCTTATGAATTGTGGAAAGGTAGAAAACCCAACATTTCGTACTTTCACCCTTTCCGATGTAAATGTTACATTTTGAATACAAAAGATCAGCTTGGTAAATTTTATGCTAAGATAGATAATGGAATTCTACTAGGATTTTCTGAAACTTTAAAAGGTTTTAGAGTTTATAATTCTAGAACTTTAGTTGTAGAAGAATGTATTCATGTAAAATTTAATGACAAACAGCCTGATAAGAGACTATCAGAGCTAGATGAAGCTTTTGCAGATCTTGATCTAAATATCTCAGGAGAGAAACCACAAGATTGATATCCAAGTAGACGACACTTCTCAACAACAACCAGAAACGTCTACCTCTCAACAGGAAAATGCTCAGAAATCTTGGTATTTCGGAAACTACCATCCTCAAGATTAAATCATTGGTGACCCCAATGACAAGCTAAGAACTAGGTCAACCTTCAGAGAACAAAGTGATTCTGCTCGTCTCTGAATGTGAACCAAAGACAGTGGACGAAGCTCTACTGGACGAAGGATGGATTCTAGCCATGCAAGAAGAGCTTAATCGGTTTGAGAGAAGTGAAGTCTAGACTCTTGTACCCCTTCCTGAAGACAGGTCAGCCATTGGAACAAAGTGGGTCTATAGAAACAAGCTTGATGAAGATGGTAAGGTTGTGAGAAACATGGCAAGACTTGTTGCTCAAGGTTACTCTCAAGAAGGTATAGACTACACTGAAACTTTTGCACTGGTTGCTAGGCTAGAAGCTATAAGAATTTTAATATCATTTGCTGCACATCATAGCTTTATGCTTTTTCAAATGGATTTTAAAATTGCCTTTTTAAATGGCTTTATAAATGAAGAAGTATATGTCATGTAACCTCCTGGCTTTGAAAGCACAAATCACCCTGAACGTGTTTATAAGCTTCAGAAAGCACTGTATGGACTTAAACAAGCTCCTAGAGCTTGGTAGGATAGGTTAAGTTCGTTTCTAATGGAAATTGGTTTTAAAAGAGGAAAAGTAGACACAACTCTATTTAGAAAATATATTAAGTCAGATTTCATTATAGTACAGATTTATGTTGATGATATCATTTTCGGTGCTACTAATGAATCTCTGTGCAAGGAAATTTCTAAGTTAATGAAGAAGGAATTTGAAATGAGCATGATGGGAGAACCCAAATTCTTCCTTGGACTTCAAGTTAAACAGTCTATGGACGAGGTGTACATCCATCAGACTAAGTACACAAAGGAACTTCTAAAGAGGTTTAAGATGGATGATTGCAAACCAATGAATACTCCTATGCATCCCACTTCAATACTGAACAAAGATGATAAAGACAAAAAGGTAGACCAAAAGGTATATAGAGGTATGATAAGATCTCTTTTATATCTAACTGCGTCTAGGCCTGATATAATGTTCAGTGTTTGCTTATGTGCTCGTTTTCAATATGATCCTAAAGAGTCTCATCTCTCAGCAGTTAAGAGAATATTTAGATATTTAAAAGGTACTACTAATCTGGCCTTGTGCTTTAAGAAAAATGATGATTACAGATTAGTTGGTTTTTGTGATGCTGACTATGCTGGAGATAGAATTGAAAGAAAAAGCACCAGTGGAGGATGCCACTTCATTGGAGCTAACCTAGTATCATGGTCAAGCAAAAGGCAAAGTAACATTGCTCTATCAACTGCGGAAGCAGAGTACATATCAGCTGCAAGTTGTTGCTCACAACTTCTATGGATCAAACATTAATTGGAGGACTACAATGTATTTGTAAGTAGTATTCCACTTATGTGTGATAAAACCGCTGCAATCAATTTATCTAAGAATCCAATATTGCATTCTAGAGCTAAGCATATAGAAATCAAACATCATTTTATTAGGGATTGTGTCCAAAACGGTGTGTTTGATGTTCAATTTGTAGATACTGACCACCAATGGGCAGATATATTCACTAAACCTCTTGCTAAGGACAGATTTATCTTAATAAGAAAGCATTTGAATATGTTGTATGTGGATTTAGCTAGTATATTTATTGTTAATTTGGTAGTCTATTACATGTTTTCTCTGCATGTCCACTAGTCATGACGTCCAGAGCACGTGAAATCTACGCGTCCACTACATATGTCTTTACGCGTCCACTCTTAGTCTTGTGTGGACTCGTCTTTGCACACATTTATTGTTTATATTAATTTGTCCTTGAACACATTTATATAAAATGCTTCTTTTACTTTGCTAAGTCAGTTACCTTCATCAATCCCATCATAACTTTTTACAGTCCCAATTTACCAATGTCGTTTTACCCTTAATGACATGACTTGTCATTTTTTTTGGAAACTGTTGTTTTTCAGAAATCCTTAAAAGTAACCTCTTTCCCTCTAAAAAACTTTTCTCGTCTCTTCATCTCTATCAACCTCTCTCTCTGAAACTTTCGAACTCTCTATCTCCCTTGTTCCTCCAAACCTTAACTCATCTTACTCAACAATGGCTTCAACCTCTGCTCTCATGCCTGCTTTTGCAGCTGACACTATGTCCATATCTGTGGAACGTCACTTCAATTTTGGAATTCTACAAGAGTACAATCTGGATGTGAGTAAGTTCATTAACGCTGCTGGATGGGATGGAATCTTTCTGGAAAAGGTCTCAGTGTATCCAGATTTGATAAGGGAATTCTGGAAAAGACCAAAGATTTCTAGAACAGAAGTTATTGGGTTTGTGCTGGGAAGGAAAGTGATAGTGTCCGAGAAAACCCTCTCTGATGTGATTGCATGTGCTCAAGAAGGTTTGATCTTCACAGGGAACTGAGAAGAAGACCTAGGTGGTTCAGAGACAATTACTGTCACCCTAATGAGGCAAGACAGTGTAAGAGCTCATTCTTGGAAATCCTGAGATGAAAGATCACATCAGGATTCTTCACCAAATCCTGAACAAGGTGGTGCTGCATAAGATTGGCTCTAAGGACAACTTATCAGCTCTTCACAAGTTTTGTCTTTGCCATCTAGTTTTTGAAACAAAGATTAACTTACCCTGGATCCTATTTCATCGCTTCAAAGATGCCATTACCAACAAAGAATCTGCTTCTCACATTACCTTCACTCATCTTCTGTCAAAAATTTTCAAGCAGCAAGGCGTGTACGATGTTCTGAGTGCAAAGCCTAAGGATGAACAAGAAAGACTCCTTCGTGAGAAAGGATTGCAAGCTGTTGATTTTGGCAGAGTTAATCTCAGTGGCATGCAACTTAGCACATACAAGCAAGTGGAGTTGGCCAAGCTTGAGTAGTAAATGAAGATTAAAGAAGAATCACTTGAGGCCAACGATGTTGCAATCCTTGGTCTAAAGAAAGGAACTAAGAGGAAGACTGTTACTGTGAGGCAACCTGTCCTTAAGAGGACTACTAGAGGATCTGTCTATAAGACTCAATGATTAGTGATTTTGATATATGACAAAGACAATTTAATGTGTGTGCAAGTGTTTTAGTGTCAAATTGCAAAGACGGGTATCAAGTAGTGATCAACAAGTTCTATGAGCAATTAAAGGAGAATATTCAAGGAAGAACTTGAAGAAATCAAAAGAGCTACATGGAGGAATCAAATAGCAAAGAAAAATATCAAGGAATCATCAAGATAAGAGCTTAAAGGAGAAATTAGATTTAAGTCTTAGATGATTTGTAAGAGATGCAATCTCTTATTCACAAATAGCTTATTTGAAAAGATGCATGAAGAAAATCAATTTTCATAACCTGCATTAAAAGGAATAAGTTTTCGTTAATGAAAATGTTTTTTGGAAATAAGAAACGCTCGTCCAACACAAGTGATAGAAGCGCTCGTCCAACACTGAAGTAAAAGAAGCGCTCGTCCAACACAAGTGACAGAAGCGCTCATCCACTAAAGTGATACAAGCGCTCGTCCACTAAAGTGACAGAAGTGCTCGTCCACTAAAAATACAGAAGTGCTCCGTCCAATGACGTGGCATATGGAGCTCGTCTACTAAATGGAGCTCGTCCAATTACAATGTGTTTGCTGACGTGGCTACATGGACGCGCTTAATTTTAAGATGGACGCGAATGCTATAAGAACCGATGTAGAATCGTATTTCAAGAACCAAGAATCAAGAAAACAGATTCTGTTATCAGACCCAAATCTGTTTTAATTGATCCCAACGACTATAACTTGTTTTCTATATAAAGAGGGATCAAATAAACACTTTTACGAATAATCGATCACAGATCAGAATTACACAAAATCATTTTGAGAAATCAATTGTGAAAAACATTCATCATCTTTCTTGAGCTTATTGTGAAAAGAGTGTTTCAATACTCATAAGCGCTTCGATTTGTTTATCTGACTATTGAGAGTTAGGAATCAATTTTTTTTTTACTTTTTGATTGTAAAGAGAGAGGGAGTCTCTCTGAGTGATTAGGGTGAGGTATCCCTAAGGAAGAACATTGAGGCTCTTCACAAGAGTGTGGTATCTCGAGGTGAAGGAGTGCTCTGTGATGTAAAGTTTTTCAAGCTATCTGGCTAAAGCTTGTTATGTTAGTGTGTGAAAACCCACAGATGGAGTGGGGACTGGATGTAGGTCACAGTGGTGGTGACTGAACCAGGATAAATCTGGTTGTGTGGTATCTCTAAACTCGGACTCTTTAATTTCTATTTATGTTCAAGAACCTGTGATTTTGATGTTTAAAGTTCAATATAATTTCTGTTCTTGATCTGTATAAACTGTATTGAAACCTGAGTCTGATTGTAATCAAGTCTGTGTTATCTGCGTTCAAAACTGAGTTGATTAATTTCTGTTTCTTAATCACTGAAACTGAAACCTGCAAGTTTGTTCTTGACTGTTAATGCTTGTATCTGAAACTTGCATAACTTGTTCTTAATCTTTAAAGGCTTAATCAGTTTCTGTATTTTGTTATTATTGAGTTTTGAACCCGAACCTATACTGAATTAATCTTTCTAAATTAATCTTTCTTATCTTCATCATCTTCCAATTCAAGATTTTATATAAACCCTTCATTGTTTTTGTAAAAGATCCTGAGGCCACAAATCTAAAAACTAAAGTTTTGTGAAAAGTTTTTAAGAGGGAAATATTTTAAGAAAACTCAATTCACCCCCCACCCACCCCCTCTTGAGTCGTTAAAGCCAAAACAACACTGTTCTCTCTGTATCTTCTGGTGCTACTATTTCACCTGCACCAAAAACGACAAGGAAAGTAATCATTTCTGAAGAAGATGACGATGATGAACAGTCTATCGCTGCCATTTTAGAAAAATAAACTGTAGCTGCTGCTGCTGTTGCTGGTCCTATTGCCAAGAAGAATAGGCAACCAACAAAGAGGGCTAGAACAACTATGGCTTCTGAGGTAATAATCTCTGCTGATGACCCTGTTAGGTTAGCAGTAGATGAATTAGTGTCCAATTTGGGAACTCATGCTGATAATATCTCTGCTCCACATGATGTGGATGATATTTATGTCCCTAACACAAATAATTTCTCACCACTAACACAAATAGACAATAGCATTACCCTTGGAGCTCCCTTTCCTAAACCATTGAAAACCTTGTTTCCACCCATAATTCCCTCTTCCACTCTCTATAATGGCAAATCTGAAAACTGGGCCAAAGTACGGAGAGAATGGAAAATACTATTCCACACCATTACACAAGAACCAGAACATATTCTAACTATGTGGTATCCCCTGGCTGAATATGAGTATGAACCCCTCAACATCTATCCATACTGGGTCAACCCTGAACCCCACACTCCAACTGGCCCATTCCCTTCCCAAATGTTTAATGAACATGGACCTCTCCTCACCCACCTTCCCCAACAGAGATTCCCTACCAGAAAAATCTACCTCAATCTAGTGAAACTTCCACCCCTTAAACCATTCACTGATGGAGTAGAGAGAGTTATAATATCTGACTGGCATACTGATCCCAGCAAGAAGGATCTTGGGAGTGTTCTCGAGAAAAGAGCCAGATCCTTCAGGCAAATTCCTTTTGTGATGGATAAGGCCACCAAATGGATGACTTTCAAACATCCAAGAGTATATGGAGCTGCTGTTGATCAGTTTGTGGACACTCTCATGTATGAGATTCTGAAATGGGAATTCAACCACTTCAGAGCAGATAGAGCCGCACGGTTTGTCCCTCCAACCTGGTTAAAACACTTTACTTTCACAAATGTTGGAGTCGAGACCTACAAGATTTGTCCTAAATTGTCAATGATCGATCTAAACAAGGACAAGGATCGGAAGCATCCAAGGCACAAAGGAAAGATGCCAGTAGTTGAAGACATTATGCTAGATCTCAGTTCTGAACCCTTTGACCACTCACAGATGGATTACATTCAATCTTTGCCAATTGAGACGGTCATTGAGGCTAACTATGCAGGAGCTTTCTGGCAATCCCACTTAATTCACTGCACCAGAAAAGCCTCCACTTATGGCCTGACTGCTGAAGATAAGAAGAAAACTCCAAAATTCAGAGGTGGATGTGGACTCTCTCGTGTCAGATATTTGATCTTTAAGGATCTTTGAGGTCTGCCAATAACTAGTCATGATGTCGAAATTTCCAATCCTATTCATTGGGCAAATGATGTCCATGAACCAATTCTACAATATGCCTTTACCTCAGCCTCAGCCTCATCCTCTAAACATACAACAGAAGAAATAATTGTAGAAGACCCTGAGCTGAATGTTAAAATCTTTTCAAAACCTGCTTCTGAACCTTCAACTACTTTAGCTGATGCTGTTGTTGTTGCTACTGTTGAGCCAACTCTCACAGAGCAGTCTGATGAGGTCTATGCTTCTAAGCAAGGTGCTGAGTCTACTAAGACATCATCTCAACCATTAGCTCTTGCTATGGTTCATCCACCAGCCCAAGCTCAAGACACTGTCTCAGACACTGTTGAGAGCTCAAGACAATTATCCTTGCCATCAAATCGTGAGGACATCATTGGAAGAATTGTTGATGATAAGGTTGGTAAGATAGTTGTAGAGAAGACAGAGCAGATGGCACAACAGATTGAAGAAAGGGTACAGAAGCAAGTTCAAGATACCTTGTCCCCTAAGAATGCAATGGTGACTCAGATGCTAGCTTTATTAATGGATTTTCAGAAAAGCCAAAATCCGAATCTAAACCAACCCCTTCCACCACCTCCTTCTACCTAAATCTTTTCTTTCTTATCTTATCTGTTTTGCTGACTATGATGGTCCACTCCTTTTACCTTTTTGTCTGATGACAAAAAAGGGGGAGAAAGGAAAGAGATTAAATTTTATACAAAGCTTTTTGCCATGACTTCTTATGCCTAAATTTTGTCTAAAGTAAATTATGCTCTGATACTGGTTTGATCTGTTTATTCACAAATGTTTGATAGGCTTCTATCTTGGTCTGATAACTTATATTATAGTTTTATATGCCTTAACTACTTTGATCTGTTGAATGCTATGTCTTGGGGGGAGCCTTGCAAACTGTCTTAGACTTTGCTATTTAAATTTAATCAGTTTTTGTCATCATAAAAAAGGGGAAGATTTTTGGAACCCAAGTTGTTCTGGTTTATTTAATCTCTAGGTTTTAATGTTAACAAAAGGATTAAATTTGTTTGGCAAAGTGTTAGTTGAGATCTAACAAGTAAGTTCAGTTTATGCGAGAATATCCAAAATAACATTAGGTATACAATGCTTGGACTCTTGCAAAGAATTACCCGTCCAAAGGTTATTTAAATTGTCTATATTTTAATCGTTAAATAGATGGCTAACTAAAATTCAATATACGTCCATAGTAGCCACGTCAGCAGACGAGTGCTCTCCTTGAAACTCAAGTATACATCCATAGTGCCTAACTAAAATTCAGTAGACGTCCATAGTGCCACGTCATTGGACGGAGTTTCTCTAAGGACTTAGCAAGTCCGAAGACTTGTGTGGACGAGCGCTTCTACCACATCAGTGGACGAGCAGAATAAAATCTTGTGTAGACGCGTTCTAAAACTGACTGCCGGTAGATGGTTCTACATCTTCTATATCTTTACTACCTTGAATATGATTTAATACAATCTAGACCACATTGAAATTAATTCAAATGATTGATATTTATTTCAGTGGAATATATGTTCTTTATAATTGTTTTATATGGTTAATGCCTTATTTCTTTGTGAGAAAATTCATAATACTACCAAGGAAGTACAAAAAGGAAATAGTACAATTGGAATTGCAAAACGATATGTACGATGACAACTTTATTGCTGGACAAAAGCTGGGTTATACACAAAGGAGGAAAGAAAGTTTTTAAGGTACAATTGTTCAGGATAGTGAGCCTCTATTTTGTGATTTTCTGATAACCAAGGATGCTTTTCAACACGGCCAGAATCAAGCTATCAGTCTTAACGGATATCATGCATTTAATGCTATCACTATAACGAGACTATTCAAATAACCGTTGAAGATTTACAAGAGAAGTTGAAGACCACTAAATATAGAAGGTCTCAAGCACTAAAGAATAACTTTTGCCATTTGAACAATTACAAGATATTCAAAGCTCATATTCTCGTTGTAAAGCAAAAGTCTGTAATTCTTAAGCTTGAATATTTGTAAAAATATTCAGCAGATCTTAAACCTTCATACCCTCACATATAGCGAGTTAGAAAGATCTCAGAAAAATCCATGTGATTGTATTAGAGCTTGAAGAGGCTTCGCAAGAAAGTAATACTTGTAGCTTGGAGAGGTGTAGAATACTTGTTGTAGAAATTGTTTGGAAATAGTGGAGAAAATCCTTCAAGTAGAAGGGACTAGACGTAGCTCTTGGTTGGAAGAGAGTGAACCAGGATTAAATACCTGAGTGAATTTTCTATCCCTTATCTTTTAGAGTTTTATTTATTTATACTAACTGTGGGATTTGATTTTGGTTTTGTTAATCTTTTAAAAAGGATTTCTTGTGTGCTTAATCATTTTATCTTCTTCTTGTGAAAAAGTTTCTCAAAAAAGGTTTTTGCGAAAATAATTAACAAACACAATTCAACCCCCCCTTCTTGTGTTTGTCTGTGCCAACTTCAACAACAACAAACTTATCAAGAAACAGTCTGAAAATTATGTTTATATAATCCATGAACACGGCTGGCGCATTAGTTACACCGAAAGGCATAACTAAATACTCATAGTGCCCGTACCACGTCCTAAAAGCCGTCTTGGGTATATCTTCCTTCCTTACTCTGATCTGATGGTACCCAGATCTTAAATAAATCTTAGAGAATGCTGCTGCTCCTTTCAACTGATCCATCAAATCGTCTATCCTAGGCAACGGATACTTATTCTTAATTGTCACCTTATTCAACTGCCTGTAATCCGTGCACAACCTCGCATTTCCATCCTTCTTAACAAATAACATCGGTGCTCCCCACGATGAAACACTCGGTCTGATAAACTCTTTTCCTAACATGTCATCCAATTGTTCCTTCAACTCTGCCAACTCAACCGGTGACATCCGATAAGGTGCTATAGATATAGGTCCTGTCCTTGGTACGAGATCTATAGTAAATTCCACTTCTCTTTCCGGTGGCAAACCTGTAATGTCTGGAGGGAAAAATTCAGGAAACTCTCTCACAATAGGCATAGAATCTATGCTGGGAGTCTCATTAGCCTCCACTGCGAAAAGCATCACAAACTGTTGAGAGTTGTCACTCCTCGTAGAAACTCCTTCATTGGCAGATGATGCACTAAAAGTTTCACGAAATGATAAAGTCTTGATAGAACAATCTAGCACTACATGGTTAGCCGAAAGCCAATCCATGCCAAGAATAACATCTATTTGTTGAATAGGCAAACAGATAAGATCTACAATAAATATCTTATTCTCAACAACGATAGGACACTGTAAACAAATAACATAGTATTCAAAGGATTACTGGTTGGAGTAGACACTGTGAGGGTATAAGGTAATTTGGAAACTGTTAAGTTCAAATGATCCACACACTCATGCGAAATAAAAGAATGTGTAGCGCCTGAGTCAAACAACACATATGAGAGTCTACCAGCTATCAAACACATACCTTGCATAAGATCAGCAAATTGAGAGGATTCAGCTCCCCTCACGGTAAACACTCTTCCAGTGGCTTGAGGTCTGGCCGCTTGTGGTCTTGCTGTAGGGACTCCTCTTCCAGCTCCATCTCTATTGTCTCTAGTTCCTCTTCCGGCAGCTGTCGACTGTTGCATAACCCTTTGTTTGCAATCTCGTGCCACATGACCTGGTTTCTCAGAGTTGAAATTGCTAGGCCTATTTGTACAGTCTCTATCATAATATGATCCTCCAAACCTGAACAAACTAAGCCTTGCGGTTGCTAACCCGCTCTAGCCACTGGTACTGGTGCCGCCGTTTACCCCGGTCTCGCATATGGTCTCTGTCTCCACTGAGACCCACTTCCTCCACGCTTCTGGAAACTTGATCGGTTAGGACCTCCACTCCTCATTTGTTTCTGCTCATTGGCCATCCTTAGGTCTATACTTTCAATGGAACTGTATCTCTCGACTAGCTCTGGGAAATATTGTATGTCAAGAGACACTACAGCCCTCTGCAGCTCATCTGAGTCCTTCCTCAAATCTTCTACATTACCAGTCCTCACTTGGAAACCACTTATAGAATTCCTAAAACTTGATCAAAGCCTCAAAATGTGATGCATACTCACCAATAGACATGTTACCTTATTTGTGGTTTGTGAATTCCTTTTCCTTCTCGCGTCGGACTAGACGCGAAAAATATTTTTCGAAAAAGCAATCAGTGAATAACTTCCAGTTAATCATTCTGCCTTCAGCCTCCAATAATCGTTTCTTTCCCTTCCACCAGAACTCTGCTCCTTTAGTTAGCATGAAGGCAGCATAAGTCACTTTCTTCTCCTCACTGCAGCACATAGTCGCAAATATCTTTTCGATTTCTTGTATCCACCATTCTGCCTTCTCTGGGTCATACTCTCCTCGGAATTGAGGTGGCTTTCCGTTCATAAAATTAGTCAATCCGGTATCTTCGGCTGCTACCACCCTTCTCTGATTCTTAATTTCTAGCTGCTCTTTGTTCATTTGCGGCATCTCAGCATTCTGCTGGGTTTGAAATAGCTTAGAAGCAGCTAGGGTTTCCATTGCATTTGGAGTCGAAGATGATCCTCCTCCATTCTCAGTATTGTCAGCATTACCATTGACAGCTCCAATAATCCTTTCTGGAGTTCCGTCACCACTGTTAGTTGGACGTCCTCTTCCACGAGCCATGATTCTGTTAAAAGAAATCAACCGCACTCATTAGTATGACATATAATACTACATAGACAAGTATATAAATACCATATGCACCTCTCACATCAGATTCGGACACACTACCCAACTTCTAAACATAGTCAAAATCCAATGTGGATTTAACTAGACACTGCCAGTAACAACATCCAACATCCTAAACCTCGTAGTCCTTGATTCTGATCGGACATAACCCCACAGTCCGTTTTAGAACCAAACTGCTCTGATACCAAAATGAGACACCCCGCGGGTGTCCCGTTGTGTTATTAGATTAAAACCTCAATATTTAATTACTTAATTGCACGCTTAACGTGAAAATACGTAAAAATTAAAACTTAACTTATAAAGTATACAACTTCATATAGAATGGCGTATCACAATATAAGTATATTATGCATATTATACAACACTGTTGAGGATATCATATCAGTAGGATCCCTCACTGACATATACTTAGACAAAGTGTTAAACAGCGGAAAACATATTAAAAATATGCCCCACGAGACGCACTGGCCATAACTAACTAGACCCTAATCACCATGGATCACAGCTCGCCCTCCGACTTTCGATTCATAGGGAGTTCCATCCAACTCCTCTTCAATTAGCTCATTCACAGGGTCTTCACGCATCATTCCACAAAGAGATAAAATACAACATACAGAAATATACAGGGGATAAGAAACAGTTCTATCATCAAAAAGCGGAAAAGTCATAGTAAATTATATAGTAATTGTCACAGACAAACAACACACATAACTAACAGATCATCCTCAAGTTAATATATCATCCTCTACCCCCAATCTCATGCTACTCAAAGACACCATAGCTACACACCTATTTCCTAAGGTGGAAGTGGTCTCACGAGAACTCTTGATTTTACATGTATTATATTACCAATACATGGTGTATTATATTACCAATACACAGAAGTGTTTTATATGTATTATATTACCAATACACGGTGTATTATATTACCAATACACGGTGTATTATATTACCAATACACAGGAGTGTTTTACGTGTATTATATTACCAATACACGGTGTATTATATTACCAATACATAGATGTCCTTGTACATTACCAATACACTTATGTCTTTGTGTATTATATTACCAATACACTTTTGTCCTTGTGTATTATATTACCAATACACAGTTGTGGACAACAACGTCTATACTTGAATCTCACCAACCCGTTTTAACAACATCCTAGTGCCTTAACCTTCAATTAGAACTTGACACATATTCTATGCCATAACACCTCTTTAACATACATCATCTAGGTTAGGCACTTCTAAATCATCATTATCCTCACACCCAAAACAATCATCTCTTAGACAACATACATATCTTTGCTTAAAATTCACTAAGCATAATAATAAAAACCAGGAAGATCATGCATAACACAATATCAATCAAAATATTCCCATATCACCAACATAGCACAAAATCAATTCAATAAAGGTAATAAAATCAAACCAACCATCAACAATATAAAATCAACCTAATATCGATAAACCTACAATCCCCGAATCGCCATTGGTTTTTCAGAAAAGGTTTCCAATGTGATTTTGGTCTTGTCGATTACTCGACTACTAGTAGGGTTTAGGTCGCCCCACACAATTATTATATAATATACTACTTATCCATTCCGACGATAGGTTGGTTCTTTCCCCCACCTGGGTTATCACCGAACTCCCGAACTCCCGAACTCGAAGCTCCTCGTTGTCACACCACAAAGTACTAACTCCACCTTCAACCAATCAACATAATAACCAATAAATCAAACAAACTCATCTATGTTCTCATTAGGCTAGGTTTGGCCATTTAATTCAATTTAGAGTTAGGATTCTTTTCTCAACATAAGCCTTTGGATACTTATCACTTAGGCTCTAGGTAACTCAGATAAATTGCTATAACTTGAAAATATGGAATAAAAATCATCCAACCACTTAGGGTAGGTTTCGGCCTTGTATTACAAAATAGGCTAGGGTTTTCAAAACAACACAATTTCTTAGATCAATGATCTTAGAGTATTAAAGAGTATGAATCAATCATTAGATTTCACAAATCAATCAAAAACCTTTCACCCATTTTATGTTAGGGTTTCGGCCTCTTTAGTATAAGTAGGCTAGAAATTTCCAACTTTCCAATCTCTTAGACTTAGCATCCAAATGTATTAAGGAAGTCAAGTCCATGATCATATTGTAAAATGAAAACAAAACATCCTAGGTTCACAACCATCATAGGTTCGGCCATCATAGGAGAAATAGGCTAGAAATCTTTAAACTTTCCAATCTCTTAGACTTAGCATCCAAATGTATTAACGAGCTTAAGTCCATGATCAAATTAGAAAATGAAAACAAAACATCATAGGTTCACAACCATCATAGGTTCGGTCATCATAGGATAAATAGGCAAGAAATATTTAAACTTTCCAATCTCTTAGACTTAGCATCCAAATGTATTAAGGAGCTTAAGTACATGATCATATTGGAAAATGAAAACAAAACATCCTAGGTTCACAACCATCATAGGTTCGACCATCATAAGAGAAATAGGCTAGAAATCTTTAAACTTTCCAATACTTTAGATTTAAGATCAAGAGGTATCTAGAAGCTCAAATACATGATCATCTTTCAAAAAGTTGAAACAAAACTTCCTAGGCCACTAATATATAGTTTCGGCAATCCTTGGAAAAATAGGTTAGATATATTTTTTTTGATACAAGCTCTTGGAATATGAAAGTAGAGATTAATAGAAGCCCATAGAAATTGGTTTCAACTCAAACGGAGTTTTCTACCATTTTCTAGAGATTTTATAAGTTAAAAGATCTTTAAGAACATTTTAAGAAGACATAAAGTAAACTCGTGAAATAAGTGTAAAACTTGAAATAGAAGAGTATGAGAGGGTTACCCTTGAAACTATAAATAAAAAGTATGAAGAACTTGAAGCTTGAAACTAAGTAAAAATGGAAACTTTAAGTGTTAGAAACTTAAAAATGAGAAAGTGAAGAAGTAGGAAAGTGATGAAGAGAAAATGAAATGGGTATTTATAGAGGGAGGGGTGAGTGTTGACGAATCTAGGCAAGTATACCCAGTCGTGCAAGTAATACGGTGGTGAGACCGGTTATCGTATCCACGGGGATTGGATGTCAACTACCAATTCACAAACTCAGCAACTATCTAGACTATGAAGAGAAATCAAAACAACCAAAAGAAAAGAAATAAAATCTTTTTGTCTTTTTGGGGACTTTTAACAAACACTTGGGGTGCAGAAAGGATATGTTGGGACTAGACTTCACCAAACATCTGTCTCATGTACTATCAGGACTAGATACCTCCCATTCATGCTTCAGATATTAAAATCAATCCACTAAACTACTCAAACCCCAATTCCTCAGATGGCAAGAGCCTAAATCCACTAATAGATCCTAATTCCTTAGGTGACCTAGATTAATGAATTTGCATTAGGATTAGGGATTACGCGATTACTAGTAAACCAAACTCCATTCCTAGATGAAAGGGTTACTAGGTGATTAAACTCAATTCCGGTTCTAATAAGAATTTCCCAATTGCATACTAAAACACAAATCAAGTCATGGGGGTGCTAGCCACAACAAGCATTAAGCACAGAAAATGAATCACTAATATGAAGACATGAACACAGAATAATCAGTCAAGATAAATACATAATAATCAGTTTGGTTACATCTAATCCCAACAAACTGGGTTTAGTTACTCATAATTACACAGAAAGTCAAACCAGAAAAGAAGTAGAGAAAGGAAGAAAGGGAGAACTCCATTGAAGCTTCCCACTGTCGTCACAGCAACCCCCTAACTCAGCTCCCTTCTAGGGTTGAAACCCTAGCCCAGCTGCAGCCTCCAAGTGCTTCCCCCCACCAAGAACTCACTCTTTCTGCCCTAAAATAGCAACTTATACCAATCAGTTATGCGCACGTTCGCGAGGCGAGACATGTCTCGTGAGGTGAATGTTAAAAATCTGTTGTTTCAGAGAATTGAACTCTCGCGAGGCGAGAGTTGCTCGCGACGCGAAATCGAAAGGTTATTCTCAAATACGCCCATGAGGAGCATCAGGGCCTGGGTGTGATGGCTTCTGGTCCCCAAACTCGCGAGGCGAGACATGTTTCGCGAGGCGAACCAGAAAGGTTTGCATTTTCTGGCACAGTCAGCTTTCAGGGTCGCGAGGCGAATCCAGTCTCGCGGGGTGAATCTCAGTGCAGCTTGGCTCAATTTCTTCTCTTTTCAGGCTCTATTTCATCCAAGCTTCATTATGGCCAAATCTGCACAGTTTTCCTTAAGTTCCTGCAAAATAACACCAAGAAACCGCTTCACCCGTTCCAAGTGAAAAACTAACTAAAATCAAATAAAGAATGCCTAATCTATATGAAAAATGCATGCAAAAGTGTATAGAAAATATGATGTAAAATCACACTATCAAATCACCCCAAGCTTATTCAATTGCTTGTCCTCAAGCAATCACTAAGGCCAGAAGAAGAAACAGAACATGGATAGTGAACCAAGAACCCGAATAAATGATCCAAGTAATAGGCAATTCAAACAATTCAGCAAGAGACAATCAATTCAAGTCCAATTAGAGGCTTAGGTTCCTTAGACTCATGTTCTCACTGATTTGGGCACTCTTTCTCACTTGAATCTCACCCCAAGCTTGTTCATTTGCTTGGCTCTCTTTCTAACCTCACTTAAGTGTTTAGGGGTATATAACATTTCGCTCCATTTTCCTCAAGGAAAGAATTCTACCATAGGCTTGACTATCAACCAAATCTCTACTTTATTAATGAAAACAATTAAGAATCAAGAGGTCTTTTGCTTTGGTTGTAATGGGGTCATGGGATTAATCTTTAGGTGGGGAAATCAAGAAAAGGACATTTCAAAAGGGCTAAACCAAGTATCAAACATTTCAACACATGACACCTTCTAAAATACCTTCTTGGGTTTTCGATTTATTTTTTCACCTTTCTTTTCTTTCTTTTTCCTTTTATTTCTCATTTCTTTTTGTCATCCCCTTCTCTATATATTTTTCTTTTTCTTTTATTTCTCATTTCTTTTTGGAGAAGGGGAAACTTTTCAACTCAAGAGAAATAATTTTTTTTTTTAATTCTTTCATCCCATAATCTTTTCAACTACCTTTTTACCCTTTTGTAATACTTTAGAAGGTCCCCTATCAAACGTATTTATCAAAATATTCCAAGGTACCAAGAAAAGTATTTTATTCTTTCAGGCTCAAAATTGGGCAACTAAGGGGTAGCATTTCATCAATCAAAGCTCAGAAGGCCGGAAAAATACCTATTGCCTCAATCATTTTCAGAAATGTTTTCAAAAATTTTTAAGCTTCAAAATGGTTTTAAGTCAAGTTCTAGAGAAATACCATCCAAGAGGAATAACACTCTAACACAAAGAATGGGGTATATTTGGTGAGTACCCCTTTGGCTCAAAATCTCACATTTTAGCAGTTCAAAAATCAATGAGAATTACAAATCTACTGAACCATATGCTAATTATCAACTATCCAAGATTATCTCAAACATTTTCATTTGTAGCCATATCACAAGAATGAAAAAAAAAATGGGTTCAAAAACTCACTATCACAAGTTATTTGGCACTTAGTTCTCACTATTGGATGCAAAATCTAAGCAAGGGCAATCTAATCATGTGAACATGCAAAACTATCATGCAAAACTATATGAATGCAACATGAAAAATGCAAATGCAAAATACCCCTACCCCAAGCTTAAGAATTTACATTGTCCCCAATGTAAACAATCAAGTTAGAGAGAGGAGAAAAATTGGAACGACTTACCGAGGCGGTAGCGGGTGTTGGCTTTCATTCCAGTCAGAAACTGCATGAAAGTTGGATTGCTTTTTCTTGTCTTCTTGCTCTTCCCTCCTTCCTTCTTACCCTGAAATCACTTGGAAAATCTCAATTTATTATTTTTCCTCTTGATCTTCTCAAATTATTCAAGAGGTTGAAATCAAAAACAAAATCTAACTAAAGAGAAGGGTTAAGAAAAGTTGGGTTGCCTCCCAATAAGCGCTTCTTTAACGTCACTAGCTTGACGTCCTAGGATCCTCCTCCTGGATCAAATGGTATTTGCAGTGGAGATTGTAGCAATAGTATGACTTTATCCTCAACTCCACCCAGTCATTGTGTGAAAGCACCATTGACCTCTTCAACTATAATAATGCACTCACTTCCTAGCGGGTCAAATGGCATTTTCACCAGGAAGTTTGACAGACAAGTGGAAGGGGTTAGTTTTGCAACGTCCACACATGCATGCAAGCCAACATATTTATCCAATGCAGAAAATTCAGATTCCTTAGCAAGCATGGTGGAATGCACTACCACTTCGTCTTCATCTTGAACTATCCCCCAAACCAGATTTTCCTCAAATTGGGCTTCAGGAGACTTTTGTACTAACTGTTTGCAAATATCCTCAACTTGTGTTTTGAAGTTCTGCATCACAGCTTCGATACCCTCACAATTGGCTCTTGCCTTGGCCTCAGAGGCGGATAGCTCTTGGGAATATTGTTCTAGAGCAGCTTTCAACGGTGTTTGCTCCTTTCATTCCCATTCTTCAATTTCCCAAGGACTTGTGGAAAGTACTCCCTCTTCTTGTGACTTGTCCACCATCACCCCTTCATCTTCAATTTGATCCATTCCCACAACCAGATTTTTCTCAAATTCTGCTTCATGTGGCTCTATGGGAATCATACATGGTGGTGGTGGTGGTAAATATGAACAAAAGGTTTCCCAATCCTCCTCGGAGAAGTTATATATAAGCCTTCCCGTCATAAAATCAACTTGTGCGGGAGTAACATGATCCATCAAATCCATGCAGTCTCCCAAACACCGGTTGTCCTTCAAAGCGTGACTTGAGGCTTCCTCATCAGGTGGATAATAGTGAATGTCCATGAACTGCATCCACCTTGCACAAACACAACTCAAAAGAAAAAGATCAAATATATACAAAAAAGTAAAGAATAAAAATGTCTAAATTAGTTGCCTCCCTTGTTACTAATGATATTGGCAAAACCAATCCCCGGCAACGGCGCCAAAAACTTGTTGACGAATCTGGGCAAGTATACCCAGTCGTTCAAGTAATACAGTGGTGAGACTGGTTTTCGTATCCACGGGGATTGGATGTCAACTACCAATTCACAAACTCAGTAACTATCTAGACTATGAAGAGAAATCAAAACAACCAAAAGAAAAGAAATAAAATCTTTTTGTCTTTTTGGGGACTTTTAACAAACACTTGGAGTGCAGAAAGGATATGTTGGGACTAGACTTCACCAAACCTCTAACTCATGTACTATCAGGACTAGATACCTCCCATTCATGCTTCAGATATTAAAATCAATCCACTAAACTACTCAAACCCCGATTCCTCGGATGGCAAGAGCCTAAATCCACTAATAGACCCTAATTCCTTAGGTGGCCTAGATTAGTGAATTTGCATTAAGATTAGGGATTACGCGATTACTAGTAAACCAAACTCCATTCCTAGATGAAAGGGTTACTAGGTGATTAAATTCAATTCCGGTTCTAATAAGAATTTCCCAATTGCATACTAAAACACAAATCAAGTCATGGGGGTGCTAGCCACAACAAGCATTAAGCACAAAAAATTAACCACTAATATGAAGACATGAACACAGAATAATCAGTCAAGATAAATACATAATAATCAGTTTGGTTACATCTAATCCCAACAAACTGGGTTTAGTACTCATAATTACACAGAAAGCCAAACCAGAAAAGCAGTAGAGAAAGGAAGAAAGGGAGAACTCCATTGAAGCTTCCCACTGTCGTCACAGCAACCCCCTAACTCAGCTCCTTTCTAGGGTTGAAACCCTAGCCCAGTCGCAGCCTCCAAGTGCTTCCCCCCACCAAGAACTCACTCTTTCTGCCCTAAAACAGCAACTTATACCAATCAGTTCTGCACGCGTTCGCGAGGCGAGATATGTCTCGCAAGGCGAATGTTAAAAATCTGTTGTTTCAGAGAATTGAACTCTCGCGAGGCGAGAGTTGCTCGTGACGCGAAACCGAAAGGTTATTCTCAAATACGCCCGTGAGGAGCATCAGGGCCTGGGTGTGATGGCTTCTGGTCCCCAAACTCGCGAGGCGAGACATGTTTCGCGAAGCGAACCAGAAAGGTTTGCATTTTCTGGCACAGTCAGCTTTCAGGGTCGCGAGGCGAATCCAGTCTCGCGGGGCGAATCTCCAGAATTCTGCTTGGCTCAATTTCTTCTCTTTTCAGGCTCTATTTCATCCAAGCTTCATTATGGCCAAATCTGCACAGTTTTCCTTAAGTTCCTGCAAAATAACACCAAGAAATCGCTTCACCCGTTCCAAGGGAAAAACTAACTAAAATCACATAAAGAATGCCTAATCTATATGGAAAATGCATGCAAAAGTATATAGAAAATATGATGTAAAATCACACTATCAGTGAGAGTGGCGTGAAAGAGAGAGGGAGAAGCAAGTCTTGATGTCCAAGTTTTGGCTTATGCCTTGTTTGGTTGGAGAAGAGAGAGAAAATATGTTTTTAGCATATAATATGTTATAATTCAAAGTGTCATCATGATCACTTTTTAGAATGTGACTTAGGCCATTCCCCTAGTAAGTCACCTCACTCTCACATGTCACCTCATCACATTTGTGCTCCCTGCTTTGCTCCATTGTGTATCCGGTTCAAGTTTCCACTCGTATTTCGCCTGAAATAAATATTATATTTTATTTCCGAACTCAAATTTTCAAAAAATTCCAATATCATACAAAACATCGCAAAAACACTAACCGTTTTGTTCACGGTTCAAAATTAGGTTTTCTGCTCAGTAAACTTTTATTGTCAGTGAAAACGCAGACCGGGTTTCATCTGAATTTTGAACCCAAAATTTTACCGTAACCTTCTACCATAAAGTCGACTACGAATAAGATTTTATTTTATTCAAAAGCACCTTCTAACTCTCATATTAAAATATAATTAATTATATTTTAACCGGTTGAACAGCATAATTAAAACCAGGCTGTTACAGTGCTCACCTGTGCTGACCATAATGTAGAAGGCTGGACAGGGGTGGTTCACCCCAGTTGTCCTTAATAATAATAAAAGAAGACACCAAACAAAGTGAAGACAAGCTAGATAACTTAAAGATGATAATGTACATTGGTAGCCGAGTGACCAAGGGGGCCTTGATGCTTAATGGTCAAGGTGTTGAGCTCTGGTGCTTGAGAACCAGAGTGTCGATAACTAAAGTGAAAGATAATGTTATTGATGTTGTACCTTGGTAGCCTAATGGCCAAGGGGGCCTTGATGCTCAATGGTCAAGGTGTTGAGGCTCTGGTATTTTTTGCCAGAGTGTTGAGGCTCTGGTGCTTTTTGGCCAGAGTGTTGAGGCTCTGGTACTTTTTGGCCAGAGTGTTGAGGCCTTGGTGCTTTTTGGCCAGAGTGTTGAGCCTCTGATGCTTTTGGCCAGAGTTTTGAGGCTCTGGGGAGATCGTCTGAGAGTAAGGCGATCTGGCCATCCGCGGTGATCTAAGTGATCTGGCCTCCCGTGATGGCGCATCGGAGAGTATGGTGCGCCCACTGTCCTAGGGGTCCCACCCAAGGTTTGGTGGATTACCCCGGCGTTGGTGCTTTTTGGCCAATGTGAAATGTAACTCCGAAGTCGTACGCCCGATATAGATGGATCCACATGCATTCGGAGTAATGAGTTACATTGCATTATATGATTGAGGTTATATTGTGATATGCTTGTTGTGTTGGTATGATGATTATGTTATGATTGCTATGTGTTGTATGTTCATCTTGCCAACTATCCTGTTGCCGTTATGTTTTATATATGGTTCTTACTCCCCGTCTTTTGTTGTTTGCTTTGCATGTATCTTTTTGGTTATGCAGAGGACGGTGAGCAGCTTCTTTGGCGAGTGACTCAGGAGCCGCTACTCGTAGTTTAGTTTATGTTTTGTTTTAGTTTGTTTATCCAAGTTGTTTATCAGATTGGTTATACCAGCTCTGTAATGTAACATCAGGGTTGGGTTATGTTTTATGTTTATTTTATTTTAAAACTATGTTTCTTTTCCGCGTTGTTGAGACATTACAATGTGGTGCTTTCTATCCGATTTTTATATTATGAAATAAATGCATGTTTTAATTTTACCTCTTTTATGTAAATGTTTTATAAATAACATGCGGGGTAGAGGGTGTCACAATATCAACAAGATGCATCTTCTTTTCGGAAGTCTATCCCTTAAGAACTCTACAGTTAAGCGTGTTTGGCTTGGAGCAATTCTGGGATGGGTGACCTCCCGAGAAGTTTTCCCAGGAAGGAAGTGTGTGAGTGAGGACAAAACACGCTGAAAAGACCCATGTCGGTCTGTGGGGACAGTCGTCAATCCATAGAGCAGTCAGGGATGTTACAAATGGTATCAGAGCGGCACCTCTCCTAATACGGTGTGGTTCGGGGACGAACCAGGCAGAAGCTGGCGGGCATGTGACACCTGGGTGCTAACGAGGGCGGTGAGTGGTCGCCGGTGCAAAGAGAGAACGAACAAGGAGCGGCTCCTGACAGTCTTCTCGGCGGAGGGACACGTGAATGAACCGATAACACACCAGAATGAGAGGGATCTTGAGACAATGTAGGTAATGGACTATAAAGTTAAGGATGACTTATAAGAATTGACTAGTACTACCTATACCAACAAGATCATCTTCTTTTCGGAAGTCTATCACTTAAGAACTCTATAGTTAAGTGTGCTTTGCTTGGATCAATTCTGGGATGGGTGACCACCTGGGAAGTAGCGTGTGAGTGGGGACAAAGCACGCTGAAAAGACCCGTGTTGGTCTGTGGGACAGTCGTCAATTCATAGAGCAGCCAGAGATGTTACACTAATGAGTGCCCAATGAATGCCCCAAAGGCACCCGTTAAGGAACCAAGAAAAACAAGTTTTCATTGAAAAATTAAGCATTTCACTTTTTTAAATATTAAATGCATCAAGTCTCTATGTAAACTTTATTTTCTTGATTTCTTAATGAGTGCCAGTCAGCATTTTCCAAATTTGTTACAACCTTGATATATTGTTTGTTAATTAAAAAAACTATATCAAGTTATTCAGCGGCATGCAAAGACGGGGTCGTTTCATGGCGCGTAAAGAGCACGCGCCATTGTCACACTAATTTAATGGGATGAAACTGAGAGTGGGGCATGTGAATGAGACCCAACCCAACAGAAAATGAAAGAGAAATGACCAAAGCTGAATGAAGCTCTCTCGCTCGCTCGCTCCATAGATTTACCCAAACTAACTCTTCTCTTCACTGCGCTTCGGTGTTTTTCAATTTCTATTTTTATTTCTCTTCTCCCCGAAACTAAAACCCCCTAAGGTAGTATTCATCTCCCTTCTATTTTTTTTTTATTCTTCAATTTCTATCAATTGTTGTGATTTCTGTTTGGTTAGATGAGCGATGACCCTCTTGTAGAAAAATTTTCAGATGCTGCGTTGTTGTTCATGTTGATTTTTACAACACATTACTCAAAATTTGTTGCTTGAACAAAAACTGGAAGAAGAAAAGAAAGGGGAAAAAAAGAGAATGATAGATTGATGGCTTATGAGAGTTGTGGCATTGAGGGAAAGTTAAATGTGAGAAGGCCTCACTTCTATGAGGTTTATTCCCCCATCTCTAACTCTGATAGACTGGTAATTCCTCTCTCTCTCTCCGACCTAATTACATGTTCTCAATTCTCAAAACAAATTATTACTACCCAAATTGTTGTTATAAAAATGAATGAAATCTTATCTAAAACTAGCTTATTGTTAGCATCTGATGTCACTGGTTTTACTGATTAGGGAGCCCATTTCTTTATGAAGAATGCTAATCCGTGTCCTAACTGGTTAAGGAATCAAGGAAGCTTTGTATTGAAAGTTTGTGTTTTTAATATATTAAAAACTGTAACACTGGTTAGCAAGATATAATGCATAATAATAATTAATACATCTATATTATGCAACAATAACAAACTCAATTGTTTTTGGTTAACAAAATATGTTATTCTTTTACTCTTCTACAATGAAAAGCTTATTTTTATTTTTTAGAAAATGAAGGTGGTAAACTGTCAAGTGTTCCTTGATACCACAAAGTCCTCAACTTTCCAACCATGAAGGAGGCGCACTTCAAAATAGTCAGCGTGTCCATTTCCGAGTCCATTTTCGACACTTCGTATTGGACAGTAACAGATATTGTCCAATACTTTCGGATACTTTTAGATGCTCCTAACTATATTTACAAATTTTTCTACTTTAACTTTTTGAACTTGTATATCAATATAGATGGGAATACCACAATAGTTAGATAAATGTTAGCATTTTATGTTTCTAATGACTTATTCTAATTTTCAAAATATTATTTTTCTCATTTAATTTAATATTTCTGCTTTTACGTTAATCTTATACTAATTTGACATCTTGTGTCATAGTCGTGTCATTTGTTATAATTTTTAAAATTTGTCATATTTTTGTGGCCGTGTTGTATTATGTATGTTTTCAATATCATATCTGTGCTTTCTAGCTTTCCAATGGTTTGCAAACATTCTTCTACACAGAGACCCTTAAAATTGTGAAGAATACCAGAAACAGTCATCTTATTTATAGACTTGCAGTTCACTGTCAGATTATCCTCCTAAGTTGTGCCACTATATCTAAACAAGGGTTTGGGAGATGAATGATTTAAGATAATCTGATCACAAATGCTTACTTTGGTTCATGTTATCATAAAATGCTTATTTTCATATTTTGGTTCATCTTATCATAAATGCTTATTTTGGTTCGTCTTTTCATAAAACGCTTCTTAGGATTTTTCTGTATAAAAGTAAATTCTTTTTGTTACAGAAAATTCCAGATGGATTCATATGTTGCATGGAGGGCAAGACATATGATTTGTTTCATTAATAGGTCCTAATGGAAATACTTGGCCTGTTCGATTAAATAAGCGGAGACAGTGATCTATTCTTCCATCATGGATGGCCAACGTTTGTGGTAGATCATTGTTTAGAATGTGGTGACCTTTTGATTTTCAGATACGAGGGTCACTTGCATTTCTCTGTGCAAGTATTTGATAAAAGTAGATGTGAGAAAGAAGCAGCATTTCATTCTGAATCCAGTCATAATTCATGTGAGTTTGATAATATTAAAGGACATAAAAGAGATAGGGAAGAGAATTCTTCTTTGGATGTTGTTGGTGGTGGTGTTATAAAGAAAATGAAAGGTAGTGCCATTGAGTATCAGGAACTTAAGCTGGGTGCTGATGGTAAAGAACTAATCCAGTATGAGGTAGTAAAACCAATTAGTATGTTCAAAGAAAAAGAAGAAACCTTCAAAGAATGTTCAGCTAATGATGTCCCCATACCTTTTCACATGGAAAATTGCAATGAAGATGAAGGTACAAATGCTTTGATCTTATTCCGGGTCTCACAAAAAAGAACTATTAAAACTGATATACTCTTACAGAGAGAACCAGTGCTTGTCTAGGAAAGTATATTCTGCATTCAAGTCCTTTTATTTATGCAATAGCATTTACTTATTTAATGCTCAAACATGTATGTGTGTAAATACTCTTCAGAATACAGTATATCAGTAAAAGCTTAAACTCTGTGAGAGTTTTTTAAAATTCATAAAATATTAAATGTTATCAACAGTCAAATAAATACATATTATGTTGTTAATTTAGTACAAGTTTCCTGTACAGCACAGCGGTTGCCATGCTTGTATTATTCCTCAAGGGTGCGAGTTCGAACCTTTTATACGGCAATTTTCGGGTCTGTGAAGGCAGGGACACATCCGTTGGCCGCTGGGCCAACTAATGTCTTGTGTCAGTTAATGAACGTTAATACTACTGATGTATCGAATTTGACCATTTGTGGAACTTTTGAAGAGTTGTTTTCTTTCACCAAGTGACATGAGTTGGTCTATAAATAGAACCATCTGCATGCAGTAATGGACACGAAAAACTAAGAATCTCTCAACCATTCTTCACTCCAAATCACCTTCTTTTCTCCCTTATGCGCAAAGAGAGTTAAGGAGACTATTGTTCTGTAAACTGCCATTGTCGATACACTTGGTTTAGGGTGTGCAAACCAAACTAAGGTTCTCC
The DNA here is from genome assembly GCA_030762895.1 of Sophora flavescens. NCBI lineage: Eukaryota > Viridiplantae > Streptophyta > Magnoliopsida > Fabales > Fabaceae > Sophora > Sophora flavescens. Next base: position 47,787,155 of record CM061066.1, on the reverse strand, counting down.
ATTGTATCCTGAAGGGGATTCGCCAGTTACACCTGTTGCATCCAATCTACGAGGAGATATTGGTGGGGGCGAATCGAACCTAAAGCCTAGTGTCCTCACACGCCTTGGAGATTGCGCGTTACCATTATTTTCTTCTTCTTTGTTGCAGATCCATAACCCATTTTCTAACAATCTTTAGGTTCGATTTCTGTAATAATGGCTACAGCGTTGAAGGAGATGACTTCTGAGTTTATGAAACTTGAGAGGTTCGAAGGCGGAAACTTTCATCGTTGGCAAAAGAAGATGCACTTCCTTCTCACAACAATTAAGGTGGCCTATGTGTTGAACACACCAAGACCATAGGAAAGAGAAGATGAGACCATCAATGAGACTCGTGAGAGGAACAAGTGGGTTAATGATGACTACATTTGCATGGGGCATATTTTGAGTGGCATGACCGACTCATTGTTCGATGTGTATCAAAATGCGGGATCCTCCAAAGAACTATGGGGGAAACTTGAGGCAAGATACATGATGGAGGACGCAACAAGTAAGAAATTTCTTGTTAGTCGTTTTAATAATTATAAAATGGTTGATGGTATGCCTATCATGGAACAAATGCATGAAATTGAACGTATTCTCAATAACTACAAACAACATAATATGCACATGGATGAAACCATCATTGTCTCCTCAATCATTGACAAACTTCCTCCTTCATGGAAAGACTTTAAAAGAAGTCGTAAACATCGGAAAGATGACATTTCTCTTGAACAATTGGGTAATCACCTTCGTTTAAAAGAAGAGTATCGTAAACAAGATGATACTAAAGAACATTTTGTTCATGAGAAGGTGCATGTAGTAGAGGAAGGAAAATCTGGTAAGTCCTCTAAAAAGAGGAATCGAGATTTTGGAAAATCTCATGAAAACAACAATGAGAATGACTACAAGAAAAAGAAAAAGAAAAATGGTTGTTTCTATTGTTTAAAACCGGTACATTTCAAGAGGAATTGTCGTCTCCTGAAAAAGGAAAAAGAGAAGGAATCTAGTGCAACAAAGGACAATCTTGTTTCGGTCATTTCCGAAATCAACATGATAAAAGATGTTGGATCATGGTGGATTGACTCCGGTGCAACTCGCCATGTGTGTAAGAACAAGGATCTCTTCAAGACAATTAATGAAGAAGATGGAACCGTTCTATATATGGGAAATGCATCAACTGTCCAAGTTAAAGGCAAAGGGACGGTGGAACTAGAATTCACTTCGGGAAAAGTAGTCACTCTTACAGATGTTTATTATGTACCAGATGTTAGGAAGAATTTAATTTCTGTACCGTTACTTAATAAGTACGGGGTCAAATGTGTATTTGAGGGAGACAAGTTTATTCTCTCTAAGGGAGGAATGTTTGTAGGAAAGGGATACCTTTGTGAGAATATGTTCAAACTCAATATTATTAATGATAATGGATTTATTTATGCTTATATTGTTGAGTCTTGTAATTTATGGCATTCTCGTTTAGGACATGTTAATTTTAGGAAAATGGATGACATGATGAATACATGTTTAATTCCTAAAACAAGTAGGATCTCAGATGCATGTACAACTTGTATGCTAACTAAGATAACTAGATTTCCTTTTCCTAGAGTTGAAAGAAGTTCTAAAGTGTTAGATTTAATTCATTCTGATGTATGTGATTTACATGGTTGGCCCACTATAGGTGGTAAAAAATATTTTGTGACATTCATAGATGATTGTACTAGATATTGCTATGTATATTTAATGCATTCAAAGGATGAAGTGTTAGATAAATTTAAGATATTTAAAACAGAAGTAGAACTTCAACATGAAACATTTATTAAATGTTTTAGGAGTGATAGAGGAGGATAGTTCTATAACCCTAGTTACTTTGAGTCTACTGGAATAATTCACCAAACAACCGCACCTTATTCCCCACAACAAAACGGCATAGCTGAAAGGAAAAATAGGGTATTAGAAGAAATGGTAAATGCAATGTTATCATATTTTGGTCTAGCAAATGGGTTATTGGGGAGAATCCTTGTTGATGGCTTGTTATATCTTGAATAGATTTCCAAACAAAAGGAACAAAATAACTCCATATGAACTTTGGAAAAATAGAAAGCCCAACCTTGACTATTTCAAAGTTTGGGGTTGTAGGGCAATAGTAAAAGTTCCTGAACCAAAAGAAAGAAATTAGGTGAAAGGGGAATTGAATGTGTGTTCCTGGGCTATGCTAAAAATAGCAAAGCATATAGATTCATGGGTATAGAATCTAATGACTCATATCCTTTAAATACAGTAATTGAGTCCAAGGATGCTATCTTTCAAGAAGATAGGTTTAACTCAATTCCAAGTCACAAAAATGATGTTCATAGTAATGCACATAATCTAGAAACCAATGTATTTAATAATGATACTTTAGAGAGTTCAGAACTTAGAAGAAGTCAGAGAGCTATGAAAGAGAAAACTTATGGACCGGACTTTTTCATGTTCCTTGTTGAAGGAACAAGAGAGTCCATAGACAGTTATGGACCAATATGTTATAATACAGAAAGTGATCCAGAAACATTCGAAGAGTCAATAAAGTCTCAAGATGCCGCTTTCTGGAAGGAAGCTATACAAGAGGAAATAGACTCAATAATGGGGAATAAAACGTGGAAATTAGTAGACCTCCCACCTGGTTCCAAACCTATAGGTTGTAAATGGATTTTCAAAAGGAAAATGAAGGTAGATGGAACCATAGATAAGTTTAAGGCAAGACTAGTTGCTAAGAGATTTACACAAAAAGAGGGCATTGACTATTTTGATACATATGCACCTGTGGCAAGAATTGTCTCAATTAGAGTGCTATTGGCACTTGCATCCATCTATAAGTTTGTCATTCATCAAATGGATGTGAAAACAGCATTTCTTAATGGGGAGTTAGATGAAGAGGTGTATATGTCACAACCTGAAGGGTTTGTGGTTAATGGTCAAGAAAAGAAGGTGTGTAAATTGAATAAGGCATTGTATGGACTAAAACAAGCTCCTAAACAATGGCATCAAAAGTTTGATCAAGTTATGCTAGCTAATGGATATAAAATAAATGAATCTGACAAGTGTATTTATAGTAAATTCCATAATGGAAAAGGTGTTATGATTTGTTTATATGTTGATGATATGTTAATATTTGGTACTGATCTAGATGAGGTGGAAAAAACTAAGAGTTTCCTCTCTAGTAATTTTGATATGAAAGACTTAGGGGGAGCCGATGTGATACTAGGGATTAGAATAATAAGAGATGGTGAGAACATAGGTTTGTCCCAATCTCACTATATAGAAAAGGTGTTAAAGAAATTTAATGAATTTGATTGTCAATATGTTGTTACTCCCTTTGATCACAACACTAATTTAGTACCAAATAAAGGTTGTCCAGTAGCACAAATTGAATACTCAAAAGTAATTGGATGCTTAATGTATGCCATGACATGTACTCGACCAGACATTGCATATGCTGTAGGGAGACTAAGTAGGTATACAAGTAATTGATGTGCCGCGTCGCGCGGGTTGCGCGCCGCTCGTGCGATTCCGGCAAGTGTACCGGACTGCCGTCAAGTAATAAAAGATATCGAACCCACAGAGACTGTGTTCTCGAATCGCAATCGGTTTTCGAATCGATTAGATCTGGACTTTGTAAAAAGGGTTTTTGAAAAATGTTTGAATTTGAAATTGAAATGATAAACAAACAGAAAACAAATGTTTTTGGGGTTTTCGAATTAAACGGATTCCTAGGGATTTGGGTTACCTTTGAGGCCGTTTATGTTGCTAACTGATTTACCTTTGTTGATTACCGAAATTGCCTTGAAGGCGAGTTTATCCTCTAATAGCTTAAGCTCCCTCTCGGGTTACAAAAGCCGTGCCCAATTGACCCGACCCCTACTCTCGTGGTAGTCGATCCCAGATTGGACCCTTTGCGTTCCGTGACAACTCGTTGCTCCTCGAGGGACGGCTTCTAACTCTCGTGATTTCAGTCCCAAGTCTGACTTCTATAGGTCCGACACCCAAGTTCACCGCTAGGTTCCTCCTTGAAATGTCTCGGTCATGCAAACAACCTAAGTTCACCGCTAGGTTCCTCCTTGGATCATTCACATCTCACAAACCAGTGGCTGCCGGGCTTTACGAGTGAATCACCCTAGAAATCCTAAGTTCACCGTTAGGTTCCTCCTTAGAACGTCTATTTCACGTAAATAAACGGTTGCCTAAATTTATGAGTGATTAACACACTAGAAATCAGATCTAAAACAATTATGAAATCAACAATGGTTTCAACATCAAATTAACATCATTTACAAACCTCGGGCAGAGCCCTAATCCCTAGAAACTAAGCTACTACTCCAGTTTTGCCATGGGGATGACAAGCTGGGTTGACAACATAATAGAAAATCAGAAAAGAGAAGAGAGGAGAAGAGGAGTCTATGCCTAAGTCCTAGTTGTTATGGATCATCCAATGTGTGTTATGTCCTCCCTATTATCTGATGCCTTGGTCCATATTTATAGAAATGGGGAAGTTAGAGTCCCAAACCAACTCTAAATCTGATCTATTTCGGTTTCTTCAGGTCCAAGTAATACGCGTCACGGCCGTGATGGCCATCACGGCCAGGTCGTGACGGTCTCTGCCTCTGCGAATTCTGGGAAAATTCAATTTCTCGCGACGCGAGATATGTCTCGCGACGCGAGTCCTCTGTTATGGGCCGTGAAGAATTTCACGGCTGGGCCGTGATGTGCTTTGACTTGTGGTGGTTTTGGGTCACGGCCGTGATGACTATCACGGCCAGGCCGTGACAGACTCTGACTTCAGCCTTTCTTCTTTTTCAGTTTTTGCTCAATCATGGCCGTGATGGGCATCACGGCTAGGCCGTGATGGGCTCTGTTTGGCTCATTTTCTTCAGTTTTAAAGCTCCATCTTCATCCAAACTTCATCATGGTTGATCTTGAGCAATTTACCCTTGATATCTGCAAAACAACACACGAAAACCGCCTTACCCGTTCCAAAGGAAAATTAACCTAAAATCTAATTAAAAATGTCTAAACTACATGAAAAATGCATGTGAAATGATAGACAAAGATGATGTGGAATCACACTCATCAGTAATCCAAGCAAAGACCATTGGCACGTTGTCCGAATAGTATTGAAATACTTGAAGGGGACAATGAATTATAGTTTGAACTATAATGGATATCCTTCAGTATTAGAAGGTTATACGGATGCCAGTTGGGTGACTTATACAGAAGATCATGCTTCAACAAGCGGCTGGGTCTTCACACTTGGTGGGGGTGCTATTTCTTGGGGATCCAAGAAACAAACTTGCATTGCTGACTCCACCATGGCTGCAGAATTCATAGCATTGGCAGCAGGAAGCAAAGAAGCTGAATGGCTTAGAAATTTGATGTATGAGATACCAATTTGGCCAAAGCCAATAGCACCAATACCCATACATTGTGATAGTCAATCAACACTATCAAAGGCATATAGCCAGGTTTATAATGAAAAGTCCAGGCACATTGGGCTAAGATATAGCTATGTAAAAGATTTGATTACAAATGGAGTAATATCCATAGTCTTTGTGAAAACAGAGAGGAATCTTGCAGATCCTTTGACGAAAGGACTGACAAGGGATATGGTGTTGAAAACATCATTAGGGATGGGACTCAGGCCCATATCTACACGATCACCAATGGTGGAAACCCGACTCACACTTGAGTAGCATCAAGTCTTGAGTTCAATGGGCCAAAGTACACTATGAGAGTGATTGCAAGTACTTGACAAATAGATGCATCCCAAGGTTTAAAAGTACTTGGAAACCATAAGGACATAAAAGAAAAGGGTGAGCTTTTGCTCTTAATGGACCTATAGCATATATGTGCTGAGGTGCCCAACTTATGGGGGTGCTTCTAGTAAAGTCCACCTATATGAGAGTGAAGTGTGGCCGCTTCTTAGAGTTGGGCTTGACTCTGTAAGCTCTCATGAAAAGGATACACGACACAAGGCCTTACCAAATGTGTCACACTACCACGTCGTTCAATGGTACCGAGATTTCATGTGTAAGTCATGCACGCTTGTTCTAATGAATATTTGGTTCAAAGCTTGTTTACCATTTTATTCGTGGATTAGTGAAACCCATGGCTTACTAAGAAAAGGTTCAAATCTCCAAGATACCTTTGTCTGAAAGCATGCGATTTCCGAAATAATGGGATTTGGATTCATTTTGAAAATGGTGGGGGATTGTGAGAGATTTTAAAAATTCATAAAATATTAAATGTTATCAACGGTCAAATAAATACATATCGTGTTGTTAATTTAGTATAAGTTTGTTGTACAGCACAGCGGTTGCCACACTTGTATTATTCCTCAAGGGTGCGAGTTTGAACCTTTTATGCGGCAATTTTTGAGTTTTAAATGTAACCGTTTTATTTTAAACCTTAACAGTGCAAAAACGGTAGGAGCATAGATTCGAACTCAGGTCTGTGAGGGAAGGGACGCATCTGCTGGCCGCTAGGCCAACTGATGTCTTGTGTCAGTTAATGAACGTTGATACTACTTATGTATCGAATTTGACCGTTTGTGGAACTTTTGAAGAGTTGTTTTCTTTCACCAAGTGACATGAGTTGGTCTATAAATAGAACCATCTGCATGCAGTAATAGACACGAAAAACTCAGAATCTCTCAACCATTATTCACTCCAAATCACCTTCTTTTCTCCCTTATGCGCAAAGAGAGTTAAGGAGACTATTGTTCTGTAAACTGCCATTGTCGATACGCTTGGTTTAGGGTGTGCAAACCAAACCAAGGTTCTCCATTGTATCCTGAAGGGGATTCACCAGTTACACCTGTTGCATCGAATCTACGAGGAGAGATTGGTGGGGGCGAATCGAACCTAAAGCCTAATGTCCTCACACGCCTTGGAGATTGCGCGTTACCATTATTTTCTTCTTCTTTGTTACAGATCCATACCCCATTTTCTAACAAACTCAATGATTGGTTAAATTGTTAGATTCGATACAGAGGATGCCATCCTGTATAGAAGTGGGAAGGAAGATGGTCAATATATTCTCAATGGAGTTTCGCTATCATACACTCTGGTGGGTTGTTCCCTTTTGTAGTTCTATTTAATTTCTAAATTGTGTTTTTCTATCATGTAATGTATGGCCTTATTTTTAAGGCACTTGTGTAGAGCACCATCTGCTTGAGAAATTGATCTGTTTGAGAATAATTATTATTTTTTACCCCAAGAGTGCTTCTTTATTCAAACCTTGGTGCAACAGTTAGAGTTGTTGCCTTGTGCAGGACGGTCATAGGTTCAAGTCGGGGCGGCCTCTTGCAAATGTAAGGTTTCCTACTATAGACCCACAACCCACATTGTGGGCCTAACCCTTCCCTGGACCTGCGCATAGCGGGAGCTTTATAACACCAAATTGCCCTTTTTTTTATTACTTCTTCATTCATGTGCCAAGGACGAAAGCACTTCAGATGTATACATTACTAGCAAAAGATGATATCAATGAAATTTCATCCATAGTCCATACAATTCCTAATTAGTGAATGTCACACCTTTGGTAGATTTGACCTATTCTTGCCTGTACACTTAAATCAATCTTGGATTGAAGTTCTATATTTAGTGAAAATGTTGCTAGGCAAACATCTCAACTGATCTCCCATATAAGCAAGCTTCTATACAAGTTTGAGACCTTTTCTGTCTTGTGTTTCTCTGAAAAGTAGCGATATTTCTATTGTTATCATGGCTTTCTGACCGTTTTAAAATATTGGTTCGAACAATGTGATGGTATTGAACTTTCCTTCCCCTCACATCTTTCCCAAGGCAATTAACCTTGAAGAAGTGATTGTTATTTCTCTCTCACTCTCTTTTTGCACACACACACATACAAACATATACATGCACACAGCCATACACATGAAACTCTTGCTTATACTGATTTACAAATGGTATAATGCAGAATATCCCATATCAGTTTTCAATGACACATCTTCCAAACTGCAAGATAACGATTACTCTTCATAATTGGAAAGGAGAATGTTGGACTGTTAATTTTGTGCCAACAAGAAGAGTACATACGAGTCACACTCTCTGCGGAGGATGGATGGCTTTTGTTCGTGGCAATAACATAAAGGTTGGAGATATCTGCATTTTTGAACTTGTGCATGAGTGTGAATTACGTGTTCAAATTGCTAGAGTTGGAACAGATGGGCTTGACAACCAGGTCGGCAAACTAGCTTTTAGTAGGCCTAATGACGGTCGTGTTATCACTTGCCATAAGACTTCCACATATATGCCAATGAATACTAAAGTCAGTTCAAAATGCATAAGAAAAGTTAATCTATCTGATAAAAAGCGATCAAAGAATGGTCAAGAAGCTGGTTTATCCACTGATGTGAAGAAATCTGGTAAAGCTTCAAATTCTAAGAAGATGGGGCTTTCCTCTCAGTCCAAAGATACCCATAAAAAGTTGGGTAAGGTTTTTCGTCTATTTGCCTAATTGGTTATCCACTCACTCTAATTCAATTTAGATGTTTCTGCAACAAATTTCTATGAAGTACTTTTATTTTCAGAAAAAAAAAAAAAAGAGAAGTATGCAACTCAATTCCTTGAGAATTAAAATCGTGTCATTTTGCTAGTGAAAGTAAAAACTAGAAAGGCCAAATGATGTATATTTTCTTTCTATGAAAGTTTCTACCTTCCTATTTATCATAAACAAAGACAGCTGTTCAGAAGAGACATCGTGTTGAAAATGAACTAAGCTCACAGGCAAAAGCTGGTTTGAGAATGTTGTTTGCACTCGATGAACAAAGAGTATCCCAAGCTTTTACTTCCTCTTTTCCTAATTTTGTGAAAATCATGAAAATGTTCAATGTCAGTGGATCATATACTTTGGTGAGTAGTACACTACACCACCATTTAGTGTCAACATTTACTTGTTCTTTTGTAGATTATTATTTAATATCAATACTAACTCATTGAGTGCCTTTTAAATTGTAGAAAATCTCACACCAGTTCTCTGCTGCACATCTCCCCACCTACAAAACAGAAGTAACACTTCGTAATTCAAGAGGTGGGTGTTGGACTGTGAACTCTGTCACAGATGCCAAAGGCAGAACAGTGCACACATTTTGTGGGGGGTGGATGGCGTTTGTTTGTGATAATGACATCAATTTTGGAGACACATGCATTTTTGAACTCGTTGCTCAGTGTGAGATGCAGGTTTATATATCTGGGGTTGGAAAAAAGGGGCTCGACCATCAAAATGGGCAAGTGAAACTTAATAGATTAGCTACTGTTCCATCTAACTGCTAACACTATTGTTTAAAACAGATAAATCCATCTTCCATTTTTATGGTGAGTTATAAAATATCTTTTGCATTTAATGCATGTGTCAGTAATTTCATACTCGTGGTATATCATATATGTGTAACATCTCACCATTCACATCCTAATTTATCATCACCGATCAATATTGTAGAATTATTGAGTATGCCCATTATGCTGTTGCTTTTTAAATTTTAATTCTTATTGATCGTGTATCACTCTCAGTTGGCTCATGGAATGTTGTCATTGTAGGATTCAGATCCTCTTCATTTCCCTTGGAAATGGAGATCTCCATTTCTCTTTTTATACAACCGACATGTGGCATTAAAAGGAACCAAGGGTTGAGATTCATCTATTTTAAATCAACTTAAATTTAAAAAGAAAAAACAAATAGAAAATGCTTTCGATCCATCCATACATCGGTTTTTTGGGGGAAAGAACTTCATTCCTTTGCACAAAGAACAAGATACTTCATTCCTTTATACCTCCACACTTGACCGCCACCGTGCTACAGTGCCCTCGTGCTACCGTGCCGGAAGAATGCCTACCCTTTCTATTTGAAGATCTGAACTCTTCTATGGTTCTATTTAAGGGAGTAGAAGACAAACCAGCAAGTCAAATGGAGCCAAGTTACCCAATATTTGCAGCAAGTCACAATAGGAGTCAATCAAATAAGTAAAACATTCAATCAAAGGAGGAATGGGTTTTCAATCATGATGAGTTTCTATCTCACGACGGGGCGGCACCGTGGCGATGCGATGCCATAGCGGCGGGATGGGGCAGCATCACAACGTCACTCACTGTAGTCACAAATGGAGCATAGGAATGGAGCTTATGCGCTTAGATAGCTTCCACTCTAAATCTCTAATGCTCCTCAACAATATAATGTTTGTTGCTGTTAAATGGTAGAAGACATTTGAGGGAGGAGAAGACAAACCAGTAGTGAAATGGAGAACGTGCGCTGCCATTGGCTGTCGATGGCGGAACAGAGGCCGGGTGGTGGTGGTCGATGGCGAAACATAGGCAGGGCGGGTCGGAGGCGGCTTTTGGTGGTGGTGGTCGACCGCGAGAGGTGGAGGAGATGGTCTAGAATCGTCGAATGGAGGAGATTTGTTTCTCCCCCCAAATTTGATATTTTTTTAATTTAAAAATAATTAAACTCAAATAAATTTGAACCATTGAAATGTGTTAATGCCACGTGTACGTACCAGATTAAGGGGACTGGAAATGTCCATTTCCTTATAGAATGGAGAGGATCCGGTTCCATTATTGTATAGGCAAACAATATCATGATTTATGATTTTTTTAAAAGGAAAAGAATTAAATGAAAATAATTATATAATAAGCGAATTATGTAATTATAGCAATTAATTGGAAGATTTGAAAATGTCTTTAAAAAAATAAAATATTATAAAAATATGCTAATGACTTCACATCAATGGTTTGAAAGTAGAATTTATTGAAACTAGCTTTTTCTAGGGTGAGTAGCCTTGTAAAGTCTTTCATACTGAGAGAGTTAACCTTACCTACTACAGTTGGTAACTTCTAATTTTCTATCCTTTTTTCTGGTCAATGTCATACATCATCATCTTCTCCATTATCTCTTCCTCCTTCCACCCTCAACAACCCTTTCAAGCACCCCACCATCTCGGCAGTTCTCAAAATCCTAACCTTCTTTCCATAGCCATTTAGGTTTTTTATCAAACATCCTATGATCATCTTTTTCATCAGTAATCAATTCAAATGAAAGGCATAATTAAAGAAAGATAAATAAGCAACAAAGAAAGCAAATGATGCCCAGAATTTACCCATTGTGAAAATCAATTATTGATTGTTTAAACATGAATCCTTTACTGATAAAAATAAATGTTCCATATATTGACAAACTAACTCAACTAAGAATGAAGAGAAGACATGTTTGTGTATTTGTAATGAATCCAAGTAAACTAAGGATCCTCCTTGTACTTGTTCACAGCAAAACAACCTTCCTCCGTCCATCGTGCCAACCACCACGAACTCACCTTAAGCCACAGTCCAAAACAAAACCGCATGTCATCATGTAGCCATCACAAAGTAAACCAAAACAGTTATGTCGTCCTGGACCTCCTCATTTCGCCATCCTCATCTCAGATCCATCACCACACGAACAGTCGTGTCGGAGTTGTCACACCACTGCAACTAGATTCAACCATGAACTAAACATCTCATGTCGCTTTGTCTACTGCATCGTGACCATCGCTAGCAAAAAAAACATCATATCTTAACCAAATTTGTAGTGTGTGGTGCGTCACATGGTAGAAAGGAGTAGAGGTCGGACTGCGGCGGTTCATGGTGGCCTAAGGCGGAGAAAGGGCAGTGGTATGCGATGGGCCAAGGCTTAGATAGGTTGCTGGCACTGGTATATTGAACGGAAGTTTTGGCGAATCACACTGATACTCCCGTAACTTTGCGGGAGGGGTTTGGCCACATCAGACAAGCGGAGGATGCCTTCGGATGGGGGTGTAAGGGCGTTGGGTACAGGGTTCATGGGATGAAGGGTCCCTCTTGACTAACCTATGCAACAGGTTACCATAGATGCATTAGGACCATACAATTTTTTAACGCATTCTAACGGTTACAAGTTTTGGCTCACCGTGCATGACTTGCTTCCCTTGCTCAACGTAGAAGCCGCCTTGAAACTAGAATACTTTTCAGTTTTCAGGTAAGTAATAGTTTTATATGCATTTGATCCTTGATCAATGAATATTTCAAACCATGAACAATCAATCACTATCGTGAGTCTTGCCGCCCTTTTTTCTTCAACCTTCATCGCTGTCAGTTGTCCCAGTCCCAGCTGCAGCTCCACGGTCAGTCACTCGTCACAGTCTCTGCTGAAGATCCATTGTCAGTCACTCGTCCCGGTCCCAGCTTCGATGTCACTCGTCCATGTCCCAGCTCCACTGTTCTATCCTCCACCATGGCACCTTCGTCTGCCTTGCGCCTACTATGCAGTGGTGACAGGTGACTCTGTCAAAGAGGTTATTTGTGCTCCATTTTGCTCGACTATGTTCTATTGTCCTCTGATCCATCATGTTTTACCATTAGATTTGATGATTTTTTCTTCATTAGCTGTTGTGAATGCTTTTGATGAACGCTGTTGGTTTTAATTTGTATATGATTGATTCTAAGCTATATGATATAAGGGCACTTTCATGTTTTAAGAGCATGTTTTTGTTGTTTTGGGCCTAAGTTTTTTGATTGAAAATTGAGACTTCATTGTTGGTGTTCCTTTAATAAATATCCGAGGATATCCGTAATATTCGTGGGTATCCGTAAAACCCGCTAAATACCCGTCTAGCGGTTACCTGCTAAGGTAACAGGCGAGGACATATATGATTTTTACTTGGAGGGGGCGGGGGAGTACTCATGTGCCCTCCAGGCCCCGTTGCCATTCCTAGTCAAACACGCTTAACTTTGTAGTTCTTAAGTTATGAGCCCATCACTTATGAACTCCAAAGTTAAGCATGCTTGACTTGGAGCAGTTTTGGGATAGGTGGCCTCCTGGGAAGTTTTCTTATGAAGCGTGAGAGTGAGGACAAAACATGTAGAAAAGACCTGTGTTGATTTGTGGGAACATTCATCAATCCGTGATTACATTACTAATAATGTAATGACCAAGATTTCTTGCCTTCAAAATTTGTTGTTATTGTTGTGGATTTCCTCCTTTATGAGCATATATGTAATGACCAAGATTTCTTGTGGATGTATGTCATGCAAATTTGAGGGTACTTTTCAAGTTTTTTTTTATAACCTTTTCAGTTATTCTTGATATGAATGTGTTGGTATTATGAGAATTCGAATTGGATTTTGACTTTCAAGTTATCTTCTAAGTTTTAACGTGTGAATTGTGAATTTGAATCAACAAGAAGTTCATGATAATCTTGTTAGGAGCATAAGCAGGTCCAATTTGATCTGATGGATCCGAATCAATGTGAACATATTTTGGTGGTTTAGATTTATTCATCGGATAAGATCAAATTTGAAATCTCGAATCTGAAGGCAATTGATTTGGATATCGGATCCTAAAAATGGAACCAATCACTTAAAAAATAATATTATTATTAATTTTATAAAAATATTTTTTATGAACACAATTAATATATTGATATATTATTCCTAAAATTAATATATTAACTAAAACAATTTTTTGTTTTTTAAAATGTTTTTTAATATTTTTGAAATTAAAATTAAAATAATATAAAAATATGGTAATCCGATGATCCGATCCGATCAAATTTACATAAAATCAATTTATGAATTAAGTTAATAAAATATTAAAAGTTTAAGAACCCTAATTTTCCAAACTCCTTATATATATATCCACTTTCTATCTTCACGCCGCGTCGTGACAGTTCACCCCTTGTGAGTCTTACATCATCCTCTTTGCTCTCTTATCTTGCTTGCTCACATTGATTTTCCTTACTCTTTCTCTCTCCTCCATTTGTTTTAGTTGCTTAAAGGCACAAATCCCAGTCAACTCGGATTCAAATTGTCTTCCTCTTGTGTCAACTTTGAGGTATGTTTTAATCGACACAAATTCTTGCATCTATAACTTTCCTTATCATCACATGTCTTCAAAATTTGGTGTGATTGTTGTGGATTTCCTCCTTTATGAGCATATATTTAATTACCAAGATTTTGTGGGCTATTCTGGATACGGTTTTCTTAGTATTATGAGAATTAGATTTTGGATTTTGACTTTCAAGTTATCTTCTAAATTTAATTTGTGAATTGTGAATTTCAATCAATAAGAAGTTTATTATGATCTTGTTAGGAGAGTAAGTGGATTTGATCCGATCCATGAATCTGGTGGATCCGAATCGATTCGAACCTATTTTGGTGGTTTGGATCGATTCATCAGATTAGATTGGATTTGAAATGTTGAATCTCAAGGCAATTGGTTTGTATATCGAATTCTAAAATCAAACCGATATGTTTTTTTAAAAATATATTATTAATAACTTTATTATTCTTATTTACAAAATTCATGTATTATTCCTAAAAAAATAATATATTCACCAAAACATTGTGTTATTTTTTCCTTTTTTGTATTTTTAAAAATTTTTGAAATTAAAATTAAAATAATTAAAAAATAGGATAATCCGATGATCTGATTTGAACCAACCCGACTTTAGTCGAATTTTTTCAATTTGGATTTTTATTTTATTAAATTAATAAAATATGAAAAGTTTTGAACCCTAACTTTTCCAAACCCCTTATAAATATTCACTTTCCATCTTCACGTCACGGCGCCACAATTCACCCCTTGTGAGTCTTACATCATCACGTTTGCTCTCTTATCTTGTTTGCTCTCACCCTTTTTGCTTACTCTTTCTCTTTCCTCTATTTGTTTTAGTTGCATAAAGGCCCAAATCTAGTCAACTTAGATTCAAATCTTCTTCCTCTTGTCAACTTTGAGGTATGTTTTACTTGACGCAAATTACTGCTTCTATAGCTTTCATTATCAACACATGCCTTCAAAAATTGTTGTTATTGTTGTGGATCTTCTCCTTTATGAGCATATATTTAATTACCAAAATTTCGTGAGGTTGTTTGTCAAGCAATTTGAGGGTACTTTCTCATGTTTTTCCCCTCCATTTTAGTCATTCTTGATGTGAGTCTGTTGGTATTATGAGAATTAGATTTTGGATTTCGACTTTCAAGTTATCTTTTAAATTTTAATGTGCGAATTGTGAATTTCAATCCATAAGAAGTTTGTGATGATCTTTTTAGGGGTGTAAGCGGATCCGATTCCATCCATGAATCCGGTGGATTCAAACCGATTCAAACCTATTTGGTGGTTTGAATCGGTTTATCTGATCCGATCGGATTGGAATTTTGAATCTGGATGCAATATGTTCAGATTTCGGATAATAGCCTAATAGGGACTGATTTTCAACAGTTTTACAAATTAGAGGATGAAATGTGCAATTAAATTTTTTGAGGGACCAAAATCGCACAATTGAAAAAGTTGAGGGACAAAAAGTGAAATTAAGCCATTATAATATTATTATTATTTATTAACAAAATTAATATATTATTCCTAAAATTAATTTATTAACTAAAATGTTGTTTTTTTTCTATTTTTTGAATTTAAAATTAAAATAATTAAAAAAAAGGGTAATCCGATGGTCTTATTTAAATCAAACCGACTTTAATTGGATTGGTTCGATTCAGGTTCATAGGAAGTTTTTTGTAAAATCCGATCTATGCCAATCAAATTTAACCATATCAAATGCTAAATTATCATATATTCAATCCAAGCCGATCCAATTACATCCCTAGATCTTGTTTTAATTTTGATTTTTATAAATAATAATCGTTCTCGGGGGGGGGGGGGGTTGCGAGAAAGAGGAGCGAGGATGAAAAAATACTCTCCATGACAGATCTGGGATGGGAAAAAGTTGGGGGCGGTAACGGGGTATGGGAGGCAACAAGATGAAACTTTGATTATTTTTTTTCCTTTTTGGTATGTTTTTGAGATATAGACACATTACGATAGAGAGACACTAGAGTGGAAGATTAGCTTTCTGGAGAAGCTTGGTCAGTTTTTTTTTAAAAAAATATTATGCGTTTGAAAGAGATTATTGAAAATTTATGAAAATATAAAATTTATCTTGAGGAGCCGGTTAGGCTCTGGTCACCCCTTTCATCCACCCGTGCTCTAAGCATAGCATGTGTGTTAGTGTGTATTCCTAGATGAATTCCTAGACTAATGATATTGTGTTAACATATGAGTTTTTTGTTTTTGTTTTTTACTGCTGACATATGAGTTAGTTGCTACTTGAAATTTACTGATTTTTTCATATTGGCCATGTATAGAAAAGAAAAATGATTTTAACCATTGGTATTATTAATTTAAAATTCGTTTAAGCAAAATGCATTTGTAGTAACGAATAACTTTTTTTTTTACAGCTACAACTAATGACTTAGAAGCAGGGAGGGACGGATCTATAGTCATGAGTGTGGGAACAAATACCCCCACTTTAATGTCAAAAACATTTCTAAATAATTTATATATATGTGTTTTATTGAAATAAATTACTTAAAGGTAACATATAGTATCATAAAAAATATTAAGTTTTGCCCTCATAACTTAAAATCCATAAATAATTATGATGTATGTTTATACTTTTAAAAATGATTTGTTATATTTTTTACGTTACAAATTTATATGAGTTTGCTGCTATAACATAAAATTTCTAGACCCATCTCTATTTAGAAAAGCATTTTTATTTTACTTAATTAACTCTGTGATCAAGATGTGTGTGTTTGCCGTAGTCTATAACAATACTGTCAAAATTTCTATAAATCCTTTTTTTTTTTTTATGAGCTTGTATAAATCATGTAGAGCGGCGTTACAAATAAATTTTTTGTTTGACTAAGGCGTTACAATTAAAATATACTCCTTATAATTTCTTTTAGGTTAAACTAATATTTTGGTCCTTATATGTGATACTGATTTTCAATTTGATCTCAATACGTAAAAATTTATCAAATGAGTCCCTATATGTACAAAAATTATCAATTTGGTCCTCATCGTTAATTGGTGTCATAACGGTATTATATAACAGGGACCAAATTGTAAATGATTGTCACATGTAGGGATCAATTCAAAAAAAAAATAATTTGAATTTGGTCCCTACATGTGACAAACATGTTCAATTTGGTCCCTACATGTGACAATTATTTGTAACTTGGTCCCTGTTACGTAACGACCTTATGACACCAATTAATGGTGATGACCAAATTGAATTTTTTTATACATATAAAAACTGATTTGATAACTTTTTAGGTATAGAAATCAAATTCAGAATCACTGTCGTGGACAGGGACCAAAATATTAGTTTAACATAATATAAGCTAAGGTCGAGTGTCCGTCGTATGTTCATGGTCATGGACCCACGAAAATGATAGTAAGAGCCAATAAAGATAAATCTCCTTGATTGAGTGCCATTGAATATACTATAAATCTCCTTGATTGAGTGCCATTGAATATTATAATTATGTGCCCTTGGTTGATGATAAATCTCCTTGATTGAGTGGCACTTCTAGAGCCCAGAGCATTAAAGAAAGGAAAATGTTTTTGATACACTATAAATGATAAATCTCCTTGATTGAGTGTCATTGAATATTATAATTATGATATTATATTTAGATAAAATTAAAGTGAAATTGTGTTCAAAATAACATATCTTCAGAATTAACGGGTACCCTTAAAAGCGCATTTTCTGTTTTCACATTTTTTTTTTAAGATAAGAACAAAGAGCTTTTGTACTGAACTGGGGTTTGGGATGTGACAGTCCTGGTTTAAGGGTTTTGAGGCTTTTTTGTTTTTTTGGAGGTGTGTAGTAATTTTTCAGAGTGTTCTTCACTTCTTCTAAACTAACAAAGCTAACCCCTTTTTGGGAACTGATTTTGGTGTTGTTGTTTTCATTTGAGATGGCTGGACAAAGCTGTGAAAGATGCAAGTCATGGGTGGAAGACATTTACTGGTCCCATTTTCAGTTCTTCCATTTTGCTCAGTTTCTCCACAATGGTGATGAACAACAACTTGTAAGTTACCCTTTCTTCCCTCACTCTTTTGGTTGGTTTTTGTTGTAAAATGTGAATCCACAAATAAAGTCTTATAAAGGCGTGACCTTTCGGGATTTTGTTGAGTGCATGCACTTTCATTTCCATACTATTTTCTATTTTCCTTTATTTTCATCACATTTCTTTGAAATATGTCAAAATATGGCCTTTTTTCCTTTTCCATATTTTTTTAGTTCCTGCTCCTTATACCCTTTTTTCCTTTTAAATATTCTGAATACGTCTCATATGCAAAGTAGCTGTTTTTCTGCTTAGTGTTGCACTTTTGAAAGGCTTTGTTTTTTCTTTGGAAGAGGTCTGGTGTTTCCTCGGACTAATTTTTGAGCTTGCATTGTATAGGATGAAACATGTTTCAACATTGTTGGTTCCACCCTTGCATGCATCCTAATATATTCTGGGTTCTCATGTGTTTTTCTTATTTTTTTGGTGAGTTGGAGGAGAGAGGGAAAAAACAAGGATTTTTGACTGGGGGACTGGTCCCACTAATAAAAAAAAATTGTGTCTATCTTTCTGCACGTGACCCCATGACAAAAAAAAGACATACAAGAAGAGAAAAAAATGAGTATGCTATTGTAGATTGTAATGTGGTTGTTTCTCGGCTTATTTTTCTGTCCTTGTTCTGAAATACTAGCTATGCTCGAATTGTTTATTGCTTGACTAACTAGTAAATACTTATGATTAAATTCTTCTTCTTGTTTTTTTTTATAGATATTAATGATTAGATTCTTCTACTTACGTATGTCAGGAATCTATGGTATCTTATATTCTTATTCTCAAAGATGAAGATTGAATTTTGACTGCAGGCACTTCCCAAAACATTTTCTGATAATTTGAAGAAGAAGCTGCCAGAAACTGTGGGCCTTAGGGGTCCTTGTGGCATTGTGTGGAACATAGGATTGACAGCAAGAGACGATACCTTGTACTTCACTGATGGATGGCAACAGTTTCTGAAAGATCACTCTTTGAAGGAGAATGATTTCCTGGTGTTTAGGTACAATGGTGGTGAATCACTGTTTGATGTTTTGATATTTGATGGGGGGAGCTTCTGCGAGAAGGCAGATTCTTATTTCGTTAGAAAATGTGGACATACTGAACTTGGGGGTGGATGTTCCAGCAAGGGAAAAGACACTGATAATTCTGTGGGAGAAGAAGGTAATAATACCCCTACTAATGCTGGTGTTGAGGGTGCTGCACCTGAGAGATCTGTGCAGGATAACAGTGTCAGAGTGCCAACAGCTGTACCCTTTGAATCTCCTAGTGAAAGGACTTTTAATGCTGGTGTTGAATCTGCTACCCCTGTGCAATTTATGCGTACTAATGGAGACATGGTGCCACCAGCTGCTACCCCTGTGCAATTTATGTGTACTAATGGAGACATGGTGCCACCTTCTGCTCCCTTGCAAACTGCTGATAAAAGGATCAGGAAGTTGGTTTCTGCTGTTCAGCATGTCCAGACTAAGCAGAGAGGAAGACCTCCAAAACTATCTAGTGCTGATCAGGGAGTAGTTAACTGGGTTACTGGTAACATTTTTACTACTGTATTTCTATGGACATATTTGATATTTTATCTTCAAAAAGCTTAGCTGTGTGAAATTTCTTATTTACTGACAAAGTATTAATACTAAAAATCCGCAACATTTTCAATGGGGTCCAACTCCAAATGCATAATAGGTGTTATGAAAAGGTATGTGGATTTGTGGGTAGGCCAGCATTTACTTTTGTAGTCCCCAAGTGTTCCCTTGAACCCAAAAACATAAGAAATGCGGCCATATAACTTATAATAACAATAATAGTAGTAAAAATATAAAGCACAACATGCTTTTGTAGGGACAACTGTTTGTGTAGAAGTACTGTTGAGATTTGTTATGTGCACTGAACTCTCCAACAAATATGGAGTGATTGTCTGGAGCTTGGGCAGGTCATTGATTTGATAAATAGTGAGCCATTGTTGTCTGTATATGATTGTTGTGTGCATGCTTTATAGTCCAAAGTTGTGACACTTAACTGGATTTTTATATATCATAAGACAGTCGGAGTTGTCAGTTAGCTTAGCTAATAAAAATTAGTTAAATTAGAAACAGCTACTCTTCTTTCTTGAGAAATAAGTTCTTTGCAAGTACTTTCATTTCTGTTTGAATCACTGTTTATGCTGTTTGTTGTTATGGTATCTTACTTTGGTCATATTAATAGATTCTGAACATGCTTCTGCGGGTCATAGTGGGGCATATATTGAATTATATACCTCGAACAGAAGGCCTGTCACAGAGCCTGAGATAGCTAAAACCCTCCGATTGGCCCAGGCAGCATGTACAGACCGCAGCTTGATGATAGTTATGCGGCCAACCCATATCTACAAGCGATTCTACTTGGTAAATAGTCAATTCTCAGGTTTCACTTTTAGGGTCAGTTTGATATGGGAGTAAAAATGGGGGTGAAAAATGCACAGACCTGTTTACAATCCAATGTTACTAAGAAATTTATATATGAATTTTCACTTACATTTTTATCCCTATGCCAAGCTGACCTTAAGTTTTAATCTTTATATGTATCTGCTACAAGCCTTATTGTGAAATTCTAAACTTTCTGGTGGTTGTTACTAATTGTATTCTTTTTCTTTTTTTCTTTCTTTCTGACTAGTCAATCCCAAACAAGTGGATTGTAGATCATCTCTCCCCACGATCTCAAGATGTCGTATTACGTATGGGCAAGGATGAATGGCATGTGAAGTACAGCTTCCATCGTGCTTGTTTTAATGGAGGATTGACCGGAGGCTGGAGAAACTTTGCCCTGGATAATAACCTGGAGGAGTTTGATGTATGCGTGTTTGAGCCTACTGGCAAAGTCGATGACAAGATGATCATGGATGTCAGAATTTTCAGAGTTGTTGAGGATATTGTTCCTCTGAGCAAGGTTAATGCTCCAGGCAAAAGAAGGGGCAGGAAAAGATCAATGGTGTCTGTCTAGGAATGGAATGCTTGTCTTACTTGTGGGCCTTTTCTGTTGGCCAAAGTAAGTTTCTTTGTTGGAATGAATGTAAGTTAACAGTTGTCCTATGGCTGCAGACCAAGTTTATGTTTTGTGTCAGTAGTCTGGAGTTTATGTTGGATTGTTCTTTATCATTACTAGGGGTGATTTACCATATACACTCCCTATTGCAGTTATTTGATCTTATGTTTAAATATGAAATGATTATCTACCTGCAGTATTGTTAATAGTGTGGATTTTATGTTGGATTGTTTAACTTAATCATTACTAGGGTGATTGTGTTGCAGTTAATTGATCTTCTTATGTTCAAATATGAAATGATTAGCTACCTGCAGAATTTTGTAATGTTGAATTGCAACAATTTTTTTGTTTTGTTTTGAAAATTGGTGTTTATCAAGATTTGAGAATTTTCAATTCTAACTGAATTAATATTTCAAAATCAATTTCATTCAAAATCTCTTTTATCAAAAACTTATTTAAACACACTATTCGCTAGGTTCGGGGGATGCATTGAAAAACCTTCTTCCCCTTCTTCCAAAGAAAGCCAGTTGGTTCAACCTGGTAATGTTGGTGAAGGAAATTGGGTTCTTCGCAGGGTGGTGCCTGGGCCGCATACAAGGCAAGGCCGTTGCCTTAGGTCCCTCTTTTTTTTTTTTTTTTTACTATATATACTGATGATAATTAGTTTGGTAAGTGGTTGAATAACAAGGTCTAATTCTGCATATAGTGCATGTATTATTGAGATAAAAAATCAATCACAAGTAGTGCGATTCATATTTAATGAAAATATTAGTGATGAGATCATAAATTCAGCTAAAGAATCTTTTCATATTGAATATTTTTTATACATATTAGATTAATATATTTCTTCTATTGAAACACAATTTGAACAATTTTTACAATATGAAACTATTTTTTGTTTTTTATTTGAATCCAAAAAATGTAAAACTTTAGCTGATGATGAATCAATACAATATTGTATTAATCTTGTTTTTTTTTTTAAAGAACTAGTGGACATTTTGATTTTTATGGTCTTGATTTATTTTTAGAATTAAAAGTATTGAGAAAAAATGCTAAGAGGAGAAATTAATACTCCAATAAAAGTATTAAACTATATCAAAATACTATAATTTTTTCCCAGATGTATCTATTGCTTATAGAATATTATTGACAATAATTGTAACTGTTGTTATCGTTGAATGAAGTCTTTCAAAATTAAAACTATGTGCTAATAAGTATCAATCTAGGAACTTCCCTGCAGGGCCTCGGTGGTTTAGAGACCTAGGTGGCTGAGAAAAGTGTGTGACAAGAATGCATAACTTAGGAATGATTTTTGTACATCAAAATATGGATATTATATGGTGTTCTTTTTATTTTTTTGGATGTATTTTCAAGAAACGTGTATACAAAGAAGATAAAAAGTAAGTCAGAGATAGATATAAACATATACGGTGTCACATACGGTGTCCAAAATTTGTGTTCAAATAACATAACTCCATAGCTTAGATCTAGATTCCACCTCCTCTAAGATGGGAATATGGATTTAAATGAAGATGATACTGTTGAAGATATACTAGTGATGCTTAAGAGTCCGTTTATTTTAGATTTTGATCGAATTGATTTTAAAAGAATTCATTTAAAAAAAATCGAGATTAAAAAAAAATTGATTTGTATTTAATAATGATATTTTAAAAGTGAATTTAAAAGAATTATTTTTGTTTGGATGATAAAATTAAATCACTTTTGATATGTAAATATAAAGAGTTTTGTGGGTCTAATACCTAAAGTCAATTATATTCAATGGAAAAGTTAGAAATTTTTGTTTCTCTCAAAATTAATTCTATCCTTATCTTAACACACTTGTATCCACCTTATAATGCAACCAAACACTATTTCACGTTCAAGAATCAATTTTTTTTTTTGCACAGAAACATAATTTTTGAGTTAAACAAGCACTAAGAATAGAGTAATGGTTGTTTGACATCAGAACGGGGACACTATATAATGTCTCATTTGTTTTTTTTATTTATATATTTTCGAGATTCGTGTATATATAGTTAATAAAATAAATATATACAATATCACATATAATGTCTAGAATTTGATGTTTAAATAATACAACTCCTAAGAATATTACTAGTGAAAATGTGCACACTACTGCGGCCTCCAATCAAACTAGAGAGAAGGGGAAAATCCAGTATTGATGCTGAGCAACTTTTTTTTTGTAATTATGATATAGGTACGAAGTATCCATTATCATTAGTAGTGACTAACCTACATCGGGAAACCTGTTGAACACACAAGATGGGTTCTTCCCTCCCAACCAGGTTTTTCTTCATACACAAAAATTAGGATTCGAACATCTGACTATTTACTTAAAGTGTTCAAATTCCTTACCAGTTAAATCAATAGCATGTTGGTAATGCTGACCAACTTTTGTGAAGGTGCAAACCAACAAAAGTAACGAGAAATAAGAGTGAAATTCTTTCTCAACTTATTTGATAGGATAGAAAATGAAAAGAAATAAAATGATTTTTTATTGAATACACAACTTTACCCCTATTCTATTTTATTATATTTATTATTTAAAAATTATTATATTTTATATAAGTTGTAGCCGAAAAAGTATATAAGATGCTTATAGTATAATAGTATACAATATTAGAAAGCAAAAGAGGCAACTTTACCAAAAAAAAAACCAATGCAAAGGTTATTTTACGACTTTCTAGGAAAAAGTAATAAGTGTTATCGAAAGAAGAGAATATAGAAAGAGGGACAGATGTTTTATGAATATAGGAAGATCTTGACCATCGATTAAATTTTGTATTTTATATAAAATAAATATATTAATATAAAGATGAGTATATATAATCATGACCATTAAATAAGATAAATGCATGAATGTGATGTAAATATATGAAATCTGGATCCATAGAAATTAGAAAGAGAGGGGGTGAAGGAGGTATGCTTGAAAAAAGATGTCATTTCAATAATAATCTCTCCTAGTCTCCCAAATTCTTATCAGCTACGGGGAGAAAACTTTTTTATGTGGATCCAATCAAATTTTCTCTTTTCTCTATTTCTCTTCTTAAACAAATATGAGAAAATTAATTTTTCTCCTTCTTTTCTCTCCTCTCATTTTCTCTCTTTTTATTTTCTCTTTTACCAATCAGAGTGTTAGTGCCAACAAAATCACCACAATAGGCATTAAACAAATCATATGTCAATGTATCATTAACTCTTAAGACCTGTGCTGGATATTGTCCTCAATAGTTATTCTGCTAGAAGACAATAATAGTATGGATATCCTCCAAAATTTAACCGACTCTTTAAAAATAAATTTCTGTTATTGAGAACAAAAAAAAATAGTATAAAAGACTAACACTCGAAAAAGACGATAAATTTCTTTATTTTTAAAAAATATCCTACATCAGCTTTTGAACTAGGAGGAAAATATCCATTTTGTCTCCCACGCAACTGAATCTCATAGTCGCGTCCAAAAGAAAGAATTATATTATTTTTTCTTAAATAACTACTATAAAATGTTGGATTTTATGGTGCACCCTCCCAAAAATGGTGTATGCGTGCACCCTCCAAGTAATCGAATCTGGTCCATCCACTATGCCAATTGGCATCACATGAAAAGTGAGCATATCTGAGCTGGTCAAACAAGTCAAACAAATGGTCTTTTCTTTTGTATGTATAATATAGGTGTGTGTATTTGTGTATTTGGGTCCACGATCTTTCATGTGAAATGGGCCTCAAAACTAAGTCATGGGGCTGCCAGACTGAGCCCCAATCTTCCCTACCCGGTTCTTGACCCGCAACACCTTCTTCCTTACCCGTTCATGACCCTGACCGTTCAGTGACTACGATGACCTCCCAAAATGAATTGCAAGCTTCGCCGACTTCACTCACTTTGATTAACAGTAATGTAGATCCTGTTGACCCCAATAGCATTTTCCCCACCATTTGAGCGCACCTGCGCGGTGGTGAGCTGAGGGGGAGAACGAGTTGGAAACCATGGAAACCGACCGGCCATGAATGTCACAAATTTCTGTTGATGAACAAGACAGGAACTATCGCAACAAAATAAAAAAAAACATCATAGATTCAGAATAGGGAATAAAAAATAAGAAACAAATTTCTATTTAAAAAATTAAAGTTTAATTGCACTTCAGTCTGCCCCCAACTTTTTACTACGTGTGATTTTGATTCCTGTGTTATTTTTAGGATATTTTTTCTCACAATTTTTTGAAAGTTGCAATTATAATCCTTCTTTCCATCTTTGGCCAAATTTTTATCAGAAATTGATGATGTGATATTATGGAACTCACATTTACGATCCACTTAGAAAAATATTATTAAATATTTATTTTATAATATTTTAGTATAAAACTAGACTATCCATTCTTCTTCGTCTTTCTACATCGTTGCATTTTTTCTTCTTTCACTCATGTTTTTCCCTTTCATTCTCTAGTTTGTTGTTATAGAAGGAGGAAGCAAGATTACTTAACGGATAACCGAAAGAAGAAAGGTTAAACAGGTTTTATCATGAAAAAGTTATAATATTATAATAAAAAAATTAAAATAATATAATGATTAAATATAATAATAATTTATGTTAATATTTAAAAAAACTATTTTTTGATGTGACAGTCTATCTAGCTTAAAATAATAATAATTAAGCTGAGATGACAATGTTGATGTGGCATACAATGTTGATGTGGCACTCTCTTAGCCATGCCAGTATTTAACATAGTTTAGAATAAATTTTTTAAAATTCAAAGATCAAAACCAACGAAAAATATACAGTGACTAGAAGCAAAATTTGTTCACTTTTCAAGGACTAAAACCAAAGTTTATTTTCATATGTGATGACCCAACATAACATATTTGTTTGACGTGACACTCCGTTAGCCACGTCAGCATTTAATAGAGAGTAACCGAAAACAAAAAAAATTAAATTTACAACAACAAAAACCAATGAAAAAAGAATACAAGGGCTAAAATCAAATCTCACCTATTTTTTAGGGACTAAAAATTTCATTATACCTTAAATTTTTTAAGTTTTTAATATAAAAAGATTACAAATGGGGTTAGTGGGCACGTGACCCTAAAGTGATCTATCATCTAATATCATGGTCCCCATTTTGTGGCACACAAATTGATCCTGAACCCTAATCGTGGTTCTCCCCCATATTAAAGAACCCTAAACCGTCGTTTCTCCCAAATCTCCATCATCCTCGTTGAAGCACACCCGCCAGCGACAACATTTCTGACAAAATGAGCTTCTAAAAGGATGGCCAAGTTACGGAAGAAACTAAACAAAGCACTACTGATATGACAACTTTTGTACAAAATCTTTTTCAGTAGATGCAAAGCAAGTTCCAGACAATGTCGAACTCCATCATTTCTAATATTGATGAAATGGGTAACAGGATAGAAGAATTGGAGCAGAGCATCAATGAACTCCAACCAAAAATAGGAGTGGAGAGTTCACCGTCTCCTTCGGTCCCTGAGAAGGAGAAGACTCCGTCGAGTGAGTTGAAGCCCAAGATAGAGAACCAGTGTGATAGGCACTCAATAACAAGGAAATAGAAAACAAGGTGATCCCTTTTAGAGAGAGGGATCTCTCTCCAGAATTAAAAGAGGGAAATGAAAATTTTTTTAGGAAATATTCTCTGCCAACTTTCATTCATGGTACTCTCCTAAATAAAAGGAGGTGGGTACAAAAGTAACTAGGTCTGTAGCCACGTATTTCTTTACAACGGTAAAATAAAATGGAAGGTTCTAGAACCTAATGACAAGGCTAGAGAATCTTTTACAAACAAGAATTCTAGGTATGATAACTATCCATCCAACGTGGCTTGACAATGTTTCTTCTGGGCCTCGTTATTGGGCTGTTTTTGTCTTGCTCAGCTTGTGCATTGTTGTTGGCATTAGTGTGCCTAATCCTGTACGTATCATCACTCCCCCTCGAAGATTGACCTTGTCCACAAGGTCCACATGAGGGTAACGCACAGTGAGTGTAAGGGGGTCCTCTCAAGTGGCCTCTTCTTCAGTTTGAGTGGCCCATTGAACTAAAACTTGCTCTATCAAGCCTTGCTTGCTTGTTAGTGTCCTTCTTCCCAAAATACAAAGTGGTTCCAGAATGGGATGAGTGCCCTGAGTACGGGGTGGGAGGGGGTAAGTTTGGACTTCGGGTCGCCCTTTGCAAGGTCAAAGCAATGACACATGAAAAATTGGATGGATTTTTCCAGTTGGAGGGAGATCAAGCAAGTAAGCCACTGATCCAATGCGTTTGAGAACCTGAATGGGGCCATAAAAACATCTGGCTAGTTTCTGCGATTGGCATTGGGCTACTGAGACTTGGCGGTAAGGTTGAAGGCGTAAGTGTACCCAATCACCCACCTCAAAAACTATCTCCCGTTTGTGTTTGTCGGCACGTTGTTTCATGGTTTGTCGGACTGCCATGAGTTGGGTTTTTAGTTTGTTGAGGAGCAACTGACGGTGGGAAAGGAAGTCATCTACGGTGGCTATTTTGGTGCTTCTTGCCAAGTATGATGGAATTGTATGAGGCTGTTTCCCATATAGTGCTTCATAAGGGCTCATCGCAATTGAGGAGTGGAAGGATGTATTGTACCAAAACTCCGCCAAGTGCAAAAATTGAGTCCATTTTTGAGGTTCCTCACTAACAAAGCAGCATAAACAGCCTTCGAGGCACCTGTTTAAAACCTCAGTTTGGCCATCACTTTGGGGGTGATAGGCACTTGAATAAGCTAGAACAGTTCCCTGCAACAAAAAGAAAGCTTTCCAAAAATTGCTGAGGAATAATGGATCACGATCAGTGACAATTGTCTTGGGCATCCCATGAAGACGATAGATTTCGGTGGAGAAGACAGCAGCAAGTGTTTGAGCTGTAAAGTTAATTGGGAGAGGGATGAAGTGACAATGTTTGGAAAGTCTGTCTACTATAACCCAGATTACTGTTTTGCCTTGTGATGGGGGTAAGTGGGTGATAAAATCCATTGAAATGTCCTCCCACATTTGGTTAGGTACTGGCAAAGGTTGTAGTAATCCAGCAGGGGCTTGGGTTGAAGATTTATGTTGCTGGCATACTTAACAATTTACCACGAATTATGTGACTGCTTTCTTCATTGATAGCCAGTAAAAAGAGGCAGCGATGCGGGCTAACGTAGCCTTGGTGCCAGAGTGTCCCCCAAGAGGTGATGCGTGGTATTCATGCAAAATTTGGCTTTGTAGTGTATACGTCTCAGGCAGGTAGAGACGTTCCCCAAAGTAAAGCAACCCATCAATGAACTTAAATTTTTCACGCACATGTGTCTTCTTGCCACTTAGTGACCAATGCTTGACCTTTTTAATGGTTTTTATAGAAGTGTTTCAACTGATCCACCCACCCTAGGACGAGAGATGAGATGGCTAAAAACTCAGCACCAGAGGAGGCAAATTTCCTAGAAAGAGCGTCCGCAACTCTGTTTGAGGTTCCCAGTTTGTAGTGGATTTCATAGTCAAACCCGAGGAGCTTGGTTAACCATTTTTGTTGCTCGGGTGTTTGGATTGTTTGATGAAGCATGCTTCTAAGACTCTGCTGATCTGTGAAGATATCAAACTTGTGCCCAATTAAATATTGTCTCCATTTTTTTACAGCTTCAGTGATGGCATACATTTCACGGACATATGTAGAAGCAGCTTGCATTTAGGAGCTCATTTTTTTGCTGAAATAAGCTAGGGGGTGGCCTTGTTGAGATAGAACTGCACCAATAGCAATTCCTGAAGCATCTGTATACACTACAAAAAAAAGGTCATTTAGCGACCGAAAATAGTGACCGAATTTTTTGATTGCTATTTACGACCGAAATAGCGGTCGATTGTATGATCTACATAAAACACTGGTTAGAGTTGATGCTGTGACCGAAATAGCGACCGAAATAGAGCGTAGCAGAGATATCGGTCGCTAAATAAAGGAAAGTAAAAGTCAGGAATTTATGAATTTTTAGCGACCGAAATAGCGATCGATTTAAATGCAACGGTGAAACTCTATTTATATTAACGACCGATTTAAAAATCCGTCGCTAAATTTATGAATTCATATTTCAAACTTTATTTAAATTTGCGACCGATATTAATTCGGTCGCTAAACGGCATGTAAAAAAATAAAATAGCGCGTGTTAGCGACCGAAATTTAAATCGGTCGCTAAAACTGAAATCCCTAAATTCGACAGAACCTCCTTCTTCCTTATTTTACTCGAAGGCATATCTCTCTCTCACTGTTTCTCTCTTCCTAGCCGCGCGCTCCGGCCACCACAAGACACCTCCTGTCACCACCGTCATCCCCTCTGCTCAGGTTAGCTCTCCTCTACTCCATCTCTCTCTCTCTATCTCTGTTTCTCTCGCATCTCTCTCTGTCTCACTCTGCTTCCCTCTCTCTATCTGTTTCTAAGGTCTCTCTCATTCATTCGCTTGGGGACTGGGGAGATACGTTAGCTGTCGACGGATTCACAAAATACAGGTAACAAATTTGTTGTTGAAAACTGTGTGTGTTTTGCTTTTGCTATGTGGTTTGTGGTTGGATTTTGATGTTTAATTTTCGTTTTTACATATGTCAGATTTTAAATACTTCTTTATCATTCACAAATGTTTTCGTGTTTGTGTTTATATAAATGAATGGGAGAAGTTGTGTCTGATGTGGTCTGTGATGGTGTGAACACGGTGGTGACTGGGAGGTTTTCATGTTTGTGTTAGCATTAAGGTGTGCAATATTCCCAATGCCACTTACTAATTCAAATGACCCATGCATGCATCACTTTTCAACTTCCTGCTTTCTTTTCAAACTATATTATTGGGACTATTAAAAACTATAAAACTGTTGCTTTAATTCATATTGCAATTATTGATGACATTTTCAAAAAACTTTCCATCTGTTAATTGCCAGCAGCACCAATATAAAGATGTTTTATGCATCTGAGACCTTTTTTTTCATCTTTTTCATGGCGAGTGTTTGATAATTAAATCAAGCCTTTTTTTAATCACCAACAATTAACACAAGTCATATTAGTCCAAATTGAAGTCTACCTGCCGCAATGCATAGTAAACAAGGAAATTTTTACAGCTCATTATCTACTTGCATCGTTATCATGATTCATGTAGAATAGTCATATTTTGTGTGCCACCGCCTAAGCCTTTCTTATCAATTAAGTTTGTTTATATTTTAATAGTTTATTATGAAGTGTTGCCTATAAAAGGCCATGGTTGTACATTGGCAATTTGATGATGGAATGAATCAAGAATATGAGAACATAAATTTTCTTCTCTTCCTTTATAAGTGTTGTGTGAGTTTGAGAGTTAAAAGTGAGAGAGAACAATTATCCTGGGTGAGTTTTATGTGTTTGTATAAACACCAGAGTAGAGTCCAGGTTTGGATGATTTCATGAATCGTGACACTTGCTTTGCCCGTCCAAAAAGCATTTGAAAATTTCTTTTTTTTTTTAATTTAGTTTATTATAGTTACGTTTTTGTCACTAATTAAAGCTTAAATTTTGTGTTTTGAATTTTGTTTTGAGTTCTCAGACATGCAAATATGACAAACCACGAACAAATGGAATTTGTAATTTAAGATTTAAACCCTTACCTCATCTTCCAAGAGTTAGGTTTTGGGAGAGAAAAGGTTCCTTAGTACTTTTTTCCCTTTGTTTCCTCTTCTTCTGAAATAAAGGAGATGGGGAGGAGAGTATAAGGAAGAAGGGAAGTTGCAAGTTGTTCTATATTTGTAACCGTATATTATTTATAAATAGTTGTACTGGATTCTGTATATATAGAATAGTGATTTGATTTGAAATGACTAATTTCATTTATGCACGATAGGTCCTTGTTGTCATATTCTTCTACTCTTTGTTGGCTTCGGCTCCTCCCCTTATCCTTACTCGGTTGTGTTTTCTCTCTCAGGTAAGTTCTCTAAACACTTAGTGTAATGTATAATGTGAATTATCGTGTTGTTTGGTAGTGGAGAGCTGAGCTCAATAGGATGTGATCTTGTCTGATTGTATGCTGATAATTTAATGTTTATGCATGTGTTTGTCAATATGTGTTGTTTGTTAGTGGAGAGCGGAGCTCAATAGGATGTGATCTTGTCTGATTGTATGCTGATAATTTAATGTTTATGCATGTGTTTGTCAATATGTGTTGTTTGTTAGTGGAGAGCGGAGCTCAATAGGATGTGATCCTGTCCGAAAGGCGGGATGCTGGTTGTGTGCTGATAATTTAGAAATTATGCATGTGTTTGACAATTAACTGTTACTTGTTAGTGGAGAGCGGAGCTCAATAGGATGTTTGCTACAATATTTAATCTAAGTTTGTATTGATTTACGCTGCAATTTATATAAGCTCAACAATGTTGCAATATTTATAGGTTAATGGATTTATTTTCTGTTAGAGTTAATAATTAATTTACGAAAGCCTTAGTTTCCTATTTGAGATTCAATATTAATGAGCATGCGTAACTTATCAAGGTATGCATGCTCATTATATTGAATCTTGAATTGTCCAAGTGGGACAGTTTGGGAAAAAACCTTTTTCACACTCGTACAATAGTCATTTCAATGTTCAAATGCCTTATATACTTGTTGAAATCTCGGTCTGATGCATTTCCTTTTGTTCTCCTGGTACATACTTGATCGCGGTGATTCTCACCGTGGTCGAGTCGTGTACTTGGAGACCGATGGAAAATGCTGCCAAAATTTTGTCAAGTATAAGGTATTTGAATATGGGAATAACTATTAGTAGCCGAGTGTGGCAAAGGTTTCTTCTCGAATAGGATAGGTTCATACCTTGTCATAAGAACGAGATTGATGGAGTTATTGGAATGCACCGTAATATATAAGTGTTATTGTAGGATTGGTCAGGCTATTTAATTGCCAGCAATGGATATTCCGGAGAATCGGAAATGGATGTATCATAGGTTGGATCGGAATAAACGTCTTAGGGAAGAGTATAGAGTTGGAGTGGGTGAGTTTATAGAGTTTGTTGTTAGCCAGGAGAGATTTATACGGTACCGGCGGTGATCAATTGAGGTGTCCTTGCAAAAGATACAAGTGTCAATCTTTCAAAAGTGTGGATGGAGTTGTAGCCGATCTTTATGAGAAAGGCTTCATGCCTGATTACTATTGGTGGAGTAACCATGGTGAGACGTTGCCTGACTTAAACCCGATTGTGGTTGAAGGTTCGTACTATGGAAGTGGTGACCGGAGGGAAGAATTGAATCCATACGAGCAGATGATAATGGATCATGCTGGACCATCGGTTGGTGTTGTACCAGAAGAAGATGGGGGAGAAGATGGTGGAATGGGTTCCCAATACATAGAGGAGAATCCGAATCCCGAATCTCAAAGATTCTATGATATGCTGAGTGTTGCACGATCTCCATTGTGGGAAGGATGTCGGGAGTACACGGAGTTGTCGATGTGCATGGAATGGTTGAGTATCAAATCTAACTACAATATGCAAGAAGGTTGTTTTAATCGGTTCACCAGGTCAGTGTCCAAGGCGTTGCCAGAAGACAATCGGATGCCTACTAGTTTTCATCATGCTAAGAAGTCTGTGGAAAATTTGGGTCTGGGGTGTTTGAAAATTGATTGTTACCCGAATGGATGTATGTTGTACTATAAGGATGATTCAGCGGAAAGCATAACATGATGTCGATTTTGTGGTGCGGATCGGTATAAGACAACCACTAGGATGGGCATTGAGAAGAAGAGGTCGCTAAAAAAGATGTGGTACTTTCCGCTCGTGCCAAGACTTACAAGATTGTACTCTTCGATGGCCACTGCAGCTCACATGAGGTGGCATAGTGAGCCTGAGAGGGAGCAAGATGTCTGGTGTCATCCATCTGATGGAGAAGCTTGGAAGCATTTTGATAGGGTTCATATGGCATTTTCGCAGGACCCTCGCAATGTCCGATTGGGGTTAGCAGCTGATGGATTTAATCCTTTTGGGCAGTCTGGAAAAGCATACTCTTGTTGGACGGTTATCCTGACTCCGTACAATCTTCCCCCGGGGATGTGCATGAAGCGGGAGTTTATGTTCCTAACAATCATAATTCTGGGTCCGTCTAATCCAAAAGGTAAGATTGATGTGTACTTGTAGACGCTGATAGATGAGTTGACAATGATGTGGAATGATGGTGTGTTGACATATGACGTATCTTTGAGGCAGAATTTCATCATGAAAGCAGCTTTAATGTGGACGATCAACGACTTTTCTGCTTATGGGATGATGTCGGGTTGGATGACCGCGGGGCAGCTTGGATGCCCAATATGTATGGAGCGATCGAAGGCATTCACTCTTAAAAACAGTAGAAAGATCTCATATTTTGATTGTCATCGTCAATTCCTTCCAGAAGATCATCCTTATAGGTGGAACAAGAATGCATTCAAGAAGCGTTGTGCGGAGACAACACCGCCTCCACCACGTTTGACTGGTCCTAATGTATGGCGCGGAGTACAGTACTTACCGCTCGTCCATGAAACCCAAGGAGAACATATTCCTGATTATGGCGCCAACCATAATTGGACAAAACAAAGTATATTTTGGAGGTTTCCGTATTGGAGGACGCAGCTACTCCGTCACAACATTGATGTCATGCATACTGAGAGGAATGTGTTTTTGAATGTGTTTGACACTGTGATGGACATCAAGGGGAGGACAAAGGATACAAATAAAGCCCGATTGGATATGACTGAAATTTGTAATCGGAAGGAGATTGAGTTGCAGGACGGTGGTCGTGGCAGACTTATCAAACCGAAGGCAAGTTATACACTTAGCAAAACATAGAAAGTGGTCGTCTGTAAGTGGGTTAAAGAACTAAAGTTACCGGATGGGTATGCTTCCAATCTGGATAGATGTGTTGACATTAAGGAAGCAAAGTTACATGGAATGAAGAGTCATGATTGCCACGTGTTCATGCAACAGTTGCTTCCAATTGCGTTCAACGCATTACCGAAGCAAATTTGGAACCCACTTGTTGAGCTTAGCCACTTTTTCAGGGATCTTACATCGACAACACTAAATGTGAATCAATTAAAGGATGTGGAAGTCAAGATACCCGTTTTGTTATGTAACCTGGAGCAAATATTCCCGCGGAGTTTCTTTGATTCCATGGAACACCTACCAGTTCATCTACCTTACGAAGCAAGAGTTGGTGGCCCAGTCCAATACCGCTGGATGTATCCATTTGAGAGGTAAACAACTTCAACTATTTTACTTAATACATATGAAATTCACGAACACGAAAGCATAGTTTAGCTTTCCCTAAAACTAGTAATTATTTGTATGTATCCCTCTGTAATAGGTTCCTGCACTCCCTTAAACACAAAGTCAAGAACAAGGCACGAGTGGAGGGTTCCATTTGTGAAGCAAACTTAGTAGAGGAGACTTCCACTTTTGCCTCTTATTTCTATCCGGACGAAGTTAACACGAGAAGGACAAGGATGCCTAGAAACGTTGATTCGGGCGAAGTAAGTTCAACTAGTCCTCCTATATCAATATTCAACTATCCGGGCAGATTTAGTGGCAAATCAAAAGGATATTTCTTGGAGCAGCGTGACATTAATGCTGCTCATCTGTATATCCTTCAAAATCGTGAAGAGGTGGCGTCATATTTAGAGTAAGTTTCTACAATGTCTTTTATAAGTTCAATTGACATTTATGATTATTAATCGTCCTGTTGTTAATCTCCCATATGTAGGATGTACGGCAATTTTCTTAGGGATCTCCAACCGACATTTCAAACGATCAAGTTGATCGAGAAATTACTTCTCACTTTGCTACGTGGTTCAGTAAATATGTAGGTTAAGCATCTTCATTTATTGAAATACATTTTATCTCCTTAAATATATAGCATGTATAAGAATAATATAATATTTGATTTTTTAGGTACTAGATCCAGAAAACAATGTTCAAAATCCATTGTTGACAAATTTGGCATAGGGGGCTAACAGATGGGTTACATCAT
Organism: Sophora flavescens; assembly: GCA_030762895.1. Taxonomy (NCBI): domain Eukaryota; kingdom Viridiplantae; phylum Streptophyta; class Magnoliopsida; order Fabales; family Fabaceae; genus Sophora; species Sophora flavescens. Next base: position 47,752,154 of record CM061066.1, on the reverse strand, counting down.
GGAATACTTATATTGTAAATGGGTATAAATTTAACACAAAAACATGGAATGAAGGAATGCAGACATGTAACTATGGTGTTTGTGTGCGAGCCACTGATGGCAATGTAGAGGATGATTTCTATGGGGTTCTAACTGACATCCTTGAACTCGATTATACCGGTTTACCCGTGATGAAGTTAGTTATCTTCAAGTGTGATTGGTTTGATCCTACTCTTGACGTAGGGACAAAAATAGATAAAAAATATGGTATTGTTCAAGTTAGGTTGTCTCGAAGGTATAATAAGGCATACGACCCATTCATTTTTTCACAACAGGCAGAGCAGGTTTATTACTCGCCATATCCCGAAGGACATCATGGCTGGTTGGGTGTTATTAAGATAAAGGGTCGCAGTATAATTACTGATAATGTAATCAACCAGGCTGAAAAAGATGCTCCGTACCAAGATGATGAGTTTTCAAGACCCCACGTACCGTTGCAAATTACGCCGGACATTATTGTTAATTCTTTGGCGGACATTTCCGGAAATGGAGAAGAAGTTGAAAGAGAGTTAATGGATCAATCCGAGTTGGACGCATCTAGCGAAGGTACATTCCGATCAAGTGATATTGATGAGAGTGAGGGTGAATTTAGTGACGGAGATTCTACTTAGGTAATTTATTTATGTCACAATTCATTGTGTAAATGTCATTCTACTTAGGTAATTTATTTTTGTATTATTTACACTGTTGTGTAATCATCTTTTCATTTTTTTCACAGATGGCAGATTCCTCTAAAGGTAGGGGTCGTCGTGGAGGTCGTGCTGCGAGAGTCCCTTCGCCGGCCGACCCACAGCCTTCAGATTGAGACCGCCCTACCAGCACCTCTGTGGACGGGACACCTCAGGGTGATGGAGTTGCACCCCCTACCCAGTCTCATGTGGTCGGGACACAGGTTGCACCCTCATCATCCACACCTACGACGACAAGACCATCATCATCATCGGGACAGGAGAGTCGTGGTCCATCCGACAGGAGGATTCTTCTTATCCCCGATGGGGATAACGAGTATGCTAATTTAATTTTTTAATATATATAAAGTATCGTTAATTTCTATTTACTTGTTTTTTTAATTTATTTATAACATTTATTAATGCTCTAATTTTGCTGCAGCTTTCTGCCTGCGAAGGGCCCTTCTGATTCGATATCAAAGATCCTGTGACGCAAGTTTGATGATCCATGGCCTACATGGAAGGCCATCCCAGAGGGCCATAGGGATCAGCTGTTTCTAGAGTTTAAGGTAACAATTTATTAAGTTATTTAAATTAAATTTACATTATATATATGTACACACGAATTTCCTAACAACTGTAAGTTGTAGAAAGAGTATAGGTGGGACTTAGCTTTAGAGGCTCTGGTCAGGGACATATTTGAGCATAAAGGCTCACTGGTCATGAAGAATCTGACGAACAAGCTGAGGAAGGGTCAGAATAAGGGGAAGTGGATGGATCCTGAGATCAGGAGACAGCTGGACCAGTACTGGGCTACTGAGAAGTTCCAGGAGATCCAGGCCACAGCTCGGCGTAATCGAGCTTCTGATGGTGGCACATGTGCTTGGACCGGTGGGTCTAAATCAGCCGCCGCCCACTACGACGAGTTGGTAATACATTAAACTTTTGACTTAATATACTATTTAATTAATTAGTTTTCATTTTTAATTATTCTTATGAATTTAAGATTATATTTTATGTGCAGAAAGCACAGAAATAGTGGGCCCCCATTGCTATAGAGTTGGTGGAGAGGACGAAGAAGTTGAAGTCGGGGACATGGGTCAACGACAAGGCCCGTAACTATGCTGTAAGCAAAAAAATAATTTAGTGTTTACTTGTAATTTATTATAAATGATTTGTTAATATTGGATATAATTTTAACTAAATCTCTTCAACTGTACTTTGTAGGTGGGCTTCAACGAGAAGAAGGACTGATCGCGCTGTCGCCACGCGCCAAAAAGAACGAGCGTTTACAAAATAATGTAGATAGGGAAGCGACAACTCGAGTATCGTCTCACAAGGACTCTTAGGTTGTTATTATTAACAGAAAATCAGTAAAAGTCAAATTTGGGGGGTTTTGAGATTGAAAACTAAAATAAAGAAACAAAACAAAAACAGCGTAAGAAAACAGAGCAGTTAAGAGATTAACAAATAACTAAAGCGATTAACCTACTGTTCTCGGTTTCCCACTATCATTGGTTCATGCAAATTCCGAGCCCTAAGCAGATTCTAATCCCCTTTCGGTTGTAGCCACAATTAACAAACGAAATCACTACTGCAGATATATGTTCCTATTCCCGAATTAAACAAACGGGGTGAAGCCCTCATGAACTAAACGAACATGAACGAACACACGCGAATTAAACAAACGCGATTATATATAGGAACATAACATCACCGAAACAAATCAACACAACACTATACACTCCTGAATTAAACAAACAGAAACATATAGCATCGCATTGAAAAGATAAAAGCATATAAAAACAGGAATTACAGAACCTCAAGCGTGGTAATGGAAACCAATCACAGTAGATTAATCTAGGAGACTAGTTCTCCATTACAAAAGTAAAACAACTATCTAAACTAAAAGAAAAACAAAAGATAAAAACCGGATGATTTCTGTTCTGCCTAAAACAGTCTTATATACACGTTCTGGATTCCGCTGTCTCGCGAGGCGAACGCACCTTCACGAGGCGAATAATGTGAACAGTCTTCGACTTTTGGTATTCTCGCGAGGCGAGCTTATATTCGCGAGGCGAGACTCTTCAGATTCCAAACTGTAACGCCCGTGACCTTCAACATGGATGAGCCGTGATGGCTTCTAGTATTCCAGGGTTGGATTACTCGCGAGGCGAGTCATGTCTTCGCGTGGCGAGACAGAAAGGAATGCATTTTCTTGCACAGTCACGCTTCTGGTTGGCGGGGCGAACATCCTTCTCGCGGGGCGAAAGCTCCAGAATTATTTCCTTTTATTAACCTGAAAACAGAAAATAGAATAAGTGTTTTATTTAACTCTAAATCAACTAAGTTAACCTAAAAATACTTTATGGACTCAAAATACTGCTTAAAGACAATCAAGTCTAATTTGGGCGAAAATGATATAAAATTAGCACAAAGCCAAGGTTTTTCTAGTTATAAAACTAGACTAGCCAGAGGCTGATCAAAATACCCCAAACTTAAACTTTGCTTGTCCCCAAGCAAACTAAAACTCAAAAACTTAAAAAGACTCAAGACAAGGCAAGCTCAAGGATTTAATCAACTTTGCACAAATTTCAAGTAATTCATCAAAACAGTTTTTCTTCAATGTTCCCCCCTTTTCAAACAAAGTAATCCCCACAATCATTTATTCCAAACAATTGAGAATTTCATCATTTAAACAATCATTAATCTAAGCAGGGGATCCAAGTTACACACAAGAGGGAGATCACCAAATTCAAACAACTATCTTCCTCACAAGGGGAATTTGTGTTTCACTCAATCGCTCAATTTGTGTCAGGCTTTCACTCAATTTCACTTTTAAGAGCACTTCCCATAAATTTGATTTTCATCTCTAAATGATTCCCACAGAAAACATGCAAGCAACATCAAAAGGTCTTTTATGGGTTGTAATGGGGCCTGGCTAAGGGTAGGATATACAAAGGAACTAGGCTGAGAACCCTAGGAACTAAGAGAGCATGAAACACTTCAAAACATTGAAATTCCACTCAAGTTCATTTTCTCATTTTTCTTTATGCCTTGGGTGACTACAGCCTTTCTTCTAATACTTTTATTTTTATCATTTTTACACTTTTCTTTTCTTTTTTTTCTTTTTTTTTCTCTTTTTTTTTCTTTTTTTTTTCTTTTATTTTATTTTTTCCTTTTTCTCAATCCCAAACAATACACCACACCTTGTAGCCACCCCAAACTTAATTTCTTGCAACCATTCTCTTGTCAAGATTCCATGCTCTCCTAATCCTAAGATCGGGTTAACATGGTTTTTCAGATTTTAGCTTATAACATAGGGTTATCAAGAAACAATAGGCGAATTAGGTTCAATGGGGCTAACTAAGGAACATGCATTAGGGATGGTTATTTTTAGGCTAAGTAGTTATTTACAAAGAAAATGCCTAAATCATTTGAAGCAAACACATAATCATGCAAACCAAAAAGAGATTCAAGCAAATTCAGGAAAGTGCAATCCAAAAGTGATTCTCACACAGTCAAAAACATGTTGGAGGCTCAAAACCTCACCTGGACATTATTTGCAAATTGTTTGACAGAGATTCTATCCCTAGTGTGTGCTTCCTATCACCCCAAACTTATCATAAATCATGCCATCATAATAAAATATCTCAAAGTTCAGTTTTCAATCATATGGGGATCAAATTTTCAAAAATTTCAAATCCTAGGGGAAACAGTCAACACATAACATGCAATCAATCTATCCAAAATCAATAAAATCCAATCAAGCTTGCCAACACAAGACTCAACACAACTCCTGAGCTTCTCAAATTATTCAGGAGCTTTATTAGAAACAAAACAGAAATAAAGCAAGGAAAAGAAAATTAAAAGAGCAAGGTTCAGAAAAACTCATTGGAGGTGGTTCCACCGGGATCCCATTGCTTGTAACATAAGGCCCAAGTGATAGCCAAAGGACGGAAGCTCATTCCATGCTTCCATAACTTGCAGTCTTGACACGGAGGTGAGCACTTGACAATTATGATGACCTCGCCGAGTACGGCGGACTTCTCACTCCCTCTTGGGTCACAGATGACCTCTTTCTCAACTTTGTCCACAAAGTCCTCCCAATAGAAGTGGGGTTCAACCTCTTGAAATGGCCACAGTGACAAATCCAAAGTCTGGAACTCCATCACCGGTGGTTCCACAGTGGGAGGTGGCAAACAGAGTTAGTCAAGGTTCTTGGTGCTGCTTCAACTTCTGCATTTTCTTCATTCACTGCACTAACAAAGTTATCACCTGCTATACATGCAGAAATTTCAGCACACACCACACAAAGGTTAGTGTTAGTAGAATCAATACATATATCACAATAAACTGAATCAGTAAAATTCTGAATGTCTGGAAATTCGGCAATTAGTTCATCCATCACATCACTCTTAACACATGCATTTGATTTAATTGAATCATCTACTTCCAAAGGTTCTTCATCATCCTCAAGCACGGTGAAGCAGATGCCCTCCTGATCCTCATTTTCTATGTTTCCTGAAAAGAATAAACCTGCATAACAATCTATACACAAAGCAGTGCCAGCACAATCAGCACATGCATTAGAATCAGGGGATTCAACACACAATTCATTAACAGAAACATTATCAAAATTATCATCAGGAATAACCACTTGTGAATCTGTATGTTGTTCAAGGGGATGTGGAGTTAGCAGTGCAGCCGAGTTGGCGACTATTTGGTCAATTAGAATGGACAACTTCTGAGATTCAGCTTCTCTCCTCTGGTATTCAAGATTACTTGCCTCCATCCTCTGTTGATTTTCCTTTATCATCCGTTGAGTGTTCTCTTCCATTTGTTGTATCATTTCTTCCATTTGTGCAGTCATCTGTTTGAACAGGTCCTCTAGTGAAGGTTCGGAAGGTGCAGAGGTGGTGGCTTGGCTAGGATTCTGGGGTGGTGCCAATGGTAACATCAGTTGTGAGTCCCCATACCAAGGGTTTGGATGGTTTCCCCAGCTCAATAGGAAGACTCTCTTCAAATCAACCCAGCTGAAGATGGAATTCGCCTCAAGATTATACAACCAATCCCTTGCAGCGCCTTCAAGTGAGAGACGGAAAGCTCCCATCTTGATGTGATCTTCTTTTAGTTCTTCAGGTCTCAACATTATAGAACAAACAGCCTGGAACGAACACACGCGAATTAAACAAACGCGATTATATATAGGAACATAACATCACCGAAACAAATCAACACAACACTATACACTCCTGAATTAAACAAACAGAAACATATAGCATCGCATTGAAAAGATAAAAGCATATAAAAACAGGAATTACAGAACCTCAAGCGTGGTAATGGAAACCAATCACAGTAGATTAATCTAGGAGACTAGTTCTCCATTACAAAAGTAAAACAACTATCTAAACTAAAAGAAAAACAAAAGATAAAAACCAGATGATTTCTGTTCTGCCTAAAACAGTCTTACATACACGTTCTGGATTCCGCTGTCTCGCGAGGCGAACGCACCTTCGCGAGGCGAATAATGTGAACAGTCTTCAACTTTTGGTATTCTCGCGAGGCGAGCTTATATTCGCGAGGCGAGACTCTTCAGATTCCAAACTGTAATGCCCGCGACCTTCAACATGGATGAGCCGTGATGGCTTCTGGTATTCCAGGGTTGGATTACTCGCGAGGCGAGTCATGTCTTCACGTGGCGAGACAGAAAGGAATGCATTTTCTTGCACAGTCACGCTTCTGGTTAGCGGGGCGAACATCCTTCTCGCGGGGCGAAAGCTCCAGAATTATTTCCTTTTATTAATCTGAAAACATAAAATAGAATAAGTGTTTTATTTAACTCTAAATCAACTAAATTAACCTAAAAATACTTTATGGACTCAAAATACTGCTTAAAGACAATCAAGTCTAATTTGGGCGAAAATGATATAAAATTAGCACAAAGCCAAGGTTTTTCTAGTTATAAAACTAGACTAGCCAGAGGCTGATCAAGGACGATGCCATATCGCGTGCCTCAAAGTCACAAGATGAGGCTTTGACTGGTGATGGGCCCTGCTCTCCTATCTCCGTCGACGATAATGCCATTTATTTGGAGGTCGTCGGGGGCAGAAACAAGAAGGGGCACGTGTATGGCCTCGGACACCTGGGAGGTGAGTTTATCGCTTCATCATCCGGCACGCTTGCTCCTTCCTACGCCGATACCGTCCCTTAGGAGCAGTGGTCGCGCTGTCGCGCACGCGCCAAAAAGGACGAGCGGGTTTAAAACTGTAGTTTAGTGCGACAACTCGGATGTCGTCTCTCAAGGACTCTGAGAATATTACCTTTCACAAAAATCAGTTTTGGGGGGGTGGGGGGGTGGGGGGGTGGGGGGGGGGGGGTTGGATTGGAGTGCAAATAAGAAACAAACAAAACAGAGCAATCAAAAACAAGCAGTTCAAGGAGGTTATCAAATAGCCAAAAACAGATTGATCTATTGTTCTCAATTTCCTAACTATCATAGGTTCATGCAATTTCCAGGCCCTAAGCAGATTCTAATCCCCTCCTGGTTGTAGTAGCAATTTACAAGCGAAACCACTACTACAGATACATGTCCCTATTCCCGAATTAAGCAAACGGGGTTAAGCCCTTCGTGAACTAAGCGAACACGAAATGTACACACGCAAATTAAGCAGATGCGATTACTTATAGGAACATGATATCACCAGAAATAAATCAACACAATACAGTATACTCCTGAATTAAGCAAACAGAAATACAAAGTATGGCATTGAAGAGGGAAAAGCATACAAAACAGGAAAATACAAGAACCTCAAGTGTATGGAAATCAGTTACAATAGATCAATCCTAGAAACTTAGTTCTCCATAACACAAACGAAATCACACAGATAAAAATGTAAAACAGAAAAATGGAGAAGCAAAAGCTTTTACAAATTGTTCAGAACAGCCTTTTATACAAATTCAGAATTCAGCTAGCTCGCGAGGCGAGCACACATTCGCGAGGCGAATTTCATGAAGAGTCAGCAACCTTTGGCATTCTCGCGAGGCGAAGTACTTTCTCGCGAGGCAAGGATATGAAGAGTTTTCTCCTTACGCCCGTTATGGCCATCAGGGGCCAACCGTGATGCTCTCTGACTTCCAGACTCGCGAGGCGAATGGATGCTCGCGAGGCGAGACTCTTCAACTTCAAAACTGCCACGACCATGACCTTCAACACGGGCAAGCCGTGATCGTCTCTGACTTTTTCAGGGTTGCAAGACTCGCGGGGCGAGACCTTCTTCGCGAGGCGAACCAGAGACTTAGCAATTTCTTGGAACAACAAGCTCGGTCGGTCGCGTGGCGAGCATGTCCTTCGCGGGGTGAATCCCCTGTTCTTTATTTTCTCAGCTTCTACTTAACCTGAAAGTAAGGAAATAACCATAAGTGTATTATTTTGACTTAAAACTAGCTAAATTAACTTAAAACTACTCTAGAGACTCAAAACCTTGCTTGAGGACAATCTAATCTAATTTGGGTGAAAATACGATATAATTTGCACAAAACCCTGGTCATACTAGCTATAAAACTAGATGAGCCAGAGGCTTATCAAAATACCCCAAACTTAAACTTTGCTTGTCCCCAAGCAAACTAAGACTCAAAAATCAAAAAGACTCAAGACCTGGCAAGCTCAAAAGATTCAATCAACATTGCACACATTCAAGCAATACATCAAAAATAGTTTTTCGTCATTGTTTCCCCCTTTTCAAACAGAGCAATCCCCACATTCATTTATTCTAAACATTTGAGAGTTTCATCATGAAAACAATCAGAAATCTAAGCAGGGGATCTAAGTCACACACAGGAGGGAGATCACCAAATCCAAACAACTGCCTTCCTCACAAGGGCATTATTTGTTCACTCAATCACTCAGTTTATGTCAGGCTAACAACTTGCACTCAGTTTCACTTTTCAAGTACACTTCCCAAAAATTTGCTTTTCATCTCAAAATGGTTCCCACAGAAAACATGCAAGCAACATCAGAAGGTATTTTATGGGTTGTAATGGGGCCTGGCTAAGGGTAGGATATACAAAAGGAACTAAGCTGAAGACCCTAGGAACTAAGAGAGCATGAACTATATTTACACCTTGCAATTCACTCAAGTTCCTTTCTTTATTTTTTTCTTTACACTTCTGGGTGGCTACAACTTTTTTTCTATTTCAATAGCCTTTTTGGCATTTTTGTATTTTTTTTTATTTATTATTTTTTTTTAACTTTGTACACTTTTTCTTTCACAAGCCTTTGGCTCCAATCCCAACAACATCTTACACCTTGCAGCCACCCCAAACTTAGTTTCTTGCACCCATTCTAAGATTACATGCTCTCCTAATCCTAAGATCGGGTTAACATGGTTTTCCAGATTTTTGGGCTTATAACATTAGGTTATCAAGAATTAACAGGCTAATAGGCTCAAAGGGGCTAACTAGGGAACATGCATTAGGAATTGGTTTATTCAGGCCAAGTAGCTATTTACAAAGAAAATGCCTAAATCATTTGCTACACACATATAATCATGCAAACCAAAAAGAGATTCAATCAAATCCAGGGAAGTGCAACTTGAAAGCGATTTTCACACAGTTTAAAACATGCCGGAGGCTCAAAACCTCACCTGGACATTCATGCAAATTGTTTGAAAGAGATTCTATCCCTAGTGTGTGCTCCCTATCACCCCAAACTTATCATTCATCATGCCATCATAACAAAATCCCAAAGTTCAGTTTTCAATTTCACATGGGAATCACTTTTCAAAAACAAAAATTTTTTCAGCCTAGGGGGAATCATCACATATCAATCAAGCAAGCAATCTGTGCAACATCAATCAAAATCTAGCAAACTTGCCAACTAAAAACTTAACACACAAATGCTCCTGAGCTTCTCAAATTATTCAGGAGCTTTATTCAAAGAAAAGAAAGACTACAACTAGTTCCCTCCCCTACACTTAAATCATGCATTGTCCCCAATGAACAACAGAATTATACAATCAGAGTGAGGGGAAAAGGAAAAGAAACTCCCTGATCAAGTATCAGTGTAGGTTGGAGCATCCAAAGAGAGCTCCTCAACATTAGCATCCATAGGAACAACAGCATCCACACCATGGAATGGCTTCAACCTTTGCCCGTTAACCTTGAAAGTCTTGTTGGTACCTGTACTTTGAATCTCCACTGCACCATAAGGAAACACATTAGTCACAACAAAAGGGCCATCCCATTTAGACCTAAGCTTCCCAGCCATCAATCTCAGGCGGGAATTAAACAATAAGACTTTCTAACCCACAAAAAATTCTTTCCTAACAATCATTCTATCATGAAAAAGTTTTGTTTTCTCTTTATACATCCTGGAGCTTTCATAGGCTTCAAGCCTAAGCTCCTCAAGTTGCTGCAACTGCAGTTTTCTCTCAACACCAGATTTCTTCATGTCCAAGTTACAACTCTTTACTGCCCAATATGCTATATGCTCAACTTCCACCGGGAGGTGACATGCCTTGCCAAAAACTAGCCGGAAGGGGGACATTCCTATAGGTGTCTTAAAAGCAGTCCTCTGGGCCCACAGTGCGTCTTCGAGACGGCGGCTCCATTCCCTTCTGTTTGGCTGCACCATCTTCTCTAGAATTTGCTTAATCTCCCTATTTGATATTTCTGCCTGGCCATTGGTTTGGGGATGGTAAGCAGTAGACACTCTATGTACAACCCCATATTTTCTGAGTAAGGCCTCCAAGGTTCTGTTGCAAAAATGTGTGCCCTGGTCACTGATGATTGCCTTGGGTATGCCAAACCTGCAAAAAATGTTGGACCTAACAAATTTTGAAACAATCTGAGCATCGTTAGTCCTAGTGGGGATTGCTTCCACCCACTTTGAAACATAACCTACAGCCAACAAAATATATACAAAACCAAAAGAAGGAGGGAAATGACCCATGAAGTCCATCCCCCACACATCAAAGACCTCACAATAAAGCATTGGCTGCTGAGGCATCTCACTCCTACGAGTGATTGCAGGGCCTGTTATTTGACATTCTTTACAACTCTTATATACCTCATATGAATCCCTAAAAATTGTGGGCCAATAAAATCCAGAATCCAGGACTTTTCTTGCTGTCCTCTGAGGTCCAAAGTGTCCTCCAGCCGGAGAGGCATGTGAGAAATGCAGGATGGACTCCGTCTCATGATCGGGTACACACCTCCGAATGACCTGGTCACTGCAAAACTTCCACAGATAGGGGTCATCCCACACATAGTACTTTGCATCGCTCTTCAGCTTGTGGAACTTATGTCTACTTGTACCTGCAGGAACAACACCAGTAACTAGAAAATTTACAATGTCAGCAAACCAGGGGGTTACCCCATACAAATGTAAGAGTCTCTCATTAGGGAAATCATCTTGGATGGGAAAAGTATCCTCATCCCTTGCTATCCTGCTCAAATGATCTGCTACCAAATTTTCAGCTCCACTTTTATCCTTTATCTCTACATTGAATTCCTGGAGCAAGAGCATCCACCGGATCAGTCTTGGCTTAGCTTCTGGCTTCTTCAACAGATATTTCAAAGCTGCATGGTCAGTAAAAACAGTCACCCTAGAACCTAGCAAATAAGACCTAAACTTATCAAGTGCAAATACAATAGCTAGCAGCTCTTTCTCAGTGGTGGTGTAATTTGCCTGAGCAGCATCTAAGGTCCTAGAAGCATAGTGAATTACATGGGCAACCTTGCCCACCCTTTGTGCCAGAACTGCCCCCACAGCAAAATTTGAAGCATCACACATCAGTTCAAAAGGTAGTGTCCAGTCTGGGGGCTGGATGACAGGGGTAGAAGTCAACGCCTTCTTCAGATAGTCAAATGACTCTTTGCACTTTTCATCAAACTGGAACAGGGCATCATTTTTCAGCAGATTTGACAATGGCAGTTCTATCTTGCTGAAGTCCTTTATAAAGCGCCTGTAGAAACCTACATGTCCAAGAAAGGAACGGATCTCGCGTACGCAAGATGGGTAAGGCAATGAAGCAATCACATTTATTTTTGCAGGATCTACAGAAATACCCTCTTTGGAAATTACATGACCCAATACTATCCCCCGTTCTACCATGAAATGACATTTCTCATAATTCAGAATCAAATCAGTATCAATGTATCTTTGAAGAACTAGACCTAGACTATGCAAACAAGCATCAAAAGAGGAGCCATACACAGTAAAATCATCCATAAACACTTCTATGCAATTTTCAATAAAATCAGAGATAATACTAAGCATGCATCTTTGAAAGGTGCCAGGAGCATTACAGAGGCCAAAAGGCATCCTCCTATAAGCAAACGTACCGAAGGGGCACGTGAAGGTGGTCTTTTCCTGATCCTCAGGGGCAATATGAATCTGGAAATACCCGGAAAAGCCATCTAGAAAACAATAATGGGACTGACCAGCCAGCCGATCCAGCATCTGATCTATGAACGGCAAAGGAAAATGATCCTTTCTGGTGGCCTGGTTTAGCTTCCTATAGTCTATACAAACTCTCGAGCTATTCTGGACTCTAGTAGGCACAAGTTCATTATTTTCATTCCTAACTACTGTTAGACCAGACTTCTTTGGTACAACTTGAACCGGACTTACCCAAGAACTATCAGAGATGGGATAGATAATACCTGCCTGTAGAAGCTTAGTCACCTCTTTCTTTACCACATCCAGAATCAGTGGGTTAAGTCGCCTTTGGGGCTGTCCGATCGGCTTAGCCCCATCCTCCAGTAAAATTCTGTGCATGCATCTGGAGGGGCTAATTCCTGGAATATCGGCCAATGTCCACCCAATGGCCTTCTTGTTCTTCCTCAGAACTTCTAAAAGCTTGGCTTCCTGATCAGAGTTGAGGCTAGAGGAAATGATGACGGGCAATGTTGCATCCCTCCCCAAGTAGGCATACTTCAGGTTCTCATGAAGTGGTTTGAGTTCCAAAGAAGGTGGCTGCTCAACAGATGGTGCATTGGGAGTAGCCATAGGGTCAAGGACTTCTGCTGAGTAGACAGCTTCACTCTCATTATCACTATCACTATCATCCTCACCCTGCAAGGTTGAATCCAAAAACTCAGAACAAACAGAACATGGGTTAGTGTTAGTACAGTTAGTACAAGTATATACATCATCAAAACCAGAAATAAGAGGAAAATCGGAAATAAAATCATCATGGGTGTCCTCGATAAGCTCAGACAGCAACTCTAAGTGGAATACAGAGTGCTCCTCTACTGGGTGTTTCATAGCATCGAAGATCTTGAATTTGGCCACAATACCACCAAACTCCATAGACATAGTCCCATCATAAACATCAATCTTGGTCTTGGATGTCATCATGAATGGTCTACCCAAGATTATGGGTGATCTACTGGAGTGAGTCTCTCCTGCCATGTCTAGGATATAAAAGTCCGCAGGGAATATCAAATCATCAACTTGCACTAGGACATCCTCTACCATTCCCATGGGTCGGGCACTGGTCCTGTTAGCCAACTGGATGGTAAGACCTGTGTACTGCAACGGCCCAAGATCGAGGTTATTAAAGATGGAGGTAGGCATGACATTGATTGATGCTCCCAAGTCCAACATGCAGTTCTCAAACTTCTTGTCCCCAATAGTGCATGGGATAGTGAAGGTGTCTGGATCCTTGCACTTCTGTGGTAGTGCTTGAGTAGGGGCTATAGAAGCAACTCTTTCTATCTTTGACTGAATAAGCGCTGAGACATTCATTCCCAAGTCAACCCTCTCATTAGTCTTCATCTTCCTCTTGTTGGTGCATAGGTCCTTCAGAAATTTGGCATATCTGGGCACTTGCTTGATCACATCCAACAGTGGAATATTAACAGCTACTTTTCTGAAAACATCAAGAATCTCCTTCTCCTTATTTTCACCACCAATCTTCAAATTTTTCTGAATTCTGTGTGGGAATGGAATGGGTGGTCTATACACTCTCTCGCTTCAACTTCAACCACGGAGTTCAGGAGTAACCTCAACAAAGAGGCTCGGGAGTAGCCTTCATAGTTTCTTCATCCTTTCCGGAAGTGGCCTCAACAACCTTCCCGGATCTCGGAGAGATGACACTCACATTAGGGTTGGAGGCATTAGGATTTATCACCGGTCAGTGCAGGCAGCTGGTTTGTCCCTTGGCCTTGTTGTATGCTATTCATGGATGTGGCCACCTGTCCAATCTGTGGTCCTCAAATCTTGAATACTAGCATCCGTCCGCAGTAAACTGTACACTAGATGCAGCCATTTGCTTTACCAAGTCTTCTAGTGATGGTCCGTAAAGGTGCGTAGTGGTCACCGGAGGATGATTCCGAGGTGCCATCGGCTGTTGTTGGGAAGAGTTCCCATACCGCAGATTAGGGTGATTTCTCCAGCTAGGATGGTACCTATTAGTAGAGAGGTCCGGAATGCTTGTCACCGATTCTCGATCGCTTCCTTGATTATAGGGGTTCACCGCATAAGCTTGAGGTACTTCACCGACAAACTCTTCTCTCTCGGATCGGGCATGGATCAAATGGGTGCTCGGTGAATTGCACATGCTACATAACTTTGCAGGCTGAACCTTGTCTATTGCCAATTGTCTTACAAAGGAAGTCAGCTCATCCAATCTATTCTCAAGGGCGGCCTGGTTGGAAGATGAACTATGAATCTCATGCACACCTCTTGGCTCAACTGAATTTCTTCTTGTAGAAAACTGCTGGGAATTCAATGACATGTTCTCAATGAGTTGCTTGGCAGCAGCTGGGTTCTTATCAACTAATGCTCCCCACTAGCAAAGATCCAACGATTCCTATCCATTGGCAACAATCCTTCATAAAAGTATTGGATCGAGAGTTGTTCGAAAATTTGATGTTTGGGGCAACTAGATACCAAATGTTTGAACCTTTCCCAAAGATTCAGCTAGTGACTCGTTCCCTTGCCTGATGCCACATATCTCTTTCCTTATTGAAGCAGCTCTTGAAGCAGGAAAATATCTTTCTAGGAACACCCTCTTCAAATCATTCCAAGTGGTGATGGAGTTGGGCTCAAGATACAATAGCCAATCCTTTGCAGCTCCCTGGAGTGAAAACGGAAAAGCCTTCAGCTTGATACTATCCTCAGTGACTCCCTCTGCTCTCGAGGTTGTGGAGCATACAACTTGGAATTCCTTCAAGTGCTTGTGTGGATCCTCACCTGCAAGACCATTAAACTTGGGCAACAAGTGAATAAAACCAGATTTCAGTTCAAAAGGAGTGTCAGCACCAGGATAAGAAATACATAATCCATTATAGTTGACATCAGGGGCAGCAAGCTGCCTTAATGTCCTCTGGTCTCCCATGTTTTCAAAAACAGTTTTAAAATTGGAATCACTACTAGTGCTAGCCCGAAATTCCCTACGTAGTGTGTGCAGTGTTCTTTCAATTTCTGGGTCAAAATCACACAGTTCAGGGCAATGAGACCTAGTAGCCAGACCAATTCAAAACAGAACAGAAAATAAAAGAAAGAAAATAAAATAAAATAAAACAAATTGCGAAAAATAACAACTCAGAGTCCCCGGCAATGGCGCCAATTTTTGGTCGCGCTGTCGCGCACACGCCAAAAAGGACGAGCGGGTTTAAAACTGTAGTTTAGTGCGACAACTCGGATGTCGTCTCTCAAGGACTCTGAGAATATTACCTTTCACAAAAATCAGTTTTTGGGGGGGGGGGGGGGGGGTTGGATTGGAGTGCAAATAAGAAACAAACAAAACAGAGCAATCAAAAACAAGCAGTTCAAGGAGGTTATCAAATAGCCAAAAACAGATTGATCTATTGTTCTCAATTTCCTAACTATCATAGGTTCATGCAATTTCCAGGCCCTAAGCAGATTCTAATCCCCTCCTGGTTGTAGTAGCAATTTACAAGCGAAACCACTACTACAGATACATGTCCCTATTCCCGAATTAAGCAAACGGGGTTAAGCCCTTCGTGAACTAAGCGAACACGAAATGTACACACGCAAATTAAGCAGATGCGATTACTTATAGGAACATGATATCACCAGAAATAAATCAACACAATACAGTATACTCCTGAATTAAGCAAACAGAAATACAAAGTATGGCATTGAAGAGGGAAAAGCATACAAAACAGGAAAATACAAGAACCTCAAGTGCATGGAAATCAGTTACAATAGATCAATCCTAGAAACTTAGTTCTCCATAACACAAACGAAATCACACAGATAAAAATGTAAAACAGAAAAATGGAGAAGCAAAAGTTTTTACAAATTGTTCAGAACAACCTTTTATACAAATTCAGAATTCAGCTAGCTCGCGAGGCGAGCACACATTCGCGAGGCGAATTTCATGAAGAGTCAGCAACCTTTGGCATTCTCGCGAGGCGAAGTGCTTTCTCGCGAGGCGAGGATATGAAGAGTTTTCTCCTTACGCCCGTTATGGCCATCAGGGGCCAACCGTGATGCTCTCTGACTTCCAGACTCGCGAGGCGAATGGATGCTCGCGAGGCGAGACTCTTCAACTTCAAAACTGCCACGGCCATGACCTTCAACATGGGCAAGCCGTGATCGTCTCTGACTTTTTCAGGGTTGCAAGACTCGCGGGGCGAGACCTTCTTCGCGAGGCGAACCAGAGACTTAGCAATTTCTTGGAACAGTCAGGCTTCGGGGTCGTGTGGCGAGCATGTCCTTCGCGGGGCGAATCCCCTGTTCTTTATTTTCTCAGCTTCTACTTAACCTGAAAGTAAGGAAATAACCATAAGTGTATTATTTTGACTTAAAACTAGCTAAATTAACTTAAAGCTACTCTAGAAACTCAAAACCTTGCTTGAGGACAATCTAATCTAATTTGGGTGAAAATACGATATAATTTGCACAAAACCCTGGTCATACTAGCTATAAAACTAGATGAGCCAGAGGCTTATCAAGCAGTTCCACCAAATGCAGGACACCATCACGCAGCTGAACGCGGAGCTTCGGGAGAAGAGCGAGAGAGAGCAGCAGATGGCGAACCAGATTGCACGCTGATTCGACACCGGAGAAAGAATCGATGCAGCGAGCATCAAGCGAGGGCGGACATCACGGCTGGTGTTGGAGCAGATGAGGATCCAGACTCCAGTTGCTCAGGGTGATGCTCTGACGGTTGTGCCGCCTGCAGCCTCTCCTCCAATTCCGCCGCCAGCTACTGATGCTGCTACTCCAGAGGACGATCAGCTAGTAGACGTCGGTGGTACGAAAGCTGAGGATGATTGGATTCCTCCATCTCCCCCTCATCATGACTGATTTTTTTTTATATATTTTTTACTTTAAACGATTCTTGTACGACATTTTGGATTATTTTTTTATATATATTTATTATTTCTTATGATTGTATATTTCATAAGTAATTTGGTGTGTTTTATTAGTAATTTTGCTAACGTTTAAAGAAAAACAGAAAAAAAAAATTATTTTAAAAATTAAAATTAAAAAAAAAATAACCAGTTTAGCGACCGAATTAGAAACCAATAATTCGGTCGCTAAACTTTATTTAACATTTATAGATGTGGTATAGCGACCGAAAATCCGTCGTTAATATAGGTTAACAGTAACCAAAATTAGCGACCGAACTAGCAACCGATTATCGGTCGCTAGAAATGGTTACCTAAAAAATGCGACCAACCTAATAGCGACCGTTTTTTATTATTTAGCGACCGTAATTTTGGTCGCTAAATGGCGACCGAAATATTAATTCGGTCGCTAAAACCTTAGCGACCAGGTATTCAGCCACCACCATTAACCGGTCGCTAATTCGGTCGCTAAATTAAATAGCGACCGATTTACAATGTTTAGCGATCGAATATTACGGTCGCTAAACAGTTGTTTTTTTGTAGTGATAAACCTGAAATGGAATATTAAAGTCAGGTAATTGTAATACTGGCATAGAGGTCAAAATAGATTTTAAAGCTAAAAACGCAGGATTGACCTCTGAGGGCCACGAAAATTGGCCTTTTTTAAGTAAGTCTGTGAGTGGCCCAGCCAAGGTAGCATAATGACGCACAAAGCGTCTATAATAGCCCGTTAAGCCAAGGAAACCACGAAGTACAGTTAGAGATTTGGGAGTGGGTCAGTCTAATATAGCTTGCACTTTTGAGGGGTCTGCACTCACAACTTGGGCTGAAATTATATGACCCAAATAAGCTATAGAAGGTTGGCCGAAAACACACTTTGAGAGTTTGCCGTAAAACTTGGAAGGGTGGAGTAAGGAAAGAACTTGCTGTAAGTGATGTAGATGGTCTTGCCAAGTCTTGCTGTAAATCAAAATGTCGTCGAAGGAGACGACTACAAACTTTGCAAGAATGGCCGTAACAAATCATTCATTGCTGCCATGAAAGATGATGGTGCATTAGAGAGCCCAAAGGGCATGACCAAGAACTCAAAATGACCATCTATGGTGCGAAAGGCAGTTTTGAATTCATCTCCCTCTGCTAACCGAATTTGATAGTAGCCGGAGCGTAGATCGATTTTGGAGAACACGGTAGCCCCGAATAATTCATCTAACAAACCATCAACTGTAGGAATGGGGTATCGGTCTTTAACAATTATGGCATTGAGTGCTCTGTAGTCAACACAAAAACGCCACAAACCATCTTTCTTTTTAATCAAAACCACCGGTGAGTAAAAAGGACTTGTGCTTGGCTTGATAATCCCCTCGGTTAGCATGTCATTAATAAGTTTGGTCATGACATCTTTTTGATAGTGTGGGTATCTATATGGTCTGACGTTCACGGGTTGGGAGTTGGGAACTAGATGGATGTGGTGGTCGTGAGGGCGAGGTGGGGGTAGGCCGTATGGTGTAGCAAAAACTGGGGCGTATTTGGTTAATAACTGTTGGATTTGTGGATTAGGATGAACTGGGTCTGGTGGTGAGTTATTTGGTGGAAGGTAGGATAAATATGTAGGTTCGGTTGTGGTGATGGGAACAGTATGGCACATGCCCAAGCATCTGAGGCGCTCGCCGTTTCCAACCATGACTGAAAACGGAGTTACGGGAGAGATTGGTAGTTGTAAAAAGGAAGCCAAGAGGGGTTGTAGTATATTATGTGAACTGCCGGTGTCAATGAGAACGGTCACTTGGTGACCATGAATGGTTCCCAGTATTCTCAGTGATCGTGGGGCAACCCCACCAAAGGAGGTTGTGGTGGCGAGTTGGAAAAGTGAATGTTCAGGGTGTTCCGGAGTGTGTAGAAGGTTGATGGGGGTTGGTGTAAGAGGTGGTTCAGGTTGGTGCGGAGTAGGGGGTTCGTTATCCTCATCACTCAAGAGCAGTAAAAACTGTTTGGCACTACACTTATGGCCTGTGTGCCACTTATCGTCGCAGTTAAAGCATAGACCTTTAGCTCGACGTGCTTGCATTTCAGTAGGTGATAAGCGTCGGATATGGAAAGAGGAAGAAGGGGGTAGTTTGGGCAAGAGAGGGGCTGAGTGATTAGGTTGGTTGGTGGTGTATTTTCGGGAGTTGTAGCGTCCGGTAGCTTGGACTCGATGAGTTTGGCTAGACCTAATGTTTGTGACAAGGTAAAGGTTGGGTGCAGGACCAACTCGCGTTGAATGTCAGGACGAAGGCCTGAGATGAAGCAGTTTAATAAGGCATAAGCCGGCAACCCAACAATTCTGTTGGAAAGTTTTCGAAGGTAGCTTGGTATTCAGCTACGGTCCCACTTTGGCGGAGCTTAAATAACGCAGCTTGGTGGTTTTCATATGAAGACGGGCCAAAGCGAAGAAGCTCCAAGGCACGGGTAAAAACTTCCCAGGTAGATAACTGATGGTTGCTATGCATCCATTTATACCAATTGAGTGCCTCTCCTGACATAAAGAAACCCACATATTCCATTCTTTGTTGTGAGGGAATGGTGTAGAAATGAAAATATTGATCGGCCTGAAAGATCCTGTCTAGGACGTTGGAGCCATCAAAGGTTTGGAGGGTGAGCTTAGGGGTACGAACACAGTTAGAGGATGGTGAATGGGGGGGGGGAGCTAAAGTAGGCAAATTGGCAACTTTGTCAGCCAGTGTATTGATGACGATGGTAAGGGTCTCATGGCGGGTATCCATCAAGGTTTGGAGTGAGGCGTGGGTAGCATCTATGCGAGTTTGGAGGGTGGCATGGGAGGTATCCATGTGAGTTTGGAGGGTGGCATGGGAGGCATCCATGTGAGCTTGGAGCTGGTTCAGCCGTTCCTGTATGGCGTTCATGGCGACTTCAATAGTTGGGTCGGTAGTGTTGGTAGATTTGGGAGGCATGGTAGGTCAACGAAAGCACCAATGATAGGCACTCAATAACAAGGAAAAAGAAAACAAGGTGATCCCTTTTAGAGAGAGGGATCTCTCTCCAGAATTAAAAGAAGGAAATGGAAATTTTTTTAGGAAATATTCTCTGCCAACTTTCATTCATGGTACTCTCCTAAATAATAGGAGGTGGGTACAAAAGTAACGTGGGCTGTAGCCACGTATTTCTTTACAACGGTAAAATAAAACGGAAGGTTCTAGAACCTAATGACAAGGCTAGACAATCTTTTACAAAGAAGAATATTGGTTTGATAACTATCCATCCAACGCGGCTTGACAATGTTTCTTCTGGGCCTCGTTATTGGGTTGTCGTTGTCTTGCTCAGCTTGTGCATTGTTGTTGGCATTAGTGTGCCTAATCCTGGACGTATCACAGTGAACATGGCAACGAATGATTCAGCATAGACTGGTATTGTTATTTACCAAAGCTCTGATAATCCTTCCATCCCTTTTATTGCCCTCAGCAATCAGCATCATGCCATTCAAAGAAATTGCAACCTTTTTTTTGTTTTCCTACAATGTACGAAGACAGATAAAAAAGACAAGGCAAACCAACAATGCAAACACAAAACTAGTATAAAGCTAATTCCATGTATTCGGTAACGTCCACACCCGTAAATGAAAAATAAGGGTCCAATGGAGCTTCAACCCTCTGACCATGTCATGACCCTTGGAGCTTCAACCCCACAGTAACACGTTTTCGTCCTTCTTTGTGTATTCGAGGTCTACGGATGCTAAAGAAATGAAAGAGTCGCTCGCCATTACTCTTGAATCGCATTGAAATGGGGCAATTTGGTTACCCGTAAAAAATACTTATTAAGGATAGGATAAATATCCATTTTATGGGTATAGGTTCGAGTACATATATTATAGTACCCACCCCACATCCGCTTACACACACTTATATATATCCACACATTAGTATATATAATTATAACTATATATAAGTTTTTAAGAATATAAATAATTAATCTAAAAGTATTAAAGCTAGGGTAACTAAGACTTGTTCATGTTTGATCTTTTCTGATGATTGATGGTGACAACGTTTTTTTTTTTTGGGGGGGGGGGGGGACTTTTCATGCACAGGATGTTTTTCTCCGAATTTGTTGGGTTATCTTCTCGGATGGTTTTGCTGGTACAGGGGTATTTATGAGGCTGAAAGTTCTTTTGTGGGTGTTTGGGTCAAGTTAGAATTTTAACCTTGGTGAATTTGCGTATTCTTGGCTGAACAATTAACCTCTCTTTTGCATTTACATTTTACTTTTCTTGGTTGTAAACTGGTCAGAGTATTTATTGTACTCTTTTCAATATATTTTTATCTTATAAAAAAAAACCTAGGATAATTCATTAGTATAAACCTAGGATAGAATTTCGTCAAAAAGAAAAAACTTAGGATAGAATACTAGCTCAGGATTTATAATTTCATGACTTTATTGTTTTGGATGTTTATTGTGATATTTATTCGTTTTTGATGTTTTAGATATTTTTATTGAGTTTACTTTTTATACATTGTTAGTGTAAATGATTTTTACACATACATCCAATGATATTTTGATAAATCGGTATTAATATTGTTTCTCTCTCTCATTTATTAAAATAAAAGTGGATGCTTGCGTAAAACTTTTTATATTGACAGTGCGTACCACTTTAATCCATTTTTATTTATTAAACATTTTGGTTGTAATGCTTTATGAGTAGATTTGAAATATTTTTGGTTTTTTGATCAAAATGAGTTCCTTTTAGAAACTATTTACCAGTTTAGAGTTATTCTGAAACTATTTACCAATGGGGGTCCTTTTGGACACGTGGCATAATTTTTTTTTTCATTCTGACGGGTAAAAGGCGCCAGTCAGACTGACGCCTACCATTATTAAAAAAGAAAAAAAGACAATTAATAACAATAACAAGAGGCATAAAAAAATAATAGCAATAATAATTTACACCAATAAATATTCATCAATTATTATAGTAGTAAAAAAAAAAGTTTACCTTGTAATAATTAAAAGAAAGTTACCTGCAATTTTAAAAGAACACTGCTACAAAAAAAATTATACTATAAGTATAGGGAGTAACGATGACATTAATGCTATTATTTTTTATGTCTCTTGTGATATTATTTGCTACTTGTTATTAGAGGATTTTTTTATTGCCTCTTGTTGTTTTAAATAGATACTTTATCATTAATATCATCTTTAATCCATACACTTATAGTATAATTTTTTTTTGTAGCAGTGTTCCTTTAAAATTGCTGGTAACTTTATTTTAATTCTTACAAGGTAAAATTTTATTTTACTACTGTAATAATTGATGAATATTTATTGGTGTAAATTGTTATTGCTATTATTTTTTTATGTCTCTTGTGATATTATTTGCTACTTGTTATTAGGGGATTTTTTTTATTATCTCTTGTTGTTTTAAATAGGTACTTTATCATTAATGTCATGGTACTCCCTATACTTATAGTATAATTTTTTTTGTAGCAGTGTTCCTTTTAAATTGCAGGTAATTTTCTTTTAATTCTTACAAGGTAATTTTTTTTTACTACTGTAATAATTGATGGATATTTATTTGTGTAAATTGTTATTGCTATTATTTTTTTATGCCTCTTGTGATATTATTTGATACTTGTTATTAATGGATTTTTTTTATTGCCTCTTATTGTTTTAAATAGATACTTTATCATTAATGTCATTGTTACTCCCTATACTTATAGTATAATTTTTTTTTGTAGCAGTGTTCCTTTAAAATTGCTGGTAACTTTATTTTAATTCTTACAAGGTAAAATTTTGTTTTACTACTGTAATAATTGATGAATATTTATTGATGTAAATTGTTATTGCTATTATTTTTTATGCCTCTTGTTATTGCTATTAATTGTCTTTTTTTTAATAATGGTAGACTGGCGCCGTCAGAGTGAAAAAAGTAAAATATGCCACGTTTCCAAAAGGACCCCCCATTGATAAATAGTTTTAGAATAACCATAAACTGATAAATAGTTTCTATAAGAAACTTATTTTGGTCAAAAAGCCAATATTTTTGGATGATTTTTTAATTGAATTATAATATTATTTTTTTAGTTAAAGTACACGTAAAGGGTGCGGGTTTTGTTACTTAGGTACCCAGAGGATACGGGTACGAGCACTAAAGTAACTACCCACGCGGGTGTGGGTCTGGGTATTTTTTTTCAAGCGCGAGTATGGGGTTACTATAGTACCCTACCCATACCTACCCATTGTCATCCCTATCACGTGGTTTGCATGTGACCCACTAACCCCATTTATTAAAAAATTAAAATTAAAAATTTAATAAAATATTATAAATAAATATTTAATAATTTTTTTTCCAGGTGGACCAAAAGTGTGGGTCTGACAGTGCCACATGTTACCAAGTGGCTTCAATTTCAAGAGGGGGCCAAATGAGATATTAAATTTTTGTCCCATTTTTGTGACCTAAACTAATTTTTGGGAAATTATAAAAGATGAAGGAGAAGAGAATCAGACAATCAATTTATACTGGTTCAATCACTTTCTTGAGTGACTTACATCCAGTCCCCACAATAGTTTTGTGAGTATTTTCCACTAAAACAAATCCAAGCTTTACAATACTTGAGCACCCTTCATTTGGGATCCCACCCTTGTGCAAGAGCCTCTAAATCAAACCAAGGGATACCTGACCCTTGTTATAATCACAAACTAGAGAGATTTCTCACTCTTTTTAACGAACAAGAATCAAGCAAAAGGGATTACAAAGAAGAATACCTCAAAAGGTTGAACAATACAAGTTGAAGCATTATGACTCTTGTGTAGGATTGGCTCAAATCTTGATCTCAAGAGTGAAAGATTGATTAATGAGGTTAGAGTTGTTGGGCAAGTGTTCTAAGAGTAGTAACCTAGGTTTTTCGAGCTACTGGTGTGTATTTATAGTGAGGGATGAAAATATGACTGTTTTGCACAACTGTCGCGTATTTATAGCACCAGAAAACACTTTTTCCCGAAATATAATCGATTATTCTGACAAAAATACTCTGTTATGCTCCATAAAATAATCGATTATGTGCTTTCTGACATAACTGAAAAATTCAAAAAATTATCGATTATGGCCATACAAATAATCGATTATGAGCTGTCAGTTTGCAATCTTGAGTTTTCCAGAAACAAATACTCTGTTATGCTCCAGAAAATAATCGATTATGTGCTTTATGCCAGAATTGAAAAATTCAAAAAATAATTGATTATGACCATACAAATAATCGATTATGAGCTATTAGTTTGCAATCCTGAGTTTTCTAGAAACAAATAATCGATTATGGCCCATAAGATAATCGATTAAAACACTTATTTTATTAGAAAAATGATATTTTTCAATCTTAAGAGCATTCTAACACTTATGAAAATCATTTTTGATATTTGGCCCCAATTCATAAATAATTGAAATCATATCCAAGTCTTTGAAAAACCTTAAGTCCATTTTTAATTTTAAATCCGATTTTAGTTATTTCAATTTTAATAGTCAATCATATACTTGAAATCTTACAAATAATCCTATGACCAAACTTAAATTATATACCCTTGAAGTTCTTCTCTTGGTCTTGGATGATCTTTCTTTGATCTTGAACTTTCGTTTTCTTAATCAATTGATTTGCTTTTGTTGTTCATCATAAAAATTAATTTTTTGAAAGTACATAGTATTCACACCACGTCATCAACTCGTGTTAGCAAATCGACGGGAGATGAACGGAGGAACTATAATTGCAACTTTGAAAAAATTGCGGGATCAAATATCCCAAAAAATAATAAAAGTATCAAAATCGCACGTGACCAAAAGTTGAAGGATAAAAAATGTAATTAAGTTAAAAAAAAGAAATGGTTTCTGCAATCCGCAAATGCTGACCTTTATACAAGTTTGATTACTACAATAAATAAGAAGAAAAAAAAAACATGCCAAGTGACATAATGAATGGTCTAAATGCAATTACTCGGAGGTGCAATCATGTGCACCATTTTGGAGAGGGTACACCATACACAACACCTCTATAAAATAACTTATTGGCACCATTTTTTACGTTTTTCTTTTTTGACGGCACCTTTTTTTATGTCACCTATTAATTGGCTTTCAATGAAATATAAAGACATAAAATGTCATAATTGACACGTTGAGTTGAGAACAAAGAAAAACTGCTAGGAGTTTGCATTAAAAAACAATCTTCTTTTTTTTTTGACGGAAGGAAGAACCTATTAAAAGGTATTAAGAAGCAATAAAAACATTAAAAAAAAGTTTGAGAATTAAATATAAATAAAATGTAACAAAAGGTAATAAAAAAGTATTTTAATCTTTTCAATTTGAACTCAAAAAATTTATTTTAAAATAAAATATCAATTTTTTTTTGAAGAGAATAAAATATCAAACATAAATCTTCCACTTTCAATAAATGTATCATTAATTTTGCTCAAAAAATAATTATATATCACTAATTAATAGATATAGAAGATGGAAGAGAGACAATAGAGAGCGATGTATATTATATAATTTTTTTTATGAATCACTGTAGGGCCTTTGGCCCCGTTGACATTTCGGGATAGCTACCCAACTTTCAACCTTTTGAATAGATTATGTTATTAATTTTTGATCAGTTGTTTAGAATAAAAAATTAATTATAAGTTTTCATAATTTTTCAATTAGAGTGTCTTCACTAGAAGACGAACTCATATCTTATTCCTTATGGTATAAAGATGTTTACCACTTGACTAATCTTAGCTGGTGAGATATATATTATAATACTATATAATAATAACATTTAAAAAACAGCAAGGTGTGCACCAAAAAAATAAAAATAAAAAACAGCAAGGTTACCACGACATGCGTGGCTCATCCCTCGCCTCTAGATACAATGACATTGATATATTCTTTAAAAAAAAACAACGACATTGATATATAATATACTTACACTTATATTTTGTATATTTCTATGATTGTTTTTTTTTTATAGAAATATTTCTCTGATTTTTATCATCTAATTACATTGGAACTCACTTCTAGACACTAACATTCTAATTCTATTAAGGTTTAAATAATTTTTTAGTCCCTACAAAGTTTTCTAATTTTGATTTCAGTCCCTTAAAAAAATTCTTAGGACTTTGCTCCTATAATTTCAAAATTTTTGTAAATAATCCCTATCGTTATCCTTGAGTATTAGAAATCAGATTTGATGAAAAATTTAATCAATTTTAACCATATGGCTTTAATCAATTTAATGTATGATCCCCCATTTTCTAGCAAAATTTCGGAGCAAGTCGGATAATAAAATGAAATTACCTTAATACATCTGAGTACTGGATAATAGAAAAAGATGACGGTAGTGACTATTTACAAATATTTTAAGATTAAAGGGACGAAATCTTAAGAATTTTTTTTATAAGAATTAAAATCAAAATTGATGAACTTTACAGGGATCAAAAACTTATTTAAACTTTCGATTAACTAAGATTATATAGGGAAATTTGTTTCGGACCCAAACCAGGATTTGGAATATATAAGTTATTTGTAATTTTTTTTTATTGTGTTTAGTATCTAAACCTTGGTTGATTGGAGAACAATAAAACAATGTTTACTTCTCTGTTAATCAAAATTGAATTATAGATATTCAATTACTATTTTAATCACGATAATTTACAATATATCCTAATAATACTCAGTCAACTAAAATTAATTTTTTTATAAAAAACTATTCAATATTTTTTTTGTTATCATGTTATAGATGCGAAGAATCCACCGGCTTCGTCGATAATTAATCCCCACCGGAAAATATGTGTGGCCACCTTTAAGGGGTCTCCCCTTCTAACCACGTTTTTTCATTCACAAAAATCGAACCCGAGACCTTATTTAAAGGATTTGAGCCAAGTTCCACTCGAACCAACGTAATGGTAGAAAAAAAAATTAAAAATTAAAAATATTCAAATATAAATTTCTTTACTATAAACCCACTTTTTAACTAAAATTGAATTCAACAATTAAATTTATTAAAATTAAATTATAGAATTTATTAAAATTCAATTTTATAAACTATTAGGAGTTAATTGGCATAAAGATTTTTTACATTGTTATCAATCACGAATTGACACATCACTCTTATAATAATTATCTTAAAAGTCATTGTAATTAGTTGATAGGGACCATTTATCAAAATTAAACTCAAGCTACCTAAAAGTGACAGGTCACGGTGAAGGTGGACAGTGCCCTCATGCGAAATTTGCCTTCAAGGTCAAGAGCCTGAAGTCGCTATTTTTATGAGGGCTTAATCTAACACCCACCTTACTCAAGGATTAGTCTCACAACTTCCTCGTGGGTGTTGGCGTGAGTCATTAGAATCACCAGAAAATAGAAACATTAATTGTAAATAGCTGTCAAATCCCTTAGATCAATGGATTAACTTATACTAATAGGAACATTAATTGTAAATAGCTGTCAAATCCCTTAGATCAAGGGATTAACTTATATTTAGCTATGAGTATCGTGTATAGGCTAGGATAGCTCATAAAATCTCTCCTCCTTGTATCTATTTATACTCTGTAAATTACTCAAAGGAATAAGTAAGGTGAATGAAATACCTTATGGTCTGACATGGTATCAGAGCATAATCTTGGGACCCAAACAGTTCTGAATAGATGGTTGATTCCTCAGTGTAGCCACCGTCGAGTCTCAACTCTCACTTTTTCCTATGACCAGTTCCTCCACCTCAATGAAACCAGGTAACTGCGGTCAAGTTTTATGTAGTTCTAATTCTCAGGATTCAAGTGCATGGATTATTGACTTTGGGGCAGCAGACCATATGACCTTTGATCCCATGGACTTCTCCCATTCAACTCCACCACGTAGGACTTGCATTGTGAATGCAAATGGAGTTGCATACCCAGTCACAGGCGCTGGAACTGTGGCATTATCACCCTCACTCTCCTTATCTCACACTCTCCTTGTTCCTACACTATCTAATAAATTAATATCTGTGAGTCAAATAACTGAAGAACTCAATTGTGTGGTATTAATGTGTTCTACCTTTTGTCTTCTTCAGGATGTTCTCAGCAAGAAGATTATTGGGCGTGGTACTAAGAGAGGGGGGCTATACTACCTAGATGATTTAAGCAAACGAGAAGCACATCACGTGCACCACCATTTCAGTAGCAAAGAACGAGAAATATGGTTGTGGCATCGTCGTTTGGGACATCCATCATTCAATTATTTAAGACACCTATCTCCAGATTTATTTTTAAATTTGAAAAACATTGAGTTTACATGTGATACTTGTATTTTGGCTAAAAGCCATATAACCTCATATCAGATGAGTTTGAATAAAAGCAGTGTTCCTTTTGCTCTAATACATTCCGATGTGTGGGGACCTTCCCCTAGGACGTCACCGTTGGTTCCTAATATTTGTCGACGATTGCACACGAATGACATGGCTTTACTTGATGAAGACTAAAGATGAGGTGTTTCAAATATTTCAGAATTTTCATGTCATGATTCAAAACCAGTTTTCTGCCAAGATTCAAGTTCTTCGGTCAGACAATGGAGGGGAGTTTGTCAACCATCGTTTCAAAGCATACCTCCAGTAACATGGTCTTCTTCACGAGACCTCATGCTCACAAACTCCACAACAGAACGGCGTCGCCAAACGGAAAAATCATCATATCTTGGAGACAACACGTGCTCTTCTTCTTGGCACCCATGTTCCAACTCACCATTGGGATGATGTTGTAACTGCAACTGTATACCTCCTCAACCGCATGCCCTCCAAGGTCTTGAATTTTAAAACACCTCTGCAAGTAATCTCCTCTCATGTACAGTTACCTACAGTGTTGATGCTTCAGCCTAGGATTTTTGGGTGTGTGGTTTTTGTTCATCTTCACAAAAACCAACGTACCAAACTTGATCCATGTGCTGTTAGGTGCTTGTTCTTGGGCTATGGACTACACAAAAAGGGCTACAAATGCTTTGACCCTACCACCAACAAAACTTATAGCACTATGGATGTAACTTTCCTAGAATCTGAACCTTTCTTTTCTCCTATGGTATCCAATTCAGCTCTTCAGGGGGAGTCCATGAATAAAGAGCTAAATTGGTACTTGGCGGCTCCATCATCAACTGTTGAAAAGAAACAGATTGGAGAGCATGAATCTGAAGTTGAAGGAGTAATCCATGATTAACCTACAGAAATGCAGCATGTAAACATAACTGAAGTTGAGAGTGAAGAGGATCCTCCTACTGATGAAGAAATTGCTAGTGAAGAGGTTCCCGTCAATGAAGAGTATATCGATCAAGGAAGTGAAGAGCCCCCTCTCTCCACAGTACCCGACCCTCTCACTGAGAACTATCCTGATAGGTAAGCTCTCCTATTATCTCCCCATCTACTAATGATCTTGTAAGATATGTATTACCTATCAGGAACAACTGAGGAAAGCCACCCAATAGATTCTCTCCTGATGCAGAAGAAAGGCGATCCAAATACCCCATTGCAAATTATGTGTCTACTCAACAGTTATCAAATCCTATTCAAGCTTTCATAGAGACATTATTCTCCTGTCAAATTCCAAAGAATGTGGAAGAAGCCTTAGCTAATCCTAAGTGGGCACAAGCCATACAAGAGGAAATGGAGGCTTTACAAAAGAATAATACATGGAGGTTGATACCACTTCCTAAGGGGAAGAAGACAGTGGGTTGCAAATGGATGTTCTCAATCAAATACAAAGCCGACGGATCCATTGATCGACACAAGGCAAGGCTAGTGGCGAAAGGGTTCACACAGACTTACGGTATAGATTATACAGAGACTTTTTCACCGGTGGCCAAACTAAATGCCGTCAGAGTCCTATTATCTCTTGTAGAAAATTTAGATTGGCCACTACTCCAGCTCGACGTGAAGAACGCTTTTCTCCATGGAGATCTTGAAGAAGATGTCTATATGGATATCCCACCGGGCTATATGTCCTCTTCCAGAACCAAGGTGGTATGCAAGTTAGAGCGAGCATTATATGGATTGAAACAATCACCTCGAGCATGGTTTGGAAGGTTTAGCTCAGCTATGAGAAGGTATGGTTTTAACCAAAGTAATGCAGATCACACCCTATTCTTAAAGCATCGGCAAGAAAAGGTGACAGCTCTAATTGTTTACGTAGACGACATGATTATTACTGGAGATGATACCGAAGAAATTTCAAGACTACAAGAGCAATTGGCAATTGAGTTTGAGATGAAGAATTTGGGTGGACTCAAGTATTTTTTGGGAATAGAGGTGGCAAGGTCACAAAGAGGCATTTTCTTGTCTCAAAGAAAGTATGTGTTGGACCTATTGGCTGAGGTGGGGCTGCTGGACTGCAAACCAGCAGATACTCCAATAGTTCAAAATCACAAACTTTCACAATACACAAACCAAGTGCCTGCGGATAAAGGAAGATACCAAAAATTGGTGGGGAAACTTATCTATGTGTCACATACTCGCCGTTATATTGCCTATGCCGTAAGTGTGGTGAGCCAATTTATGCATAATCCAAGTGAAGAACACATGGATGCAGTGAACCGAATACTCCGCTATTTAAAATCCTCACCAGGAAGGGGGCTGATGTTCTCTAAGAACAATCACTTGAGTGTTGAAGGGTACAGCGATGCAGATTGGGCTGGGAATGTTCTAGACAGAAAATCCACATCAGGATACTTCACATTTGTGGGAGGGAATTTAGTTACATGGAGAAGTAAAAAGCAAAAGGTAGTGGCCTTGTCTAGTGTTGAAGCCGAGTTTAGGGGCATGGCAAAAGGACTTTGTGAACTATTATGGCTCAGAAGGTTACTAATAGAGATCGGCTTTGGTCCTAGCATGGAGATGAACCTGTTCTGTGACAATAAAGCTGCAATTGATATCTCACAAAATCCTGTCCAACATGATCGAACAAAGCACGTGGAGGTAGATAGACATTTCATCAAGAAGAATCTTAAGGAGAAGATTATTCGATTTCCTTTTGTCAAGTTGGAAGACCAGTTGGCAGATATTCTTACAAAGGCAGTGTCCGGTAAGAACTTCCATGACTCCCTTGACAAGTTGGGCATTAAAGACATTTATGCACCAACTTGAGGGGAGTGTTGGCGTGAGTCATTAGAATCACCAGAAAATAGGAACATTAATTGTAAATAGCTGTCAAATCCCTTAGATCAAGGGATTAACTTATATTTAGCCAGGAGTATCGTGTATAGGCTAGGATAGCTCCTAAAATCTCTCATCCTTGTATCTATTTATACTTTGTAAATTACTCAAAGGAATAAGTAAGGTGAATGAAATACCTTATGTTCTGACAGTGGGATAACCGATTTAACACCAAAAACTCAAGCTAAGCACTACTGGTAGTACATTCGTGAGTCTCAAGTAGTTCACTTGTAGCAACCTCATGTTCGCTTCATGTTAGTGTGTTTGGATAAACATTTGATAAAATTAATTTCGAATGAAATTAATTTTATAAAATTGATTTGGTTAGAATTGAGTTTGATGTGAAGTGATTAATGCCTGAATGTTTTTATTTTGAAAGCAAGTTTGATGTAAAACTTAATATAAAATTCTCAATTCAACGTAAAAACCACTTTTTGTAACTTCTAATCAAAATCGGTACTGAAGGTAAAATCCTTTTTTTAAATAGTAATCAAACATATCTTTTTTACTAAAATCACATTTGACCGGGACAAAGGCTCTGTTTGGTAAAAATAGTTGATAAGCTAACTTATAACTGATAAGCTAATCTTTAATTGATAGCTAAAAATCTAACTGATTGAATTAGCGGTTGAACTAACTTATAAATATTAAATGACATAAACATATTGATGAGAGACATAGTAAAGTGTGAGTTTCATTAAATTAATAAGGGTAAAATTGAGTAAAAAGCCAATAAGCTATAAGCTATAAGTCATAAGTAAAATAAATATTTTATGAAGGAAAGCTATAAGTTAATAAGATAAGCTTGCTTACCAAACATATCTATTTTGATCAAAACAAGCTTATAAAATAGTCAAATAAATTATACAAGTTTTCACCGTGAAACCAAACACGGCCACAAACAATTTTCAATTCTAATCCAATGATAACACCCCAAGGAAAAAATTTAGATACAATTTTATAAGTATATTAGATACTTTTTTTAATAATAATAGAATATATATGTATATATATATATAATAATTATTATATATATTATATTTTTATAGATCAGTTGTTACATGCATCTTATCGCACTTGATAGACAATACGTCCTAAGGCTTTGTGCAGTATAGGATCAGCTAACGCTCATGCCTGCCATACGGTAATGCAAATGTTTTTGGAACACAAAAGTTGGGACATATATGGTTTTGTGTTCAAATAATATAGCTCTCAGGTATTATCTCTGTAATTAATTAAAAGCAAATAAGTATTTGGATCTGTTTGAATAAATAACTTAATTAAGAGTTTATCATATAAGATCTTATCGTATAAGAGCTTATGTCATAAGCGTTTAAAGAAAGAAAAAGAAAGAAAGGGGCATGAGAAGATTCAGATAGTGAAAAATACGGAGAGAATGTTTAGTGCATAAGTTCTTATGATTATTTAATAAGTTTCTCCCAGTGACTTATGAAAATAAGTCAAAAACTCCTTATGGGATGACATAAGTTATTTTTATAAGCTCTGTCAAACATACTGCATAAGAGCTTATGTCATCAGATAAGTTAAAAAGAACTTAAATAAATTATTCCAAACGCCACCTTTATATTTTTTGACTCAAATTTAAGTAAAATCTAATCAACTCAACTTTATTTAATATAAATATTTTAAAAATCAAGAAAATTAATTAATCAAATAAATTCTTCCTTTATTTTTTTTTTAAGAATATTACACATTCTCAAAACAGTTAATTAATAGTTGAGTAATTATAACTTATTTTTTTTATATAAATCAAAATAATTAAATTATATTAATTATATTTTTTAATAAATATAAAATTAATTATTTTTACTTATAACTGATTCCGAAGCCACATGTTAGTGGGATCCAATTAAAGCCGAGATAAGCACAGTAATACTATTATTACTGCCACACACTGATCTAGAAGCAGAAAAGAACAAGAACATCAGTTCCAAGATGCTGAGTGATATAGTTTACCTTACAGTGCTTCATCTTCACACTTTCCTGTGGAACCATTAAAGCTTTCTCCTTCCTTCTTTCTTTCTTTTACATCTATCTGATTTTCCTGTTGTTGAGATGAGAGGAAAAAGCGTCGAAATTTGCAGATCCTGGGTTGATGACATCTACTGGACCCATTTCAAATTCCTCCATTTTGCTCAATTTCTCCGTACCGGTTTTCAACAACACCTTGTAAGTCCCTCTTTTTTACCCTTCTATGTTGTAAATCTAAGAAATAAATTTGACAAATTGAGGAATTTGGGTAATTGAGTGCATGCACTTCAAATTGGCCCTTTTTTTTTTTTTTAACCTTTAACCTTGTTTTTTTCCTTCATGTTTTAAAGGTATGAGCTTGAGGATGTTGACTTAGAGTTTGTTTTCCTTGGGCTAATTTTTGAGCTTGCATTGTAAATTTAGGAAACATGCATCAACATTGTAGGTTCCGTCCATGCATGCACCCTAATATGATCATTAATTTGAGGCAATGTTTGTAGATAGAAAAGAAAGTGCAGATGTAAGGGTTTCCATTTTTAGAAGGTGATTGTTTTTCCCCCTTTTTAGTTGATATATTTGTACTCACAACTACAAGAATGTCATATTGTTTTCACTTTCTGTCATATTTTCCGGGTTTTGTAATAGAAATGACCGAAAACATATCAACTAAAAATAAAAACTGAAAACAAACCAAACATCGCCTTAGATTGTCATGTGATTTTTCTTGGCCTATTATACTGGTGCTTGATCTGCATTCACTAGCTATATTTGACATGTCTAGTGGCTGGCTGTTTCTCAATCTAATACTTATGATCAGTTGCATGTTTTGCTAACATATCTCTGCAACCTATTGTATCTTATATTCTTATTCTCATGGTCATGGTTGAAATTTAAATTCCGTTGCAGGCACTTCCGAAAACATTTTCTGAAAATTTAAAGGAGAAGTTACCAGAAAATGTGAGCCTTAGAGGTCCTAGTGGCATTGTGTGGGGTGTAGGATTAACAACTAAAGATGATACCTGGTACTTCACGAATGGCTGGCAACAATTCTTAAAAGATCACTCTTTGAAAGAGAATGATTTCCTGGTCTTTAAATACAATGCTGAGTCCATGTTTGATGTTTTAATATTTGATGGGGAGAGCTTCTGTGAGAGGACAGCTTCTTATTTTGTTCGAAAATGTGGACATACTGAACATGAGGGTGGACGTTTGATCAAGAGAGGTGGCACAGATAATTCTGTGGAAGAAGTTAATACACATTTTAATGCTGGAGTTCAAGATGCTTCACCTGAGAAATCTGTGGATGATATTGTCAATATGATAGTGGCGACAGCTGTACCCTCCGAAATTCCTAGTGAAAGGGCTTTCAATGCTGGTGTTGATTCTGCCTCCCATGAGCAATTTATAGATGTCGATGGAATCGCAGCACCAGCAGCTGTTCCCTCCCAAACTACTGCTAAACGGACCAGGAGGCAGCGTTCCACTGCTAATCGTGGTCAGAATAAGAAGACAAGAAGACCACAAAACAAACCAAGCGCTGATCAGGGAGTAGTTAACTGGGTGACTGGTAACATTTTTAATTCCGTGGAAGAAGTTAATACACTTTTTAATGCTGGAGTTCAAGATGCTTCACCTGAGAAAACTGTGGATGATAACAATATCATAATGGCGGCAGCTGTACCCTCCGAAACTCCCACCGAAAGGGCTTTCAATGCTGGTGTTAATTCTGTCTCCCAAGAGCAATTTATAGATGTCGATGGAATCGCAGAGCCAGCAGATGTTCCCTCCCAAACTACTGCTAAAAGGATCAGGAAGCAACCTTCCACTGCTAATCGTGGTCAGAATAAGCAGAGAAGAAGACCACGGAACATATCAAGCGCTCATCAGGGAGTAGTTAACTGGGTGACCGGTAACACTTTTACTTATCAGAAAAGGAAAGAGAATATCTTTACTTCATTTTTATGGACATTTATATCTTCAACAAGCTTAATGATATAACATTTCTATTTCATATTGGAGTATTAGTAGTTAAAAATCACAACATTTTCAGAGGCATCTAACTCCAAAAACATATAGGTGATAGGAAAAAGTGGAGTAGAACATGTGCTGTGTGTGGGTAGGCCAACATTACTTTTGGAGTCCCCAAATTAAATCTAGACCCCAGAAGCTGTAGAAACTTGGTGATACAAATAATAATAACAGTAAAAATTGTAGTAATAATAGGAGACAGAACAAGCTTGTGTTGGGGGAGATTTCTGGGTATAAGTGGCTGTTGAGATCTGTTATGTGCACTGAACTCTACAACAAATATGGACTGATTGCTCTGGAGCTTGGGCTGGCTATTGATTTGCTAAATAGTCAGCCGTATAGGCTTCTTGTGTGTTGGTCTAATGTTGTGACCACTTAACTGGAGTTATATCTAAGGAACATAGACTTTCCAGTTAGCTAAATAAAAATAATTAAATTACAAACAGCTACTCATCATTCTTGATAAATATGTTTTTTTCAAATACTTATCTGTTTGAATCAATATCTGGGCTGTTGATATGGTACCTTATTTTGGTCATATTAATAGATTCTGAACCTGCTTCTGTGGGTAGAAGTGGGACATATGAAATTTATACCTCAAATAGAAGGCCTGTCACAGAAAATGAGATACAAAATGCACTCCAGTTGGCCCAGGCAGCATGTGCCAGCAACGGCTTGTACATAGTTATGCGACCGACACATGTATATAAGAGATTCTATGTGGTAAATAATTGCCTCCGATCCAATCTTTCCCTTTTAAACTTAAGTTTTAATATCATATTCTGCTGAGACTTATTGCGATAACTTTATGTAGTTGTGTATTAATTTATGTGTTACTAATTGTATTATTTTTTTGTGACTAGTCAATCCCTAATAAGTGGATATTAGAACATCTCTCTGCACAATCTCAAAATGTGATATTACGCATTGGTGAGACTGAATGGCTTGCCAAATACAGCCTCCATAATATTCGTCATACTGGTGGACTTACTGGTGGGTGGAAACATTTTGCCCTGGATAACAATCTGGAAGAGTTTGATGTTTGTGTGTTTAAACCAGGAGGCCAAATCAACAACACATTGATCATGGATGTGACCATTTTCAGAGTTGTTGAGGAGATTACTCCACTGAGTATGCTAAAATCTCCAGCAAAAAGGGGTAGGAAAAAGTAATCAAGGCCATCCAGACATAAATATTGTCCATCTTGGGGGCATTTCTGTTGTCCGAGGATGTTTCAATGTTAGAATGCAATTTAACTTAACAGTTGTATCATGGCTGCAGACCAAGTTGATCGTTTGTCACTTTGTTGTGTGTGTAGTCTGGATATTGTGTTGGATTGTTTAACTTTATCAATCAACTAAGTGGGTAATTTACTATCTATGTCACACACACACACATATATATATATATATATAACTCAAGTGAGAGGAGTGTGTTATTATGAGAGGAGTAAATCTAGATTTTTGGATCACATATAACATAAATGGTCAAGATTAGAAGTAAAGTCATTTGACTTTTTTAAATGATCACACGATTATCAACTAACTTCTAATCCTTACCATCTGTGTACGGTTTAATGGGCTAGATTTGTTCCTCTAACTCTTAGAATAATATACTCCTATCACTTGAGTCGTCTCCTGAATACATATGTCTATGTAGTTGATAGACCATTCTCCATTGCATCGAGATCTTGTGCATCTCTTAATTAATAGCTTGTGAATATAAACTACAATCAAAAGTTGAGTTAATTTGATTACTACTATGGTTTATTTTATTTATTATGTGGCATAAAGAATTTGAGGAAAGTGAATTCAAAAATAGCCGAAGTAGTCGCTCTCCTTTTCATTTTTAGTATCTAATCCAATGTTGTCATTCCTTCCCTATTCAGCAAGCCAAAAACTCTTTCTCAGAACGATCCTGGCAATGCCATTTGACCATCTTAGATCATATTCCTCATGATCTTACCTAGCCAAGATTCAAGAAGAATGAACTAGGTTGTATACTACATTCATTTGGGAGTCTAGTCCTGCAATGGCGTGGTCTCTTTAGGGACTTCCTTGGAGCATTGAGAAGTACTTTGCAGAAGTTGGTGACACAGTCAATGAAATCCTACAAGTAGACAAAGAACATAAATGTGATTCAAATAAATCATGTGTGGTACGCAATTTAAAGCAATACATAAATCGCATCCATTTTCGATCTAAAATATAAAAAAAAAAACAGGAGGATATAGCCATCTTCCACTTTCTCGTATGCATATAAAAATTTCTTTATTTATGATCTATTTTTATGGAAACACAATTTCATTTATAAAATAGTAGGATATTCTTCTTACAAGTCATTTGCAATTCCCTATGACGCTGTTTCCACACTTTATAGTTTGAGGGCTGCTAATTTGACACACTTTTTTTGACATCATACGCGACACTGCTACAGTAGTGTACTGTAGCACTACTATAACAACACTTTTTTTTTTTTTTTTTAATTTTGACTTTTTTAAAAAATAAAAATTTTATTTTTAAAAAAACCCATTCACCAGATAATGAACTGAATTTACTGGATATTGTACATGATTCACCAGATATTTGCACATACTTAACCAAAAAAATTATTTCTCAAAAAAACCCATTCACCAGATAATGAACTGAATTCACCAGATATTTGTATCCGATTCATCAGATATTTACAGATGCTTAACCAAAAAAATTTATTTCTCAAAAAAACCCATTCACCAGATATTCAAACATACTTAACCAAAAAAATTATTTATAAAAAAAAACACATTCACCAGATAATGAACTGAATTCACCAGATATTTATACCTGATTTACCATATATTTGCACATACTTAACAAAAAAATATATTTCTCAAAAAAACCTATTCACCAGATAATGAACTGAATTCACCAGATATTTATACCGGATTCACCATATATTTGCACATACTTAATCAAAAAAATTATTTCTCAAAAAAACCCATTCACCAGATAATGAACTGAATTCACCAGATATTTGTACCTGATTCATCAGATATTTACAGATACTTAACCAAAAAAATTTATTTCTCAAAAAAACCCATTCACCAGATATTCAAACATACTTAACCAAAAAAATTATTTATAAAAAAAAAACACATTCACCAGATAATGAACCGAATTCACCAGATATTTATACCTGATTTACCATATATTTGCATATACTTAACAAAAAAAATATATTTCTCAAAAAAACCTATTCACCAGATAATGAACTGAATTCACCAGATATTTATACCGGATTCACCATATATTTGCACATACTTAATCAAAAAAATTATTTCTCAAAAAAACTCATTCACCAGATAATGAACCAATTCACCGGATATTTGTACTCCGATTCGATATTTACGTAATTAATAAAAAATTATTTATAAATTTTTTTTTTTAAAAGGACTGATACTGATGCAAGACAGCAATCTGATCGTTATGGCACTATACGGTGTCAACCGTATGATGTCTGCAAAACTGTGTCCGTTTAGCAAAATTCTTATAGTTTAAGGATCATAAGCTGAGCAGTAGTTTTCATCAAAAGTTTTGTTGCAAAGGCATCTAGTAATATGCAATAGCTTTCAGGTTTAAGTATAAAAAATCTTTGCTGTGAATTAGAGTTCTTCATTTGTGGCTTGGAAAGCATTTCTCGAATTGTTATTTAGCGTCCTTACTTGCAATGTATACATTCATCAACTCGAAGATGCTTAGAATAAGCAATTCAGAAACAAACCTGATATGGATCAAAGCTCTCACTCTCTGGTACCTTGTGAAAAGCAGCCAGACAAACAAGCTGCAAGTGCATGCAAAATAAAACAAAAATGTTATTTGTACACCTGTATATCTAATAACTTGGTTAATAGATGTATAAATCTTAGTTAATGGTGTTGATAATCTTCTGGATTATGTGATTTTTATGTATTTATTGAATGGATTTTTGCTCCTAAATATACTAATTGATTGAGTTTTGTCCCTAAGTTTATCTATTTGAGTTCTTAACAATGTTTTACGCTTTTTTAGTTTATTTTATATTTTTTTAGAGTTATTCTAATAGTTGTTTTTTTTTGCTTGTTTTGTAGGAGACAATAAATGACTTGGAGTCCATAATTAAAAAAAAAAGCTCAAATAAATGTCACATGGTTTTGAATTGGACTTCCATGTAACTTGCTGGACACCTTCTAGGAGGCTTATTGGAGCAAATAAATATAAACCTACGTGAGGAAGCCTGAATGGATGTGAAATGAAAGGGCAATATGAAAAGAAAAGGAAGGGGCTGGACGAAAAATAAAAAGAGGGACAGCGTGAAAAACCAGGACAGCGGCTAGTAGAAAAATAATAAAAAAGAGGGATAGGGGCTTCTGGAACGCGGAACCAGACAAACAGGAAATAGAAATGGCAACGTGGAAACGGTGCTGCGAAGCTATACTGCTGGGATCAATTCATTTTTATGAAGTTTTCTTTTTTCTCCTCTTTCTCTTTCTCTTTATTTTATTTTAAGATTTAACATGTCTAGCTAAAGTCCTTTTTGCTGGGGCTTTGATCTAATAGTTTGATTATCTTATGAACAATTGAAATTGTTGATGCGATGTTTACTGTGCTTGCTTATATTTGAATGCTTAGCTACCATTTTTGTGTTTTGAGGGTTCAATAATATGTCAGGAATAGTGATTTTTGGACTCTGCCTCTTGTAATAAGCACTGTTAATTTGGTTAATCTAGGAATAGATAACTGATTAATGTGAGTATTTTACAAATTCCATAGAGGTATGATCATCATGCTTTGTTAATTAGACCTAAGGAATTAGGGTAATTAGTAAGGTTTGATAGAATTGATTCACTAAGGAATTATGCTTCAATTAATTAAGGGAATTTGTCCTTCAACATGCCAATTGAGATTACGATAATTAGAGTGTCGGTAATTCATAGGATTCCTTGTCTATGAGGAATCCGGATTCATAATTGGATGAAATCAAATCCCTAGCATTTTTATTTGTACTTTATCTCAACAAAAATTCCAAAAATATTTTATTGCTCTTTTGTTTTATTTTATATATTTTGAGCTCTCTTCATACCAAATTTTAGTATAAATAGTTGTTTAATTTATGAATTGATACTTGGTAACTAATCCCTGTGGACGATATCTGGTTCTTACCGATTTATTACTTGCAACGATCCGGTACACTTGCCGAGATCGTCATCAGGTGTCCAAATAGATGGTTGATAAGTTGGTTAATGTTATCGGATTTATAATTAGTGATGTACAAATTTTGATTAATGTTGTCAAAATCTCAAATGTACTGATAACATTGCTTAAAGAAAAAGATGCATATTGTCGCCTTACTTTCTACAAAATATTAGCACCTTACCACGGACAAGCCCATATTTTTTGGACCCCCAAATAATTATATTCATTCAAAAAGTAAGGGTCATCATGCTAATAAGTGCATTTAGGGCACTCTTTAAGAAACTCATAAAAGTTTATATTGGAAAACTAAATATTTCACTATTTCAAATATTAAATATACAAATTCCCAATAAAATCTTTCTTTTCTTGAGGGCACTCGTTAGCATACTCCATAAAGTAATATTCCAGGCAATCCCTGCTTATGCAATTTTAATCCCAAAATTTCTCGTTCTTCGATTGGCTCCCAAAATTTCTGGATTCTGTGATCCAAGTTAAGAATAAGGAGATCAATTGGAAAAAGTTCATTTCAAATATGAAAGAGGAAGTACGAGTGAGGCTAACTTCAAAATCAAACTTGTTTATTCTCTCCTTGTGAGACGCTGTTAGGGTTTCTTCTCTTTGTGAGAAGCTTCTGTTGTTTCTAGTGTTTTTTGATCGTCTTTTATTTTCCTGTCTCTGTCGCGATGGTGGATGTGAAGCTGGGTGGGCTATCCCTGGATGGGGATGAAGAGGAGGGACTGAGTTTTCAAGTGGGAGGAGCAGATAATGATCTCCACCTTCACCTGGTTGGACGCTTCCTTACTGATAGATCAATTCGAAGCCAGGCTATGAGTGACAGAATGGCGAGTATATGGAGGCCTGTGAAGGGGGTAGCGGTCAAAGAAGTCTCTCCAAATCTCTTTCTGTTCCAGTTTTCCCATAAGAAAGATTTGGAGGACGTAGCAAAGGGAGGTCCGTGGTCGTTTGATAACCACATGTTGATTCTGAGCCGGATGCAGATGGGAGTGCTTATTCAGAATATTTCATTGTACCATGTCGAATGTTGGGTCCAAGCACACAACATTCCTGTAGGGTTTATGTCGGAGGTGGTTGGTACGCATCTGGGGAACTTTGTAAGTGAATGTATGGAATATGACTCGTCAAATGAATCTAGTGTTTGGCGAAGTTATATGCAGCTGCGAGTGAAGGTTGGTGTTCGACTGCCGTTGAATAAAGACCGGAAAGTAAGACAAACTGGAGGAGAATGGTGTGTTATGAAGTTCAAGTATGAAATACTTGGAATTTATTGTTTTATGTGTGGTATTCTGGGCCATACAGAACAGAAATGTGAAGTTTTGTTTGTTAAGGAAGAGGGTGATGGTGTTCGAGGTTGGGGGTGGAGCTGAGAGCTGATACACGGCGGCCAGTAGGTGGCGGCGGTAGCAGGCGGCTGAAGGATGAAAATGAATTTTTGAAAAAACCCTAATCTTCAAACTGGCCAATCCAATTAGGGAGCGGATTTTACTCCCACAAATCAAGCCAGTTCTGATTCGAGTGGGGCCAACCGTAATAATGAAACCAATCATGAAATGGTATCTTTTCCTAACTCTCAACACAGGCAGTTAAATCTTCCAAATAATAATGCAGGAGTTAAGGGAAAATTAACTACAGGAGCGGATATTTTTGAGTCTAGCCTATCCGAGGAAGATACGCTGAATTTGAAGAGGCGACATGGTGTGCATGGGGTGCATGGAATAAACGCAAGGGGCACTACAAAAAAAGAACTGTTTAGCGACCGACATATTCGGTCTCTATTTAAGTTAGCGACCGAATTAGCGACCGATTCATGGTGGTGGCTGATAACCTGGTCGCTAAGCTCTTAGAGACCGAAATAATAATTCGGTCGCTAAATGGTGACCGCAATTTCGGTCGCTAAATAATAAAAAATGGTCGCTACACGGTTGATCGCATTGTTTGGGTAACCATCTTTAGCGACCGATAATCGGTCGCTAGTTCGGTCGCCAATGTTGGTTACTGTTAACCTATATTAGCGACGGATTTTCGGTCGCTAGACCACAATCTGTTAATGTTAATTAAAGTTTAGTGACCAAATTATTGGTTTCTAATTCGGTCGCTAAACTGGTTTTTATTAATATTTTTTTAAATTTAATTTTTAAAATAATAAATTTTTTATGTTTTTCTTTAAAGTTTAGCAAAATTACTAATAAAACACACCAAATTAGTAATGAAATATACAATCATAAGAAATAATGAATATATATATATAAAATCCACAATGTCGTACAAGAATCGTTTAAAGTAAAAAATATGAAAAAAAAATAATCAGTCATGATGAGGGGGAGGTGGAGGAATCCAATCATCCTCAACGTCCGTACCACCGACGTCTGCTATCTGATCGTCCTCTACAGGAGCAAAGACGTGTCGCGGTGGTGGAACTAGAGGAGCGACAAAGCAGCGCACAACCGTCAGAGCATCACCCTGAGCAACTGGAGTCTGGATCCTCATCTGCTCCAACACCAGCCGCAGTGTCTGGCCCTGCTCGATGCTCGTCTACATCAGCTGCTGGTGTGCCTGAGTCAAATGTGCAATCTGGTTCGCCATTTGCTTCTCTCTCTCGCTCTTCTCTCGAAGCTCCGCGTTCAGCTGCATGATGGTGTCCTGCATTTGGTTGAACTACTCCTGAGGGACAGTATCGGCGTAGGAAGGAGCAGGCTTGCCGGATGATGAAGCGATAAACTCGTCTCCCAGGTGTCCGAGGCCATACACGTGCCCCTTCTTGTTCCTGCCCCCAACAACCTCTAAATAAATGGCATTATCGTCGACGAAGATAGGAGAGCTGGGGCCATCACCAGTCAAGGCCTCATCTTGTGACTGTGAGGCACGTGATATGGCATCATCTTTCTTCTCGTTGAAGCCCACCTACAAAGTATAGTTGAAGAGATTTAGTTAAAATTATAATCAATATTAACAAATCATTTATAATAAATTACAAGTAAACACTAAATTGTTTTTTTGCTTACAACATAGTTACGGGCCTTGTCGTTAACCCATGTCCCCGACTTCAACTTCTTCGTCCTCTCCACCAACTCCATAGCAGTGGGCCCCTGCTGTTTCTGTGCTTTCTGCACAGAAAAATATAATCTTAAATCCATAAGAATAATTAAAAATGAAAACTAATTAATTAAATAGTATAGTAAGTCAAAAGTTTAATGTATTACCAGCTCATCGTAGTGGGCGGCGGCTGATTTAGACCCGCCGGTCCAAGCACATGCGCCACCATCAGAAGCTCGATTACGCCGAGCTGTGGCCTGGATCTCCTGGAACTTCTCAGTATCCCAGTACTGGTCCAACTGCCTCCTGATCTCAGGATCCACCCACTTCCCCTTATTCTTACCCTTCCTCAGCTTGTTCGTCAGATTCTTCATGACCAGTGAGCCTTTATGCTCAAATATGTCCCTGACGAGACCCTCTAAAGCTACGTCCCACCTATACTCTTTCTGCAACGTACAGTTGTTAGGAAATTCGTGTGTGTGTATATATATATATATATATAATGTAAATTTAATTTAAATAACTTAATAAATTGTTACCTTAAACTCTAGAAACAACTGATCCCTATGGCCCCCTGGGATGGCCTTCCATGTAGGCCACGGACCATCAAACTTGCGTCGCAGGATCTTCGATATCGAATCAGAAGGGCCCATCGCGGGCAGAAAGCTGCAGCAAAATTAGAGCATTAATAAATGTTATAAATAAATTTAAAAAACAAGTAAATATAAATTAACGATACTTTATATATATTAAAAAAATTAAATTAGCGTACTCGTTATCCCCCCTGGGGATAATAAGAATCCTCCTGTCGGATGGACCACGACTCTCCTGTCCCGATGATGATGATGGTCCTGTCGTAGGTGTGGATGATGAGGGTGCAGCCTGTGTCCCGACCACATGAGAACAAAAGGAAATACATCAGAACGAGATTTCAACAAGTATATATATAAGGCATTTGA
Organism: Sophora flavescens; assembly: GCA_030762895.1. NCBI lineage: Eukaryota > Viridiplantae > Streptophyta > Magnoliopsida > Fabales > Fabaceae > Sophora > Sophora flavescens. The sequence continues at coordinate 47,707,695 of CM061066.1, read as the reverse complement.
ACATGGAAACGACTATTGTACGAGTGTGAAAAAGTTTTTTCCCAAACTGTCCCACTTGGACAATTCAAGATTCAATACAATGAGCATGCATACCTTGATAAGTTATGCATTCTTATTAATATTGAATCTCAAATAGGAAACTAAGGCTTTCGTAAATTAATTATCAACTCTAATAGAAAATAAAACCATTAATCTATAAATATTGCAACATTGTTGAGCTTATATAAATTGCAGCGTAAATCAATACAAACTTAGATAAAATATTGTAGCAAACATCCTATTGAGCTCCGCTCTCCACTAACAAGTAACAGTTAATTGTCAAACACATGCATAATTTCTAAATTATCAGCACACAACCAGCATCCCGCCTTTCAGACAGGATCACATCCTATTGAGCTCCGCTCTCCACTAACAAATAACACATATTGACAAACACGTGCATAAACATTAAATTATCAGCATACAATCAGACAAGATCACATCCTGTTGAGCTCAGCTCTCCACTACCAAACAACACGATAATTCACATTATACATTAGAAGCACCACACATATTAGTACCTATTTGACAAAGCAAAACCTTAAAAGAGAGTATTGAGAGAACTTACCTATTCGAAAAAGCAAAACCAAGTAAGGATAAGGGAGGAGCCGCGGACAACGAAGATCAGACAAGGACCTATAATGCATAAATAAAAATAATCGTGTCAGAGCTGAAATGACAACATTTGGACTTAATACATTCATTTATGCTTTTAACATTCATATATATGCTATTACTACAGATGCTATTGGTGTTGTCTCCGAACATGGAAATTTAGAGGATTATCAACATGAAGGTATAACAGGAAAGAGAATTGAGTTCAATCTTCTTGATGAAAGGTCCTCCCAATTACATTATTATTCTCTTAACTAAACATTTTATTTCACATAGAATTTATACTCAAACTTCATTTTTTTTCTCAAACTTTAGCAATAATTTTGTTCGTGTGACATTGTTTGGGGAACGAGCAATCGAAATGTTCAACTTTCTGACTAAAAATAACTAACTTAAAGTGGTAGTTTTGCAACTTGCCCGAATCACTCATTATAGAGGGTACGAGTGTTACCTATCAGAATCAAGTGATTACTTTTTTTCTTAATCCGACGATAAGAAAAGAAAATATGATTTTCTACTTGATACAAAAATATGACAAATTTGTTAAGTATTAAGGAAAAAAATATTGTTACATTCAATAATTTGGAGTAAATTTCTCAAAGTATAAAGTATTTTATGTCTTTTTGAAATTATAAAAAATATTCTTTAAGAAGCTGTTATTGAAATTTATGTGTTTTTTAGAAGAAAATTTGAGTATCTTTAATTTGAATATGTGTCTTTTCGATAAGGTCGAGTAATACCTCGTCATTTTTCTTTCCACAGGTGGAACTTAGAACTACGTTTGCTTTGATTCTCACTTGGGATACATAGAAGCAGAATACACTCATACTATTAAAGCCCTAAAAAAAACAATGCTAGCCGACTACCCAGTAAAAATTTAGGAAAGAACATTTTGCACTTTGTCTCCACATTCCTCCCCATCACATAAAGCCCGTAGGACCCAAAAATAAAAGACATCCATGCCAAACACACAGAACATGTTCTGCCCCACCTTAGGCCGTTTCTACACCAATAAAAGTCCCAAGCAAACTAAAATTTCAACTATCATTGCCATGTTTTGCATTACCATGCCCCTTCATAATTTCTTATAACCTGCAAGCAATAACAACTTTACCAAATCTTATACCCAACAAACACCCAGGTATCAGCCCCCATTAGGCAAAACTAAAGGAACCCTCATTCAGCACTTGCATCCCATGATCCTATGTTCCCACTTTCAATTATAGTTGAGGCCACTTCTGTAGTAGAGCATCACTCCAACGTAAACATCAAATCTCATAACCAAAGTCCAAGCTATCCATTACATATGACACCTACTTTTCAGTATACAAAAACACTGGTGAAGATCAACTTAGCATCCAAACAGGTAAAATTGAGAAGCACGTAAACAAATACTTTAAGAACAAAGCACAGAAGAACCTCACCATCCACTCTACAGTTAGCAAATAATGTTCAGTATATTAACTCCCCTCTAAATATTTTTTGGAACATTCTCAAGTAGAGAAGCACAAAAAAAAGGACAAGACATTAGAAAATCAGCTTTTCTATCAAGTTGTAGTGCCCGTGAACACAGCAAGGCCACAATTACCAAATATCTGCTAGCCACACACAACGTATAGCAGCAAACCAGGACCAGAAGGAGAAACTCCACACGACTTACAAAACAAAGCCAAGACTAATATACATCAAATAGAACAAATATCAGAAACCATATAAGAAAATTATGAAAAAAACACCAAAACTATAACTCAAAGGCACACCCAACTCTTGAAAACCTGCTACAAAGACAGATCCAAAGAACCAATTCCCAGGACACCAGAGGAAAAAAAATCCAGTATGACCCCCTCACCAGTACAAATTTTATGATCTTAACCTGAGCAAAGATTTCCTCAACTAAAGAGCCCCACTCTACACTATATATACACTGCATTCATGACAGATTTAGGCAAGAATAGGGACTTAAACTCGACAATGAAAATGGATATTTAAATCATTTCTCCTTCTTGCATATCAACCTCCTCCACCAATTAATTAAACTCGATCATATTTTAGCAAGTACTTTTGACTCTCGAGTGCTCCATTAATGCATCATCCGAGATCGTGGTTCGGTTGTTGGTTATTCTACTTATCCAGTATTTTTACATGGTAACATACATATTTCCACAACAAATAGAAAAGATCTAGGAGTGAGTACTGACGTTATGATAGGAACTGGTAGTAATAAGAGAAATAGTAAAACAATGATAAGCAACAAACTCCAACTGTAGAGAACAGAAGCTATGAATGTAGAAAAGAGTATAGAAAAATTAAAAAATACCAGAGAAAGCAACTATCTCTACCCTATGACTTTAGCCACCCCTCTTTACTTAAAATGATCTCATACCCCTTCCACCATCCTCCATTTTCTTTATATTCCCATTCCCTTCCATGACTACACCACCTTCTACATTAATTCCCTTACCCTGCTACCAAATATCCATTCTGTTAGAGAAGAGGAGAGAAGACAAGGTAGCTTACCCTCGGTGGTGGTGGTGTCACCGGAGCTGCGGATAGTGGTGGCTCAAGGGAGGCGGCTCAGGTGCGCTACAGGGACAGAGACAGAGAGACATCAGAAAGAGAGAGAGAGAGGGAAGGTGGAATCACTCATCGGAGGTGGCCTGGTGGTGACCGGAGCACAGACGTCGCGTGGTATGGTGGCAGGGAGGAGCAGAGCGTGCAAGAGAGAGAGAAGAAAAGAGAAGAAATGAGAGAAATGGCGAAGAAAGGGGAAGGGCTCGCGATTTAGGGATTTTAGTTTTAGCGACCGAATAATTCGGTCGCTAAATGGGTTAATTTGAAATTTGAATTCATAAATTCAGCGACCGATTTAAAATTCGGTCGCTAACACGCACTATTTTAATCTTTTACGCACCGTTTAGCGACCGATTTAATATCGATCGCAACTATAAATAAATTTTAACCGTTGCATTTAACTAGGTCGTCATTTCGGTCGCTAAAAAGTCATAAATTTTTTACTTTTATTTTCCTTTATTTTGCGACCGAAATAGAGACCGATACCTCTGCTACGCTCTATTTCGGTCGCTATTTCGGTCGCAATATCAATTCTAATCAGTGTTTGATTTAGATCCTATAATCGGTCGCCATTTCGGTCGCAAACAACAACCAACAAATTCGGTCGCTAAATGAGCTTTTTTTTGAAGTGGGGTGAGGATAACAGTAATATGGAAGCTGGTGACAAAATCGAGGCAATGAATTTTTTAATGGCAGGGCCTGGTTTCCAGGCCTGCCGGAAATAATGATTGTCCTAAGTTGGAATTGTCGAGGCCTAGGTAACCTGCGTACAATTCTATCCCTGAAAGATCTTACCCGGTTTCACAAAGCAGACATTATTTTCCTTTGTGAGACTTTAGTGCATGCAAATAAAATTGAAGAGTTGAAATTGAAACTTGGTTTTTCTTGATGTTTAAGTGTGGATAAAGAAGGTAGGAGTGAGGGGTTGGCAGTTCTTTGGAGAAACCCTGATCATATTAAAGTTGCTAACTTTGCTCGTAACTATATTAATATGAAGATAGATGATAGAGACAGAGGGAAGTGGCGACTCACTAGTTTTTATGGGTGCCCTGAGAGTACTAGAAGAAGAGAATCCTGGAACATGATTAGAAGCTTAGTCGGCATGTCGGACCTTCCGTGGTGTATTGCCGACGACTTTAATGATCTTTTGGACCATGATGAAAAATGTGGTTTAATTGAAAGACCTCAGTGTCTCATTGATGACTTCCGGAGTGCAGTTCTGGATTGTAGTTTGACAGATGTTCCTTTGGAAGGGTATTCTTTTACTTGGTCCAAAAGGAAGGGTACCATTCATGCGGTTGAGGAAAGGTTGGATCGGACAATGGTTACTCCGGAATGGTGGTCTATTTTTAGTGAGGCGAAGCTACTGAATTTAATAGCCCCCATTCCAGACCATAATCCTATTCTTCTTGTCACGGATGTGGTGGTTAATTCCCAACCTATGAAGAAACGGTTCCGCTTTGAAAATCATTGGCTCTATGAGGATGGTATTGAGGAAACAATGGAGAATAGCTGGTCTCTAGCAAGCTCGAGTCCTATCACTGATAAGATTCCTATTTGTGCAAATGGCTTAGAAGAGTGGGGCCGAACACTAGCTCCAAATTTTCGTAATGAGATTGCATTTGTAAAAGGAAGCTGGTTAATCTTAGAGACAAGACAAGACGGGCAGACGTGAACCATTTCAATGCAGTGAGGAACAGGTTAGCTAAATTACTTGTTCGAGAGGAGGTGTATTGGTGTCAAAGATCCAAAACTCATTGGCTCAAAGGTGGTGATTCGAATACAAGTTTCTTTCATGCCGCTACCAATGGCAAAAAAAAAATTAATAAGGTGGAAACTCTAATTGATGATAATGGCGCTGTTATTGATACTCAGGGTTTCTTGAACTCTTTGGCTACATCCTATTTTTCATCTCTTTTCACAAGTAGCAACACTGATCAGAGGGAGGTAATTGATTTTGTCTCGGCCAGAATTTTTTATGAGGATAACACAATCCTTCTAGCCGATTTTTCAGATGATGAGTTTAAGAATGCAACACTTGAAATGCACCCGGATAAAGCCCCGGGGCCTGATGGTCTTAATGAAGCTTTTTATCATAGATTTTGGAATATTTGTGGTGCTGATGTTATTTTGTCTTGCCGTAAGTGGCTCCAATATGGCTCTCTTCCTCCTGACATCAATGGTACAAATATTGTTCTTATTCCTAAATGTGACAAGCCTAATTATATGCGTGATCTTAGACCGATTTCTCTTTGTAATGTTATTTACAAAATTTTATCTAAGACTCTTGCTAATAGATTGACTATAGTCATTAACAAATGTATTTCAGAGGAGCGATCAACTTTTGTGGCGGGGAGATCCATAACGGATAATGCTTTGATTGCTACTGAGATCCGTTGGAAAATGGGGTATGGATCTGCAACAAAGAAGAAGAAAATAATGGTAATGCGCAATATCCAAGGCGTGTGAGGACACTAGGCTTTAGGTTTGATTCGCCCCCAGCAATCTCTCCTCATAGATTGGATGCAACATGTGTAACCGGCGAATCCCCTTCAGGATACAATGGAGAACCTTGGTTTGGTTTGCACACCCTAAACCAAGGGTATCGACAAATGGCAGTTTACAGAACAATAGTCTCCTTAACTCTCTTTGTGCATAAGGAAGAAAAGAAGGTGATTTGGAGTGAAGAATGGTTGAGAGATTCTGAGTTTTTTTGTGTCAATTACTGCATGCAGATGGTTCTATTTATAGACCAACTCATGCACTTGGTGAAAGAAAACAACTCTTCAAAAGTTCCACAAACGGTCAAATTCGATACATAAGTAGTATTAATGTTCATTAACTGACACAAGACATCAGTTGGCCTAGGGGCCGGCGGATGCATCCTGGTGGGTCACCGGCAAGTGTACCGGGTCGTCGCAAGTAATAAAAGAAACACGGTAAGAATTTACCGAGGTCGAACTCAGGGATTGGGCTACCAATTTCACTAATCCGCAGGAAATCAGATATGTTTGGTCAAGCGAGGAAAGTGGTTGAGAGAGAAGATAACAGGATCGAATTCAAATTAACAAATCTAATAAAATAATTAACTAAAAATCTGAAATTAAAATGTCCAAGGTCACAAATCCACCTACCCAATATGCATTCCCAAGTGATGATGAATTCCTCCCTAAGTTCAATTACAATGTCAACCGGGACCCCTAAATTCTCCTATATCCACTGTCGTGCTCAATAGGACGTATTTGAAGATTGGATTAATTACTTACTAGGTATCATAATCCTAATCATCAAATTCTGTTAATTCGTGTTCCCTATAAGGTTGCACTAATCTCCTACCCACTGTCGTGCAATATTCAATTAGTGATCCCAATTCAAGTTCAAAAACGCGAATCGCCGTTCAGCCTCAACACGTTTAACTAGTCAATCACGCAAGCATATGATCAACGCAATCAAATCAGAATTGGAAAACATAAATTGAGACAGGGGAGAAAGACATACATCACATCGGATCTACACCGCCATGGGTGGCTTCATTGTTCCCTCAGACGAGGGGATTAGTTCCTCATGCTCATAGACAAACAATCGGACATAACCTCCATAACAAAATAGGAAAATAAAAAGGGAGACGCAGCTCCAAAGAGACAAGAAACTACCCTAAACGCTACTCTAAACAGTGGTAAACTACTAGGATTCGCGGCCCTCCAAAAGCTCCCTCTTCTGATCTGAAACAGCCTATAAATAGGGATTCTGGTTCTCGGCCGCTCGCGGGGCGAACAACCTTTCACGAGGCGAATCATTAGTTTTGGCGCGCTTTCAATTTGGATTTTCGCGAGGCGAGAGTGTATTCGCGGTGCGAGTTTTCAAACCTTAATCTGTCACAGCCGTGACCTTCATCACGGCTAGGCCGTGATGGTCTCTGTCTTCCAGGGTCTTCAGACTCTCGCGAGACGAGAATACCCTCGCGTGGCGAGCAAGAATTGATGACTGTTGCTGTTTTGCTGATCTTCAGGCTCGCGAGGTGAGCATCTACTCGCGGGACGAGTATCTTCAGAATGGAAATTTCCACTGTTTCCTTGACTCGAAGTGCTTCCTTGACTCTTGGAGCTTCACTTCTAACCTGAAATAATAAAAAAGAAACAAAAAGCGTAATTCCATTCAAAATAGCCTAAAAACTACTAAAATTGCCTAGAACGAGTCAAAGTCTACTTAGGAACAAAACAAGGCCAAATTTGGGCGAAAACGAGATTGAACTCGAATAATTTGCACAAAAACCACAGTCCATCTAGTTATAAAACTAGATAAGCCAAAGGCTTATCAAAACACCCCAAACTTAAACCTTGCTTGTCCCCAAGCAAGCTAAAACTCAAAAATGACTCAAGACTTGGCAAGCTTAAGGGAATCAATCGATTTCGCACAAATTTCATGCAATCAAAACAGTTTTTCCCCAATGATTTCCCCCTACATTAACGTAATCCCCACATTCATTCACTTTAAACAATTGAGAACTTCATCATTCATGCAATCATTAATCTAAGTTGAGGATCAGAGTCACACACAAAAGGAAGATCAGCAATTTCAAACAATTGCCTTCCTCACAAGGGTATGTAAAATTTCACTCATTCGCTCAATTGTGTCTAGGCTATCAACTTTTCACTCAATTTCACCTATCAAGAGCACTTCCCATGAATTTGATTTTTATCTCAAAAATGGTTCCCACGGAAACATGCATGCAACATCAGAAGGTCTTTTAAAGGTTGTAATGGGGCCTGGCTATGGGTAGGATATTTAAGGATACTAGGCTTAAGTCCCTAGGAACTAAGAGAGAATGAGCATTTGACGCATATTCTACTCAAATTCCTTTTTCCATTTTTCCTTTTGTCTCGGGTGACTACAGCCTTTTCCTTGCTATTTTCTTCTGTTTTGCCCCTTTTCTTTTGGCAATTTTTTTTTCTCTCTTTTTTTTTTCAACCTTTATTTTTATTTTTCTCACCCCAATATGACACACCACCTTGTAGCCACCCCAAACTTAGTTCCTCACAACCCTTCTCTTGCTACGCTTCCATGCTCTCCTAATCCTAAGATTGGGTTAACATGGTTTTTCAGATTTTGGCTTATAATATAGGGTCATCCAGAAACAATAGGCTAATTAGGCTCAACGGGGCTAACTAGGGAACATGCATTAGGGATGGTTCTCTTTAGGCCAAGTAGTTATTCAAAGAAAATTGCCTAAATCATTTGATGCAACACATAAACATGCAAACCATGAAGAGATTCAAGCAAATCCGGGAAAGTGCAACTTAAACGTGATTCACACATTCAAAAACAAAGTTGGAGGCTCAAACCCTCACCTGGACATTTTTGCAAATTGTTTGACCGAGATACAATTCCTAGTGTGTGCACCCCCTCACCCCAAACTTATCATAAAACAAGCAATCACAATAAACTTCTCAAAGTTCAATTTTCAATTTTTAAGTGGGGATCAAATTTTCTATTTTCAGAACCTAGGGGGAAATCATCGATGGTCAAAATAATTCATGCAATCAATCTATGCTCAATTTAATTAAAATCCAACAAGCTTGCCGACACACTATTCATACACAAACTCTTGATCTTCTCAAATTATTCAAGAGCGACAAACAAAAACAAAAACAAAAATAAAAATAAAAGCAAAAGTGAGGAAAGGAGAGGGTACTCCCTGGTCAAGTTTCCATGGTTGCCTCCTCATCCAATTGGTCTCACGGGCTCCCTTCTGTTGCATAGCATCCTCGAAGAACTCCTGCAGATTAAACCTTAAGTGCATATTCGCGAGGCGAGAGACCACTCGCGAGGCGAATCTGGAAAATTGTTATTTACACTTTCTAGAATAGCGAGGCGAGTAGTATCTCGCGAGGCGAATCTGGAATTCCAACAGATGATGGTGCCCAGAATAGCGAGGTGAAAGAATACCTCGCGACGCGAGACAGAAACGTGAGCAAGCCTCTGGGATTCAGGGCTTCTGTCTCGCGCGGCCACTGTGGATTCGCGTGGCGAATCTTTTTTTTTTTTTTAATAATAATAATATAAATGAAAATGTCAGAAACTAAGAATAAAGGATACCTAGCTTGGGTTGCCTCCCAAGTAGCGCTTGTTTAACGTCCCGAGCTTGACTTATTAAGAAGCACCCACCTGGATCCCATAGTCTGTGGTACAAGGGCCAAGAGACGCTCATCATATCAAATCCTCCACCTGGATCCCATGGTTTGTGAAGTGGCCCTTGCAGGAGCAATACGACTCTATCATTGATTCCATCTGGCCCATGTGTGGAAACTCCATTGACCTCTGTAATTATGAACTCACTTCCTCTCGGGTCAAATGGTGTTTTCTCGAGGAAGTGTGCCGGACGAGTGGGAGGGTCTAACTTACCAATGTCCACACATGCATGCAAGCCAACATATTTATCCAATTCAGCAAAATCAGAGTGCTCGGCAAGCATGGTGGAGTCCACTACCACTTTATCTTCAAATTGAACTCTACCCCCTTGCTCCGGTGCCTTGTCACTTGTCAACTCCTCTTCCTCAGGTTGCTCTTCCTCAACATGTAGTTGTTCCGGGGCCATGTCACTTGTCCACTCCTCTTCCTCAGGTTGCTCTTCCTCAACATGTGGTGGTTCTTCCTCAACTTCCTGAGAACTAGTTGCATCCCAGTCAGATCCCAACACCCTACCGCTTCTAGTTGTTATGGCTTCGCATTGGTTCTTAGGGTGGTTCTCGGTATCACCTGGGAAAGTGCCTGGGAGACGCTCTTCTAGTCGCTTTGCGAGCTGACCCAACTTGTCTACTGCCGCATTCGCTTTCTCAAATGATGTGGCCATCTTATCAATTGCCGCATTTGTTCTCTCAAGAGCCAACTCCCAAGGTTGTTTTTGTTGGGCCATCTTATCAATTACCGCAATTGTCCTCTCAAGAGCCAACTCCCAAGGTCGTCTTCCACCATCCTGTTGAGGTTGTTGTTGCCAATTCTGTTGAGGTTGTGGTTGCCAAGCTAGACCATCGCCAGCATTACTCCAAGCGAAACCCGGATGGTCTCCCCTCATATAACCCCAATACTGATTCTGACTCTGATAGTTGTCCTGGGGCATGCTGTCATAGAAATTATGGCATGAGTCCACATATTCTTGAGAGAAGTAGAAAGGACAGCTCCAAGTGTCATGGTCTCCATTACAATATTCGCAACTCGGAAGCATTCCCTCGTGTACCTCGCATACAAAACAAGGCAAGACCAAGTGGAATCAAATAAGTAGAGAGATAATAAAAAAAAAAAAATCACAATAAAAATAAAAGTAAAAGTAACTTAACCAAATAATCAAACTTCCCTAAAAATTAGGAAAATTGGTTGTGCCAATCCCCGGCAACGGCGCCAAAAACTTGGTGGGTCACCGGCAAGTGTACCGGGTCGTCGCAAGTAATAAAAGAAACACGGTAAGAATTTACCGAGGTCGAACTCAGGGATTGGGCTACCAATTTCACTAATCCGCGGGAAATCAGATATGTTTGGTCAAGCGAGGAAAGTGGTTGAGAGAGAAGATAACAGGATCGAATTCAAATTAACAAATCTAATAAAATAATTAACTAAAAATATGAAATTAAAATGTCCAAGGTCACAAATCCACCTACCCAATATGCATTCCCAAGTGATGATGAATTCCTCCCTAAGTTCAATTACAATGTCAACCGGGACCCCTAAATTCTCCTATATCCACTGTTGTGCTCAATAGGACGTATTCGAAGATTGGATAAATTACTTACTAGGTATCATAATCCTAATCATCAAATTCTGTTAATTCGTGTTCCCTATAAGGTTGCACTAATCTCCTACCCACTGTCGTGCAATATTCAATTAGTGATCCCAATTCAAGTTCTAAAACGCGAATCGCCGTTCAGCCTCAACACGTTTAACTAGTCAATCACGCAAGCATATGATCAATGCAATCAAATCAGAATTGGAAAATATAAATTGAGACAGGGGAGAAAGACATACATCACATCGGATCTACACCGCCATGGGTGGCTTCATTGTTCCCTAAGATGAGGGGATTAGTTCCTCATGCTCATAGACAAACAATCGGACATAACCTCCATAGCAAAATAGGAAAATAAAAAGGGAGACGCAGCTCCAAAGAGACAATAAACTACCCTAAACGCTACTCTAAACAGTGGAAAAACTACTAGGATTCGCGGCCCTCCAAAAGCTCCCTCTTCTGATCTGAAACAGCCTATAAATAGGGATTCTGGTTCTCGGCTGCTCGCGGGGCATAAACCTTTCGCGAGGCGAATCATTAGTTTTGGTGCGCTTTCAATTTGGATTTTCGCGAGGCGAGAGTGTATTCGCGGGGCGAGTCTTCAAACCTTAATCTGTCACAGCCGCGACCTTCATCACGGCTAGGCCGTGATGGTCTCTGTCTTCCAGGGTCTTCAGACTCTCGCGAGGCGAGAATACCCTCGCGTGGCGAGCAAGAATTGATGACTGTTGCTGTTTTGCTAATCTTCAGGCTCGCGAGGCGAGCATCTACTCGCGGGACGAGTATCTTCAGAATGGAAATTTCCACTGTTTCCTTGACTCGAAGTGCTTCCTTGACTCTTGGAGCTTCACTTCTAACCTGAAATAATAAAAAAGAAACAAAAAGCGTAATTCCATTCAAAATAGCCTAAAAACTACTAAAATTGCCTAGAACGAGTCAAAGTCTACTTAGGAACAAAACAAGGCCAAATTTGGGCGAAAACGAGATTGAACTCGAATAATTTGCACAAAAACCACAGTCCATCTAGTTATAAAACTAGATAAGCCAAAGGCTTATCACATCCCTTCCCTCACAGAGCCGGGTTTGAATCCACTCAACAGCACATTATCATTTTATTTTTTCAGAACGTTAAACAACGATCATAATATTCAACAAAAATGAGGGAGATATGATTCGAACACTGACCTAGGCACCCAACAAATGAAGTCGCTACCGCTAGGCTACGCGACCGAGTAATGATAATTAGGCGCCATTAATTAGATTTAACCGTTTAAGAATTTTGAAAATTTCTCACAATCCCCCACCATTTTCAAAATAAATCCAAATCCCATTATTCCGGAAATCGTATGCTTTCAGACAAAGGTATCTTGGCGATTTGAACCTTTGCTTAGTAAGCCATGGGTTTCACTCATCCCCGAATAATTTGGTAGACAAGCTTTGAACCAAATATTCATTAGTACAAGCGTGCATGACTTACACATGAAATCTCGGTACCATTGAACGACGTGGTAGTGTGACACATTTGGTAAGGCCTTGTGTCGTGTATCATTTTCATGAGAGCTTACAGAGTCAAGCCCAACTCTGAGAAGCGACCACACTTCACTCTCACATAGGTGGACTTTACCAGAAGCACCCCCATAAGTTGGGCACCTCAGTACATATATGCTATAGGTCCATTAAGAGCAAAATCTCACCCTTTTCTTTTATGTCCTTATGGTTTCCAAGTACTTTTAAACCTTGGGATGCATCTATTTGCCAAGTACTTGAAATCACTCTCATAGTGTACTTTGGCCCATTGAACTCAAGACTTGATGCTACTCAAGTGTGAGTCGGGTTTCCACCATTAGTGATCATGTAGATATGGGCCCGAGTCTCATCCCTAATGATGTTTTCAACACCATATCCCTTGTCAGTCCTTTCGTCAAAGGATTTGCAAGTTTCCTCTCTGTTTTCACAAAGACTATGGATATTCACTAGTGGAAAATATACATTAGACGGTAAAGGTTTACGTCAGTTAACCAAAAGCTAGACGTTAAAAAGGAGGCGGTGGCAGTTTTGTAAATATCAAACTTCATTAATTCAATTTTAACGTCAGTTGTTTTAAGGACTGACGTTAAAAGTGAAGTGACGCACTTTTAACGTCAGTTCAATAAACAACTGACGTTAAAAGTGAACCTTTTAACGTCAGTTCTTCATTGAACTGACGTTAAAAGTGCGTCACTTCACTTTTAACTTCTGTTCTTTCATCAACAGACGTTAAAGGTTATTTTAATAATTTTTTTATCTATTATACGTACCCTTCCGCATTGCCTTCCTCAAAGTTTCAGTTTCACAATTGCTTTGATGTTTTGTGTTTCTGTTTTGAAAACTAAAATATATGTGCGAAGTATAAGTTGATTCAATAACCCAAACCGGATCTCATTCATTGAAAGGGTTTAAAATCCTTTAAAATCCTATAAAAAGTTACAATGATAGGGTTTAAAATCCTATAAAAAGTTACATTGAAAGGGTTTAAAATCCTAAACATTTTGTTGAGGGGCTTCGTTCCCTTCACGGGTGAGCAAGAGAGGAGAGTCGAGCGACCGAGTTTTCCAGAGCGGCTGAGCAAGGTTGCACCCGATCTGTTTCAGCAATGGTCTTGGAACAGTCATTTGCTTCCAAAGCTGACGTTCTGGTGCTATAACTATCTGCCGATTCTCCAGAAAGATGATAAGGTGAGCAACTCACACTGTGATTTACACAACCTTATCACCCATGTTATGTGATTTACACAACCTCAGAAGTTGTTTGACCATTAAGACAAAGACCTTTGAGTCTAGGAATAGGAAGAAAGAGTGATGAAGTTAATCTCCACGGCAAAGCCATATTGTGAAGCAGAAAATTAAAAGGATGGAAGGAAGCTATTTATAGGAGCAGGGGATGAAGTTACTAAGCTATTCTGATTTTCTTGAAAACTTACCTATAAACTTTAATGCTCATTAAGAGGATTAAGTTACAAGGTGCATGGGTAAGTAGCACAGTAGTCAAAGGAATGAATTCTTGTAGAAACTTATACACCTTTAACGTCAGTTGTTTAATATAACTGACGTTAAAAGTGTTTTTAAATAAAAAATATTTATTTTTAACGTCAGTTTTTTATACAGCTGACGTTAAAAGTGTGGTTTTTACTTCAGTATAATAAATAGTTGACGTAAATAATCCTATAAATTATAAACGTGCAGAATTAATATTGGAAATAATGTAATATACGGGAACTTGACAGTCATAAATTAAGTTCTGTCCTCAGAAACTCCAATGGATGCATCGATCCCCTCCCTGCTCATTTGAAGTCCTTGATGCTCCATCTGTGCTTTATCCACAGCCACTTGGGGAGGAGATGGAATAAAGTGAGGGAGTCATATTATGTGATTTACACAACCTCAGATGTTTTTTGACCATTAAGACACAGACCTTTTAGTATAGGTATAGGAAGAAATAACAAAAGTCTCAAATGTGATAAAACCATATTGTGAAGGAATAGAAAATGCACGAAATATAGAGGAAAAGAAGAGGGTGTATTTACATACTGATACAGAAGAATGACACTTTATATAGAGAATAGTCTCTCTCTGATTTTCTTGAAAACTTATCTATAAACTTAATGCTCATTAAGAGGATTAAGTTTCAAGCTGCATGGGTTAGCACAGTAGTCAAAGCAATGAATTTTGTTTGCAGATAGACACTTTTAACGTCAGTTGTCTTCAAAAACTGACGTTAAAAGTGCTTTTAAAATAAAAAATATTTATTTTTAACGTCAGTTTTTTATACAACTGACGTTAAAAGTTTTATTTTTACTTCAATTAAATAAATAGTCAAAGGAATGTATGTTTTTAGATAAAGGTATACACTTTTAACGTCAGTTTCTTAAGACAACTGACGTTAAATATACGACCTTTAACGTCAGTCTTTACAAACAACTGACGTCAAATGTTGTTTTATTTTGGTTTACACCCCGTGCGCCTTCTGCACTTCGCTCTGTACGTCTCTTTTCTCTTTTCATCACGCTCAACCCTCACTATCAACCCTCACTCTCACTCTCACTCTCACTCTCACTTTGCCCTAATCGCGAGCTCATCTCCACCGCAACCACCGCAAGGGCTTCTTCGCCACCACCGTGAGGTACACTATTAACCCTAACTCTGTCTTTCCATTCATTCTTTGCAATAACTTTACATCTCTCTTTCACCTTCCCGCGCACTAACTCTCCTTGTTCCTCTGCTCTCAGTAACCACATCGAACATTGGCCACCACTCGAGCTCCCCTCCCCACCACCACACGAGCACCTATTTCTGGTGAGTCTTTAGGGCACATTTTTTTATTTTTGGTTTTGAGTGTATGTTGAAACTGTAGTCTCAGTAGTTGAAACTTGAAACCGTGAGTTTGAGTTGTTTGGAATGTACGTCTCTATTTTTTGGTTTTTTGTGCATGTTGCTCTGCTGGTTGATCTGTCACGGCCGTGATGCTCATCACGACTAGGCCGTGATCAGTTCTGCCTGTGATGGTCTGGTTCAGTTGGCACGTTACGGCCGTGATGGACATCACTGCCAGGCCGTGACCAGTGCTTGGCAATCTTAAAAAACTATAGTTTTCAATCTCCCGTATTGTCCTTATATTGGATATATGTTTTGTATATCTACAGGACCTATCTAGTTATGGATCCTAGTTGGATGGTTTGTAAGCGTACTAGTGCTGAGTATTTGAAGGGGGTGGGAGAATTTATAGAATTTGCTCAAAGGAATGTTCCTAATAGTAATGGAATGTTCTGTTGTCATTGTGTCAAGTGTTTGAATACGAGGAAATGTACGGTGAAGGATATAAGTACTCATTTGATTTGTGAAGGGATTTGCTTGAGTTATACAAGATGGATATGGCATGGTGATGTGTTGTTGAGTAGTAAGGCAAGTGCCTCCCAAAGTGAGGACGTTGATGTAGATATGGAGGATGATCGAGTAGAGGACATGATCCGTGATATTGGACAAGAATCTTTTCATCGAGCTCATGTGTATGATAGGTTGTGTGGTGATGTAGATAAGCCTTTATATCCAGGGTGTACTTCTCATACACGGTTGTCGGCGGTGCTAAAATTGGTTTGCGTGAAGGCGAGAAATGGTTGGACCGATAAAAGCTTCACGGAATTGCTTGAAGTGTTGAAAGACTTGCTTCCGGAGGACAACACATTGCCTGACCGTAACTATGAGGCCAAGAAAGTATTGTGTCCTATGGGTATGGAGTATAAGAAGATACACGCATGCCCCAATGATTGCATATTGTACACCGGTGTTCATGAAGACAATCACGATTGCCCCAAATGTGGGTTATCACGATACAAAGTGAAGGGTGGTGATGATGATGATGATCTTGATGATGTGAGAAAAAAGGGTCCTCCTACGAAGGTGTTGTGGTATCTTCCAATAATTCCAAGGTTCAACCGATTGTTTGCCAATGCGAAAGATGCGAAGAATCTTAGATGGCATAATGATGAGAGGAAACGTGATGGAAAGGTTCGTCATCCTGCTGATTCTATTCAATGGAAGAATATCGATACTATGTTTCCGGATTTCACCGATGAGCCAAGAAACCTAAGGCTTGGACATGCTACGGATGGAATGAATCCTTATGGTAACATGAGTAGTATTCATAGTTCATGGCCTGTTCTGTTGGTAATTTACAACATGCCCCCTTGGTTGTGCATGAAGCGCAAATACATGATGTTGTCTATGATGATTTCGGGCCCAAAGCAACCAGGAAATGACTTAGATGTTTATCTAGGTCCCTTGATTGAAGACTTGAAAACACTGTGGGTGGAAGGTGTTGATGTAGTTGATGGGTATTCTCATGAGACTTTCAAGCTTCGTGCCATGTTATTTTGCACCATCAACGACTTTCTAGCATAAGGTAACTTGTCCGGGTACAGTATCAAGGGGCATAAAGCATGCCCTATATGTGAAGAAGGCACATGCTACACTCAGTTGCATCATGGAAAGAAGACGGTTTACCTTGGGCATCGGAGATTTCTTAGACGTGATCACCCATATCGTAAGATGAAAAAAGATTTTAATGGATGCCAAGAGACAGAAGAAGCGCCGACGACCTTAATTGGAGAGCAGGTTTATCAGAGGGTAAAGGACATTGATGTTATATTCGGCAAGTCCAAAAAGAAAGGTAAAGTTGCTGAGAAAAACATATGGAAGAAGAGGTCGATATTCTTTGATCTTCCATACTGGCACAAGCTTGATGTCAGACACATCATTGATGTGATGCATGTGGAGAAAAATGTGTGTGATAGTGTGATCGGGACGCTTCTCAACATTCAGGGCAAGACAAAGGATGGTGTGAATGCTCGTCTTGACCTCGTTGCTATGGGTATACGAGAGCAGTTAGCTCCAGTTGTTGAGGATGGTAAGCGGACTTATTTGCCGCCAGCATGTCATAATTTGTCAAAAAAAGAGAGACAAAGTTTCTGCGGGTGTCTTCAGGGCATCAAAGTTCCACATGGTTACTCTTCAAATATGAAGAGGCTTGTCTCTAGTGATCTTAAATTGGTTGGCTTAAAGTCTCATGATTGTTGATAAGCCTCTGGCTTATCTAGTTTTATGACTAGATGAACTAGGGTTTATGTGCCAATTTATTCGAGTTCACTCTCGTTTTCGCCCAAATTTGCCTTGTTTTGTTCCTAAGTTGGACTTTGACTCGTTTTGCGTCTTTTGTGTAGTTTTTAGCTTCTTTTGGATAGAATTACGCTTGTGGTTGCTTGTGTTGTTTTCAGGTCCATAAGTGAAGCTCTAAGAATTAAGGAAAGTCAAGAAATAGTGGAGATTGCTATTCTGGAGATTCTCGCCCAGCGAGAAGGCTCGCCCGCGAGAGTTTGAAGACCCGGGAAGACAGAGACAATCACGGCCTAGCCGTGATTCACATCACGGGGCGTGAAAGGAAGGTTCGCGTCGCGAGACGTCCTTCGCGTCGCGAGTGTGTGAATTCCAGAAAAGTACCAGAGTCAGAGACCATCACGGCCTAGCCGTGATGTATATCACGGCCGTGACCTAAAAGCCACACAAGTCAGAGACCATCACGGCCTAGCCGTGATGTGTATCACGGCCGTGACCCAAAATCCACACAAGGTAGAGAACATCACGGCCTGGCCGTGATTCACATCACGGGCCGTGAAAGGCGGCTCGCGTCGCGAGACTTCCTTCGCGTCGCGAGAGTTCGAATTCCAGAAGTGCGCCAGAAACAGAAACCGTCACGGCCTGGCCGTGATGGCCGTCACGGCCGTGACGCGTGGCCTCCTTATAAATAGAAGCGGTCGGAACGAAAAAGGAGGACTTTTTGGATCATAACTGATTGGAGATCTTTTGTAATCCTTATTCTGGGGCTGCGTCTCCTCTTCTCTTCTCTTGATTCTTAGTCTTATGATGATTTCCGATTGTACGTGCGTCGTTGTTACGGACATGAGGAACTAATCCTCTTGTCTAAGGGATCGATGAAGCCACCTATGGCGGCATAGTACTCATGTGATGTAATTCTCTCTCTCTTAATTCAATTATTGTTTTTCAATTCTGATTTCATTGTGTTGGTTATATGCTAGCGTGATCAACTTGTTAAACTTGTATGAGGCCGAGAGGCGATTCGCGTTTCAGAACTTGAATTGGGAACATCGATCGAGTGTTGCACGAGAGTGAATAGGAGATCGATGCAACTCTTAGGGAACAAGAATTAATAGAATTCGAGATTAGGGTTAAGAGACCTAGGAAGTAATTAACTCAAATCATCGAATACGTCCTATTGAGCACGACAGTGGATATAGGAGAATTTAGGGGTCCCGTTGACATTAAAATTGAACCTAGGGAGGAGAGCAACATCACTGGGGTACTTTGCATGATTGGGTATGTGGATTCGAAACCTTAGATGCTTTTAATTCCAGATTTCATCACCATATCTTTGATTGATTCGATTTGTTAATTTAAATTGTGATCCTAGTTTCTCTCCAACCACTTTCTCTACTTAACCAACTTATAGGATTTCTCGCGAAATTAGTAGAATTGGTAACCCAATCCTTGTGTTCGACCTCGGTAGACTCTTACCGTGTTTTATTACTTGCGACGACCCGGTACACTTGCCGGCGTCACAACAATTGTCACATCTTGATGCAACAACTTCTGCCCGTTGCTATTCGTGGTATTGCTCCAAAAAATGTGAGACATGCCATTACTCGGTTGTGCTCATTCTTCAATTATATATGTAGCAAAGTCGTTGACCCCCGTATGTTGGATGACTTGGATGTTGAGGCTGCTACAATCTTGTGCCAATTGGAGATGTATTTTCCTCCTTCCTTTTTTGACATAATGGTTCACTTAATTGTTCATTTGGTGAGGGAGATTAGATTATGTGGACCGATTTTTCTGAGATGGATGTAACCAGTGGAGCGCTACATGAAGATCTTGAAAGGGTACGTGAAGAGTCCTCATCGTCCGGAAGCATCTATTGTTCAAAGGTATGTTGCAGAAGAAGCTATTGAGTTTTGTTCGGACTACCTTCATAACACGGATCCTATAGGGGTTCCTAAGCCTAGGCATGATGAGATTAGATGTCAAGGTAAGGGTACACATGGCTTAAGAATTAATAGGAAGGATCGGGAGGAAGTGCTTCAAGCACATTTGTATGTATTGAACAACATCGAATGTGTTCAGCCTTTCTTATTTGAACATAAAAGAAAAGTCAATCAAGAAAACCCTCGAATGAGAGAAAGGTGGTTGTTGAACAAGCATAACAAGACTTTCTTACCATGGTTCAAGGAAGAAATGCTTAAGGATGGTAGTACTGCTTCTGATGACGTGAGATGGCTAGCACGTGGGCCTAGCTTCAACGTCATATGTTGGAGCGGATACGACATAAATAACTTTTCCTTTTATACAAAGGAACAAGATAACAAGAGTACCATGCAAAATAGTGGGGTTATGATCGTGGCCTAAGCAATGCACTTCTCTAGTGCAAAGGATACAAAACCCGTTAAAGCACCGAGACCTTACTTTGGATATATTGAAGATATTGGGGTGCTCAATTACACTAAGCTTACGGTGCCGGTATTTAAATGTAAGTGGGTTGATAGTAACGGTGGTGTACAAACCGATGAATTGGGGTTCACATTGGTAGACCTCAACAAGTTAGGTCATATAAATGAGCCTTTCATAATGGCTTCCCAAGCAAAACAAGTGTTCTACATCACTGATCCTTCTAACAAAAGGTTGTCCGTGGTTCTCCAAGGAAAAAGCATGTATAATGGTAGTGATGAAAATGAAGATTCAAATCTTGATATTCCTGAGACTCCTTCTTTTTCAACAGACATGCCTACTATAATCGAGGAGACACAGGTGGACGATGTACATGCCACTCGTGATAATCATCACGAAGGGATATTGATATAGGTAGTTTAAACTTAGTATACATTTATTTTTATTTATATTTCTGTATTTATTTTGAGTTATAACCTATGTTAATAAATATATATTGTTTCTGAACAGGCATACATATGGATCATTGTTCCATTTTTACTTTGCAATTCTGTAATGTGTGTGATATTCTGTGTTACTGGGATATTTACTGAATGCAGGGATAGCTGAGGGGAGTGATATTTTAAAACTAAATTAAAAAAAAAAACTATTAACGTCAGTTGTATGATACAACTGACGTTAATAATATTTTATAAAATATACATTACACTATTAACGTCAGTTGTTTATAACAACTGACGTTAAAATTAAGACCTTTAACGTCAGTTCTTTATACAACTGACGTTAGTTTTAACAAAATTAACGTCCGTTCTTAAAGAACCGACGTTAATTTTTACAAAATTAACGTCAGTTGTGTTAAAGAACCGACGTTAATAGTTTTATATTTAACGTTAGTTCTCAACTGACGTTAAAATTTTAACTTTTAACGTCAGCTGTATTTACGTCAGTCAGTATTCTGACGTAAAAACTCAATTTTAACTGACGTAAAAAGCACATATTGTACTAGTGATTACTCCATTTGTAATCAAATCTTTTACATAGCTATGTCTTAGCCCAATGTGCCTGGATTTTCCATTATAAACCTGGCTATATGCCTTTGATAGTGTTGATTGACTATCACAATGTATGGATATTGGTGCTATTGGCTTTGGCCAAATTGGTATCTCATACATCAAATTTCTAAGCCATTCAGCTTCTTTGCTTCCTGCTGCCAATGCTATGAATTCTGCAGCCATGGTGGAGTCAGCAATGCAAGTTTATTTCTTGGATCCCCAAGAAATAGCACCCCCACCAAGTGTGAAGACCCAACCGCTTGTTGAAGCATGATCTTCTGTATAAGTCACCCAACTGGCATCCGTATAACCTTCTAATACTGAAGGATATCCATTATAGTTCAAACTATAATTCATTGTCTCCTTTAAGTATTTCAATACTCTTCGGACAGCATGCCAATGGTCTTTGCTTGGATTACTTGTATACCTACTTAGTCTCCCTACAACATATGCAATGTCTGGTCTAGTACATGTCATGGTATACATTAAGCATCCAATTACTTTTGAGTATTCAAGTTGTGCTACTGGATAACCTTTATTTGGTACTAAATTATTGTTATGATCAAAGGGAGTAACAACAGATTGACAATCAAATTCATTAAATTTCTTTAACACCTTTTCTATAAAGTGAGATTGGGACAAACCTATGTTCTCACCATCTCTTATTATTCTAATCCCTAGTATCACATCGGCTTCCCCTAAGTCTTTCATATCAAAATTACTTGAGAGGAAACTCTTAGTTTTTTCCACCTCATCTAGATCAGTACCAAATATTAACATATAATCAACATATAAACAAATCATAACGCCTTTTCCATTATGGAATTTACTATAAATACACTTGTCAGATTCATTTATTTTATATCCACTAGCTAGCACAACTTGATCAAACTTTTGATGCCATTGTTTAGGAGCTTGTTTCAGTCCATACAATGACTTATTCAATTTACACACCTTCTTTTCTTGACCATTAACCACAAACCCTTCAGGTTGTGTCATATACACCTCTTCATCTATTTCCCTATTAAGAAATGTCGTTTTCACATCCATTTGATGAATGACAAACTTATAGATTGATGCAAGTGCCAATAGCACTCTAATTGAAGCAATTCTTGCCACAGGTGCATATGTATCAAAATAGTCAATGCCCTCTTTTTGTGTAAATCCCTTAGCAACTAGTCTTGCCTTAAACTTATCTATGGTTCCATCCACCTTCATTTTCCTTTTGAAAATCCATTTACAATTTATAGGTTTGGAACCAGGTGGGAGGTCTACTAATTTCCACGTTTTATTCCCCATTATTGAGTCTATTTCCTCTTGTATAGCTTCCTTCCAGAAAGCGGCATCTTGAGACTTTATTGCCTCTTTGAATGTTTCTGGATCACTTTCTGTATTATAACATATTGGTCCATAACTGTCTATGGACTCTCTTGTTCCTTCAACAAGGAACATGAAAAAGTCTGGTCCATAAGTTTTCTCTTTCCTAGCTCTCTGACTTCTTCTAAGTTCTGAACTCTCTAAAGTATCATTATTAAATACATTGGTTTCTAGATTATGTGTATTACTATGAACATCATTTTTGTGACTTGGAATTGAGTTAAACCTATCTTCTTGAAAGATAGCATCCCTAGACTCAATTACTGTATTTACAGGATATGAGTCATTAGATTCTATAACCATGAATCTATATGCTTTGCTATTTTTAGCATAGCCCAGGAACACACATTCAATTCCCCTTTCACCTAATTTCTTTCTTTTTGGTTCAGGAACTTTTACTATTGCCCTAAAACCCCAAACTTTGAAATAGTCAAGGTTGGGCTTTCTATTTTTCCAAAGTTCATATGGGGTTATTTTGTTCCTTTTGTTTGGAACTCTATTCAAGATATAACAAGCCGTCAACAAGGATTCTCCCCAATAACCCTTTGCTAGACCAGAATATGATAACATTGCATTTACCATTTCTTCTAATACCCTATTTTTCCTTTCAGCTATGTCGTTTTGTTGTGGGGAATAAGGTGCGGTTGTTTGGTGAATTATTCCAGTAGACTCAAAGTAACTATGGTTATAGAACTCTCCTCCTCTATCTTAAATTTATCTAACACTTCATCCTTTGAATGCATTAAATATATATAGCAATATCTAGTACAATCATCTATGAATGTCACAAAATATTTTTTACCACCTATAGTGGGCCAACCATGTAAATCACATACATCATAATGAATTAAATCTAACACTTTAGAACTTCTTTCAACTCTAGGAAATGGAAATCTAGTTATCTTAGTTAGCATACAAGTTGTACATGCATCCGAAATTCTACTTGTTTTAGGAATTAAACATGAATTCATCATTTCATCCGTTTTCCTAAAATTAACATGTCCTAAACGAGAATGCCATAAATTACAAGACTCAACAATATAAGCATAAATAAATCTATTATCATTAATAATATTGAGTTTGAACATATTCTCACAAAGGTATCCCTTTCCTACAAACATTCCTCCCTTAGAGAGAATAAACTTGTCTCCCTCAAATACACATTTGAACCCGTACTTATTAAGTAACGGTACATAAATTAAATTCTTCCTAACATCTGGTACATAATAAACATCTGTAAGAGTGACTACTTTTCCCGAAGTGAATTCTAGTTCCACCGTCCCTTTGCCTATAACTTGGACAGTTGATGCCTTTCCCATATATAGAACGGTTTCATCTTCTTCATTAATTGTCTTGAAGAGATCCTTGTTCTTACACACATGGCGAGTTGCACTGGATTCAATCCACCATGATCCAACATCTTCTATCATGTTGATTTCGGAAATGAACGCAACAAGATTGTCCTTTGTTGCACTAGATTCCTTCTCTTTTTCCTTTTTCAAGAGACGACAATTCCTCTTGAAATGTCCCGGTTTTCCACAATAGAAACAACCATTTTTCTTTTTCTTTTTCTTGTAGTCATTCTCATTGTTGTTTTCATGAGATTTTCCAAAATCTCGATTCCTCTTTTTAGAGGACTTACCAGATCTCCCTTCCTCTACTACATGAACCTTCTCATGAACAAAATGTTCTTTAGTATCATCTTGTTTACGATACTCTTCTTCTAAACGAAGGTGATTACCCAATTGTTCAAGAGAAATGTCATCCTTCCTATGTTTAAGACTTCTTTTAAAGTCTTTCCATGAAGGAGGATGTTTGTCAATGATTGAGGAGACAATGATGGTTTCATCCATGTGCATATTATGTTGTTTGTATTTATTGAGAATACGTTCAATTTCATGCATTTGTTCCATGATAGGCATACCATCAACCATTTTATAATTATTAAAACGACTAACAAGAAATTTCTTACTTGTTGCGTCCTCCATCATGTATCTTGCCTCAAGTTTCTCCCATAGCTCTTTGGAGGATCCCGCATTTTGATACACATCGAACAATGAGTCAGTCATGCCATTCAAAATATGCCCCATGCAAAAGTAGTCACCATTAACCCACTTGTTCCTCTCACGAGTCTCATTGATGGTCTCATCTTCTCTTTCCTCTGGTCTTGGTGTGTTCAACACATAGGCCACCTTCAATGTTGTAAGAAGGAAGTGCATCTTCTTTTGCCAACGATGAAAGTTTCCGCCTTCAAACCTCTCAAGTTTCATAAAGTTAGAAGTCATCTCCTTCAACGTTGCAGCCATTATTACAGAAATCGAACCTAAAGATTGTTGGAAAATGGGGTATGGATCTGTAACAAAGAAGAAGAAAATAATGGTAATGCGCAATCTCCAAGGCACGTGAGGACACTAGGCTTTAGGTTCGATTCGCCCCCACCAATCTCTCCTCGTGGATTGGATGCAACAGGTGTAACCGGTGAATCCCCTTCAGGATACAATGGAGAACCTTGGTTTGGTTTGCACACCCTAAACCAAGCGTATCGACAATTGGCAGTTTACAGAACAATAGTCTCCTTAACTCTCTCTATGCATAAGGGAGAAAAGAAGGTGATTTGGAGTGAAGAATGGTTGAGAGATTCTGAGTTTTTTTGTGTCAATTACTGCATGCAGATGGTTCTATTTATAGACCAACTCATGTCACTTGGTGAAAGAAAACAACTCTTCAAAAGTTCCACAAACGGTCAAATTCGATATATAAGTAGTATTAACGTTCATTAACTGACACAAGACATCAGTTGGCCTAGCGGCCAGCGGATGCGTCCCTTTCCTCACAGAGTCGGGTTCGAATCCGCTCAATAGCACATTATCATTTTATTTTTTCAGAACGTTAAACAACGGTCATAATATTCAACAAAAATGAGGGAGATAGGATTCAAACACTGACCCAGGCACCCAACAAATGAAGTCACCACTGCTAGGCTACGCGACCGAGTAATAATAATTAGGCGCCATTAATTAGATTTAACCGTTTAAGAATTTTAAAAATTTCTCACAAGATCCTCCACTATATGAAATGCAAGAGGAGTGGTGTTTCTGGAGATCTTGATTTGAAACTTGATGTAACCAAAGCCTATGATGTAAGCAAGGCCTTTCCTCTTTAATTAAAATGGCTAAAAGAAGAGGTTCCCTTCATGGAGTTAAAATTTGTAGAGGAGATCCTATAGTTTCCTACCTATTTTTTGCGGACGATAACTATTTATTTTTGTGAGCTAATGATAACGAAGCTTCGTGTGTCAAAGGTTTGCTTAACAAGTATGAAATGGCCTCGGGACAAGCTCTGAACTATGATAAGTCCACCCTCATCTTCAGCCATAATGTCCAACAGCAAGCTCGTCAAAATATTGCTAACATCATTGGAGTTCAAGAGCTGGCAGAAGTGGGGAAGTCCTAGGAATTCCATCTTTGATTGGCAAAAACAAAAAAGAAATCTTTCGCTACGTCAAAGACCGAATTTGGATGAAAGTGAGCTCATGAAAAAATAGAACTCTTTCAATGGCAGGAAGAGTAGTCTTAATCAAATCAGTGGCACAATCAATCTTTACATATGTAATGAGTATGTATCTAATTCCTCCTTCACTTGGTGATGAAAATGAAAAAATGTTGAATGGTTTTTGGTGGGGTGCTAAAAGTGGTGAATCAAAAGGTATTAAGTGGATGTCATGGGACAAGTTAGCTATGCCTAAAGCTTGGGGTGGTGTGGGATTTCGTAACATGTATGCTTTCAACTTGGCCTTACTTGGTAAGCAAGCTTCGAAATTTCTTGAAAACAATGATGCTCTTGTGACTAGAGTCTTCAAAGTCACAAACTAACTTCCTTGAGTCTCAATTAGGGCATAGTCCTTGATATGCATGGAGGAGTATTTGGATGACAAGAGCCTTGATAAATAAAGGAATTAGATGGAGCATTGGCGATGGATCTCAAATCCCGGTGTGGAATTCTCCTTGGTTGCGTGATGGTACTTGTTTACACTGCCCCTCAAATTTACCTAGTGATTTGCAAGACTTAAAGGTAAAGAATCTTTGGTACCCTAACTTGAAGGAATGGAACATGCATGCAGTGCATGACTTATTCACTGTTGATACGGCTAACAAAATTCTTCAAACTCCTCTCAATGACCAGATTATGCATGAAAAAATAATTTGGGGTCCCAGCTCTAATGGGACGTACACACAGTTAAGTCAGCTTACAAGGTGGCAACCATGGACCTTGTAGACTGTTCCCAGTTGAGGCAGGAGGGCGACTGGCTTTCGATCAAACTCTTCCTGTGGAGAGCTTGCCGCAACAAGCTCCCATCAAGAGCCCAACTCCAAACCAAAGGGATAAACTGTCCCAGAACCTGTGTTGTTTGCTTGAGAACTTGTGGCATTTATTTTTTACCTGTCCAACTAGTGTGGATTGCTGGGTTAGGCAGCATTTATGGTCATGAATCATGCCTCACCTGGACTCATCTCCTTCTTTCAGAGATCTTTACTTTGTTATGCTGTCTTCTGGTGCAGCAACAGATAGAGCCAGATTTGCAACAACCCTATGGAGTATTTGGAATGGCTGAAATGACAAGCTTATAACAGTAAATGTTTTCTCGTAGCAACAAAAGAAGAGGAA
The DNA here is from genome assembly GCA_030762895.1 of Sophora flavescens. Lineage (NCBI taxonomy): Eukaryota > Viridiplantae > Streptophyta > Magnoliopsida > Fabales > Fabaceae > Sophora > Sophora flavescens. Next base: position 47,680,552 of record CM061066.1, on the reverse strand, counting down.
GACTGATTCAAACAAGTTTGAACAGAGCTAGAAAATAGGAAAGGTTACAACAACAATACAAAAATTAAAATTCAAACGTATGCTACATTATCCAATACGCCCCCTCAAGATAAAGTTACCATCTGTAAATTTGATCTTGGCTCTTAAGTCCTGAAATCGTGCAGCTGGCATTGGTTTTGTCAGAATATCATCTAGCTAGTCCTTTGTAGAAACATGAGAAACATGCATCTTGTGAGCTTGAACTTGCTCTCAAACAAAGTGATAGTCAAGGGAAATATGCTTCATGCGAGAATGCAAGACAGGATTGGCTCACAAATAAGTGGCACCAACATTGTCACATAGAAGTCTTGGTGCATTAGGTAAAGGAACCTGAAGTTCTTGAAGAAGATTGACTAGCCACATAAGTTCAGTAGTGGAAGTGGCTATAGCCCTATATTCTGCCTCAGTGGAGGACCTTGCCACCATCCGCTGCTTCTTGGATTGCCATGAGATGGGATTGCCACCAAGAAATATAATATAGGCAGATGTGGATGTTCTATCATCAGAGTTGCCACCCCAGTCAGCATCTAAGAATGCCAAGAGGTTTAGATCAGTGGGAGGATGCAACATAATACAAAAATTGATGGTATTTTTCAAGTAGCGAAGTAGTCTCTTGAGGTGTTGAAGATGTAGGGCAGTCGGCTTGTGCATGAATTGAGACAACTTGTTGATAGTGAATGAGAGGTCAGGGCGTGTGAGATTGAGATATTGTAGGGCACCAATCATTTGGCGATATGTTGTTGAATTTGTGGAGGCAGAACCATCATTTAACTTGAGAATGGCTGTGGTAGAGAGAGGCGTTGAAGCTGGTTTCGCCCCCTCCATGTCAAAGCGCTCAAGAATGTCACGAATAAATTTGTGTTGTGATAGAAGAAGACCAGTAGCAGTTGGTATGAATTCAACACCAAGAAAATAGTGAGGGTTGCCCATGTTTTTGAGTGAAAACCGTTGAGATAAGGCTTCAATAAAAGTGGTAAGAAATCCAGAGTTGTTACCTGTGAGCAAGAGATCATCTACATAAACAAGGAAGTAGGTTGTGATTGTGCCATTAGTATAAATGAATAAGGAAGGATCACTCTTGCTTGTAATGAAGCCATAAGATGTGATGAAAGACTTTAATGCATCATGCCATGCCCTTAGAGCTTGACGAAGACCATAGATAGCCTTGTGTAATTTGCATACATAGTCAAGATGTTGGCTGTCTCTGAGTCCCGGAGGTTGAGTCATGTAAACCTGCTCAGATAGAGTGCCTCAGAGAAAAGCATTATTGACATCCAATTGATGCATTGGCCAACGATGATGTAGAGCATTGGTGAGTATAATTTTGACCGTTTGAGGCCTCACAACCGGGGCAAAAGTTTCTTTGAAATCAATCCCTGGACATTGAGTGAATCCCTTGGTCACAAGACGAGCCTTGTAGCGATCTATGGAGCCATCTGGATGCCTTTTAATTCGAAAAAGCCATTTGCAACCCACTATATTTTGATCTTTAGGAGGTGGTACAAGAGACCATGTACCATTACGCAAGAGTGCATCAAATTCATCAGATATGGCTTTCCTCCAATGTGCATGTTGCATGGCCTCCCTAATCGTGGATGGTTCTAAGTTCTCAGGTAGAGGATGTTTGGATGCCGCCATTGCTCTTTTGGGTTTGTGGATGTTGTTTTTAGACCTTGTGATCATAGGATGACCCTGTTGGGGAACTGATTGCTCAGGCAAGATGGAATGCTCAAAGGAAACATTAGTACTAAGAGAGTTAGTATCTAATGAAAGAGGATAGAAGAAGAATTACCTAATGAATGAGCTGAATCCAATGGTGTCTCTTGACCTGAAGAATCGCATAGGTTGGGTGTGTCATGATGTGGAGCTGGTTGAGATGATGGTAAGGGTAATATGGTATGAAGAGGTATAGTAGTGATGGCTTGAGTGATGGCTTGGTTGGCATTATTTTCGATCAGAGTTATATAAGGAAAGGTGTTACCATGAAAGGTCACATGGCGAGAGATGTAGAGCTTATGAGTAATGGGATCAAGGCACTTGTATGCATATTGAGATGGAGAATATCCCACAAAAACACATGGCTTGGACCGTGGTTGAAGTGTATTTGAAGTGTATGGGCGCAACCAAGGAAAGCATAAGCTACCAAAAGAATGTAAGTGTAGGGGGTTGGGAGTTGTGTTGTGTAGTGTTTCAAAAGGTGATTGCATGTTGAGGAGAGGTGTGGGGAGGCGATTTATGAGGTAAGTGGCAGTAGTGAAGGCATGGGACCAAAATGAAGGTGGTAATTTGGCATGATGTAGTAAGGCTCTACCGGTTTCTACTATATGCCTGTGACGTCTTTCAGCTAGAGCATTAAGTTCAGGAGTATGAGGTGGCGTGGTGAAATGAGAGATTCCATGTTGTGTTAAATAATGTTTGAGTTTGAGGAATTCTCCCCCATTATCAGAGTATAAGGAAACAATGGAAGTATTACAGAATTTTTCAACCAAAGATTTGAATTGAGGAAATATTATTGAAACATCTGATTTATTTTTCAATGGATACAACCAAACATATTTAGAGAAATGATCAACAAGAATAAGATAATATAAAAAACCATCTAGAGATCTAACAGGAGCAGGACCCCATACATCATTGTAGATAATATCAAGTGGCTTCTTGCTTGTGACATTGGAAGTAGCAAAAGGCAGTTTGTGGCTCTTGACATTGCTACAGGTGAGACATGGAGCATTTGAGCTCAACTTTATTTTGTGGTGAGATATCAAATGTCTTAAAACACGATCAGAGGGATGACCAAAGATATGATGCCATGGTGGGGAAGAGGAAGATGTAGCGATAAGAGCTTTTTGTTTGATGGAGGATGGAGTGAGATGGTAGAGGCCATGCCTATGCAATCCTTTGAGTAGAGGCACCCTTGTCTTCATATCCTTCACCAAGAAATGGTCAGAAAAGAATTCAACAGTGACAGGATTAGTATTGCATAGTGAAGAAACAGATAATAAATCCTAAGAAATTTGGGAACATGTAAGACTTTGGGTAATTGAAGAGGTTGACTAGTAGTGGAGAGAAAAGAGTTACCAGTGTGAGCTATTGGAAGTGGGGTGCCATCTCCGACAAGGAGCTGATTAGTTCCATGATAGGGAGTGGTGAGATGCAGATTGTCGTGATCACTTGTGATGTGATGAGTGGCACCTGAATCCATAATCCAGTTGGATGGTGCATGTGGAGGCACGGCTTGAGCATGATGAGCAGTAGGTCCATGATTCCTTTTTGGATACCCACGGATTTTATAGCATTCCTTTGCAGAATGGCCAGGTTTGTCACAAAACTGACAAATGACCTTCTTTGGAGAGTGTGATCTGGTAGAAGAGGATGCATTCCAGTGAGTGGAGGAGGGAGACTTTTTGTGAAATGAATGGTTACCTTTGTGAGCAGCATGGGCAGTTGGGATTGCAATATCAGTGGTGTTTTTCATTTCGCTTGAGATAGCTTTCATAATCAGAGAGAATGTCATGGAGTTCTTCAAAGGCAATTGGATTCTCACGGGTGCGAAAAGCAACTGTCACCCCATGATACTCAGCTCCCAATCCATTGAGAGTATGAATGACCATATCAACATCATCCAATGGAGAATCGATAGTGGCTAATTCATTAGCCATTGATTTGATACCATGAAGGTATTCAGCCATGGAACGTGTACCTTTTTCAAAGCGAGTTAGTCTCTCCTTCAAGTGCATGATCCGGGGCTTGGTTCTGCTGGCATACAGTTTGCCGAGGATGTGCCATGCCTGTTTGGAGGTGCGGACATTGCCAAGCATGGTGATGACATTTTGATCAACCGATGAGATGATGGCATGAAGAATGAGTTGGTCCTGGCGTTTCCAGAACCCGAAATCAGTATGATTTGCAGCGGGACAGGTGTTAGTGCCATCAACAAAACCAATAAGGCCATAGCCTATGAGCAAGGCATTAAATTGAACCTTCCAGGCAGGATAGTTTGTGCCATCAAGTTTGATGGAGGAGTGGTTGTGTAAAGTGACAACATGTTGAGAGTTGTCAAGAGGGATGTTTGAAGTGGATTGAGTGGAAGAAGACATGGTGAGGGAGTGCTAGGATCGAAACAGCAGTAATGCTGAAGCTACTGATACCATATAACAGTAAAGGTTTTCTCATTTAACAACCGAGGGAGATGAGCATATAAATAGCTCAAGGATTACAACAAATCAGGGATGCTAACCGTAGCAACAAAAGAAGAGGAAGACTGATTCAAACAAGTTTGAATAGAGCTAGAAAATAGGAAAGGTTACAACAACAATACAAAAATTAAAATTCAAACGTATGCTACATTATCCAATAAAGCTGTGGAATAACAGGAGTCTGTCGACCTGGGATATTGTCCATCGTGCCACTTCCTTCTATAGCGACTGGCCCTCTACCTCATGTACATCAGAACGATGTCCCAGCCGCGGTTTGGGTTGCACCCCCGATGGGTTCCTTCAAGTGCAATGTGGACGCGAGTTTTGACCCTGCTACTGGTAAAACAGGTCTTGGTCTGTGCATTAGAGATGCTAACGGCTCTTTTGTTCAGGCTAGAACTGAATACATTCATAGTTGTCTCCCTGTTGTGGAAGGTGAGGCCCTGGGGATGCTTAGAGCACTACACTGGGTCCGAAGCCTTCACCTCCAGCAGGTCATGTTCGAGACTGATTGCCAAACTGTTGCTAATTTATTGAAGAATAAAAGAAAGGATGTTTCTGAAGTTGGCATTGTTATTAGCCAGTGTCCTGGGTATTTTACTTTCCTGTATAACCTTTGGTGTAAGTTTCATTAGAAGATAAGCGAATAGTATAGCTCATTCTTTAGCGAGGAGAACATTTTTCTTAGCCAGTTCCCAAGTCTTTTATCAAGCACCGCCTTGTATTGCATCTTTGATTATTAATGGAATGCCGTAAGCTTTTACCGTAAAATATATATATATATATATATATATGTGTGTGTGTGTGTGTGTGTGTGTGTGTGGAAGAGGAAGGTTTGAGGTGTAAAGGGATCTAGAATGTCAACAGTTGAAAAACAACTGCACAAAATCTCAACCACACAAATTGTCTCATTTCATTACAAAATATAATTGCAAAAATTAGAAAATGAATTAGAGTCAAACTACAACTTTTACAACCAACAAGGCCCAAGCACTTGATAGATAGTTGGATTCCTTAAATATGATCTCAGAGGTTCGACTCATGTTGTGTGTATAAAAAAAGACTTTGTTGAAAGAGATAAAATATATTTCGATGATTTTTACGCCTCCAAAGAAATTATTCCCCAGCTTGACTGGGGATACCTTTGATGCAACAAAAAAACAACTACAGCTTTTACATGAAGCTTTTCCAATTTGTATGAACGATCAGTTTCATGTTTCCTCCCAGGCTTCACATGATCCATATATCAAACATTGCTAAAGAACAAAAAAGAATGCCATGAAAATTTATGCAGCTACACTTGGACGAAATTTGATAAGGTCTATTTGTCTTTTGAATTCTTTTGTTTGTTTCTTTTTTGTTTTATTTTTAAAAAAAAAAAAATTTAGCCATCATGTGGAAATGATCAAAATGGGAAAGCCTTGTAAGTACTTTATAAATAATACAATAAAACCTTCTTAAATTAAATACCTGTCCTTTGCTATGCTTCTCATAAACACTAAATTAACCTTTTCATGCTAGGAAATAGGAATTCTTCAATGGGCCAACAACCACTTGATTGCCGAAACCCAACAAGAACTAATCTTGGCCTTTTCCTTTTTCTTCGTATACCTTCATGATTAGCATGATTATAGGTTCTTTATACTATATATACTATGAAATCAATTAATTATCACAAAACGAATATTCAAATAGTGTTTGGAACATAAAAACATGCTAAAAACAGTCATATACGTCACTGGGTCGGCTTTTTATTTGGTGAAAGCGACCTATTGTTTTATTTTGTTTCTATGTTGATGTTGGCATTTTGGTGTTTAATTGCCGAATAATTTAGTTAAGTAGAGGCATGACAATTGATAGCACAATAAGCAAGGGAGAATCGTTCCTCTTCAAGAATGTTACACAGATCATACCGTTAGACGAAATACGATTCAAAATAAGCGTTGTGTACCAAATCAAGATAAGATTAAAAACAAAACTTCTGTTGATACTTGATAATGAGAGTTTTTTTTTTGGTTCAAAAGATAATGAGTTATTACTATAATTTGAACTTATTATTTCAACCCAGAGGAACCCGGCTTTTACAACTTTTAGTAATTAGTACAAAGTTTGTTTATAAAAAATTAAACAAAACAAAAACAAAAACTAAAAATTTTTAGGGCAGTTCTCCTAAACCCTTGACAGCTTGTAGGTTTTGGAACCCATAGCTAATGGATCAATGAATAAGTGACAAGTGGATTTTAAAGACATCCTCTTATTTATTGTTTTCGTATGTAATTTCTTTTAAGTGACCACTGTTGATTATGTCTGATATTTGCGCTTTCTCATATATGCAGGGAGTAGAAGTTTTGATTGAAATAACTACGGGATTCAATCGGCCAACAAAATGTAACTATTAATTTAATCCGTGGGATCAAGAGGGTTTATGTATCGTCCGATTTTTGTGTCTTTCTGTGACAGTAAATAAATAAATAAATAAATAAATAAATATATATATATATATATTAATTTTTGATAAAATCCAAATAGTGATTTTAAATAAATTAAAATCATTTTCTTATGTTGTTTTATCGTATGAAGTCATGGTTAAATTTTAGGTTGAAAATTCAGACGAAAGCAGATTTGCGTTTTCACTGCCAATACAAGTTTACTGAGCAGAAAACCTAATTTTGAACCATGATCGAAATGGTTAGTGTTTTTGCGATGTTTTGTGTGATATTTGAAATTTTCGAAAATTTGAGTTTGGAAATAAAATATAATATTTATTCCGGACGAAATACAATTTGAAACTTGAAATAGATACACAATGGAGCAGAAAAGCGAGCCCAAAAGAAGTGAAGTGACTTGATGGGATATGATGGACATGGGTTATGACACACTCCAAAAGTGTAATCATCACACTTTTCAAATTAATCATATTATATTCTAAAAACCTATTTTTCTCTTTTCTCTTCAACCAAACAAGACATAAGACCAAACTTACTCTCCAAGCTCTTCCTGTTAAGTCTCTAAAATGTTTGATATGCATTTCCCTAAGTTTTGATGAAAATTAAACATTGGTTAATGATTTAATTAACCTTCATATTGGTTGCTAACCTATCTATTGAGTGTACAAATTAAGAAATAGAATCAGACGTCCAACAAAGTGAAACAAGCAGACGTCCAACACTGTAGTGTTTGAAGCCCACGTCCAAAACACAAGAGAAAGAAACCCGCGTCCAATAAAAATATCAGAAGGCCGCGTCCACTAAAAAGTATCAGAAGGCCGCGTCCACTAAAAGTATCAGAAGGTCGCGTCTACTAAAAACAACAGAAGGCCGCGTCTACTCAAAGTATCTGAAAAACCCGTCCAGTGAGGTATCAAAATTATCTATCCAATGACGTGGCACTTGGAGCGCGTCCATCAAAGTATCAGAATAGCGCGTCCATCAAAATATCAGAAAATACCGTCCAGTGAGGTATCAGAAAGGTCCGTCCAATGACGTGGCAGATGGAGCTCTTCCATTAAGGAATCAGATGGAGCTCGTCCATTAAGGAATCAGATGGAGCTCGTCCATTAAGGAATCAGATGGAGCTCGTCCATTAAGGAATCACTTTGAGCTCGTCCAATAAAGTATCAGCAATGCGCGTCCAATGACATGGAAAATGGTGCTCGTCCATTAAGGTCATAATGTTTCCATCCACCAGAGTAACTGAGACTCTCGTCCACCAGACTAACTGAGGCTCTCGTCCAGTAAAGTAACAGAGGCTCTCGTCCACTAAAGGTGACATAAGCTCTCGTCCACTAGAGTAACATAAGTGCTCGTCCACTAAAGGTGACAGAAGCGCTCGTCCACTAGTCTTTGGACTTGCTGAGTCCTTAATATGGAGCTCGTCTACTAGCCCGAATGAAAACTCAAATGACTAGATAGACGTGATTATTTTCAAGATGGAAGCACTTATCTTATGAACGCAAATTCTCTAAGGATTATTAGAATCTTAGTTCAAGAAAGAGACATGAAGCCTTCTTTCCTACTCAGTTTCACGATTATAAGGAAAAGTCAGAAGCTACTCTCTCAAGCAACCTTGGATAATCAGAACCAAAGACCAGTTAAAGAATGCTTCCAACGTGCTTTATTCCCTAGTACCTCTGGTCCTTACACAGAAAGGGAAGTGTACTCAGCAAAGTACAAAAAGCTCTCTGCTCAACTTTGATATGGCTGTAGCACGATGAATAAAGCCATAATCCTTCATGTTAGAGTACAACCAACGACTCTATTGCATTAATGGATGCCCAGAACGACTCTATTGCATTAATGGATGCCCAGAACGACTCTATTGCATTAATGACTACTCAGAACGACTCTATTGCATTTAATGAAGTTCTGCTTGAAGCCAACATCTGAGGGGATGTCTCTAACAGATCCTAAATGCTTGAAGACCATAAATACAGAAGCCATTGAAGATGAAGAAAGACAATACACATTGCATTAAAACGCCATTACTCTGAGCATTTATTTCTTCATTCTTTTATTCTTTATTTTTCAATCATTTTGAAGTTATTACGCAGACTTTCTTGAGCCTTACATTTAAACTGCTCTCTGAGTGTTAGTGAAAGATCTGCCTGTGAGAAATTGTATTTATTACAAACCCAAATCTCTCAAACAAACCAGAGTGAGCCTAAAGAGGCTAGGTGTGCAAATAATAATTGTCTTGAGCCTGAAGAGGCTAGGCGTGCAAATAATACTTGTCTTGAGCCTGAAGAGGCTAGGTGTGCAAATAATACTTGATTCTGTAACCTTATCAGTTATAGTGGATAAATCTTGGTGCTGCCAAGGACTGGACGTAGCTCTTTGATTTGAAGAGTGAACCAGGATAAATCACCGTGTCAATCTCTCTTCCCTTAAACTCTTTAATTGCTTTAGTTTTTCTTGCATCTGTCAAGTGGTGTGTGTGCAATAGTCACCCGTCCATCCTGTATTCTTCCACTCGTCCAAAGCTAGCTTTCTGTTTGCGAAAAGACTTCATCTTTGCTTAAATTCTGATAAACACAATTCAACCCCCCCTTCTCGTGTTTATAGTTGTCTATTTCAGTTGGTATCAGAGCTCAGCCTCTGGGTAGAGCATCTAACAGTGTATAGGTAAAAAGTCCTGAAGAATAGACATGACGGTTGTAGCTAGTTCAAGTGGAAGTCATCAGACTGAAGGAGCTTCCCTAACCAGACCTCCTTACTTCAATGGAGAAAATTACAACTACTGGAAAGATAGATTTCAGTGGTTTATTCTATCCACAAACTCTGATCTTTGGGATGTCATCACAGATGGTCCATTCATTCCCAAGAATGATGATAACACTGACAGACCAAAAGCTCAGTGGACTGTTGTAGAAAAATCAAAATGGGAGCAGAACCACAAAGCCAGATACAACATCATTTGTGCTCTCAGTCCGTAGGAGTTTGAGAAGGTATGTGCCTGTGACTTTGCAAAAGAAATATGGGACACCTTAGCTGTCACACATGAAGGAACAGCAAAAGTCAAAGAGTCAAAGATTTCCATACTTGTTAGAAAGTATGAACTGTTCATCATGGAGGAAGGAGAATCTGTTGCTCAGATGATAGGAAGATTTCAAACTATCATCAACAGTTTAAAATCTCTTGGCAAAGTCTATACCAATGCTGAGAAGGTTGGTAAGATTCTGATAAGTCTACCTAAACAGTGGAGACCTTTGGTCACTGCTATCTCCCAAGCCAAGGATCTCACTACCTTGACTATGGATGAAATTCTTGGAACACTCACTGTTCATGAGCAAGAAATTGGAGATGAAGCTGCACCAAAGAAGGTCAAGTCAATTGCTCTGAAAGCTGATCAAAAGTCAGCAAAAGGTTCCAAGGCTCTGAAGGAAGACAAGTCATCCAGTGATGCTGACCTATCAGAACTCGAGGATTCTGAGAGTGATGAAGAGTTGTCTCTCCTAACCAGGAAGATAAAGCTTCTCCTACAGAAAAAGAAGTTCAGGAGGGATAGGCCATTCAGAAGGTTCAACAAGGACAAGAACTTCAAAGAATCCACCTCAACAGACAAAAGTCCAATTGTTTGCTATGAGTGCAAAAAGCCCGGTCACTTCAAGGCTGAATGTCCTCAACTCAAGAAGGCCCCTTTTAAGAAATTATTCAAGAAGAATAAGAAAGGAATGATGGCTACTTGGGAGGATCTGGAGTCAACATCTTCTGATGAAGAAACTGAGGAAGAAGCCAATCTCTGTTTGATGGCCAACACTGAATCAGACTCTGATGATGAGGTACATCCTGACTATGAGGAATTACTTGATGCTTATGAGGAGTTGTTGGAGGAATCCAACTGCTTATCTAAAGCCTTCAAATCCCTCAAGAGAGAGTATGTAAAGCTCACTAGTGAGCATAAACAGAAATCTCAAGAGTACGAGAAGCTGGCTAAAGAGAATGAAAGAGCTGAAGACTGAAAAGTCTAATGAAGCTAAGATCTCAAGTGAAACATCACCATCTGAAGAAGTTGAAAAACTTCAACAGAAAGTGGAAGAGCTCACTTCTGATCTTACCAAATTTGTTAATGGTAGAGACAATCTGACTAAGCTACTTGGCATTCAGAAGCACTCTCTTAACAAAGAAGGTATTGGATATGTCCATTAGACACATCATAAAGTATCAACTAAAGTTCCTACAAGATTCAGTTAAGTCAATCAGAACTAAATCAACACCTATTTGTAACTTCTGCGGAAAAACTGGGTATGGTATTTCTAAGTGTATCCATAAGAAGAGAAGGAAGTCTTTACAGACTCCTAGAACTAACAGAAAAGGACCCAGAAAAATATGGGTACCTAAAGATCAAATAATTTTTGTTGCAGATGTCCTCAACAGGACAAAGAAAACACCACTGCTGGTACCGGACGGTGGGTGCTCGCGACATATGACAGGAGAAAGGTCTATGTTCCTAGACCTCCAACTTAAGAAAGGAGGACACGTTGCCTTCGGAGGAAATCAGAAAGGGAAAGTTATAGGTATTGGTATTATTGGTGGTAAACCCCCTCTTCCCTCTATATCTAATGTTCTTATGGTTAAAGGGTTAAGACACAATTTGCTTAGCATAAGTCAATTATGTGATAGTGGTTTTGATGTTTCCTTTACCAAGGATGTATGCATAGTTAAAGACTGTAGTGGCAAAACCTTCTTTTCAGCTAAAAGGCAACAAAATCTTTATAAGATTGAACTGTCTGATCTCTCAGATCAAAGTGTAACTTTGTCGATGTCTAAAGAGGATGAGAAATGGTTATGGCATAAGAAACTAGGACATGCTAGTATGAAACTAATTTCTGAATTAAAAAGGAATAATCTCGTGAGAGGATTGCCTGATATTAGCTTTAAGAAAGATGTCTTGTGTGATGCATGTCAGAGAGGTAAACAGATAAAATCAAGTTTCAAATCTAAAAACCAAGTATCAACATCTAGACCTCTTTAGTTGTTACACATGGATCTGTTTGGACCAGTTAGTGTTGTCGGCTGGTCGAAGAAAATATGGATTTGTCATAGTTGATGACTATTCTAGATACACATGGGTACTCTTCCTAACACACAAGGATGAGTCTTTTAAGGTTTTCTCAGTATTATGCAAAAAGAGTACAAAATGAGCAGGGTTTCTGTATTTCTACCCTTAGAAGTGATCATGGGGGAGAATTTGAAAATGAGCAGTTTAGACAGTTCTGTGAGGAGAATGGAATCTCTCACAATTTCTCTGCACCTAGAACTCCACAGCAAAATGGAGTGGTTGAGAGAAAGAACAGATCTCTGCAAGAGATGGATAGATCTACGCTCAATGAAAATAATCTCCTAAGTACTTCAGGCGGAGTCAGAAACACTTGCTTGCTATGTACAAAAGAATACTTATTAGGCATTTTCTAAAAAGGACTCCTTATGAATTGTGGAAAGGAAAAAGCCCCAACATATCTTATTTTCATGCTTTTGGATGTGAATGTTTTATTCTGAATACCAAAGATAATCTTGGAAAATTTGATTCTAAGGTAGATAAAGGTATTTTTGTAGGTTATTCTGAAAAGTCCAAGGCTTTTAGAGTTTACAATTCAAGAACTTGTATTATTGAAGAATCTGTTCATGTTAAATTCAATGATGGTTTAAAGACTGATAAAGAACAATCAGATCTAGAAGATGATCTTGCAGGTCTTGATATAAACAAGCCAGAAAGTCAACAACCAGATCTAACCAAAACGAACACGTGCTCGAGGTTGAAAGACAAGTGGAATAGACCAGTCAGCAGACAAGTCAAGATCTTCATGATGATCTCAAAAGGGATTGAAAGTTCAACACTCATCATCCTAAGGATCTTATTATTGGAAATCCTTATGAAGGAGTAAGAACCAGATCCACATTAAGAGAATCAAACAATATGGCCTTTATTTTAGATTTGGAGCCTAAACGCATTGAAGAAGCTCTTGAGGATGAAAGATGGATTCTTGCTATGCAAGAAGAACTTAACCAGTTCACCAGAAATGATGTCTGGACTCTTGTCTCTAAGCCTAAAAACAATTCAGTTATTGGAACAAGATGGGTCTTCAGAAACAAATTAGATGAAGATGGTAAAGTTGTCAGAAATAAAGCAAGGTTAGTAGCTCAAGGCTATAACCAACAAGAAGGTATTGATTATACTGAAACCTTTGCACCTGTAGCTAGAATAGAAGCCATACGCATTTTAATGTCATATGCTGCACAACACCAAATTACCCTATTTCAGATCACGTTTTCAAACTTAAAAAGGCATTATATGGTTTGAAACAAGCACCTAGAGCATGGTATGATAGACTCAGCTCTTTTCTCATGCATAATGGTTTTACTAGAGGACAAGTAGACACTACTCTGTTCAAAAAATGCTCTAAAGAGAACTTTATTATAGTTCAAATATATGTTGATGATATTATTTTTGGAGCAACTAATGAAAAGCTGTGCAAGGAATTTTCAAATCTAATGTAAGCTGAATTTGAGATGAGCATGATGGGAGAATTGAAGTTCTTCCTTGGATTACAAATCAAGCAGACAAGTGATGGAATTTACATTCATCAACAAAAATATACCAAGGAGATACTCAAGAAATACAAAATGGAAAATGCAAAGCTCATGAAAACCCCTATGCAAAACTAAGCAAAGATGATGAGGGTAAAAAGGTAGATCAAACTGTCTACAGAGGTATGATTGACTCTCTACTGTACTTAACTTCAAGCAGACCTGACATTCAATTTAGTGTCTGTATGTGTGCTAGATTCCAATCTGATCCTAGAAAATCTCATCTTAAGGCTGTAAAAAGAATATTTAGATATTTACTTGGAACTACTAATCTTGGTTTGCTGTATTTAAGATCAAAAGAATACAGATTAGTGGGATATTGTGATGCTGACTTTACTGGAGACAGAATAGAAAGAAAAAGCACCGGTGGAGGTTGTCACTTCATTGGAGCAAGTTTAGTCTCATGGTCAAGCAAGAGGCAGACAACCATTACCTTGTCTACTGCTAAAGCAGAATACATCTCTGCTGCTAGTTGCTGCTCTCAACTCTTATGGGTAAAACATCAACTTGAGGATTACTCTATTTATGAACATAACATATCTGTATGGTGTGATAATTCCAGTGCTATATGCTTAACTAAAAATCCAATTCAGCATTCTAAGGCTAAGCATATTGAAATCAAACATCATTTCATTAGGGATTATGTTCAAAAAGGCATCTTTGATATTAAGTTTGCTAAAACTGAAAATCAATTGACTGATATTTTCACTAAACCCCTTGAAGAAGAAAGGTTTTTATTTATTAGAGATAATCTAAACATGCATTGCATTGTTGAATGACATGTCTGAATGTTAAGCTGTCTGTGCTAAATCTGTCATTACTCCTATATACATGTTCTTTCAACTAAGCATTAGTTCAGGAAGAGTAATGATACAATAGTTTAAGTGGAGTAAGTCTAACCCTTTTTGATAAAACACATAAATAAAACTTGATAACCCTTTTTGATGTTGACAAAAGGGGGAGAAAGGGAGAAATGAATAGGGAGAATGGTGGGAGAAATAGAATGGGAGAATGAATATGATATGACCTGTTCACTTAAGAAAATTTCAATCTGTCTATATATGCAATTTTCTTTGTTGATATTTTCTGAGGTTCATTAAATCATCTCAATGTTTGTCATCATCAAAAAGGGGGAGATTGTTAAGTCTCTAAAATGTTTCATATGCATTTCCCTAAGTTTTGATGAAAACTAAACATTGGTTAATGATTTAATTAACCTTCAAATGGGTTGCTAACCTATCTATTGAGTGTGCAGATTAAGAAATAGAATCAGACGTCCAACAAAGTGAAACAAGCAGACGTCTAACAAAGTGTAACAAGCAGACGTCCAACACTGTAGTGTTTGAAGCGCACGTCCAAAACACAAGAGAAAGAAACCCGCGACTAATAAAAATATCATAAGGCCGCGTCCACTAAAAAGTATCAGAAGACCGCGTCCACTAAAAGTATCAGAAGGCCACATCTACTAAAAACAACAGAAGGCCGCGTCTACTCAAAGTATCAGAAAAACCCGTCCAGTGAGGTATCAAAATTATCCATCCAATGACGTGGCACTTGGAGCGCGTCCATCAAAGTATCAGAATAGAGCGTCCATCAAAATATCAGAAAAGACCGTCCAGTGAGGTATTAGAAAGGTCCGTCCAATGACGTGGCAGATGGAGCTCTTCCATTAAGGAATCAGATGGTGCTCGTCCATTAAGGAATCAGATGGAGCTCGTCCATTAAAGAATCAGATGGAGCTCGTCCATTAAGGAATCACTTTGAGCTCGTCCAATAAAGTATCAGCAATGCGCGTCCAATGACGTGGAAAATGGTGCTCGTCCATTAAGGTCAGAATGTTTCCATCCACCAGAGTAACTGAGACTCTCGTCCACCAGACTAACTGAGGCTCTCATCCAATAAAGTAACAGAGGCTCTCGTCCACTAAAGGTGACAAAAGCTCTCGTACACTAGAGTAACAGAAGTGCTCATCCAGTAAAGGTGACAGAAGCGCTCGTCCACTAGTCTTTGGACTTGATGAGTCCTTAATATGGAGCTCGTCTACTAGCCCGAATGAAAACTCAAATGACTAGATAGACGTGATTATTTTCAAGATGGAAGCACTTATCTTATGAACGCAAATTCTCTAAGGATTATCAGAATATTAGTTCAAGAAAGAGACTTGAAGCCTTCTTTCCTACTCAGTTTCACGATTATCAAGAAAAGTCAGAAGCTACTCTCTCAAGCAACCTTGGATAATCATAACCAAACACCAGTTAAAGAATGCTTCCAACATGCTTTATTCCCTAGTACCTCTGGTCCTTACACAGAAAGGGAAGTGTACTCAGCAAAGTACAAAAAGCTCTATATTCAACTTTGATATGGCTGTAGCACGATGAATAAAGCCATGATCCTTCATGTTAGAGTACAACCAACGACTCTATTGCATTAATGGCTGCCCAGAACGACTCTATTGCATTAATGACTACTCAGAACGACTCTATTGCATTTAATGAAGTTCTGCTTGAAGCCAACATCTGAGGTGATGTCTCTAACGGATCCTAAATGCTTGAAGACCGTAAATACAGAAGCCATTGAAGATGAAGAAAGACAATACACATTGCATTAAAATGCCATTACTCTGAGCATTTATTTCTTAATTCTTTTATTCTTTATTCTTCAATCATTTTGAAGTTATTACGCAGACTTTCCTGAGCCTTACATTTAAACCACTCTCTGAGTGTTAGTGAAAGATCTGCCTGTGAGAAATTGTATTTATTACAAACCCAAATCTCTCAAACAAACTAGAGTGAGCCTGAAGAGGCTAGGTGTGCAAATAATACTTGTCTTGAGCCTGAAGAGGCTAGGTGTGAAAATAATACTTGAGTCTGTAACCTTATCAGTTATAGTGGATAAATCATGGTGCTGCCAAGGACTGGACGTAGCTCTTTGATTTGAAGAGTGAACCAGGATAAATCACCGTGTCATTCTCTCTTCCCTTAAACTCTTTAATTGCTTTAGTTTTTCTTGCATCTGTCAAGTGGTGTGTGTGCAATAGTCACACGTCCATCCTGTATTCTTCCACTCATCCAAAGCTAGCTTTCTGTTTGCGAAAAGATTTCAGCTTTGCTTAAATTCTGATAAACACAATTCAACCCCCCTTCTCGTGTTTATAGTTGTATATTTCACTTCCCTCTCTCCTCTTGGACGTCCCACTCCCCTCTCCCTCTATAAATACCCATTTCATTTTCTCTTTATCACTCTCCTACTTCTTCACTTTCTCATTTTTAAGTTTCTAACACTTAAAGTTTCCATTTTTACTTAGTTTCAAGCTTAAAGTTCTTCATACTTTTTCTTTCTAGTTTCAAGGGTAACACTCTCATACTATTCTATCGCAAGTTTTACACTTATTTCATGAGTTTACTTTATGTCTTCTTAAAATGTTCTTAAAACTCTTTTAACTTCTAAAATCCCTAGAAAATGGTAGAAAACTCCGTTTGAGTTGAAACCAATTTCTATGAACTTCCATTAATCTCTTCTTTCATATTCTAAGAGTTTGTATCAAACAAACATCTCTACCCTATTTTTCCAAGGATGGCCGAAACTATGTATTAGTGGCCTAGGAAGTTTTGTTTCAACTTTTTGAAAGATGATCATGTATTTGAGCTTCTAGATACCTCTTGATCTTAAATCTAAAGTCTTGGAAAGTTTGAAAATTCCTAGCTTGTTGATCCCATGATGGCCGAACCTAGTAGGTTGTGGACCTAGGATGTTTTGTTTTCATTTTCCAATATGATCATGGACCTGAGCTCCTTAATAAATTTGGATGCTAAGTCTAAGAGATTGGAAAGTTTCAAGATTTCTAGTCTATTTATCCTATGATGGTTGTGAACCTAGGATGTTTTGTTTTCATTTTCCAATGTGATCTTGGACTTGAGCTCCTTAATACATTAGGATGCTAAGTCAAAGAGATTGGAAAGTTTAAAGATTTCTAGCCTATTTATCCTATGATGGTTGTGAACCTAGGATGTTTTCTTTTCATTTTCCAATATGATCATGGACTTGAGCTCCTTAATACATTTGGATGCTAAGTCTAAAGAGATTGAAAAGTTTAAAGATTTCTAGCCTATTTATCCTATGATGGTTGTGAACCTATGATGTTTTGTTTTCATTTTCCAATATAATAATGAATTTAGACTTCTTGGTATCTTTTAACGCTAAATCTAAGAGCTTAGAAGGGTTGGAAATTTCTAGCCTACTTATACTAAAGAGGCCGAAACCCTAAGCATGGATTTAGTGGGATTTTTGTTCTATCTTTGTAAAGTGAACCTTGGTTATGAACTCCTAACACTTAAGGATCATTAATCCATGAGTTGTACTCTCTTTTGAAAACCTTTAACCCTATTTTATGCCATGGCCGAACCTATACCTTCTTGGTTTAGTGTTCTTGCTTAACTTTTAACTTGTGGTTTTGTGTTCATAAACGTAGACTTTTGTCACGGAGTAGACGAGGACATTCGTAGTACACTTCCTCAAGCATCACGTACCTTTACCTTCACAAAAGGTAAGAGGGGACAGCCTGAGGGATATTCAATAGCTATGTGCATATGTGTATGTGGTTTGCTCGATTTTTTTGGATATTGTTATTATATTGAATCAAAGTTTGAATGATTTGTATACTTGAACTGTTGTGATAACTGTTTTAAGTTGATCCTTACTTGATTTAAAGTGTTGTGAATCATATATGTTATGAACTGTCATTAACTGTTATATTGTTGACTGAGATTATGATGATATTGATTGATGTCCGAAAGACCTGACGTTAGTCGGTGCTCAACTAATTATATGATTAAAAGCCTAAATAAGCTTCTAAGAGAACTTTGAAAGTAATGGTGTTCATTTTAAAATGTTCTTTAGAAAAGTATGCGTTTTGAAAAGTAAGTGATCTTACTTGTATTTATTCCGGAAAGATCAAACTTTGGAACTTGTGTTAAATAATTTCAAGTTAAAGGAATTTATTTTCTTACAAACTTAGTTTTTGTACAAGAGAAAATCATTTAGAAAATATGTTTTTACGGAAGGAAAAGCCTTTGGAAAATATTTGACCTTAAATAGAGATCATTTTAAGAAAAGGATTTCAAGAGAAAATGGATTTCTTATAATAGTTTACAAATGATTTCCCAATGAAAAGATTTCCTGTAAAGAAATACTTTCGAAAATATTCCGGTAACTTGGATGGGTTACCGAGGTTTTATTTTGGTATTTTATTTTCACTGAACGAAAAGTAAGAACAGATGAAATCGAATCTAGTGTACGAGATGTCAGAATACTAGTGTTCTATAATTTACACGTAGATCTTTGATCGGTGTCACGTTGTTGTGGACTGTGTGTCCTAATTACGTTGTTGTGGACTGTGTGTCCTATTCACGTTGTTGTGGACTGTGTGTCCTAATCACGTTGTGATAAACGTTATTAAAGGTGAGTGTTGTTTTCTATGACCACAAGTCTTGACTGGTGCATCGGTCTAAGGTGTTGTGATAGAGGACTCGGACTGCGTGTCTTGTGTTAATGTTGAGTAATTTCAAGTGATGAAAATTATGAAATGGTCATTAGCTTTGAGCTTCGACAACGAATAAGATTGAACACAAAGAAAACATCTTGAACAAATATTTTTCTTCATGCATTTAGGCAGACGTGCCTCACAGGTTAGTCACTTCGGTGATGCCCAAGCAGGGGCTGTTATATAAGTCACGACGGTGATGTCCAAACATGGACTTTAGTTACGACGGTGATGCCCAAGTGGGAGCTTGAGTTTGATCAACTCTTATAAAAATGAAGGGATCTCATGAGATTAAGTTTATAGAGCCGGAATATTGAAGTGTCATGCATAATCTTTATAAAAACTGATTGTACGGGTATGACACCCATTGATATGATACTTGTTGTTTTATCTATTAATATTTGGTAAATGTTAATATGTTGATGTGATGCATGTATCATGCATATGGTTATTGTAATCTATCCATATATTGGTATCTCACTCTTGCATATCTTCTTGTTATTTCCCTTTACTTTTCGGCATCGCTGTATATCTACGAGTTTAGATGGATCCGAACATCCCATTGGTACCTTCGGAATCGAAGACTGAGATCTTCGATGATGCGGGGAATGCGGGGGCGTGGCAGATTCACCCCGGATCTACATCGGCTACCTATCATGGACCGATAACCACGTTGGAGAAGAATGTCGAGGGCGAACCATATCGCAGAGTTCAGACAGTTGAGACGAGGAGGATTGCTCTCCCACCATCTTGGTACTACTTACACGTGTTACGGATGAATGGGCAGCTACGTGAGCACCCGCCTCTAGGGGTACCATTACCTGGAGTCGAGCCGACTTCACCAGTTGAGGAGGACCCCGAGGAGTACCTGGAGTATGAGCCCGTGTACCACGTCTTGGATCACGACGATGATCTTGATGAGGTGCCGGAGTACGTGCTTGATGTTGATTCGGATTTTTATGATTCCGACTCTCTTGATGAGGGCGGAGACGTCGTGGACCCATCACCCGGGGTCTCTTCTTGTGGGAATGTTCGTTGCGTGTCTTTCTTTAGTCGTTAGTAGTGGCCAGCTTAGGGGTGTATATTTTATGGTTAGTCTGTCTCGGTCCGACTGTATTTGACTTCTTAGAGCCACCCTTTGGATGTGTGGTTCCGGATCCTCCCCCTATTTTGCTTTACTTAGTTTACAGCTGTTAATAGTATGTTTTGTAACTCTGTTATTAATGGCCGTCCTGATCAGGCCCTAGTTTCTGTACTAAACTCTTAATCCCACTGAGATATATATATATATATATATATATATATATGTTTACATTTCATGTTTTGAGTGTTCATCACTTACCCTTGTTTTTTTTATAAAAAAAATATCACCATTTTAAGAATACTCACTTATTAAGAAAATGTCATTTACCAGAAGCAACCAGCAATTTAATTATTTTATTTTCCGCAACGGGTGACAAAGTGACGCCCAAGTTTAGGGTGTTATAGTTTACAATTGATCCTTGATCGAAAGTCTAATTAGGCATAAGATACTGATAACTTGTTTTCTCTTGGTAGTGTGATAGAGATACATAATCATAGAAGGCGGAGTTCTTGAAGGAATTTAAGTTAGAAATTAAGTTACTGTCCTTACTCTATAAGTATTATCTTTAATTATAAATGACAATGAAAAGCTTCTTCTTCAATCAAAAAACATGGAGTAGAGACACCGAAACAGAAAACCACCATCACAACTCAAGGGGCTTTTTTTGTAGGTCTTAATTATAACCGATAATGACCAAACCATATCATAAGACCTTGTAAATGAGTAATTAGCCAATTTAGTCCCTGAAATTACGACTTAGTATCAAGTTGGTCCAAGAATTAAGAAAATTACCAACTTAATCCCTGAAACAGGAAACCGTGATTCAAGTAGGTCCTCCGTTAATGGCATTGACTCCTGAACCCCCTATTTTGGTAGTTATCAAGGAAAGATGAATGAATAAAGGTTAAAGATGGGAAACTGCATTTATTGGTGAGGAACGATGAATAAAAGCGAAAGTAAAAAAACAAAAGGGATAAGAACATAAAGATATTGAATGCATGCATTTATTGATAAGTCATACTGAAACGGAAACAAGTAAGCCCATTACAACAAAAATCCTAAAGCCTTGGGTAGAGCTAAAGGATAAGCATTACATAATTACTTTGAAAAAAACTCTATGGTCCTGGGGAACTCAATGACCTCCCAATTGTTGAGCTCTGTATCCGGAGGGCATGGATACACCAGATTGACACCATGATCGGTGAGAAAATCATCTTCAATAGCTACTGCTTGGTCCAGGAATGTGAACCCTACACTTCGGAAGCTCTGTCGAATGTCACAAATGGGAACCTTTTCAGCCTCGTATTCATGATTTTCCAGCCGAGCCAACCTTTTTCTTTTCTTCTCTTCCATAACCCTCATCTTGTTGGCCTTGGTGGGTTTATATCCCAACCCAAACCTGTCCTTGTTCTCGGTGAGCATGAGGATGTTAGTGACACCTTGGCTATTCTTCCCCAAACCGCTTCCAGGTCGGTATCCTCCTTCGAGCATAACCCTAGCCATCATAACGGACGCTTTAGATGACTGAGGTTTCAAGAGTGGAGCACCGTCCCCGACATAAGTGGCATTGGCAATTTCAACCGATTGGAAGGCGGTCTCAAGAGCTTCTTCGGCAGCTTCAATGTAAGGGGTTGTTGATGACTTACTCACTAACATACCCTCCTCTCCAGAAACAGTTATCAACTTACTATCAACAATGAACTTCACTTTCTGGTGTAATGTGGAAGGTACAGCTCCAGACGAATGGATCTATGGTCGTCCTAGGAGACAACTTTAAGTTGGTGTGATGTCCATTACTTGGAAGAGTATTTCAAAGGTGCAAGGGCCAATCTGAATGGGCAATTCAATTTCTCCCATGACTTCCCTTCGGGTGCCATCGAAAGCTCTTACGATCATTGTGCTTGGCTTCATATGAGTTCCATCAAAAGGCAACTTTGCCAGTGTTGACTTTGGCATTACATTCAAAGAAGAACCATTATCAATGAGAACCCTAGTCATGACATGATCTCGACACTTCACAGAGATGTGTAACGCCTTGTTGTGCCCTATTCCTTCAGTTGGAATTTCATCATCCGTGAAAGTGATATAATTATCGTCAACGATGTTACCCACGATGTTATCAAGCTTATCAATTGTGATGTCATGAGAGACATGAGCTTGATTCAACACCTTCATCAGTACTCTCTTATATGGCTCAGAATTCATCAACAAAGACAAAAGAGATATTCGAGCTGGAGTTTGATTCAATTGATCCACAACCCTATACTCGCTTTGCTTGATGAACTTCAAAAATTTGCCGACTTCTTCATCAGATACCTCCTTTTTATTATCACCCCCTTTGGTATCCTTTTCAGCCGGCGTTCCTTCCACCTTCTCTTTCCCCTTACGATTTTTTCTTCCTTTTTTGTTCCCTCCCTTCGCAATACCTCTGGAGTATAAATGCGACCACTCCTAGTCATTCCACCAATTCCCGAAATGTTGGTAACCACAGTGGTCCCATTGGGAGGACTTTGTTGAACCTGCCTATCATATTTCAATGGTACCGCTTTGGTGTCCTTGTAAGGGAAAGGACCTGGGACTCGGATGACAACTGGTGTTGGCCCACTTGAAACCGGCATAGGTTCCTTCTCAGTATAGTGTATCATCACTGGCTTCAGAGCGACTTGCTCAGGAACCGGTTGAGGATTAATCACAACAGTAAAAGGAGTTATCTTAATTGGAGTTGAGGAAATTGTAGATTCAGCGACCATGTTAATGCCACACTCATTCGATTCACAATCAATTAAAATGATCTTCATATCTATTAACTGTTTCATAACCTGTCAAAATTCTGCACAGTCTTCAATTGAATGCCCCATATCCCCGTCGAAGTCACACCTTATCTCTTCATCAAAAGTCTTCTCTTCAACCATTGTGGTTTGCACCAATCCATGTTTTTGCATCTCCCTTAAAATAACTCTCATGGGAGTTCTGACATCAGCCACTCGGCTCTTAAGAGTAGGTTCCATAAAACTATCAATGGCATTGACTCCCGAACCCCCATGATTTGGCATAGGACCTTGTGCCCCATTCGGAGCATCTTTCTGAACGCTCAACCACTTAGCATCAATAAGATCCTGTACCTTGAATTTGAAAGCCCTGCAATTCTAAGTGGAATGACCTAGTGTCCCCGCATGATACTCACATTTAGCATTTGGGTCAAACCACTTCGGATAAGGAAGCCCCAATGGTTTCATTGGGATAGGAGTCAACACGGATTTGCTTATAAGTTGATGCAGTAGCTCAGTGTAGGTCATGGGTATCGGGTCGAAAAGTACTGGCTTTCTTTCCGAATTATACGGTGGTCTTGTTTGGCTGGTGTTTGGGTTTGGACCTGGGGGTTGACCAATTTGGGGTGGCATGGTAGGGTGTGTTTGAGGTTGAGAGGGGTATGATGGCCGGTAAGGAGCCATCTGTTGAGGATTTGGAAATTGTGAGGTGGCAGCAATGTATGGCTGGTTGGCTTAGTGATATAGGGCGTATTGGGCTTGGAAGGCGGGTGTTTGGTTTGGTCTATATTGGTTTGGTTTCTTTGTTCAAAGGTTACTGCGTGTGCTTCTCCTTCTTTCTTTTTCACAAACGGGGCTCTCTTCGGGCCATTCATTACTGAAGTCTCAGTGATCTTGCCATTCCTCATTCCACTTTCAATTCTTTCACCGATGATGACCATGTCAGAAAAGTTCGATGACACACTCCCAATCATCCTATCATAGAAGGGCGACTGGAGTGTATCAATGAACATTGTCACAATTTCTTTCTCGGCCAACGTAGGCTCCACCTGAGCAGCCAGTTCCCTCCATCGTTGTGCATACTCCTTGAAAGTCTCTGTGTCTCTTTTTACCATATTTTGGAGTTGCATCCTATCGGGAGTCATGTCGATATTGTACTTGTATTGCTTCAGGAATGCATCTGCTAGATCTTTGAAGGATCGGACGTGGGCCCGTTCGAGATGCGTGTACCAATTTGAAGCTGCCCCAATTAAACTGTCTTGGAAGAAGTGAATCAAGATCTTATCATCTTTAGCGTATGATGCCATCTTCCTTACATACATGGTCAAGTGGTTTTTGGGACAAGTGGTTCCCCGATATTTGTCGAAATCGGGTACCTTAAATTTTGGTGGAATTACAACATTTGGCAGAAAGTGTCGCCGTCGGGGTGTTACCCTCTGTAAGGTTGACAGTTTGTGATTGTGGCATTTCGACAGCATCGGTAGGGGTTTGTGTCTGAGTGATATGTTCGGAGTTTTGAATGCCATCTTGTGGGCTGGGGGCCGTTGGTGGCACAAATCCGCGAGGCAAACCGTATGGGGGATTGTTCGGGTCAAATGAAAGGTGAGTTTGGTTGCTTTGATAAATAGTGAGAGGCATCATGGCCCCTGGTTGGTTGAAGTCTTGAATAGGAATCTGAGCAAAACATGGCGGGATGAGAGGTGTGGCTGGATGTCCTTCGTTCGAGGCAGGAAGGTTCTCCTCTGCGTTCTTTTCCTTCTGCATTGCTTGTAGGATCTCCATCATCTTAGTCATCTGATCCTTGATTTGACTGACCTCATCCCTAATCTCTTGGACTTTTTCTAGTTCATCTGCCATGGCTCTTGTCTGTGACCGAGTGCGATAAGGGTGTCTTCGAGCAATTGTTCAGAAAAGCCGCACACTGTTTTAATCGAAACAAAAATGAGAACAAAATGTTGGAAAAAAGTAAAAAGCTTTTATGAAAATCACCTTTGGAGTTTATTATTATTATTATTATTATTATTTTGAGTTAACACCTTATAACAGACAAGAGATGGTCCCTCCATCCCCCACAGAGAGCATTGTGCTCATAAGATGAAATGGACTTGACAACAAATCTAGGGGAGAAACAACTCTCCACAATAGATGTTGTCTCAAACACACTAGCAATTCTGAATTGAAACATCTCGTCTTACCCTTTGCGCAGAATGAAGAATCCTATAAGGCAAAGATGTAGTTGACAACATACTAAAGGAAGACCATGCTCCACGATAGGTGTCGTCGCAAGTCAAGTGCAAGAATTGGAGTGCGAAGGAATCATAGAGGCAAGAACAGATTTCATTAAAAAAACTCCTCAAAGCAATACATAGAATCATGGAGGCAAGGACAGATCTCCTCAAAATAATACATAGATTGGGATTACATCATAATTCTCGACATTGTTACAACATTTTCATCCTAAAGTCAACAGCTTAGGTCTCTTTCTTTTTAGCCCTTGAGAAAACCCTCCACACATTTGCATGAAATCATCCATCTCAGTTGGGAGATGAAGCATAGGGTTCGCACGAATTCATTTTTCTGCCTTTTCAAAGCATTTGACAATATTCAGAATACAATGGCTTAGCTCCAAATTCATGCTCATATATCTTTTTTCCCATATGTCAATATCTATCCCTCGCACCTCTTCTCTCCATCATTTTACAGCATTCATTGCTTGAACCACGTGATCATGATAATGCTTTGCCAAGGTCCACCCTAAATCGCACTGTTTCTTGATTTCGACTAATAGAATATTCAGCTCTTGTACCTTTTGCACCAATTCATCAGTCATCCTGTCTTGTGGACAAATTTGCTTTTGTAAGTTGGCATTGACTCCCCTTTGTCGATTGACTTCCACTTCCAATGACTTTCTCACATCTCCTTGCTGAATGAATTCTTCTTCTAGCTGACGCTTTTCTTTTCTTAGTCGATGCCTCTCTGTTGTCAAGGACAATACTTTGCTTTCAAGATTCTGGATCCTAGTCATGACGCTCGGCGGGACCTTGTCTGTATTCTTCTGAACTTTTGAGGTTACGGATATATCCGCACACAAATCTTTTAAATGTTCATTTTCCTTTGTTAACTTCTCACAGCGCTTCTGACCAATGGCTATTTTCAACTCGGCATCTTGCTTTTGTTGTTCCATTTCCTTCATTTGTGCTTCCAGGACTTTCAGTTGTTCTGCCATTTGAGTTACCGAAGGGGAGTAGTCTTCAGCTTTCGTGCTTTCTGCAGGAATGTTAACGGGACCTTTCCTTGATTTTCTCCATGCTTCATACTCTGAGACAATGATTAGGATTGGTCGGCCCAATTGTGATCTCCCTGCCATCCTCACATTTTTCCATGCATTTCTAACTTCTTTTACCAACAACTTGGTATTCTCACCATCCTCGTATCGGAAACAGCATCCACCGAGTTGTTCTTCTCGTGGCACTGTTTGCGTCCAACAAAGTTGTCGTAAGGCTATGGTGGGTGTGTAGGATATGCACCCTCTCGGGCCCATCAAAGGAACATTTGGATAATCACCACAACTATAAATGATATCTTGCCCTTGTTGACTTTAGTACCATGGGCATACCCACTTAAAAGAGTCTCTTTCCACTTTGTCAAACTCGCTCTTCCATTCCTCTTCATCAAGCTGTCTTGTAGGGATGTTATGGAAGCCTCTTAGTGGATCCGAATGGTGGTTGATATAGCCTTTGGCGTACATGTGAGTCATGACCCATAAATAGAGCAACTGTGCACAACATCTGAGCTTCCCCTTTGGATGCCACTGGCAAAATTCTAGAGTCAAAAGCGTTTCAGCCAATACTGCTGGCACGGGGTTTTTCTTTCTTTCAACTGTGAAGAACACGTTCATTGCTGCTTGATCTATCATATCTAGTGTCGATGGAAATAGAACCAACCCATATATTGCTAGTGCCAATACCCTCTCAAAGGTTTCCCAGTCTTGTAGACCCATTAGTTTCCTCAAATGATTTTTAAGAAACTTTCGGGTTAACCCTCGTGAGTTTGAGTGCCCGGTCAAGTTCACTTCAATTTCAGGAAGCCCTAGTAACCCTGCTATGCTCGCAGTGGTCAAGTATTGCCCCAGGTGAAAGTACACGGTGGGATTTTTCTGCATCGGCAACCTAAACAGGCAAGCATATTCTTCAATGGTGGGTGTAATGTCCATGTTTGGCAACTCGAAGCATCTGAGATGTGGGCTCCAATACCGACTTAGAGCACTCAAAGCAGTAGCTTGAACCGGTATGAAAATTAGGTTCAAGATCCCTCCATACTTCTTGACGAAGCTTTTTCGATGTTCTTGATGCAAAGATTGGCTCAACGCTTTCAGATTCTCTAATGAGTTCAAAATCACCCTGGAGCTCCTGGTGGCGGAAGCATTGCTAGTGTGTCTGACTTTTTCCATCTCTTGTTATCAAAGGTGTTATCTCTCACCAAATTATCTGTGCAAGGGAAATTTTATTTTATTAATAACATTTGGAAAGCAAAATTACTTATGAATGAGAGTGTACCAAGATGCATGAATGAATGACATATTGACGATGCATGGCCTAAAATACTACATGCAGAGCATACAATATAATACCGAGTGTAACAGGATGCACGAATGAGTGGCATGTTAAGGTGTATGTGGGATGCGTGTAGAAAGTCGTTATGATGAATGAGATATAAACGTGATTATTCATGTTGCAGAAAAAGATGGAATGCGCTCCCTTTTGTCCTACATAGGTCATATCCTAAAGTTGGGACTTCTGAAGTCAAGACCCTATTTTGGTAGGCTGCTAATGGCATTTTATGTGCATGACTTTCGGGACAGATCTAGACCCCTAAACATATGGTCCCCGGATTACCCTCATCTAAAAGATAAGGATCCGAATCCCCGAACCTCACCACAGGGACAAATAAGTCACAATATGGTAGTCCATGTACCGGTAGCAATCCGAGCGGGAGAATCATTTACTGTCAGGGACGCAAAAGCATCACAATAACATCACTGAAGCCCCTTCTAATCTTATGGCATTCCAAGGCTCGGGTATAGAGCCCAAAAGTGTGTGAATATGTGATGATGATGTGTGTGATGGGAGCATACAAACCTGCACAAAAACCTATTAAAACAAAACTGCCCCAAACCTGCAAAAAAAAAAAAGGAACAAACAACACCAATACAAAAGTTTTATACCCCAAGGTTGCAAGAATATAAAAAAGCAGTTATGAAAGCATTAAAAAAAGAAATAAAACAAAAAGGGTAAAGCAAATAATTTCAAAGCTGTTTTTTTAAAAAAAAATGCACAACCAACTATGATAGGCTTGACTCTCAAAAATCCCCAGTGGAGTCGCCAGCTGTCACGACCGTCCAGTCCGGGGGCCGCGAAAGAAGAGAGAAAAAGACAGAGGAGTCGCCACTAAAATTTTATTGGGAAAATCTTAGAAAACTCAATTATTTAAAGGTAAACTGGCCTAAAAAAAAGAGAGATGAGTCCGGGAGTCGGTTACGAGTAGGGAAGGTATCAGCACCCCATATCGCCCGTTTTAAAAAAGGTACCTCAAGTTCATTGTGCAAAAACATTTTAATAACCTTTTAAATATTTATTTTATCCCCAAAATTATTTACAAGAAAGTATTGTTTTTAATTTTTAATATTTTAAATTTATTGATTTTTATATTTTAAAATTTATTGTTTATAAAAAACTAAATAAGATTGAACATGCCACATGAGTCCATAGGGTAACCTCAAATCTAAGGGACTGAACATGGCACCGTGTCCATAGAGCATCCCTAAAAATATAAAAGTTTAAATATTTTGATTAATTATTTCAACATAAAAGAGACACAAAAAGGAAAATTTAGTTTTGGCTTGACAAGATGATTTATCTTGCTCCTACGTATTCCCGGGTGCGATGGGAAACTTAAAGCCACGTAGTTCTTTTGAAAATATTTGATTGGTTGGTTGATTTTAATTTTGATAAAGATTTGACTTTTTGATTTTTGTTTTAAAAAATAATTTTATTTTAAGATAGATTTACCTTTGCACAGAGTCCAAGATAGCAGTGCTATACGATAAATCCTTACAATTCATACGACACTTGAGGATGAACAAGTCCCTACATCAACGTCGTAGATTGTTGCGTGAATTTAAAAGATATTTTTTATAAAATGAAATCGGGTAAAATTGGTTAAAAGTGTAAATTGAAAAAGAAACATTTATTATTTTTTACAAAAGGGAATTCACTCTTGCACATGGTTAAAGATAGCAAAGCTATATGATGAACCCTTACAGTTCATACGGCACTTGAGGATGAAAAAATCCATACATGAACGCCGTAGATTGTTGCGTGAATTCAGAAAAAAAAATGTTTACAAAAAGAATTTCTTTTAAAAAGGGGTTTTGTTTGGGAAGGATTTTCATCTTTTTCAATTTCTTTGAAAATGATATTTTTGAAAAGATTTTTATATTTTTGCCTTTTGATGAAAGATCATTTTTATTATATAATTTGGTTTAAAAAATGATTCTCTTTTTTTTACACAAAACAAGTTACTTAAAATAAAAAGGACTCTTAAACTAAAACCTGACCCAAATATAATAATAAGAGTTAACCCAAAAAATGATTTAGCCCACTAGACAAGACCCATCAGCAACTAACAAAATAACAACACACTAAATTATCAGAAGCCCAAGCCCAGTCCAGTAGACCACCAAACAAATCACATAAGAATGACAATAAAAATTAAAAAAAGGGGAAAGAGAGAAAGCAAAAGTCAGAAGCCATCATCTTCTTTGTGGTTAATGCTTACCAACGATAGGGAGCAACAGGGGCAGAGGGGTGGATGGCGGAGAGGCGGCGAGGGTGGACGACGGAGGTGACGCGGCGACGGAGGTGGTGAGACGCCGCGATGACAGACCAGAGCACGACAGATCGAGTTGGTTGCGGCGGTTTTGGGCGTTGTTGTTGAGGGAATGGAGTGGAGGTCACGCACCATGGTTCGAGGGCGGCGGATCTGCGACCCGGGATGGCAGAGCGGCGGTCTCGTGGTTCGAGGACGACGGAGAGGACATAGGCACCCGACGCTGTGGGAGAACGGCTGGACGGAGCTGGTCCGGGTTGAACGCGGTGGTCGTTGGAGGACGCGTTCAAGACGGCGAAGATCCGGCGTGGAGGGCGTCTGGGCGGAGGCGATTCTGGTGCGAGATCTGCAATGCGGGACGGATGGGAAGCGTGGCAGCAAAGGGGTTAGAGCGACGGAGCTGGGTTTGAGGCAATTCTGGGTGTGGAGGCTCGCAGCGGAAAACGGCATTCGCATGGAGCAAATCTGACAGCGAAGCGGTGGACGACACTGGGTGAAGTAGGGGACGCGATGGAGGAGCTGCCTATGGGTGTGGTATCCTTCTTCTTCCTATGACTTCTATCATCATCTCTGTGATCATTTGTTGTTGTTGCCTTTTTTGATTTGTAGAAGGAAGAAACAGAATAAGGAAAAAAATGTTTGATGAAGATGAGGTGGAATGATTCAGAGTGTTTGAATTAGAGTAAGATGGGGAGGATGAGGGGCGGAGGCGATTCTGGTGCGAGATCTGCAGTGTGGGACGGAGGGGAAGCGTGGCAGCAAGGGGGTTAGAGCGACGGAGCTGGGTTTGAGGCAACTCTGGGTATGGAGGCTCGCGGCGGAAAACGGCATTCGCGTGGAGCAGATCTGACAGCGAAGCGGTGGACGGCACTGGGCGAAGCAGGGGACGCGACGGAGGAGCTGCCTATGGGTGTGGTATCCTTCTTCTTCCTATGACTTCTATTATCATCTCTGTGATCATTTGTTGTTGTTGCCTTTTTTGATTTGTAGAAGGAAGAAACAAAATAAGGAAAAAAAGGTTTGATGAAGATGAGTGACGAGCCTCTGGTTGACTGGTTTTATAACTAATAAAAACCTTGGCTTTGTGCTAATTTTATATCATTTTCACCCAAATTAGACTTGATTGTCTTTAAGCAGTATTTTGAGTCTATAAAGTATTTTTAGGTTAATTTAGCTAATTTAGAGTCGAATAAAGTACTTACTATTATTTCTTGTTTTCAGGTAATAAAAAGGAATAATTCTGGAATGTCTCGCCACGCGAAAGTTCATTCGCCTCGCGAACCAGAAGGTGACTGTGCCAGAGAAATTGCAACCATTCTGTCTCGCCCCGCGAAGACTTGACTCACCTCGCGAGTAATCCAGCCCTGGAAGTCAGAAAGCATCACGGTTTACCCGTGTGAAAGGTCACAGGCGTTACAGTTTGGAATCTGAAGAGTTTCGCCTCGCGAATGATATGCTCGCCTCGCGAGAAGATCAAAAGTTGCAGACTGTTCGTATTATTCGCCACGCGAATGTGTTCTCGCCTCGCGAGTCCGCGTAGTCCAGAAGTTATATATAAGTCAGTTTTAGACAGAACTGAATGGGGGGGCTGGCTGTTGGATAGTTTTTGGCCAGTGGCTAGCTAGTTTTTAGTCAGTAGTTTCATAGTTTCTTTTCTTTTCTTTAAAGTCTGTAATGGAGAGTTAGTCTCCTAGATTAATCTACTGTGATTGGTTTCCATTTACACTTGAGATTCTGTATTTCCTGTTTTAATTGCTTTTCTCTTTTCAATGCGATGCTATATGTTTCTGTTTGTTATTTCAGGAATGTATAGTGTTGTGTTGATTCATTCCAGTGATGCTATGTTTCTATAACTAATCGCGTTTGTTATTTCGCGTGTGTTCGTTCATGTTCGTTTGATCATGAGAGCTTAACCCCGTTTGTTATTTCGGGAATAGGAACATACATCCGTAGTAGTGATTGCGTTGTTAATTGTTGCTACAACTGGGAGGGGATTAGAATCTGCTTAGGGCTTGGATTTATATGAACCGATGATAGTGGGAAACCAAGAGCAGTAGGTTAATCGTTCTTTAGCATATTTGTTAATCTCTTAACTGCTCTGTTTTTATTGCTTTCGTTTGTTTTCTTTAATTTATCTCAATCTAAAACCCCCCAAAACTAACTTTTGATTTTCTGTTAATAATAACAACACCAAAGAGTCCTTGTGAGACGATACCCGAGTTGTCGCTTCCCTATCTACATTATTTTGTAAACGCTCGTTCTTTTTGGTGCGTGGCGACAGCGCGACCAAAAAATTGGCGCCGTTGCCGGGGACTCTTGTTGTTGTTATTAGCAGAAAAATTAATTAAAAGAAAAAAAAATCTTTGTTGAATTAGTTTTGTCTGCTTGTCTGGTTGTGAATTTTATTTTGCCCCATGGATAATTATATGCAAAATTATGTGCCTAATGTCTATTATGAGCAACCATGCATGTATTATCATAATTTTAGTGAGCCACCACCATGCACATATTATCCTAATTTTACTGGAAGTTATGAGTCTAATAGTGATTGTGGCATGTTTGGAGTGAATAATCATTTTAGCCAACAAAGTGTAGGACAGAGCACCTTGGATGAGATTGCTTCTATGATACAACAAATGGCTGAGAATAATCAACGGGTAGCCCAACAAAATCTTGAATTCCAACAGAGGATGGAAGCAAGTAATCTCGAATTTCAACGGATGGCAGAACAAAGTCTTGAAGCCCAACAGAGGGAAGAAGCTGAGTCTCAGAAGTTGGCCATTCTAATTGACCAAATTGTTGCCAACTCGGCTGCACTGCTAACTCCACAGCCCCTTGAAGAACATACAGAGTCACAAGTTATTCTTGAAGACACTTCTGATGATAATGTTGATAATGTTTCTATTGATGAACTGTGTGTTGAATCCCCTGATTCTAATTCATGTGCTGATTGTTATTGTGCTGGCACTGCTTTGTGTATAGACTGTTATGCAGGTTTAATCTTTTCAGGAAACATAGAAAATGAGGATCAGGAGGACATCTGCTTCACTGTGCTTGAGGATGATGAAGAACCTTTGGGAGTAGATGATTCAATTAAATCAAATGCATGTGTTGAGAGTGATGGGGTGGATGAATTAATTGCTGAATTTCCAGACATTCAGAACTTTATTGATTCAGTCTATTGTGATATATGTATTGACGCTACTAACACTAACCTTTGTGTGGTGTGTGCTGAAATTTCTGCATGTATAGCAGGTGATAACTTTGTTAGTGCAGTGAATGAAGAACATGCAGAAAATGAAGCAGCACCAGTAACCCCAGCTAACTGTGTACCACCTCCCCCTGAGGAGCCACCAGTGAAGGAGTTCAAGCCTCTGGATCTTGCACCATGGCCAGTCCAAGGGATTGAACCCCAATTTTATTGGGAGGATTTTGTTGAAAAAGCGGTCATCTGTGACCCAAGAGGGAGTGATAAGTCCGCCGCACTCGGCGAGGTCATCATAATTGTCAAGTGCTCACTTCCAATTCAAGGCTGCAAGTTATGGAAGCATAGAATGAGCTTCCGCCCTTTGGCTACCATGTGGGACTTATGTTACATGCAATGGGATCCTGGTGGAACCGCCCTTCAATGAGTTTTTCTGAACCTTGCTTCTTTTTAATTTTCTTTGCTTGCTTTATTTCTGTTTTGTTTTCAATAAAGCTCCTGAATAATTTGAGAAGCTCAGGAGTTGTGTGAGTCTGGTATTGGCAAGTTTATTGGATTTTATTGATTTTGCATAGATTGATTGCATGATAGTGTTGACTATTTTCCCCCTAGGATTTGAATTTTTTTTGAAAAATGATCTCCATATGATTGGAAACTAAACTTTGAGATTTTGTTATGATGGCATGATTTATGATAAGTTTGGGGTGATAGGAAGCACACACTAGGGATAGAATCTCTGTCAAACAATTTGCATGAATGTCCAGGTGAGGTTTTGAGCCTCCAACATGTTTTTGACTGTGTGAAAATCACTTTTTTAAGTTGCACTTTCCTGAATTTGCTTGAATCTCTTTATGATTTGCATGATTATGTGTTTGCTTCAAATGATTTAGGCATTTTCTTTGTAAATAGCTACTTGGCCTAAAATAACCATCCCTAATGCATGTTCCTTAGTTAGCCCCATTGAGCCTGATTAGCCTGTTAATTCTTGATAACCTAATGTTATAAGCTAAAATTTGGAAAGCCATGTTAACCCGATCTTAGGATTAGGAGAGCATGGAATCTTAGTAAGAAAATGGTTGCAAGAAATTAAGTTTGGGGTGGCTGCAAGGTGATGTGTTGGTTGGGATTGAGGAAAAAGAGAAAAAAAAAAAGGTTGGAGCCAAGAAAAGAAAAAAAAAAGAAAAAAAAAGAGAAAGAAAAAAAAAGAAATAAAAAAATGTAAAAAGTGGAAAAATGCCAAAAAGGCTGTTTGAATAAAGAGGCTGTAGTCACCCAAGGCAAAAAGATGAATGAGAAAAGGAACTTGAGTGGAATTTCAAAGTGTAAATAATGTTCATGCTCTCTTAGTTCCTAGGGTCCTCAGCCTAGTTCCTTTTGTATATCCTACCCTTAGCCAGGCCCCATTACAACCCATAAAAGACCTTTTGATGTTGCATGCATGTTTTCTGTGGGAATCATTTTGAGATGAAAATCAAATTTATGGGAAGTGCTCTTAAAAGTGAAATTGAGAGAAATGTTGATAGCCTGACACAAACTGAGCGATTGAGTGAAACACAATTTTCCCTTGTGAGGAAGGCAGTTGTTTGAATTTGGTGATCTTCCTTTTGTGTGTAACTTGGATCCCCTGCTTAGATTAATGATTGTTTGAATGATGAAATTCTCAATTATTTAGAATGAATGATTGTGGGGATTGCTTTGTTTGGAAGGGGGGGAACATTGAAAAATATTTTAGTAAATTGCTTGAAATTTGTGCGAAAGTTGATTGAATCATTAAGCTTGCCATGTTTTGCCAGGTCTTGAGTCTTTTTAAGTTTTTAAGTTTTAGTTTGCTTGGGGACAAGCAAAGTTTAAGTTTGGGGTATTTTGATGAGCCTCTGGTTGACTGGTTTTATAACTAATAAAAACCTTGGCTTTGTGCTAATTTTATATCATTTTCACTCAACTTAGACTTGATTGTCTTTAAGCAGTATTTTGAGTCTATAAAGTATTTTTAGGTTAATTTAGCTAATTTAGAGTCGAATAAAGTACTTACTATTATTTCTTGTTTTCAGGTAATAAAAAGGAATAATTCTGGAATGTCTCGCCACGCGAAAGTTCATTCGCCTCGCGAACCAGAAGTGACTGTGTCAGAGAAATTGCAACCATTCTGTCTCGCCCCGCGAAGACTTGACGCGCCTCGCGAGTAATCCAGCCCTGGAAGTCAGAAAGCATCACGGTTTACCCGTGTGAAAGATCACAGGCGTTACAGTTTGGAATCTGAAGAGTTTCGCCTCGCGAATGATATGCTCGCCTCGCGAGAAGATCAAAAGTTGCAGACTGTTCGCATTATTCGCCATGCGAATGTGTTCTCGCCTCGCGAGTCCGCGTAGTCCAGAAGTTGTATATAAGTCAGTTTTAGACAGAACTGAATGGGGGGGCTGACTGTTGGCTAGTTTTTGGCCAGTGGCTAGCTAGTTTTTAGTCAGTAGTTTCATAGTTTATTTTATTTTCTTTTAAGTCTGTAATGGAGAGTTAGTCTCCTAGATTAATCTACTGTGATTGGTTTCCATTTACACTTGAGATTCTGTATTTCCTGTTTTAATTGCTTTTCTCTTTTCAATGCGATGCTATATGTTTCTGTTTGTTATTTCAGGAATGTATAGTGTTGTGTTGATTCATTCCAGTGATGCTATGTTTCTATAACTAATCGCGTTTGTTATTTCGCGTGTGTTCGTTCATGTTCGTTTGATCATGAGAGCTTAACCCCGTTTGTTATTTCGGGAATATGAACATACATCCGTAGTAGTGATTGCGTTGTTAATTGTTGCTACAACTGGGAGGGGATTAGAATCTGCTTAGGGCTTGGATTTATATGAACAATTGATAGTGGGAAACCAAGAACAGTAGGTTAATCGTTCTTTAGCATATTTGTTAATCTCTTAACTGCTCTGTTTTTATTGCTTTCGTTTGTTTTCTTTAATTTATCTCAATCTAAAACCCCCCAAAACTAACTTTTGATTTTCTGTTAATAATAACAACACTAAAGAGTCCTTGTGAGACGATACCCGAGTTGTCGCTTCCCTATCTACATTATTTTGTAAAGGCTCGTTCTTTTTGGAGCGTGGCGACAGCGCGACCAATGAGGTGGAATGATTCGGAGTGTTTGAATCAGAGGAAGATGGGGAGGATGAGGGAGTTCAAACTGATTAAGAGTTCATCTCACTCCCCTTTGCTTTTTTTTATTTTTAAAACAGTGAAGAATTTTCTCTTTAGCTTTCTCAGCTCTTGAAATCTGAACGTTTCATCCTCTCCTTTGTACAAGATGATACTTCTGTTTATATATTAACCACAGGGAAAGATAGTGCCAAAATTTGTTATTAGTATGTAGACAAAAAAGGCAGAGGGTGGTACATTTTGTGGAGAGCATACCAGCCTTTGCTCCACCACCTTGCTTGGGCAGCAATGGTGCAAGGGTAGTACACCACCATTTTTAGAAAAAAAAGTAAAAGAAGACAAAGAGGGACCAAGAAAACAAAAATTGGTCCATACTTGGAAGATCAAAGTGAAAGCTGACCATTTTTCAATTTTTTTACTTTTTATTATTTTTTTTATTTTTTTAATAACAAAGCAGAATAATAACAAAAAACAATTTTTTTAGTTGGACTTGGATAATGGGCCCAAAAGATAACTTGGAACAAAAACGAAAATGGGCTCCATTTGATGATGTAATGGGCCAAGAATAAAAACATTTTTTGTTTTATTTTTATCATTTTTGTTTACCATTTTTCAAAACATTAATTAAAAAAATCCGGGCAAAATTAGGTGTTCACACATAACATAGTCTGCTTCTCATCCCCTAACTTAAGACAAATTACATTAGATGTTTGCACCCCCAAACAGCTTTTCCACATAACATAATCACACTTAGAGACCTAAACCCTAAACCTAATCACTATTCCTTCCAATCAACAACACAAAACATACACTAAGCAACACACACAGTAGTGCAACCCGGGATTTTATCACTCTCACATCTTTCCCCATGCCATCCAACTGCCCATAACCTCTGTCTTCCAAATTTCTTCATTGTCTTCTACTTTAGATTCAGATTCAAGTTAGTATCAAGTTGGTCCCTGTAATTACATACTTAATATCAAATTAGTCCATGAAATGCGTAACTTAAATTCAAATTAGTCCCCGCGCACACACCCTCTGTGGTGCATTCACTTGCTGTTGGGGCACTTGCAGTGGCACTTCTTGTGCAGGCTGAACTGGAACTTGTCCTGCATCATCCCCTACTTACTGAACTTCCTGTGACTCCAAAGAAAAAAATCCATAAGTTTGTAATCCATTCAAAGTTTGTAATCCATAACTTGCTGAATTGCGGCTCGGTCGATTTTAACCGGGTCACCTCTTTAGGCCCGGCGTTTCGACGGCAGCTCGGTCGATTTTAGCTCGGTCACCTCCTTAGGCCCGGCGTTTCGACGGCAGCTCGGTCAACTTTAGCTCGGTCAGTCGGTCACCTCCTTAGGCCCGGTGTTTCGACGGCAGCTCGGTCGATTTTAGCTCGGTCACCTCCTTAGGCCCGACGTTTAGACGGCAGCTCGGTCGATTTTAGCTCGGTCACCTCCTTAGGCCTAGCGTTTCGACGGCAGCTCGGTCGATTTTAGCTCGGTCACCTCTTTAGGTTCGGCGTTTCGATGGCAGCTTGGTCACCTCTTTAGGTCCGAGGGCCTCTTTAGGCTTTAGCACCTTTATAGGCTCGGGTGGCCTCTTTAGGATTTAGTGTGGTGTCTGAGTGTTGGAGCCGAGGGAATTTTATTTTCCAAGGGAGAGCTCGATCTGTGAGTTTTAAGGAAGCCGAAGCTCGACCTTGTGGAAAGGGAAGTACGGAGCTTCAGCCTGTTATTTTCAAGGGAGCCAGTACTCCACCACTCTGTAGTTGCAAATTTTGTGACTCTGGGAGCGGTATCAGCCGAGCATCAATTTGCTCAAATATATAAAAATGATATGATGCTACATAACACAACATTAAAGGCGTGGAGCAAAACATATCAAATCATATTAGATTTTAAACTAGATTTAGAGAACAATATCACCTGGGCATTTCGCGGTCTCTGAATTAGGCATTCCTTCAAGCCCATATGGTCGAGCTCTCCTAGACATCTTCAGCTTTCCGAGGCCGAGCTGTGGTGGCCGAGCTCTGTAAGATATCTTTTTCAGCTCTCCGAGAAAAATAATGACATTGGATGGCCCTTATTATCCTCTGCTGAGAAATATTTGAGACAATGAAGCATCACACGATTACCATTCATATCCGTAGCCATTGTAGCAGCACCAGGGCTTAAAGCTGA
Source organism: Sophora flavescens (assembly GCA_030762895.1). Classification (NCBI taxonomy): domain Eukaryota; kingdom Viridiplantae; phylum Streptophyta; class Magnoliopsida; order Fabales; family Fabaceae; genus Sophora; species Sophora flavescens. Next base: position 47,642,417 of record CM061066.1, on the reverse strand, counting down.
CATGACAAGAGCTCGCTGCTGCTGAGTGGTACCATGCTCTAATAATTTCGCTACAGCGCGGGTTCCTTATGATGGTGAGAGTACTCTGATTTTCACTGCAAATTTCCACCATCTTTTGAACAACAAAATTCCCGAAGGGTTCGACCATTAACTCAGCTACATGATCAATCAGCTCAAAGAAAATGAAGGAAGCCTCGTGGGTTAACACTGTCAGTCTCTTCATCACTTCCTTCAAAAGCCGGCATCCATTTTGATCCTTAGCTAATGACAGAACCCTCCCTCGCAAACTACTGAACCACGCCGGAACAGTCGATCTTTTAACCAAGAATTGATCAATACCATTACCAAGGTATCTTTGTTGCAATTCATCAGCACCCCGATTTGTCACAGAACCCCCTCCACTGCCAAATCCTGTTTGATCACTCTCCCACGGCTCAAAATCAAGAAACCCATTATTATAATTATAATAATAATTATAATTATAATTATCATTATTAAGATCATCATCTCTGGAAGAGTAACCGCTAGCACTCAATGCAGGATAGGAACCGGACCAAATGTTGCTCCAGTTCACATTGTCTCCATCATACCCCACCCAAGAATTAGCGGCGATATTGCTGATGTTGTTGTTCCAACTAGATTGTTGCTCGAACCCATTGTTGGTCTCTTGAATTTTCCCGGAAAGATTGGATCTTTGAGGAGGAGGAGGAGGAGGGTGAAGGCTGCTGGGGCCATCAAAGGAGGGAATACTTGCAACGCCGCTATGAGCAGAAGACCCGTCAGAGATAAAGGGTGGGTGATTGAAATTGAAGGGAGAGATGGAGAGACGAGCAAGAGCGCCTTCTATGGTTTGATCACGGTGGGCGCAGTGAGGGGAGTTTTGGTTTTGCAACAGGAAGTGAGAGAAGGGAGATGAATTAGATGATGAGGTACGAGAATTGTCATCATCAACGACCACAACAGAAGATGGTTGTGTCGAATACATCATGCTTCCTTGGTAGCTGGACGGTGGTGTGGACGTGTGATCGACGGTGGTGTGTACTGGACGAGGTTACTAACCCGGCCACCGAGCTCAAGTACCCGGCCCAGTCCGGAAATTAAAGATAATAAATCAAAGATCACTTAAAGAAATAAGATATTGGTATTAAATCCTGATATTATCTAAAATAACCTTATCTGGTTAAAAGAGATAATATCCCTTAAATTAAGGAATCATATCTCAAAAGAGATATTAAGAGATAAATCAAATCTCTAAAAGATATTAAGAGATAAATCAAATCTCTAAAAGATATTAAGAGATAAATCGAATCTCTAAGAGATAGGGGAATCCTATTATAAAAGGAGGAGTACCCCTCATAAGAAAGACACTTTCACTGAATCCCGGTAACTCTCCCTTAAGCGTATTAGAGGAACTAGCGTCGACCAAGAGACTCTCAGACAGTCCTTGCTCCCTAGTACTCATCCGATACAAAATTAGGGGATCGAGATCACCGCCCCACCAAGGGTTGAACTTAGAACTACGTCTGGCTTTGATTCCCACTGGGATACGTAGGACCAGAATATCAGATTCTGTCAAGCCAAAATCTAAAACAACCCCCTTGGTTTAACGTTCTATGGCGAGATTCCGACAAGTCGGATCTCGACAGGAACATTTGGCGTCCACCGTGGGGCCGAGGCAAACTTTCCCCGGCCGCACATCCATCGACATCTGTCAAACAATTTATTAGATGAGCTATCAAAACTCTGATGAACTTCACAAACCCCGGTAACTCTCCCTTAAGCGTATTAGAGGAACTAGCGTAGACCAAGAGACTCTCAGACAGTCATTGCTCCCTAGTACTCATCCGATACAAGATTAGGGGATCGAGATCACCGCCCCACCAAGGGTTGAACTTAGAACTACGTCTGGATTTGATTCCCACTGGGATACGTAGGACCGGAATATCAGATTCTGTCAAGCCAAAATCTAAAACAACCCCCTTGGTTTAACGTTCTATGGCGAGATTCCGACAAGTCGGATCTCGGCAGGAACAAAAAATAATATATTTCTTTTATTAATGAAAACTTATTATTTCTTCGTTAACAATATCCTAATAAGACATTTTCCATTTTCATCTCCTTTTCCCTTGGGTCCTAGTTACCATGGGCCCACCATAAGAACAAAGAAAAAAAAATTGAATAATATATATAGTGAGAAGTACTTCATACTTGTGAAGACTCAAGACACAGAAAAATAGCAGCTGGTATCTATCATCTCTATGTAAACTGATTGTAACGATCATCATTCATCAGAATATAATAAATACCAATTTGTTACTATAGATTATTATTTCTCCCTTTTTCTTTAGGTCCGATGGCGGGGCCTGAAGGGTTGAGGAGAAGAGGAAAAATTTGTTTTGGTGGGCGATAAAAAGCACAAGAGCCTCTGACTCACGAAACCAGTTTTAATTTCCAGTGCCACTGTTAAATGTCCCACAAAAAACTGATACAAGGCACATGATTTTCTGCCTGTGACTGTGAGTGGTCCCTTAACACGAGTAGATTGCTCCAGCCACCATATATAATATTAGAACCTGATGATATATTAGCTTGGTTGCTCAACCATTTTTCTCTGCCAATTGGCATCAACTGTACCTTTTTTCCATCTAGCTCTCTGCCTATTAGTTTTGAGTTGCACTCTATTCCCTTTTTGTCCGCTGCCCCATTATCATTATTACATGTATGTATGATTTTAAATTGCAATTGCAGTTAGGTTATGTATTAGACATAGGATTTGTTACGTGGTGTTAGTTACTAGTTTGTTATCCTAGATAAAGACTTTGGAGGATGTGTAATCACTTTTATCATTTTACACCCTTCAATCAATACATTTTTAGATAATTTCTTTTATCTCTTTTCTTTTTATGGATGTCATGTTTTCTAACATCATTTTACTCTCATTGTGGATGATTGCGAAAAAAATATTATCGATGCGATTACATCTACGGTTGTTATACAATTGTAGTCTAGACTACAAAAATCATAATATTGTGGTTTTAATTACGGATGCAAACTCATTTTAAAAAACTGTGTGTGTAGGAATAGACTGATTTTCATCTACAAGAAAATTAAAAACTGAGTTAATTAGGTTTATCTAGCTTCCATTGATCCATCCTCTCTTCTCTCTGTATCTATATTTGGAGGAAGTTTGAAGTAGGCATAGGGTATTGCCCATCTTTTAAAGGCATTTCAATCATTTGACATGCATGTATAATAGTAATTTTAAATATTAGTGTATTTTTCATATGGTTTATGCAACCATACAAATTTCAAATGATTATTTGAGTTCTTATGATAGACATGCAGATGCAGATCTGCTGTCCCTAATTTCATGTATCACTTTCTATCACACTGATCAAAACATGTCATATTAGTTAAAAAATCACTTTTAATTTATATAATAACACCATGAATGATGTGAATTTCTTAACTGATGTGGCATGTTTTAATTGGTGTAACATAGAGTGGAACATGAATTTGGGAACAAAACGTACATCTGCCATCGTGATAGACTATCCATTTAAGAATTATTTGTATATTTAACTTTGTTTAGTTTTTACTTGCAGAGAAATTTTTAACTAGGCTATATCATGCTGTCTTTTAAATACTTAATTATGATTTGACATATGTGAGAATATTTTTAAAAATTAATACGATTCTATGATTATTCTTGCAATCTTTTCACATGACAAATACTAATAAATTTGAATGGCTACGATGAACGGTGTCTAGGTATGAATTGCTCATTTGCTCCTTGTCATGCTTTGTAAGCTGTGCAAACTGTTGCTATCCATCACTTTCTTTTTGGCTATATATATAAAATCGTTGTTAGTAATAAATGATATATAGATAAGAAAAGCTCATGTATATTGAGACTATGAGTTAGCTAGCTAGGTTGATATATTATATCTTTTGAAAATGAAGGGAGATTTTGACGTTAGTGTTCACTCATTAGCGCATTATTAACCCATGATTAATCTTGAATGACGATTTGCCATTTGCCAGCAATGGTCTTGCCTAAAAGCTGCCACACTTTACAAAAAGGCCAAAGCTGTTGAAGGGTTTGGTTGAAACAGCAAAACAACTCCTAGATGCTAGAGAGTTTATATTAAGCTTAACTGTTGTAGTGTAAAATTACTCCGTCAACCGATCATAAATCATAATATGAATGATTAGCGATTTGAATATCTTAAGCAAATGGTAAGGGGTTCAAATCCTGCCTTTTGTATATGGAGAAAAGCTGGTTGGGAGGAAAGAACCCACCTTGTATGCTCAACGGGTTCCCCGACAGAGATTAATCATCGCTAACTTAACGGTGGTGGATCTTCAGCTCACATGTCATAGTTACACTAACAAAAAAGAATAAAAATTAACAAATTGTAATGATGTGATAATTTATGATTGGTTGACAATATAAAAAACATTTACAATGACAATGTATAACAATTAGACTTTATAATTATTTATTCATTGATTATGATTATATTATATGAAAGTAAAATTATATAAATATTGGTTATAAGGAGGGGATGGACCATGTAATGTCGTGGAGCACATCAGCCTAAACGGCGTTGATTTCGGTGATTCCTTGCTTTCTTTTTTGTCGTTTGCTTTGATACTCAAAGTAGATGAGTTAGGGGAAGGTGAAACTCATATTTCGAAGCAACACATGCTTGTATGGCTGTATTCCGATCTCGCGAATAACCATGTGGAAGCTAATATTCTTCTGAGTATTAGACAATTATTGTTAGGATTAGCATCAAAGGTAATCGAATCACTGCTCAAATCTCGAGTTCTATAGTGATGTTTGGTTAAACATGCAATATAGGATTCATTATAATATTATACTCCCCAAAAATTCAACTAGTCCTCTTGTTTTGGTGATGTACATGACAAATTTGAATCTATAATTAATATTAGAGTAAAAATAATGTAATCCTTATTTTAGTCTCTTAAAAATTTATATTAGTTTGGTTTTTTTATTAAGTATCATTAATTTAGTGATCTAAAATTTAAATTAATTTAATTTCTCAATAATTGAAATTTACATTGATTTAGTTTCTCAATCTCTTGATAAAAAAATATGATTTTAATGTTATTCTGAATTAGTATCAAACAAATTCTTAGAGAATTAGATTAATTATATTTGTACATAGATGAATGGATATTTAAACATTCATTATGAAATCAATGATACATAAATAATTGATTATTAAAAAATACCCGAAATACCCATAAAAGTTTCATAGCAACTCCTTAATTAAACGGGGGTTTACTCTATTTTTTCATGTATGATCGTAGAAATAATCACTTAAACCTTTTACCGACTTTTTATTGTCTTAAATTGAAAATTTCTCTTACTCCTATCTAGTTTGAGCTATTAGAATTAATATTAATTGCCTAAGATCCTTCCTAGCTAGCTACATCAATAAGGACATTGACCACTTCGTTAACTATGAAGCTATATGAACTTTTAAGCCAAAGAGCATCGTGACGTTCACTTCGAACTAAATCTTTAGGTTGTTTTTTTTTTTACTGACAAATATTAGATTGTTAGTATTTATTATATTAATGAAAAAGTTGAATCCATAATTTTCACCTTATCATTCCAAACTCTAACTTCTTCCCCCAAACTATCAAGCCACACCTTATAACTCCTTTTAGGTTGCTTATTTAACTCTTTTTTTATTTTATTTTTGTGAGAAGTTGCGTATTTACCCGTCAAAGTAAAAAACTTGCGTACTTAATAGTAATGGGTAATGTGCGGGAAAGAACGAAAATTGCACCGTATTACATAATTCAATTCAGTTTTTTTTTTTATATATTTCTATAAATCTAACATGTGAATACATTCATGGATAAACGATATTTATGATATTTAAAAATCCAATTTCAGATACCGTATGTGACATCGTATCTATGTGTTTATCTCTATCTCTCACTTACTTTTTCATCTTCTTTATATACACATATCCCAAAAATACATCCAAAAACCAAACCAACATCGTATGATGTCCCAAATTTGGTGCTCAAATATAATTTCTCAAACAATATATTCCTATCAGTTTTATACAGTTGATATTCTTGTATATATAAGCCCACTGAGTTTATTCCCCTCATTTCTTTTGTGTTGTTTTTCTCATAGTCTTCATGACATTTCATCAACTTGGGCTAGCTAGTGGTGCACCACTGCACATGTCTTGCACGCTGGATATGAATGGACAAGAGATGTAGCAGTTCGCATATGAGTCAGGTTGGCCAAATGTAGTAAAACATAAGCATCACAAGTCAATGACGACATATAGTAATTAATTTACTATACCTACAATATGTAACATCATGTCTGTTCTTGCTTGACATGCACTATAGTTACTTCTCAATATCATACATCCTTGAGAAAGAGGTGCCATATATATATATATATTTTTTTGGACAATAAAAAATCACTATAAAAGAAGTACAAATAATACTCCAACTAATATACATCACAATCTTTTACATAAGATTTCAAATACCACTCATTAATTTCACTGTTATATATAAACCGCTGGACTCTTAGTCTTACACCAATCAGAAAATGAAATGTCGACATTAAAATTATTAGAAGAAAACTAATTCAATAATTTTTTTTTAATATGCATATGTTAATTGTTAGCTTGCTATGTGGGGGTGAGATTCGAACCTTACACCTTATAACTCTCAACACCTTTGTCTCGGGCCTCAAATCACTTGACCACCTTATGACACTCACCAATTCAATGATAACATGGAGAAAGGTGCCATTTATATATGGTTTAATTAAATAAGTTTTTAATCCCTCAAAAGTGTATGTGTTTTTGTTTTAGTCCCTATAAATTTTTTTCATAGGTTTTGATCCATATTGTTTCAAAAGTTTAGGAATAGGCCCCTACCGTTAGTTTTGCACCGTTATCATATAGCAAAGAAGACACCCAAACCACCCTGAAATAATCTCCATAGGTTGCAGAATTGTTCTTCCTTCACTTATTTTAATTTGTGAATAATTTTTTTTGGAAGATAACAGTGCACAGTTGACGATAAGACCTATTCCTAAACTTTTGAAATTGTAGGGATCAAAACATATAAAAAATAATTATTATAGGGACTAATACCAAAATACATATACTTTTGGGACTAAAAACTTATTTAAACCTTGATATATTTATTCAGTGATTGTGTAGTAAAGTTATAAACAAATACCAATTTGCTTTAGAAGAATTAGAAGAAAGATGAAGAGGGGTTCTTATAAGACAAACACATGGAATATTAATTATTGAATACAGCCAAAGCATTTGACAACATCACAATTGAGCCATAGAACGACATGTTGACCGGATATTCCTTGATCACAAGCTTATTGTTGAATATAGTTCATATAAGAACACAATAAGAAAGATGGAGATTGTAAATTTAATAACGTAAACAATTAATTAGTTATTAGTATTACAGAAAAAGATAAATTTAAGCAAAGTTTTCGTTTCCCGGAGAATCTAGAGCGCATCAGGCGCTGACCGTGGCTTCGGAATCTATTGACAAATGGATTAAACATATTGGTGATGATCTTATTGTCACATTAATCAGCAAGTAAACAAAGGAGAAGGAGGAATAAACAAAAGAGGGATTAAGCATGGGGGTGCGAGCATAATTGGAACATACAATACGCCATAAATGCAATGTTATATTAATGTTTTATTAGTCATAGGGACAGGAGAATATATAAGACCAAAAGAAGAGAACAAAGCAAGAACCTATCGCCTAGACAAGGTCACGCTCATAAGTCACGTGAGGGAAGCCATATGTTGACACCGAGGAATATGGTATTGGTATAACGGTGGGAATAGATATCTTTTTTAGTCCGGAGGGTCTTTCACTCCCTCACGTCCCGATGTCCCGTCTTGATTCCCATTGTCCTGGATCTATTTAGGTAAGTAAAGCCTGACCAAGAATTGTTGCTGTCGGTGGGAATAAATCATCTAATATAGTTTTTCAAATCACATTAAGGTTTTACATAAAATAAAAAGATAAATATAAACAAAATAATTTATTAGTGAAGTTCATTTAAAATTTCTGAATTTCTGAATCTTATTTTTTATTTTTTTAAGTGATGGAAAGTATTGCAAGGGTTGAAATTCATGTACTCACAGTTTATGCACGTCCCAAAACTAAATCAATTGAGGCAACTGAATGAAATTCTTGTACATGACTTTATCATATAAAAAATCATATGAGAAAAATCATCTTTGTAGTGGTATAACCTTTTTTTTTTAATTATTGTGATTCCAAGGTGTGTGATTATGGATAGACGACGGGTGAGGTGTGTTTACTTAAGGTATGGGGAGTCTTGGACATAAGACATGGAATATTTGAACACGGAGAGGGAATATTGGAGAACAGGATTACATGCCTACATAATTAGACAAATGCTAGCGTTGAAATTGTTAACGTTAACGTTGGAAGTAGAAGAGGACTCCATTCAACATTTCCCACTTGCACTTCGTCTCCGGTCACCACACGCTCTGTTCACAATTCACTACTTGTCATTACATGCTAATTTTAGAATTCAATAATGTTATTCACTTATATATGCATTATTTCATTTTAGACGTAACTTTATATTTTCTAATCTTTTTTTTTTTTTGTGCACTCAAATTCTAATTGTTGCCTCACACAAATGCAAGTCAATGTATGATTAGCGTTAAGCCTATTGACGTGCACCAATTATATCATTCTTTATGATCACAAATGAAAAAGCAAGAAAAATGTTAGATATATAATAATAACTTTCTTAACAAATAATGAATTGTCATTTCTTTCTTTCTTTTTTGTCAAATTAAAGGAAAGACTCATAAGAGATCTTACATGAGAGCGAGGGGGAAGGGAGTGAGAAAGGGATAAAGCAGAATGCATTGCAGAGATTTGAATCCGCATACTCATAATTCATGTCTAACAACTTATCCAGTTGATCTAACTTAAGGGGACAATGAGTTGCCATTTTATTTACTCTTGAATTTAATTGTGTCTTATTTAACATTGAATTTAATTAAATTTCATCAATTTTTTTTTACAAATTAAGAATTATTTGTCATTCAACAATTTTATTGGTGAACCAATATAATTAGGGCCTTTGGCTCTCATGGGCATCTCTTGTTATCTCCACAAACTCTGATTCCTTGGTGAAACAAACGTGCATTCTCCTTTTTATAGGGTTGACATACTTACCATACGATCAACCCTTGATGGATAGTCACTTGATATTTAAGATGGTTTTAGAAATTATTATTATTGTCCCATTGATCATTTTCCTTGAAACTTAGGCCCCTCCATTGGAGCGATTGAATTAAGACTACATCCTCTTTATTTCTGAAAAAAACATTATAGTTGTTTGGCTCATTGCTGGAAGAGGCGCGTTTGAGGGATTCAGGGAGAGAAATGGGATTGGTTGGGGGAGCTGAGGGTGAGGGGAGAGTAAATTGCATCTGCATGTGGGTCTGCGAACTAATGTCGCCGGACATCACAGCCACTCTGACCTACACACTCAGTCACATATACTCGTATTCCTTTCTCATAATTCTTACAAAATTTCTCACCAGTGACCAATTTTATTTTAATTCAATATTTCTATTTCGGGGGTTTCGCACGTGTACAGCTCGACCTTTATTGGTCACAGCATACCATACGTGCTAACTACTAGACCACTTGAAATTATAGTACCACTATATTTGGTGTCTCATAAATATATAAACGATTTAGTGATTCTTTTTATATTGAAAATGGGAATTTAATCTAAATGTTTTAGTTTACAGCTAAATTGAAAAGTTGTTCCGTTACCAACATGTGGTAGGCCCAAGTGGTAAGAGACTTGGACACCCTAAGCAAATCATCAGGGATCCGAATCTTAGATTCTCGTGTATGTAAAACCCTGGTTGGGAGGAAGAACCCACCTTATGTACTCCAACAAGTTCTCCAACGGATATTAGAATCGTTAACGGTGGTGAATACTTCCACGTCATATGTCATGGTTAAAAAATATATATATATTCCGATCAAACAAAATGATTATCCTTTAGGTTTTATTAGGATCCAAGAGCTAGCTTTAGTTTAGTTAGGGTTGGACAGAAAGAATTTAGAGTGTTTTTTTATAAATTTCTTTTTCAGACAAAAGTTTGTGATATCTTGTTAATTTCAAGCATTAATATAAAATGATAAAATAAGAATATATTTATCATCGGTTAATCAAATTATGTACATTGAGATCTCAACTTATTTTTATTAATTAAAATGGATATATACTTAATTTTACTTTACACTTCTACACAGTTTGAAAAAACTAAAATCCAAAAAATACATACATGAAGTTAATGCACAACAATCAATACTGTGAGTAGAACCATGGTCCACGTTATGAATAGGTATCCCATAACTGTAGTTAGCAGCAGAAGGTGATGAGGTTTTAAGGCCACATCTGCATGAAACAGAGCAATGGGGGGTCATGGTCAGTTTAGAACAAGGATATTTTGGCCTGCTCAGTCAATCCTCGTTCATAAATAAAACGGGAATATTCCAATTAAAGAAATGCATTAAAAGAGATAAATCAAACCCTGATACCAAACAAAAAGAGCAGAGGAATTTTAATGGGTCGCGATCCATCCATCAACGTAAACTAGCTAGACTCTCAATTCCCCTTCCAATATTCTATTGAACAGTTCCCATTTTGTTTTTCTCGGATTCCAACCAGACTCCTGGCAGCAACCACCTTCTATAGTTTAAAAATGTTTTCATACAAATCACTTTATATATTTCTTATATTTGTTTATACAATTATATTGAAATGCAAGTGTACAAAAAACAAAGTAGTATCAGAAATTATTAGTTAGTAAAAATTGTACACATAATTAATATAAACAAAATATGTATAGTTAAAATACTTTGGGATCACCTTTTAAATAAATGCGATTCAGTTGATTGAGTAGGTTGTATTTGTGGGAAATGATCTGAGTTTAATTTCCACAAAACACATCATTAGGAAGGGGCGAATAATCCTAACCATGATTAAGCATCTGAAAAGATATTAGTCTCAGAACAAATCCAAAAAATCTAAACTTGTGGATACTTCGCGAATACACTATGAAGCCAAAAAACCTAATTTTGGGGAGTTCCAACCAAAAAAAAAAAACTTCCTCACCATATATTATCCTCATTTTTTTTTTGTAATTTTTGGTCTTTAAGCAAAATATGCTAGTTAAGTAAAACTCTTTTTCATGTGACGATTCATTCGAACTCCAAATATTGCAATTGCAGGTATAAGATTCTCACAATCCACTGCCACTTTGAGCAATACTCTTTAGTATTTTCTTTTAAATTTAATGAAAAAATTACCTGTATTGTACCATTATACAGATAAGGTAACGGAACTCAGACCCCAAGACTCTCTCCTTCTCTCTCACCCTCTCTTTCTCAATCTCTCTCTATTTCCCTCTGTGCATATAATAGTATTTTGATTACTAATCCCTCAGCTTCCATAAATAACTACTACCCTTTTTCACTAACTTTTCCTTCAAACCACCATCCCCAAAAAAAGCTCTCTGATCATTTCTCTTTCCCTTCACTTTTTTTTAATCACTGGATTCACTTCCTCTCTTGCTTTAGAATTTTCCCTATGCCTGTTCCTTCAACCCTAGTGGGATCCTACTAAAAGCTGAGCTAGTTATAATATCAGCTTCTCTCTCGAAACCAATGCAAAAAATCATAAGTCACTCATGATACAATAATCACTGCCACAAATCCTTCTTTTTCAGCTCTTTCAATTCATAGCTACCTCACTTCTTCCTGCTAACTATTTCTTACTATATTTGCTTCACTTCACTTCTTCCTTTTCCTTATATTTTTCCATTCCAATGTTTACAAATTCTCACCAAATAATGAGAACCTTAGCACCTTTGCAAGAACCAGACTTGTCCTTAAACATAAGTCCACCTTCTATTTCAGATTCTGAAGCTAAAGTGGGAAGCTACAATATGTGCTCAAGTACTTCTGATTCAGTTGGTAGCAGTGGAAGTGACTTAAGCCATGAGAATAATAACAATGGCTTTTTCCATCTTGGTCATCATTTGAGCTTAGGCTTTGAAACCACAGGTTTGAATATTCTTCCCCGTATCGATCCATTACAACAACAAGGGGTGTCGAGAAACTTCAATCATCAACACTTCCAACCTCACATCTATGGTCGAGATTTCAAACGAAATGCAAGAGTCATTCATGGTGTGAAAAGGAGTGTTAGAGCTCCTAGGATGAGATGGACAACAACCCTCCATGCCCATTTTGTTCATGCGGTTCAGCTACTTGGTGGTCATGAAAGTAATTAATTTGATAATACCATTTGCAGATTACAACATTCTATGATTAATTAGTTTGATCATTTCTTTATTGAGAATGCTAACGATTGTCTTTAAGATATCATTTAAAGAGTCAAAAAATGAAATTTTTTTATGAGAAAATGATATATTTAAGATATAGAAAAATGTTATACTTAGATCTCCAATACAAATTTTTGTTTTATTAATTCTTTAACCAATATACTTAGAACACTAGTTGACAAAACACTTTTTCCATGGTTCTATATAAAAGTTGATGCTAGCTCTTAATTAATTTGTTGTGGAAAAAGCATAACTTACTAGCTACTAGGTTATGTCTCTAATATTTGGTTGTCTTGTCACTTGCAGGGGCAACTCCGAAGTCTGTGTTAGAGTTAATGAATGTTAAGGATCTAACCCTAGCACACGTCAAGAGTCACTTGCAGGTGGGGTTGCTATTCCCATATCTCCATTCTTCATAGTCTTTCAGACTAATGAGTGATATTCCTTTTTCCCTTTTGTGAAAATAACTAGACAAAAGAAAAAAAAGAAGAAGAAAATGAAAATGAACCATTCTTAGTCCTTTTAAGTTGCTTCCAGTAGTGGGGAAAGTAGAGAACAAGGACTAAGGACAAAAGGGTATCTAAATATCTTGATGGGTAATCTTAGCCTTGTGGACTTTTCTTCTGATTTCTTTTTGTGTGGGATGTTCATGCAGATGTATAGAACAGTGAAGAGCACTGACAAAGGCACAGGTAATTCAATTGGGTGTTCCTTCTCAAGGACCCCATTAATTATTTTTCATTTATTTTTATTTTTATTGTTATTGTTATTATTATTCTTTTTGTTTGAGATCTTTGGTGATTGGAGTGTGACAGAAACTCTATGATTTGCTAGTTCTTAGTACATATTGTTCCCCGTTACAAACAAAAGTTGGTTTTGCTCTTACATGTGAATGAATCTGATAAAGCAAGAGCAATGACTCTCTATTGTTGATGAAAATTAAACTTCAGGTCATGGGCATGGGCAGACAGATATGGGCTTAAGCACAAGGCCAGGGATTACCAATCTGCATGGTGGAGTCTCACCTTGTGAGAGAACCAATCTACCTCAGCAGCTCCAAAAGTCCCACAGGTAAATGTTGCGTAACTATGAAGACCTTCGATCTCACTTTCTTATCACATTTTTTGCAGTCTAATTTATCACTTAATAAAATAAAATCATAATTCATTAATATTATATCTCCAACGTAAAGATGAGACACAATTTTTTTGGGATAACATAATTTTGTTCCACCTCAACTCTCTTTTGTTGTTTTTCTCTCTGCAAATTAATGTGAAATTTATATTGAGTTATTGATTGATCATGGTTCAACTACCAAACCATTAAAGCTATGCTAACGTACACATGCACGTATATTCACAAATGCCTCGTGTTTGATTTTTTAATTTTTCGCTAATATTTCTTGTCTTTGGCTTTTTGCTTATTTTTTTTTACTACGGGATTCTAGGACTAGAAGTCTGCAAGTACATTGATTTTGACAAACAAAGTACTAAGGTTCATACAGTAAAAAATTGTTTTTCGACACCTTAAATACAACTTTTTCGGGGATGCCATATTCATATGTCATGATCAGTGTGAATTTTATTCTCATATGTCATATCCGTACGTGAATGAGGTGTCATAGAAACATTTAGCATTTTCCAAACATTATATTTAAAGTGCTCAAATAACGGAGATAAATATGTTGGTGGTTATTTTCTACGTACGTCCACCTTAATGATGCATTTGCATTACTCATTCATTAGATCGTTTTTTTTTATAAGTCATTCATTTGATCGTTAATGTATCGATCCCAATATTGTAGCAAAAAGTCTGGCATTTGGTGCAAATCTCAACGTGTTATACTACATTTTTTTAATATATGAAAAGTATATAGTTCGGTGATATAATTTTTTTTTTATCAACAAAATGTATATTGAATTAGGTTATTGCTATTGATCCCTGGTAGTAATTTTGGTGTGTACTGCCTTGGAGAAATACTTGGGTAGACATAAAAATACATAAATTGTATAAATCCATTAACAATTAGCACATGATAACTTTAAATGCAAAATAATTGAAAATATGTTAAGTTTTTTTTATTAGCTTATTCTATAAAACTTGTGTAGACATTATCTACTTACATTTTCCCTGCATTTGGTTGTGGAACAGCAAACGCACCTCCTATTGTTTTAACTCTACTAAAATAATAATAATAATAATAAGGCTAGTACTCCTCTTTCAGGCATGCTATGAATATCGAGAAATTCATGTAAATTCACTTATTATAGTAATTGCGCGCTCTAAACCCTTGACCTTATTTTGATGTTTAGGATCAAGTTTTTGGCTTACCAAAATTAAGATTACCAACAGCATTGGCTCCTCTCTCATGAAATAGAGATTGGGGATATCTACTAGAGGAGACTAGTGTCCATATATCTCACTCCTAGTTCCTCGGCAAATTGAAACATTTGGATGTTGACCTTTAATTGCCGTATTACCATATCAAAAGCCAATCATAAAATGCTAGCGATGCCATCTTAAATTTTATATATTTGGACTTTGGATTTAGAATTTGGAGTTTCTCACTTACCATTATTGATTGCTAAAATTGGCTAACCATTTCATTTCTTGCCTTATAACATGTTTAACTTCCATGCTAATTAATTTCTTCTCACATTTTATACACTCAGGGAATCATGGCAATCATCAATAGAGACAAATACAAACAATAGCATACAAAAACCCCAAATTGGTTTGATGTATTCTCATGTCAAGGGAAATGAAACCATGGTAAGTTTGTGACATAGATGGTCAGAAATTGGACCTAGCATGTGGCTTGTATAGTTTTTTTTGCCGTAGATTTTGTTGCATATACTATAATTTTATAAATGGTTAATGACATTGGTGTATAATAAAATTTAAACAGGTAGATGTGCAGAGTTATGGAGGCCTGTCAAATTGCATGAAATTGGATTCTAGCCCTTTGTCACGTTCTGAAGCAATGCTTGACCTAGAGTTCACCCTTGGAAGGTCCAATTGGGAAACAGACCATGCTGAATCATCAAGAGAGTTAACTCTTCTTAAGTGTTAAATAAATACTAACAACTTTCCTTGTTATTAATATGCCACTGCAACATGATGGATAAAGATTTGCTGTCTCATTTTAGTGTAACAAATATCATGTCCCCGTCAATAATATATTGTTACATAAGTTAAAATTTCTTATAATTTCAAGAAGTTAGAATATGTGGCAAGATATTATTGGCAGGATGTGGTACATTAGAATGGGGTAACAGATCCTCATCCCTACATGATATGGAGGAAAGAGAGGAATTATTCCATGTGAATGATTTTGTTTTATGATATATCTTTGTAAGTTTTGTCTGAGTGAAGAGGAATGGGATAAAACTTTGCTACAAAACATGTGCTTCGGTCCAAAAGAATTTCAGGCATTGTCTTTGATGTCATTTTCAGTGCAAGGTATATAAGTTTAAAAGAAAGTAGAATGCCTCTTTCAGGGCATGGACCATGACTTATAGTTAGGCAAAAGAGGACCCATTTCGGAATGGTGATATTGGACAGGTGGGTCAAGTTTATTGCCAGACTATCATCATAACATCGTTCTCATGATATATGTATCCAAGAAACTTATATATTGAAGTTTACAAAATGATAATTATTTTTCACGAGGATCCATACTGAAATCACTAGTGCAATAAGTGCTTTTTACGTCAGTTAAAGTTGATTTTTTACATCAGAATACTGACTGAGGTAAATACAGCTGACGTTAAAAGTTAAACTTTTAACGTCAGTTGAGAACTGACGTTAAATATAACACTATTAACATCGGTTCTTTAACAGAACCGACGTTAATTTTGACTTTGTCAAAATTAACGTCAGTTCTTTAACAAAACTGACGTTAATTTTGTTAAAACTAACGTCAATTGTTATCAAGAACTGACATTAAAGGTCTTAATTTTAACGTCAGTTGTAATAGACAACTGACGTTAATAGTGTACTGTATATTTTATAAAATACTATTAACGTCAGTTGTATGATAAAACTGACGTTAATAGTATTTTTTTTAAAATTCAGTTTTAAAATATCACTCCCCTCAGCCATCCCGCGATTCATAAATATCCCAAGAATACGTAATATCACACACATTCTGAGTGCAAAGGAAAAATGGAACAATGATCCATATGTATGCCTGTTCAGAAACAATATATATTTATTAACATAGGTTATAACTCAAAATCATAAATATAAATAAAAATAAATGTATACTAAGTTAAACTACCTATATCAATATCCCTTCGTGATGATCATCACGAGTGGCATGTACATCGTCCACCTGTGTCTCCTCGATTATAGTAGGCGTGTTTGTTGAAAAAGAAGGAGTCTCAGGAATATCAAGATTTGAATCTTCATTTTCATCACTACCATTATACATGCTTTTTCCTTGGAGAACCACGGACAACCATTTGTTAGAAGGATCAGTGATGTAGAACACTTGTTTTTCTTAGGAAGCCATTATGAAAGGCTCATTTATATGACCTAACTTGTTGAGGTCTACCAATGTGAACCCCAATTCGTCGGTTTGTACACCACCGTTACTATCAACCCACTTACATTTAAATACCGGCACCGTAAGCTTAGTGTAATCGAGCACCCAAATATCTTCAATATATCCAAAGTAAGGTCTCGGTGCTGTAACGGGTTTTGTGTCCTTTTGCACTAGAGAAGTGCATTGCTTCGGCCACGATCATAACCCCACTATTTTGCATGGTACTCTTGTTATCTTGTTCCTTTGTATAAAAGGAAAAGTTATTTATGTCGTATCCGCTCCAACATATGACGTTGAAGTTAGGCCCACGTGCTAGCCATTTTACGTCATCGAAAAGAGATTACCATCCTTAAGCATTTCTTCCTTGAACCATGGTAAGAAAGTCTTGTTATGCTTGTTCAACAACCACCTTTCGCTCATTCGAGGGTTTTCTTGATTGACTTTTCTTTTATGTTCAAATAAGAAAGGCTGAACACATTCGATGTTGTTCAATACATACAAATGTGCTTGAAGCACTTCCTTCCGATCCTTCCTATTAATTCTTAAGCCATGTGTACCCTTACCTTGACATCTGATCTCATCATGCTGAGGCTTAGGAACCCCTATAGGATCCATGTTAAGAAGGTAGTCCAAACAAAACTCAATAGCTTCTTCTGCAACATACCTTTGAACAATAGATGCTTCCGGACGATGAGGATTCTTCACGTACCCTTTCAAGATCTTCATGTAGCGCTCAACTGGGTACATCCATCTCAGAAAAACCGGCCCACATAATCTAATCTCCATCATCAAATGAACAATTAAGTGAACCATTATGTCGAAAAAGGAAGGAGGAAAATACATCTCCAATTGGCACAAGATTGTAGCAGTCTCAACTTCCAAGTCATCCAACATACGGGGGTCAACGACTTTGCTACATATAGAATTGAAGAATGAGCACAACCGAGTAATATTAATGGCATGTCTCACATTTTTTGTAGCAATACCACGAATAGCAACGGGCAGAAGTTGTTGCATCAAGATGTGACAATCATGAGGCTTCAAGCCACCCAATTTAAGATCACTAGAGACAAGCCTCTTCATATTTGAAGAGTAACCATGTGGAACTTTGATGCCCTGAAGACACCCGCAGAAACTTTGTCTCTCTTTTTTTGACAAAGTATGACATGCTGGCGGCAAATAAGTCCGCTTACCATCCTCAACAATCGGAGCTAATCGCTCTCGTATACCCATAGCAACGAGGTCGAGACGAGCATTCACACCATCCTTTGTCTTGCCCTGAATGTTGAGAAGCGTCCGGATCACACTATCACACACATTTTTCTCCACATGCATCACATCAATGCAAAGTCGACATCAAGCTTGCGCCAGTATGGAAGATCAAAGAATATCGACCTCTTCTTCCATATGTTTTTCTCAGCAACTTTACCTTTCTTTTTGGACTTGCCGAATATAACATCGATGTCCTTTACCCTCTGATAAACCTGCTCTCCAATTAAGGTCGCCGACGCTTCTTCTATCTCTTGGCATCCATTAAAAACTTTTTTCATCTTACGATATGGGTGATCACGTCTAAGAAATCTCTGATGCCCAAGGTAAACCGTCTTCTTTCCATGATGCAACTGAGTGTAGCATGTGCCTTCTTCACATATAGGGCATGCTTTATGCCCCTTGACACTGCATCTTTATTTACCGTATCTTTGGAAAGTCGTTGATGGTGCAAAATAACATGGCACGAAGCTTGAAAGTCTCATGAGAATACCCATCAACTACATCAACACCTTCCACCCATAGCGTTTTCAAGTCTTCAATCAAGGGACCAAGATAAACATCTAAGTCATTTCCCGGTTGCTTTGGGCCCGAAATCATCATAGACAACATCATGTATTTGCGCTTCATGCACAACCAAGGGGCATGTTGTAAATTACCAACAGAACAGGTCATGAACTATGAATACTACTCATGTTACCATAAGGATTCATTCCATCCTTAGCAAGTCCAAGCCTTAGGTTTCTTGGCTCATCGGCGAAATCCGGAAACATAGTATCGATATTCTTCCATTGAATAGAATCAGCAGGATGACGAACCTTTCCATCACGTTTCCTCTCATCATTATGCCATCTAAGATTCTTCGCATCTTTCGCATTGGCAAACAATCGCTTGTACCTTGGAATTATTGGAAGATACCACAACACCTTCGCAGGAGGACCCTTTTTTCTCACATCATCAAGATCATCATCATCATCACCACCCTTCACTTTGTATCGTGATAACCCACATTTGGGGCAATCGTGATTGTCTTCATGAACACCGGTGTACAATATGCAATCATTGGGGCATGCGTGTATCTTCTTATACTCCATACCCATAGGACACAATACCTTCTTGGCCTCATAGTTACGGTCAGGCAATGTGTTGTCCTCCGGAAGCAAGTCTTTCAACACTTCAAGCAATTCCGTGAAGCTTTTATCGGTCCAACCATTTCTCGCCTTCACACAAACCAATTTTAGCACCTCCGACAACCGTGTATGAGTAGTACACCCTGGATATAAAGGCTTATCCGCATCACCGCACAACCTATCATACACATGAGCTTGATGAAAAGATTCTTGTCCAATATCACGGATCATGTCCTCTACTCGATCATCCTCCATATCTACGTCAACGTCCTCACTTTGGGAGACACTCGCCGTATTACTACTCAACAACATATCACCATGCCATCTCCATCTTGTATAACTCAAGCAAATCCCTTCACAAATCAAATGAGTACGTATATCCTTCACCGTACATTTCCTCGTATTCAAACCCTTGGCACAAGGACAACAGAACATTACATTACTATTAGGAACATTCCTTTGAGTAAATTCTATAAATTCTCTCACCCCCTTCAAATACTCAGCACTAGTACGCTTACAAACCATCCAACTACGATCCATAACTAGATAGGTCCTGTAGATATACAAAACATATATCCAATATAAGGACAATACGGGAGATTGAAAACTATAGTTTTTAAAGATTAATTGCCAAGCATTGGTCACGGCCTGGCAGTGATGTCCATCACGGCCGTAACGTGCAATCCCAGGCAGACCATGCCATCACAGGCGGGAATCGATCACGCCGTGACAGATCAACCAGCAGAGCAACATGCACTCAAAACCAAAAACAGAGACGTACATTCCAAACAACTCAAACTCACGGCTTCAAGTTTCAACTACTGAGACTACAGTTTCAACATACACTCAAAACCAAAAATACAAAAATGTGCCCTAAATACTCACCAGAAATAGGTACTCGCGTGGTGGTGGGGAGGGGAGCTCGAGTGGTGGCCAACGTTCGATGTGGTTACTGAGAGCAGAGGGACAAGGAGAGTTAGTGCGTGGGAAGGGGAAAGAGAGATGTACGTCAAGTTATTGCAAAGAATGAATGGAAAGACAGAGTTAGGGTTAATAGTGTACCTCACGGTGGTGGCTAAGAAGCCCTCACGGTGGTTGCGGTGGAGATGAGCTCGCGATTAGGGTTCTGTGCTGGGTGAGAGTGAGAGTGTGGGTTGAGAGTGATTTAGGGTTGAGCGTGATGAAAAGAGAAAAGAGACGTACGTACAGAGCGAAGTGCAGAAGGCGCGCGGGTGTAAATGTTATATAAAACAACATTTAACGTCAGTTGTATTAAACAACTGACGTTACAATTAATTTTTTAACGTCAGTTTTATTAACAAACTGACGTTAAATATTAATATTTTTAAAAAAACACTTTTAACGTCAGTTGTTGTATACAACTGACGTTAAAAGTGTTGTGTAAAAATCATTCTCTATATAAAGTAACATTCTTCCAGATCGATCACATACGCCTCTTCTTTTCCTCTATATTTCTATTCCTTCACAAAATGGCTCTGAGACCTGTGTTAATTGAGTGACAACAGGGCATTTCAGTTAGGGATATATGATTATTTACGTCAGCTATTTATTTAACTGAAGTAAAAATCACACTTTTAACGTCAATTGTATAAACAACAGACGTTAAAAATAAATA
Source organism: Sophora flavescens (assembly GCA_030762895.1). Lineage (NCBI taxonomy): Eukaryota > Viridiplantae > Streptophyta > Magnoliopsida > Fabales > Fabaceae > Sophora > Sophora flavescens. Next base: position 47,621,363 of record CM061066.1, on the reverse strand, counting down.
TTTTTTATTTTAAAAACACTTTTAACTCCAGTTTTATTCAACAACTGACGTTAACAGTGTAAAAGTTTCTGCAAAAACATTCATTCCTTTGACTACTCTGCTACTTACCCATTGACCTGTGTTAAGAGTGACAACAGGGCATTTCAGATATGGATATAGGATTATTTACGTCAGCTGTTTATTTAACTGAAGTAAAAATCACACTTTAATTTTAACGTCAGTTGTATAAACAACTGACGTTAAAAATAAATATTTTTTATTTTAAAAACACTTTTAACGTCAGTTTTATTCAACAACTGACGTTAAAATTGTATAAGTTTCTGCAAAAGCATTCATTCCCTTGACTGCTCTGCTCTGCTACTTAATTACCCATTACTGCTGTGCTACTTACCCATGCACATTGTAACCTATAATCCTATTTATGAGCACTAAGTTTATACCTAGACTTGGTCTATTTCTTCCTATTCCTTCGGGCGTTTTCTTTTCTGCACGTTTATAATATATGATTGCCAACTCCCAATGCGCCTTGGAACCTAATGCTCTTAATGATCAATTTAATTTTTTAGCAACTTACGACGCCTAGTAACTTCATCCCCTACTCCTATAAATAGCTTCCTTCCTTCCTTTAATTTTTCTGCTTCACAATATGGCTCTGCCATGGAGATTAACTTCATCACTCTTTCTTCCTATACCTAGACTTAAAGGTCTCTGTCTTAATGGTCAAACAACTTATGAGGTTGTGTAAATCGCATTACATGGGTGATAAGGGTGTGTAAATCGCATTATGTGAATTTCACACACTATCATCCTTCTGGAGAATCAGCAGCTACAGTTCCAAAACCTCAACTTTGGAACCAAGTGGCTGTTCCAAGAATATTGCCGAAACAGATCGAGTGCACCCTTCACTCTGCTTTGGCTCCAAATTGACTGTGGATTCAGATGGAGCATCAAGGACTTCAAGTAAGAGAGGAGATGCATTCAATATTGGAGTTTCTGAGGACAGGACTGAGAAGAAAATGATGTTAAAGCAAAAACTTTTTTATATTTTAGTGCTATCTTGCGGAAATTTTTTATCTTTTAATCATGTAATTGTAACTTATGAATCGCTTCAATGAGATACGATTTGATTATACATATATAACTTGTTTTATGTTAAGTGTTTATTTATTTTAATTTGCACAAGAATTTGTTTACTAATTCAAGCTAATTAATTAAGATTAAAAATAAACATTTTTAAAAAAAAGATTAGAAATAAACTGCACTATATATGGAGTGATGATCTGCGTTAAGAGTGACAACAGGGAGATGACAACGAAAGAAAGATAGGAATGAGTTGATTATTTACGTCAGTTATTTATTTAACTGAAGTAAAAATCACACTTCTAACGTCAGTTTTATAAACAATTGACGTTAAAAGTGTTAATAATTCTTGCAAAACACTTTTAACGTCAGTTCATTAAACAATTGACGCAAATAGTGATTTAATATTTACAAAACTGTCACCGCCTCATTTTTAACGTCAAACATATGGTCAACTGACGTAAAACGTTCCCGTATATTACATTATTTCCACTAGTGAATGTTGATATTTGTTGCAGCATTTTGAATCTCTTTTCCCTAATCTTAAATTCTCAAATCACTTTTCTTCAATATATGTTGTGATAAAAAAAATTATTGTGTCACTCTGCCTGCCAATTCATCTCTTAAGTATCTTATTAAATAATTAGGTTTAATTTTTTTAAAATAGGCTAAATTATATTTTTTATCCTCTAACTTAACTTTTTTTTTGTTTCGAGTTGGCCTTTTAACAAATAAACGTTCCAATTAGGTCCTCTAACTTTAAAAATGTTACTCCACCTTAGTTTTTTTTATTCGATTTGTTATAACGGTGTTAAATTTTCATCGTTAGTAGCTGGAGACTCATCAGAATCTCGTCGGAAACACCATGCTCTTCTCTCTCTTCACCCCGCTCACCAACTCCATATTCTTTCTCTTCTCTCTCCACCCCACAACCATCTTTCTCCTTCCTTCTTTCTCTTCTCCCTCCACTCATGACCACACAACCACAATGAGCCTCACCCGCGTCTTCCCCACCCTAATTCAGAGTCCCCAAGGCTCATGTTGATTCTAGATCCATAACTGTGTACATCTTGCTCATCCATAAATCAAATACCTGGTTTGTAGTTTCAATCGCCCCTGTCGCTGATTTTGCATCGTCGCCTCCTTCTCTTCTTCCTCTAAGCCATCCTCTGTGCATCATGCTAGCCCCCGGGATTTTTCAAATTTTTAACTTTTAATTTACTTACTTATTGTAAAAAAGAGTTGCAAAAGGAAATAAAATATAAAAAATGAAATAAGCAACCAAGCAGAGGGGGCCGGTACGTGGTAGGGTGAAGAAAGAGAAGAGAAAGATGGTGATAATCTAACTCCGTTATAGTGAACCTAACAGAAAGAATTAATATAGAGTAACATTTTAAAGTTATAGGTTCTAATCCGGACAAATTAATTAATACCAAAAAAATAAGTTAGAGGACAAAGATACATTTTAACCTTTGTAGATATCAGTGCATTGTTTGTGTGAATCTCATAACTTTATATTTGTTTTTTGTTTTGTTTAATTAAGTAATAATATATATTCAGGGATCCATTTAAAAGAAATTTAATCTAAGGATCTACTTGAAATTTTTTAAATAGTTTGGGGACCAACTTAATAATTAAACTTTTTTATTGTGTTATACTTGTGTGAATCTCATAACTTTATACTTGTTTATTATTGAATAAAAAGCCTATAATATTATTGTCAAACTAATAATTACTCTTTGTCAACAACAAAAGAAAAGTAATAGTTACTCGTAGCAACATGCTTTATTAAATTTTCTTCCCTATTACTTGTCAAAATCTATTTTCTGAGTTTGTCCTTGCCTGAATTCTGTGTCCCCGTAATCTGTATGCAACGGCCCATTCGAACACTTTTCTCGTGGGCCGAAGTTCAGTTTGCTGATTTGCACAAAATTTCAAACCTTATAGTATTGTTTAGAAAGCGCGAGCTGTCCTTGTGTCACACTAAGTAAAAATTGAAAGGCCCGCCCATATGGTCCTAAATTCCTAATTGTGTTATTATGAATTTAAATTGAATCCTTTGTCCTAATCCCCCCCACCAAAAGTATCATCTCACTCGATAAAAAAAAAACTAATCTTTCGAAATATCATCAGATACTTAAGAAGGGACCCTACTCAATAATATTTTTTTCATACAAATGAATTTGATGATCGAATTCAAGATTACATGTTTAAGGGATAATAATAAAGATGTGCAGCAGATTTCCATTAGAGCAAGATCTGTTTGGGAGGAGTGGAATGTGGCAAAAATGCAATATAGATGCTGCTTTGCCTCAAGGAATGGTTAAATGCAATATAGATGCTGCTTTCCCTCAAAATATGGTCGCATCTAGTATGGGCATTTGTTTGAGAGATGAAGAGGGAGCTTTTATCACCGCAAGTACCTATTGGATGTCTTTCAAAGTTGAGGTTAAAGAAGGTGAAGCCTTAGGTCTTCTTCATGCCTTAAACTGGATGGTTTCTCTGCACTACCAACATGTGACTTTTGAACTTGATGCTCAAGTGGTGGTCAATAATGTTGTTAATTCACAAAAAATAGTTGTGTCTGAATTTGGGGAGATAATCAAGAAGCGTAGGGAAGTGTTAGCTTTAAATCCAAACTTTGTGGTTAATTTGATAGGAGACAAGCGAATGTAGTTGCTCAATCTTTAGCTAGGGTGATTACATCTTGGCCTTGTCGGGTTTGGGCGGGTTTGATGTAGGAAAAATGAAATCCATTTCCGCCCATCTATACATCGAATTGGTCGGGTTGCGGGTTGGTCGGGTGGCGGCGGGTAGGGAGGTTTGCAGCGGGTCAATATTTTTTGTTTTTAATTTTTTTATTTAAGAAAAAAAAAACAAAGCACATCCCAGAATATGCTTTTTTTTATTTAAAAAAACAAAAAAAAAAAGTTTTAAAAAAAGAAGAACACGGATCAGATCTGGAAACTGAAACTTCTCGTGAATCTCGACTCTCGTCTTCTCCCTTGAGTCCCTTATCCACGACACCCTCTCCACCATGTGCATGATTGCACGGAGCTGAACGGCGAGGGGTGCTGATCGTGGCTTGCCGGCCAGTGGAGATGGTTTGATTCACGTCATGGAGTTCTAGATCTGTGGCAGGCGGCGTGGCGAGAGACGTTGTAGCTGGTACGATTCACGATGCAAGCGTCGCCGGTGGTCGCAATGGAAGCACGGAACTCGGACGCGGCGGACTGGGACTTCACGAATCTGGAAAAAACGAGAAAGGTGCGGCTCGGAGAAGATGAGGTGCGACGGATCTGCCAATGCATGCGTCAGATCTAGGCTGCGCTGATGGAGGAGAGGATGACGCATCGGTGGGGGTTGACCGGGCAAGGATGGCGCGGTGGTGGAGGGTGGCTCGGCAAGGAAGAAGGAGGAGATTTGCTTTTCTTGTCTTTTTTTGGTTGAGGTCTGCTTTTCTTGCTGGATACAGAAAGAAGAAAAGATTGGTATAGGTCATTAGAATGAAATACATCGGTCGGGTTCGGTTACCGATGGATGAAATTTTGTGAAACCGAACCTGCCTGACGTTAACCCTGCTAACCTTTTTTCTTCACCCGCTGAACCAGTCGACCCGACCGAATCCGCCCAATTCACCAAATTTTAAAATAGTTAGGTCGGGTTTGGGTGGATCACGGGTTCATGATCACCCCTATATGCTATAAGTTTCCTTTGGTTAAAAAAAAAAAACTACATATTTAAGAGACCCAAGCCCCTCTCACTTGACCAATACACAATGATACGTTATGTTTTATTGTTTTCAATGGAGTTGCTTATATCATGCATGCCACGGTACTTTTTTTTAGGGTATTATGACTTGCCAATTATTTATTGAATGTTGTTTTTTCTCAACAAATATTTAAAGTTTATAAATAAAATTTACAATGAATAAAGGTTTGATAACTAATCAAGAAAAAAAAAAATGAGTCCATGGATGAGTCTTGAGGATTCTGTAATGCCAAACCTACTCTATAAATAAAAGGTCAAGTTACTCATGTATGACTTTATTTTTTGATATTCTCTTCTCACGGTATACAATCAATTACCCGGGACGCGACAGAATTTTAGGAACTATAGACATAATGATTGTGCAATTTGTCTCTTATACTGTATTTGTCTTGAAAAATTAAACTCGCCCCACAACGTGTAAACTTTTATAATAATTTTGTGATTTTTCTTGCTTATGATTTTCGCCTGCTTCTATAGGAGAAGAATAGTTTCACAATGCAAGTTTATATTTATAAACTTTATGCTAAATAAAATCATAAGGTGAGAGGAGACTCTCCCTATCTAAAAGTTAAGGATAAATCATCAACCTTATAAGAACTTTTTTTTTTAACAAATTGATCAGGATAGACATCACTGTGAAAACTAGCATCCCTAGGCAGGCACCTTAGCACTCACACATCATATGTAACACACCCAAAAATATTATTAAGAAAAATGAACAAACCAATGTGAACACCTAATTTTACCCGGATTTTTTAATTAATGTTTTGAAAAATAGTAAACAAAAATGATAAAAATAAAACAAAAATGTTTTTATTCTTGGCCCATTATAAAATTAGTGTAGCCCATTTTCATTTTATTGTTGCAAATGGCTTGTTGAGCCCATGATCCAAAAAAAGACTTCTGATTTTTATTTGAAAAAAATATAAAAATAAATTTTAATTCCTTATCCTTTTTTCCATCCTTGCTTTGTCTTCCTTCATTTGAAGTATATACCAGCTTTTGCTTTTCTTGTTTCTTTTGTTTTTTTTGTGTTTTTTTTCCCAAAGCAAGGAAGTACTACCCCTGCACCATTGCAACCAAGCAAGGTGGTGGAGCAAAGGCTGATTTGCTCCCCACTACTTGTACCCACACCAGCTGGTCTAACAAGAAGATTTGTCATCTCCTTCCTTTTTTGTGCTAAAAATTAGGTATTCAACAGTGACCAGAGGGGGGGGGGGGGGGGTGGATCAATCAGAAAAATACACTTAGAATTCTTTCCTGTATTCTTCTCCATCTTCATTTCAAGAAACAAACCAGAACAAAACAAAAAAACAAAGGAAAAAACACAAAAAAAAAAAAAGAAAAGAAACAACAACAGAGAAGATGAATAATGCAACTTTCAGGAAGCAGAATCGTCCCTAGCTCCGCCTCGGTCCGCCACCGCCGTTGGCAATAGCTAGAACCACCACAATCTCGCCCTTTTCCGCTGGTCCTCCCACAGGAATTCAAAGTTCAGATCTGGGGTTCCACTTCCACTGCTTCTCCGCCGTCCCCCATTCGTTTTCTCAGTCATCGTCCAGCCTTGCCTCGACCGAAGCAGACCCGCGCACGACCTCCGCCTTCCAGCAGCCACCGTATCCCGCCTCCTTCGTAGTCGCACGGCCCCTGTTTTCCAGCACGGCGTAGCCATTGCGAACCAGCGCGCCACCACCACGAATCGCCAACCCTTTCCGCACCTCCCAGTCCCGCTCGCCCGTCGTCCGTGTCTCCGGCCTCGCATCCCCACCCCGCCGGAGGACCACTCTGCTGTCCGGATCTGTTGACACAGCTTTCCTCTGCCTCCTTCGTTTGGTAATGTGGGAGTGGAATAAAGCATCAGACTTTGTTTCCTTTCATTTTTGTGTTACTTTTATTATCAATAATTTGTTTTGGGTTTGGTTATTTGGGCCTTGGAAATAATGGGTATGATTCATTTTTTTTTTTGGTCTGTTTAATTATTGAGTTTTTTTGGGGGGTCAACAAAAATCTATGTCTTTAAAAAGAAAAAGCAGAATAATTTTGGGTCATCTCTGTTAGGCCCAAGTTTGGTCTTCTTTATTTATTATTATTATTATTATTTTTGTTAAAAGTTTTTTACTGGGCCAAGGATGTAGTGAGGTCCATCAGAAAGAAATATAAGCCGTGGGCTAATTACTAGGCCTCTCTTTTTGTTTTTCCCTTTTTTATGTTGTTTCTTTATATAAAGTTTGGGCCAATACATAAGGTTCCAACAAAAAAACAAATGTGTTCCCAAATTTTTTACTGATATGGGCCTTTTCAAGTTTGGGTCAGATTCTTTCCATTTTAGAAAAATGCTTTAGTAAAAAGTTAATTAATTTTTTTTAAAAATAAAAAAGAATTTTGTTTTAAAACAAAAAAGGTGATTAAAAAAATTTAAAAAAAAATCTTTTGAGTTCACGCAACAATCTACAATATTGATGTATGATTTTTCATCCTCAAGTGTTGTATGAATTGTAAGGGTTTATCGTATAGTTTCGCTATATTTAACCTCGTGCAAGAGTGAATTCCTTCTTTTGAAAAAATTAAAATATTTTCAATTTACTCTTTTAACAAATTTTATCCAACTTTTTTTTTAAAAAAAATCTCTTTTAATTCACGCAACAATCTATGACATTGATGTATGATTTTTCATCCTCAAGTGGCGTATGAATTGTAAGGGTTTATCGTATAACATTGCTATCTTGGACACTGTGCAAGAGTGAATTTATTTCAAAATAAAATCTTTTTTAAATAAATCTTTACAAAATCAAATCCCTTTTTTTCAAAAAATAAAATCAACCAGTCAATCAAATATTTTCGAAAAGAACTACGTGATTTTGAGTTTCCCATCGCACCCGAGAATAGGTAGGAGCAAGATAAATCATCTTGTCAAGCCAAAACTAAATTTTCCTTTTTTTTGTGTCTCTTTTATGTTAAATTAATTAATCAAAATAATTAAACTTTTCTATTTTTAGTGGTGCTCTATGGACACGGTGCCATATCCAGTCCCTTAGATTTGAGGTTACCTTGTGGACTCATGTGCCATGTTCAACCTCATTTAGTTTTTATAAACAATAAATTTTAAAATATAAAAATTAATAAAAATTTAAAATACTAAAAATAAAAAATAATCCTCTCTTGTAAATAATTTTTGGGGTAAAATAAATATTTAAAAGGTTATGAAAATGTTTTTTTGCACAATTAACTTGAGGTACCGTTTTTTTAAAAACGGGCGATGTGGGGTGCTAACATCTTCCCTACTCGTAACCGACACCCGGACTCATCTCTGTGTTTTTTAGACCAGTTTACCTTTAAATAATTGGGTTTTCTAAGATTTTCCGAATAAAAATTTTAATTGTGACTCCTCTGTTTTTATTTCTTCTTTTCGCGGCTCCCGAACGGGTCGGTCGCGACAGCTGGCGACTCCACTGGGGACTTTTGAGAGTCAGGCCTATCATAGTTGGTTGTGCATTTTTTTTTTTTAAAAAACAGCTTTGAAAATATTTGCTTTACCATTTTTGTTTTATTTCCTTTTTTTATGCTTTCATAACTGCTTTTGTATATTCTTGCAACCTTAGGGTAGAAAACTTTTGTATTGGTGTTGTTTGTTCCTTTTTTTGAAGGTTTGGATAGTTTTGTTTTAATAGGTTTTGTGAAGGTTTGTATACTCCCATCACACACATCACCATCACATATTCACACATTTTTGGGCTCTATACCCGAGCCTTGGAATGCCATAAGATTAGAAGGGGCTTCAGTGATGTTATTGTGATGCTTTTGCGTCCCTGGCAGTCACTAATTCTCCCGCTCGGATTGCTACCCATACATGGACTACCATATTGTGACTTATTTGTCCCTGTGGTGAGGTTCGTGGGTTCGGATCCTTATCTTTTAGATGAGGGTAATCCGGGGACCATATGTTTAGGGGTCTAGATCTGTCCCGAAAGTTATGCACATAAAATGCCATTAGAAGCCTACCAAAATAGGGTCTTGACTTCAGATGTCCCAACTTTAGGATATGACCTATGTAGGACAAAAGGGAGCACATTCCATCTTTTTCTGCAACATGAATAATCACGTTTATATCTCATGCATCATAACGATTTTCTACACGCATCCCACATGCACCTTAACATGCCACTCATTCGTGCATCCTGTTACACTCATTATTATATTGTATGCTCTGCATGTAGTATTTTAGGACATACATCGTCAATATGTCATTCATTCATGCATCTTGGTATACTCTCATGCATAAGTAATTTTGCTTTCCAAATATTATTAATAAAAGCTTCGTCAAGAAGTATGGAGGGATCTTGGATATAATTTTCATACCGGTTCAAGCTACTGCTTTGAGTGCTCTAAGTCTGTATTGGAGCCCATATCTCATATGCTTCGAGTTGCCAAACATGGACATTACACCCACCATTGAAGAATATGCTTGCCTATTAAGGTTGCCAATGCAGAAAAATCCCACCGTGTCTTTTTACATGGGGCAATACTTGACCACCGCGGGCATAGCAGGGTTACTAGGGCTTCCTGAAATTGAAGTGAACTTGACCGGGCACTCAAACTCGTGAGGGTTGACCCGAAAATTTCTTGAAAATCATTTGAGGAAACTAATGGATCGACAAGAATGGGAAACCTTTGAGAGGGTATTGGCACTAGAAATATATGGGTTGGTTCTATTTCCATCGGCTCTAGACATGATAGATCAAGCAGCAATGGACGTGTTCTTCACAGTTGAAAGAAAGAAAAACCCTGTGCCGGCAGTATTGGCTGAAACGCTTTTGACTCTAGAATTTTGCCGGTGGCATCCAAAGGGGAAGCTCAGATGTTGTGCACAGTTGCTCTATGTATGGGTCATGACTCACATGTACGCAAAAGGCTAAATCAACTGCCATTCAGACCTACTAAGAGGCTTCCATAACATCCCTACAAGACAGCTTAATAAAGACGAATGTAAGAGCGAGTTTGATAAAGTGGAAAGAGACTCTTTTAAGTGGATATGCCCATGGTACGAAAGTCAACAAGGGCAAGATATCGTTTATAGCTGTGGTGACTATCCAAATGTTACTTTGATGGGCCCGAGAGGGTGCATATCCTACACACCCGCCATAGCCTTACGACAACTTTGTTGGACACAAACTGTGCCATGAGAAGAACAACTCGGTGGATGCTGTTTCCGATACGAGGATGGTGAGAATACCAAGTTGTTGGCAAAAGAAGTTAGATATGCATGGAAAAATGTGAGGATGACGGGGAGATCACAATTGGGGCGACCAATCCTAATTATTGTCTCAGAGTATGAAGCATCGGAAAAATCAAGGAAAGGTCCCGTCAACATTCCTGCAGAAAGCACGAAAGGTGAAGATTACTCCCCTTCGGTAACTCAAATGGCAGAACAACTGAAAGTCCTGGAAGCACAAATGAAAGAAATGGAACAATAAAAGCAAGATGCCGAGTTGAAAATAGTCATTGGTCAGAAGCGTTGTGAGAAGTTAACAAAGGAAAATGAACATTTAAAAGATTTGTGTGCAGATATCTCCGTAACCTCAAGAGTCCAGAAGAATACAGACCAGGTCCCGCCGAGCGTCATGACTAGGATCCAGAATCTTGAAAGCAAAGTATTGTCCTTGACAACAGAGAGGCATCAACTAAGAAAAGAAAAGCGTCGGTTAGAAGAAGAAGTCATCCAGCAAGGAGATGTGAGAAAGTCATTGGAAGTGGAAGTCAATCGACAAAGGCGAGTCAATGCCAACTTACAAAAACAAATTTGTGCACAAGACAGGATGACTGATGAATTGGTACAAAAGGTCCAAGAGCTGAATATCCTACTAGCCGAAAACAAGAAGCAGTGCGATTTAGGGTGGACCTCGGCAAAACACTATCATGATCAAATGGTTCAAGTAATGAATGCCGTGAAGTGGTGGAGAGAAGAGGCCCGAGAGCGAGGGATAGATATTGACATATGGAGAAAAATATATATGAGCATGAATTTGGAGCTAAGCCATTGTATTTCGAATTTCGTCCAATGCTTTGAAAAGGCAGAAAAACAAATTCGTACAGATGATAAGCCTCTGGCTTATCTAGTTTTATGACTAGATGAACTAGGGTTTATGTGCCAATCAGTCGAGTTCACTCTCGTTTTCGCCCAAATTTGCCTTGTTTTGTTCCTAAGTTGGACTTTGACTCGTTTTGCGTCTTTTGTGTAGTTTTTAGCTTATTTTGGATAGAATTATGCTTTTGGTTGCTTTTGGTGTTTTCAGGTCAATAAGTGAAGCTCCGGGAGTCAAGGAAAGTCAAGAAGCAGTGGAAAAAGCACTTCTGGAGATGCTAGCCTCGCGAGTGGATGCTCGCCCCGCGAGCCTGAAAATCAGATAAAGCAGCAACAGTCATCACTCTGGCTCGCCCCGCGAACAGGATTCTCGCCACGCGAATAATGAAGACCTGGAAGTCAGAGACCATCACGGCCTAGCCGTGATGAAGGTCACAGCCTAGAATTGAATCTCGCCCCGCGAAAGAATCTCGACGCGCGAGAGTTTGGAGACACTGGAAGACAGAGACAATCACGGCCTAGCCATGATGAAGGTCACGGCTGTGACAGATTGAAGTTGGAAGACTCGCCCCGCGAATACACTCTCGCCTCGCGAGAATCCAAAATTCAAAGCGCGCCAAAACTAATATTCGCGTCGCGAGTATAAGCTCGCCCCGCGAGCGGGCGAGAAACAGAATCCTTATTTAAAGGTTGTTTCAGATCAAATTGGGGGATCCGAATCCTAGTAGTTTTAGCCACTGTTCAGAGTAGTTTAAGGCCATTCTCTTGTTCTCTTTGGAGCTGCGTCTCCCTTTTTCTTATTTTATTTTATTATGGAGATTATGTCGGATTGTTTGTGCGTCGTCACGGGCATGAGGAACTAATCCCCTCGTCCGAGGGATCAATGAAGCCACCCATGGCGGTGTAGTGTTCTTGTGATGTATGTGTTTCTCCCCTTCTCTTATTAATGTTTTCCAATTCTGATTTGATTGCGTTGATCATATGTATTGCGTGATTAACTAGTTAAACGTGTTTGAGGCCGAACGGCGATTCGGGTTTTAGAACTTGAATTGGGATCACTAATCGAATAATGAGCACGACAGTGGATTTAGGAGATTAGTGCAACCTTATAGGGAACAAGAATTAAAAGAATTCGAGATTAGGGTTATGAGACCTAGTAAGTAATTAATCCAATCGTCGAATACGTCCTATTGAGCACGACAGTGGATATAGGAGAATTTGGGGGTCCCGGTTGACATTATAATTGAACCTAGGGAGGAATACATCATCATTTGGGTACTATACATGATCGGGTAGGTGGATTTGAGACCTTGGATATTTCAATTTCTGAATTTAATCACCTTAGCTTTAATCGATTTGTTACTTGAATTGCGATATCAATCTCTCTCTCTCTCAACCACTTCCCGTAACTTGACCAAACATATCTGATTTCCCGCGAATTAGTCGAATTGGTAGCCCAATCCCTGAGTTCGACCTCGGTAACTACTTACCGTGTTTCTTTTATTACTTGCGACGACCCGGTACACTTGCCGGCGTCACCAACAAGTTTTTGGCGCCGTTGCCGGGGATCGAACCCGGGTCACCCGCGTGACAGGCGGCAAGTGTACCGGGTCGTCGCAAGTAATAAAACACGGTAAGAGTTTACCGAGGTCGAACACAAGGATTGGGCTACCAATTCTACCGATTCACGAGAAATTCAATCGTTTGGTTAAGTAACAGAAAGGGGTTGCGAGAGAAAATGAGATCACAATTCAATTCAACAAATCAAATCAAATAAAGATATGGTGATGAAATCTGGAATTTAAAAGCATCTAAGGTCTCAAATCCACCTACCCAATCATGCATAGTACCCAAGTGATGATAATCTCCTCCCTAGTTCAATTTTAATGTCAATCGGGACCCCCAATTTCTCCTAAATTCACTGTCGTGCTCCATAGGACGTATTCGATGATTTGAGTTAATTACTTACTAGGTCTCATAACCCTAATCTCGAATTCTATTAATTCTTGTTCCCTATAGGTTGCACCGATCTCCTATTCACTTTCGTGCAATACTCGACCGATGATCCCAATTCAAGTTCTAAAACGCGAATCGCCGTTCGGCCTCAAACACGTTTAACTAGTTAATCACGCAAAACATATGATTAACACAATGAAAGCAGAATTGGAAAACAATAATTGAATTAAAGGAGAAGGAGATATACAATCACATGAACACTATGCCGCCATGGGTGGCTTCATCGATCCCTTAGACAAGGGGATTAGTTCCTCATGTCCGTAACAACGACGCACGTACAATCGGAATTCATCCTGAGACTAAGAATAAGAAAAGAGAATGGGAGACGCAGCTCCAGAATAAGGATTCTAAAATATCTCTAAAAAGTTCTGATCCAAAAGTCCTCCAATTCTGTTCTGCAGTGCCTTATTTATAGGGAGGCCACGCGTCACGGCCATGATGGTCACCACGGCCAAGCCGTGACGGCTTCTGTTTCTGGCGCTTCTGTGGGATTCAAACCCTCGCGACGCGAAGGGTGTCTCGCGACGCGAGCCTTCTTTTCACGGCCCGTGATGTTAATCACGGCTAAGCCGTGACGGTCTCTAACTTGTGTGGGTTTTAGGTCACGGCCGTGATATACATCACGGCTAGGCCGTGATGGTCTCTGACTTCCAAGTCTTCATTATTCGCGAGGCGAGATCTCCAAAAGTGTTTTTTCCCGCTGCTTCTTGACTTTCCTTGATTCTCAGAGCTTCACTTATTTAACCTGAAACAACAAAAGCAACCACAAGCGTAATTCTATTCAAAATAACCTAAAAACTACACAAAATACACCAAACGAGTCAAAGACTAACTTAGGAACGAAACAAGGCGAATTTGGGAGAAAACGAGATTGAACTCGACTAATTAGCACGTAAACCACCGTCTTACTAGTTACAAAACTAGATAAGCCAGAGGCTTATCAACAGACCCTATGCTTCGTCTCCCAGCTGAGTTGGATGATTTCATGCAGATGTGTGGAGGGTTTGCTCGAGGGCTAAAAAGAAAGAGACCTAAGCTATTGACTTTAGGATGAAAATGTTGTAACAATGTCGAGAATTATGATGTAATCCCAATCTATGTATTGTTTTGAGGAGATTTTAATGAAATATGGCCTTGCCTCCATAATTCTATGTTTTGCTTTGAGGAGTTTTTAATGAAATCAGTTCTTGCCTCTATGATTCCTTCGCACTCCAACTTTTGCACTTGACTTGCGACGACACCTATCGTGGAGCATGGTCTTCCTTTAGTATGTTGTCAACTACATCTTTGCCTTATAGGATTCTTACTTCTGCGCAAAGGGTAGGGCAAGATGTCTCAATTCAGAATTGCTAGTGTGTTTGAGACAACATATGTTGTGGAGAGTTGTTTCTCCCCTAGATTTGTTGTCAACTCCATTTCATCTTATGAGCACAATGCTCTCTGTGTGGGATGGAGGGACCATCTCTTGTCTGTTATAAGGTGTTAACTCAAAAAATAATAATAAACTCCAAAGGTGATTTTCATAAAATCTTTTTACATTTTTCCAACATTTTGTTCTCACTTTTGTTTCGATTTAAACAGTGTGTGGCTTTTCAGAACAATTGCTCGAAGACACCCTTATCGCACTCGGTCACAGACAAGAGCCATGGCGGATGAACTAGAAGAAGTCCAAGAGATCAGGGATGAAGTCAGTCAAATCAAGGATCAGATGACTAAGATGATGGAGATCCTACAAGCAATGCAGAAGGAAAAGAACACAGAGGAGAACCCTCCAGCCTCGAACGAAGGACATCCGGCCACACCTCTCATTCCCCCCAGTTTTGCTCAGATTCCTATTCAAGGCTTCAACCAACCAGGGGCCATGATGCCTCTCACTATTTATCCAAGCAACCAAACTCATTTTTCATTTGACCCGAACAATCTCCCATACGGTTCGGTTTGCCTCGTGGATTTGTGCCACCAACGACCCCCAGCCCACAAGACGGAATTCAAAACTCCGAACATATCACTCAAACACAAACCCCCACCGATGCTGTCGAAATGCCACAATCACAAACTGTCAACCCTACAGATGGTAACACCCTGACGGTGACACTTTCTGCCAATCCAAAAAACCCGCAATACACCCTACATCATGAACCCCAGGGGACTCAAATGATGCCAAACTTCGGATCCTCCTACATGCCATACTCCTTCCCTCAGAATATGTACGGTGAAACTCCAGTGAATCAGTTAGGAGGGAATTCCCAATCTAAAGAAAAGTTGGAAGTGCTAGAAGAAAGACTACGGGCCATTGAAGGAGTAAATAGTTATGGTCTGCGGGATGCTTCGGAACTTTGTCTGGTGCCAAATGTCGTAATTCCACCAAACTTTAAGGTACCCGATTTCGACAAATATCGGGGAACCACTTGTCCCAAAAACAATTTGACCATGTATGTAAGGAAGATGGCATCATACGCTCGAGATGATAAGATCTTGATTCATTTCTTCCAAGACAGTTTAACTGGGGCAGCTTCAAATTGGTACACGCATCTCGAGTGGGCCCACATCCGATCCTTCAAAGATCTAGCAGATGCATTCCTGAAGCAATACAAGTACAATATTGATATGGCTCCCGATAGGATACAACTCCAAAATATGGCAAAGAGAGACACAGAGACTTTCAAGGAGTATGCACAACGATGGAGGGAACTGGCTTCCCGGGTGGAGCCTCCATTGGCCGAGAAAGAAATTGTGGCAATGTTCACTGATACACTCCAGTCGCCCTTCTATGGTAGGATGATTGGGAGTGTGTCATCGAACTTTTCTGACATGGTCATCATCGGTGAGAGAATTGAAAGTGGAATGAGGAATGGCAAGATCACTGAGACTTCAGTAATGAACGGTCTGAAGAGAGCCCCGTTTTTGAAAAAGAAAGAAGGAGAAGCACACGCAGTAACCTTTGAACAAAAGAAACCAAACCAATATAGACCAAACTAAACACCCGCCTTCCAATCCCAATACGCCCCATATCCCCAAGCTAACCAGTCATACATCGCTGCCACCTCACAATTTCCAAATCCTCAACAGATGGCTCCTTACCGGCCATCATACCCCTCTCAACCTCAAACACCCCTTACCATGCCACCTCAAATTGTTCAACCCCTAAGTTCAAACCCAAACACCAGCCAAACAAGACCACCGTATAACTCGGAAAGAAAGCCAGTACATTTCGACCCGATACCCATGACCTACACTCAGCTACTGCATCAGCTTATAAGCAAATCTGTGTTGACTCCTATCCCAATGAAACCATTGGGGCCTCTTTATCAGAAGTGGTTTGACCCAAATGCTAAATGTGAGTATCATGCGGGGGCCATAGGTCATTCCACTGAGAACTGCAGGGCTTTCAAATTTAAGGTACAAGATCTTATTGATGCTAAGTGGTTGAGCTTTCAGAAAGATGCTCTGAATGGGGTATAAGGTCCTATGCCAAATCATGGGGGTTCGAGAGTCAATGCCATTGATAGCTTTATGGAACCTACTCTTAAGAGCCAAGTGGCTGATGTCAGAACTCCCACGAGAGTTATTTTAAGGGAGATGCAAAAACATGGATTGGTGCAAACCTCAATTGTTGAAGAGAAGACTCTTGATGAAGAGATAAGGTGTGACTTCGAAGGGAATGTGGGGCATTCAATTGAAGGCTGTGCAGAATTTCGACAGGTTGTGCAACAGTTAATAGATATGAAGATTATCCTAATTGGTTGTGAATCGGATGAGTGTGGCATTAACATGGTCGTTGAATCTACAATTTCCCCAGCTCCAGTTAAGATAACTCTTTTTACTGTTGTAATTAATCCTCAACCGGTCCCTGAGCAAGTCGCTCCGAAGACAGTGGTGATACACTATACTGAGAAGGAACCTATGCCGATTTCGAGTGGGCCAACGCCAGTTGTCATCCGAGTCCCAAGTCCTTTCCCTTACAAGGACACCAAAGCGGTACCATGGAAATATGATAGGTAGGTTCAACAAAGTCCTCCCAACGGGACCACTGTGGTTACCAACATTTCGGGAATTGGTGGAATGACTAGGAGTGGTCGCATTTATACTCCAGAGATATTGCGAAGGGAGGGAACATAAAAGGAAGAAAAAGATCGCAACGGGAAAGAGAAGGTGGAAGGAACGCCGGCTAAAAAGGATACCAAAGGGGGTGATAATAAAAAGGAGGTATCTGATGAAGAAGTCGGCGAATTCTTGAAGTTCATCAAGCAAAGCGAATACAGGGTTGTGGATCAATTGAATCAAACTCCATCTCGGATATCTCTTTTGTCTTTGTTGATGAATTCTGAGCCACATAGGAGAGTACTGATGAAGGTGTTGAATCAAGCTCGTGTCTCTCATGACATCACAGTTGACAAGCTCGATAACATCGTGGGTAACATCGTTGCTGATAATTATATCACTTTCACTGATGATGAAATTCCAGCTGAAGGAATAGGGCACAACAAGACGTTACACATCTCTGTGAAGTGTCAAGATCATGTCATGGCTAGGGTCCTCATTGATAATGGTTCTTCTTTGAATGTAATGCCAAAGTCAACACTGACAAAGTTGCCTTTCGATGGAACTCATATAAAGCCAAGCACGATGATTGTAAGAGCTTTCGATGGCACCCGAAGGGAAGTCATGGGAGAAATTGAATTGCCCATTCAGATTGGCCCTTGCACCTTTGAAATACTCTTCCAAGTAATGGACATCACACCAACTTACAGTTGTATCCTAGGACGACCATGGATCCATTTGTCTGGAGCTGTACCTTCCACATTGCACCAGAAAGTGAAGTTCATTGTTGATAGTAAGTTGATAATTGTTTCTGGAGAGGAGGATATGTTAGTGAGTAAGCCATCAACAATCCCTTACATTGAAGCTGCCGAAGAAGCTCTTGAAGCCACCTTCCAATCGCTTGAAATTGCCAATGCCACTTATGTCGAGGACGGTGCTCCACTCTTGAAACCTCAGTCATCTAAAGCGTCCGTTATGATGGCTAGGGTTATGGTCGAAGGAGGATAGCGACCTGGAAGCGGTTTGGGGAAGAATAGCCAAGGTGTCACCGTCATCCTCATGCTCACCGAGAACAAGGACAGGTTTGGGTTGGGATATAAACCCACCAAGGCCGACAAGATGAAGGTTATAGAAGAGAAGAAAAGAAAAAGGTTGGCTCGGCTGGAAAATCGTGAATACGAGGCTGAAAGGGTTCCCATTTGTGACATTCGACAGAGCTTCCGAAGATTAGGGTTCGTATTCCTGGACCAAGCAGCAGCTGTTGAAGATGATTTTCTCGCCGATCATGGTGTCAATCTGGTGTATCCATGCCCTCCGGATACAGAGCTCAACAATTGGGAGGTCATTGAGTTCCCTAGGACCATAGAGTTTTTTTCAAAGTAATTCTGTAATGCTTATCCTTTAGCTCTGCCCAAGGCTTTAGGATTTTTGTTGTAATGGGCATACTTGTTTTCGTTTCAGTATGACTTATCAATAAATGCATGCATTCAATATCTTTATGTTCTTATCCCTTTTGTTTTTTTTACTTTCGCTTTTATTCATCGTTCCTCACCAATAAATGCAGTTTCCCATCTTTAACCTTTATTCATTCATCTTTCCCTGATAACTACCAAAATGCAGATCTAAAAATGACTCTCTTGAAAATGACAGTGTTAATAACTCAGCATACAATTTAGACTATCCTATTGATCATGCTGATGAGGTTACTGATGATGACGGGGAAGTCCTTCCTAAACTGTTGAGGTTGGTAGAGCAAGAATCCAGCGAAATTCAGCCCCATGAAGAGCCGAGTGAACTAATCAATTTGGGAACCGAAGATGATAAAAAAGAGGTCAAGAATGGCCTTTCTCTGGAAGAAAAGGAGCGAAGTAGGATGATCAAGTTGTTGATGGATTATAAAGATGTTTTCACATTGTCATACCAAGACATGCCAGGGTTAGACCCTAGTGTAGCAGAACACAAACTGCCATTAAAGCCGGATTGTCCTCCAGTAAAGCAAAAGCTACGAAGGATGAAAGAGGAAATGTCTTTAAAGATCAAGGAGGAGGTCAAAAAGCAATTGGATGCGGGTTTCCTAGAAGTGGTAAAGTACCCTCAATGGGTTGCTAACATCGTTCATGTCCCCAAGAAAGACGGAAAGGTTCGAATGTGTGTCGACTATCGAGATCTGAACAGAGCTAGCCCAAAAGATGATTTTCCTCTGCCTCATACGTTCTTGTAGATAATACTGCCCAACATGCATTATTCTCTTTCATGGATGGATTCTCAGGATATAATCAGATCAAGATGGCACCTGAAGATATGGAGAAAACTACATTTGTCACTTTATGGGGAACCTTTTGCTACAAGGTTATGCCCTTTGGCTTGAAAAATGCTGGGGCAACATATCAGCGGGCTATTGTGGCTTTATTCCATGACATGATGCATAAGGAGATAGAAGTTTATGTAGATGACATGATCGCCAAGTCCAGATCTGAAGATGACCATGTTGACAATCTGCAGAAACTTTTTGAGCGGTTAAGGAAGTTTGAGCTCTAACTGAATCCCGCCAAATGCACTTTTGGAGTGAAATCAGGCAAGCTTCTGGGGTTCATTGTTAGTCAAAGAGGAATAGAGGTTGATCCTGAAAAAGTTCGAGCAATCATCGATATGCCAGCACCTCAAACGGAGAAAGAAGTTCATGGGTTTTTAGGAAGATTGAACTACATTGCCCGGTTCATCTCCCAACTAACCGCGACATGTGAACCAATCTTTAAATTGCTGCCCAAAAATCAGGTAGTAACATGGAATGAAGATTGTCAAAAAGCCTTTGAGAAGATCAAACAATACCTACAGGAGCCTCCAATCTTGGTTCCCCCAGTTCCGGGAAGACCTCTTATCATGTATTTGACTGTGCTGGATGAATCAATGGGTTGCGTGATGGGGCAACACGACGAGTCAGGAAGGAAGGAACGTGCCATCTATTATCTAAGTAAGAAATTCACCAGTTTCGAAGCTAACTACTCACTGCTAGAACGCACTTGCTGTGCCTTGGCTTGGGTGGCTCGCCGTTTGAGGCATTACATGTTGTGTTACACTACCTGGTTGGTTTCCAAAATGGATCCGATCAAGTATATCTTTGATAAGCCTGCTCTGACTGGAAGAATTGCTCGCTGGCAGGTCCTGCTATCAAAATATGACATTGTCTATGTCACCCAAAAAGCAATAAAAGGGAGCGCTCTTGCAGAATATCTAGCCAATCAGCCAGTCGAAGATTATGGATCGATGCAATGTGATTTCCCAGATGAAGATATAATGACTTTGTTTGGTCGTGAGCAATCACCAGAAAAAGAAAAGTGGACCTTGTTATTTGACGGAGCTTCTAATACATTGGGACATGGAATTAGGGCAATACTAATCTCACCGGAAAATGATTATTTCCCTATCACTGCAAGGCTTTGCTTTGATTGTACAAACAATATAGCCAAATATGAAGCTTGTGCGCTTGGGATCCAGGCAGTAATAGAATCAAAGGCAAGGATACTAGAGGTATATGGGGACTCTGCATTAGTCATCCACCAGCTAAGAGGGGAATGGGAAACCCGAGATGCCAAGTTAATCCCGTACCATGATTACATCAAAGGTTTGATTGAGCAGTTCGATGAAGTCACATTTCACCATATTCCCCGAGAAGATAACCAATTAGTTGACGCACTGCCTACCTTGTCCTTGATGTTCAAAATAAGTGACGAGAGGAACTTACCACTCATCAAAATGGAAAATCGTGATCATCCTGCATATTGTCAAGTGATAGCGGAAGAGCCTGATCGAAAATCGTGGTACCATGACATCAAATGCTTCATCCAAAGAAGGGAATACCCTCCGGGTGTTTCAGAAAATGACAAAAGAACTCTAAGAAGACTTGCAATGGGTTTCTATTTAGATGGAGGTATTCTCTACAAAATAAATCATGACATGATGTTGTTGAGATGCGTTGATGCAAAAGAAGCTAAACGGATAATTGAGGAGGTCCATGAAGGATCTTTTGGAACACACGCGAGAGGGCATGCAATGGCAAGAAAAATCTTGAGGACTAGCCAATACTGGTTGACAATGGAGGCAGACTGCTTTAATTATGCGAAGAGGTGCGATAAGTGTCAAATATATGCGGATAAGGTTCATGCACCGCCAACTCCCTTGAATGTCATGACGGCACCCTGGCCATTCTCAATGTTGGGAATGGATGTGATTGGTCCAATCGAACCAAAAGCCTCAAATGGGCATCGCTTCATTCTTGTTGCCATTGATTATTTCACAAAGTGGGTTGAGGCTGCATCATATGCCAACGTGACCAGGAATGTCGTGATCAAATTTGTAAAAAGAAAATTAATTTGCCGTTATGGGTTGTCGAGTAAGATTATCACTGATAATGCGACCAACTTGAACAACAAGATGATGAAGGAGATGTGCGAAAACTTCAAGATAAAGCATCACAATTCCTCCCCGTACCTCCCAAAGATGAACGGAGCAGTTGAGGCCGCTAATAAAAATATCAAGAATATTGTCCAAAAGATGGTGGTGACGTACAAGGATTGGCACGAGATGTTACCTTTTACTTTGCACGGCTACCGTACCTCTATTCGCACCTCGACAGGGGCAACACCGTATTCTTTGGTGTATGGGATGGAGGCAGTGCTCTCGATTGAAGTAGAGATCCCCTCATTAAGGGTACCGAGAGAAGCATAATCGGAAGAAGCTGTGTGGGTCCAGGATCGACTATACCAATTGAACCTTATTGAAGAGAAGAGATTAGGGGCATTGTGTCACGGTCAATTGTACTAGAGAAGGTTGATGAGAGCTTATGAGAAGAAGGTACGCCCGCGACAGTTTCGGGAGGGTGACTTGGTGCTTAAAAAGATTCTACCAATCCAAAAGGATCATCGAGGGAAGTGGACTCCGAAATACGAAGAACCATACGTTGTGAAAAGGACTTCTCGGGGGGAGCTTTAATCCTCACTAGGATGGGTGGGGAGGATCTTCCACTCCCTGTAAACTCAGATGCAGTCAAAAAGTATTATGCTTGAACGCACTTCCCAAGAAGAAGAAGAAAACAAAAAAAGTGAAAAATGAAAAAAAGAAGAAAAGTCCGTTAGACTGAAAATCTGAAAAGACGGTCTAGGCAAAAGTTAGAGCAACCCGCTAGGCTGAAAACTTGAAAAGGTGGTCTAGGCAAAAGTTAGGGTTCAAAAAATAAAATAAACAATGGAAGTGTCGTCAAGCCGATGAACTGGGGCAATCAGTGGGCTAGATGCATGAAGACCAGGGCGGATAGCATTCTCAGATGTTGATTAGTAAGCAGTCAAGATAGTATAAGGGATACTAACACTAGTCATGGAAAGAGGTGCCACTTGAGGAGATGTGATTCCACTCCACAACCCCTTTTGCAATTCCACACTCCATTGTAATATCTGCTTGGTATTCCTTTTCGGTCCAAATATAATGACATTGACTCCCAATTCTTTTTACCCTTATCCCTTTGTCTTAACTTTTGTCAATTGTGTGTGTGCATTCATCATGATAAGTATATACTGAAATGTGAAACCTGTATTGATGTCTTCAAGAGGCATTTAGAATTCCCTTGAAAATCTCAAAAGTTTGTAAAGAATAAGATGATCTCCCGAAAAAGGATACCGTGGTCTACAGACAAGAAGCACGGGGACAATCTTTGCAAAGGAAGTGTACCCTTTCAAAAGTGCTTAGCCTTTATTCTCCACGAAGACAGGGCTTGTTTTATTTCATCTCAGTGCTTGTCTGTGATCAACACTTTAAGGGGTCGAGGGTGATAATAAAAACCACCTAAGTAACGAAAAAAGAAAAAAGAAGTATTAATGTATTACAGGCTTTCCTTGTGTTGCATTGAAATCATCTGAGGGTCATGCATTATCTTATTACATTGTAATTGTTTATCTTTTGTTGGCACAAAGCCCCGCAAGCTCATAGACGTCATAAGTTTACTTTTTCTTTCAAGCTTCAGTGGATAACCGACTCCACAAGCTTTTTACCTTTCCTTTAAAGCTTCGGCAGATAACCGACTCCGCAAGCTTTTAATCCTCTTAATTTCAAGCTTCAGCGGACAACCGACTCCGTGAGCTTTTAACATTTCTTTTCAAGCTTCAGCGAATAACCGACTCCGCGTGCTTTTTATTTCCTTTTCAAGCTTCAGCGGATAACCGACTCTGCAAGCTTTTAATCCTTTTGCTTTCAAGCTTCAGCGGACAACCGACTCCGTAAGCTTTTAACATTTCTTTTCAAGCTTCAGCGGATAACCGACTCCGCGTGCTTTTTATTTCCTTTTCAAGCTTCAGCGGATAACCGACTCCGCAAGCTTTTAATCCTTTTGCTTTCAAGCTTCAGCGGACAACCGACTCCGTAAGCTTTTAACATTTAATTTCAAGCTTCAGCGGACAACCGACTCCGTAAGCTTTTAACATTTAATTTCAAGCTTCAGCGAATAACCGACCCCGCGTGCTTTTATTTTTTGTCAAGCTTCAGTGGATAACCGACTCTGCAAGCTTTTAACCTTTTAATTTCAAGCTTCAGCGAGTAATCGACTCCGCAAGCTTTCTATCTTTTTTCAAGCTTCAGCGGGAACCATACCCCGTAAGCTCTTCCATCTTTCTGTTCAAGCTTCAGCGGGTGCCATACCCCGTAGGCTCTTTTATCTTTCTATTCGAGCTTCTATGGGCAATCCATCCCGTAAGCTCTTTTTAATTATGCATCCTTTTACTTGTCAGTAAACCCCGGCCAAAATTGGAGTTCATGTCTTTACTCGTTTCTTATGAAGATAATAGGTTAACTACGGTTACACCTACTATCTAATAAGAAACAAGTAAAGATGGGCAGCTGTGAACACCTAATTTTACCAGATTTTTTAATTAATGTTTTGAAAAATAGTAAACAAAAAATGATAAAAATAAAACAAAAATGTTATTATTCTTGGCCCATTATAGAATTAGTGTAGCCCATTTTCATTTTATTTTTGCAAATGGCTTGTTGAGCCCATGATCCAAAAAAAGACTTCTGATTTTTATTTGAAAAAAATATAAAAATAAATTTTAATTCCTTGTCCTTTTTTCCATCCTTGCTTTGTCATCCTTCATTTGAAGTATATACCAGCTTTTACTTTTCTGGTTTCTTTTTTTTTGTGTTTTTTTTCCTAAAGCAAGGAAGTACTACCCCTGCACTATTGCAACCAAGCAAGGTGAGCAAAGACTGATTTGCTCCCCACTACTTGTACCCACACCAGCTGGCCTAACAAGAAGATTTGTCATCTTCTTCCTTTTTTTGTGCTATAAATTAGGCATTCAACAGTGACCAAAGGGGGGGAAAAAGGAAAAAAGGAAAAAGGGAAAAAAATCAATCAGAAAAATACACTTAGAGTTCTTTCCTGTATTCTTCTCCATCTTTGTTTCAAGAAACAAACCAGAACTAAAGGAAAAAACAAAGGAAAAAACACACAAAAAAAAAAGAAAGAAACAACAACAGAGAAGATGAAGAATGCAACTTTCAGTAAGCAGAATGGTCCCCAGCTCCGCCTCGGTTCGCCACCGCCGCTGGCAATAGCAAGAACCACCACAATCTCCCCCTTTTCAACTGGTCCTCCCACAGGAATTCAAAGTTCAAATCTGGGGTTCCACTTCCACTGCTTCTCTGCCGTTCCCCATTCGTTTTCTCAGCCGTCGTCCTGCCGTGCCTCAACCGAAGCAGACCCGCGCACAACCTCCGCCTTCCAGCAGCCACCGTATCCCACCTCCTTCGCAGTCGTACGACCCCTGTTTTCTAGCACGGCGTAGCCATCGCGAACCAGCGCTCCACCACCACGAATCGCCACCCCTTTCCGCACCTCCCAGTGCCGCTCGACCGCCGTCCGTGTCTCCGGCCTCGCATCCGCACCGCGCCGGAGGACCACTCTGCTGTTCGGATCTATTGACACAGCTTTCCTTTGCCTCCTTCGTTTGGTAATGTAGGAGAGGAATAAAGCATCAGACTTTGTTTCCTTTCATTTTTGTGTTACTTTTATTATCAATAATTTGTTTTGGGTTTGGTTATTTGGGCCTTGGAAATAATGGGTATGTTTCAATGTTATTTTTTTTTTGGTCTGTTTAATTGTTGAGTTTTTTTTTTGGGTCAACAAAAATCTATGTCTTTAAAAAGAACAAGCAGAATAATTTTGGGTCATCTCTGTTAGGCCCAAGTTTGGTCTTCTTTTTTATTATTATTATTATTATTATTGTTTAAAAGTTTGTTACAGGACCAAGGATGTAGTGAGGCCCACCAAAAAGAAATATAAGCTATGGGCTAATTACCAGGCCTCTCTTTATGTTTTTCCCTTTTTTTATGTTGTTTCTTTATATAAAGTTTGGGCCAATACATAAGGTTCCAACAAAAAAACAAATGTGTTCCCAAATTTTTTACTGATATGGGCCTTTTCAAGTTTGGGTCATATTCTTTCCCTTTTAGAAAAATGCTTTAGTAAGAAGTTAATTAATTTTTAAAAAAAAAAAGAATTTTGTTTTAAAACAAAAAAGGTGATTAAAAAAAAAGAAAAGAATTTTGTTTTAAAACAAAAAAGGTGATTAAAAAAAAATCTTTTGAGTTCACGCAACAATCTACAATATTGATGTATAACTTTTCATCCTCAAGTGTTGTATGAATTGTAAGGGTTTATCGTATAGCTTCGTTATCTTTAACCCTGTGCAAGAGTGAATTCCTTCTTTTGTAAAAATTAAAATATTTTCAATTTACTCTTTTAACAAATTTTATCCAACTTTTTTTTAAAAAAAATCTCTTTTAATTCACGCAACAATCTACGACATTGATGTATGATTTTTCATCATCAAGTGACGTATGAACACTACAAAAAAAAAATTGTTTAGCGACCGGCATATTCGGTCGCTAAACTTTGTAAATCGGTCGCTATTTAATTTAGCGACCGAATTAGCGACCGATTAATGGTGGTGGCTGAATACCAGGTCGCTAAGTTTTTAGCGACCGAAATATTAATTCGGTCGCTAAATGGCGACCGTAATTTCGGTCGCTAAATAATAAAAAACGGTCGCTATAAGGTTGGTTGCATTGTTTCGGTAACCATTATTAGCGACCGATTATCGGTTGCTAGTTCGGTCGCCAATTTTGGTTACTGTTAACCTGTATTAGTGACGGATTTTCAGTCGATATACCACATCTGTTAATGTTAAATAAAGTTTACCGACCGAATTATTGGTTTCTAATTCGGTCACTAAACTGGTTATTATTAAAAAAAAATAAATTAAATTTTTAAAATAAATTTTTTTTTGTTTTTCTTTAAACGTTAGCAAAATTACTAATAAAACACACCAAATTACTAATGAAATATACAATCATAAGAAATAATAAATATATATAAAAAAATAAACCAAAGTATCGTACAAGAATCGTTTAAAGTCAAAAATATGGGCAAAAAAAATCAGTCATGATGAGGGGGAGGTGGAGGAATCCATTCATCCTCAGCGTACATACCACTGACGTCTGCTATCTGATCGTCCTCTACAATAGCAGCATCAGTAGCTGGCGGCGGAACTGGAGGAGCGGCAGCAGGCGGCACAACCGTCATAGCATCACCCTGAGCAACTGGATTGTGGATCCTCATCTGCTCCAACACCAGCCGCAGTGTCTGGCCCTGCTCGATGGTCGTCTCGCATCGGTTCTTTGCGTGCTCGAGTCAATCTGTGCAGTCTGGTTCGCCATCTGCTGCTCTCTCTCGCTCTTCTCCTGAAGCTCTGCATTCGGCTGCGAGATGGTGTCCTGCATTTGGTTGAACTGCTCCTGAGGGACGGTATCGGTGTAGGAAGGAGCAGTCGTGTCGGATGATGAAGCGATAAACTCGCCTCCCAGGTGTCCGAGGCCATACACGTGCCCCTTCTTGTTCCTGCCCCTGACGACCTCCAAATAAATGGCATTATCGTCGACAGAGATAGGAGAGTTGAGCCCATCACCAGTCAAAGCCTCATCTTGTGACTGTGAGGCACGTGATATGGCATCGTCCTTCTGATCGTTGAAGCCCACCTACAAAGTATAGTTGAAGAGATTTAGTTAAAATTATATCCAATATTAACAAATCATTTATAATAAATTACAAGTAAACACTAAATTGTTATTTTGCTTACAGCATAGTTATGGGCCTTGTCGTTGACCCATGTCCCCGACTTCAACTTCTTCGTCCTCTCCACCAACTCCATAGCAGTGGGGGCCCGCTGTTTCTGTGCTTTCTGTACAGAAAAATATAATCTTAAATTCATAAGAATAATTAAAAATGAAAACTAATTAATTAAATAGTATATTAAGTCAAAAGTTTAATGTATTACCAGCTCGTCGTAGTGGGCGGCGGCTGATTTAGACCCGCTGGTCCAAGCACATGCGCCACCATCAGAAGCTCGATTACGCCGAGCTGTGGCCTGGATCTCCTGGAACTTCTCAATAGCCCAGTACTGGTCCAGTTGCCTCCTGATCTCAGGATCCACCCACTTCCCCTTATTCTTACCCTGCCTCAGCTTGTTCGTCAGATTCTTCATGACCAGTGAGCATTTATGCTCAAAAATGTCCCTGACGAGAGCCTCTAAAGCTACGTCCCACATATACTCTTTCTGCAACTTACAGTTGTTAAGAAATTCGTGTGTATATATATATAATGTAAATTTAATTTAAATAACTTAAAAAATTGTTACCTTAAACTCTTTAAACAACTGATCCCTATAGCCCCCCGGGATGGCCTTCCATGTAGGCCATGGACCATCAAACTTGCGTCGCAGGACATCCTTCTTGCATATTGTAGTCAGATTTGATACTCAACCATTCCATGCACATCGACAACTCCGTGTACTCCCGACATCCTTCCCACAATGGAGATCGTGTAGCACTCAGCATATCATAAAATCTTTGAGATTTGGTATTCGGATTCTTCTCTATGTATTGGGAACCCATTCCACCATCTTCTCCCCCATCTTCTTCTAGTACAACACCAACCGATGGTCCAGCATGATCCATTATCATCTGCTCGTATGGATTCAATTCTTCCCTCCGATCACCACTTCCATAGTACGAACCTTCAAACACAATCGGGTTTAAGTCAGGCAACGTCTCACCATGGTTACTCCACCAATAGTAATCAGGCACGAAGCCCTTCTCATAAAGATCGGCTACAACTCCATCCACGCTTTTGAAATATTGACACTTGCATCTTTTGCAAGGACACCTCAATTAATCACCGCCCAGTCGTATAAATCTCTCCTGGCTAACAACAAACTCTATAAACTCACCCACTCCAACTCTATACTCTTCCCTAAGACGTTTATTCCGATCCAACCTACGATACATCCATTTCCGATTCTCCGGAATATTCATTGCTGGCAATTAAATAGCCTGACCAATCCTACAATAACACTTATATATTACGGTGCATTCCAATAACTCCATCAATCTCGTTCTTATGACAAGGTAAGAACCTATCCCATTCGAGAAGAAACCTTTACCACACTCGGCTAATAATAGTTATTCCCATATTCAAATACCTTATACTTGACAAAATTTTGGCAGCATTTCCCATCGGTCTCCAAGTACACGACTCGAGCACGGTGAGAATCACCGTGATCAAGTATGCACCAGGAGAACAAAAGGAAATGCATCAGACCGAGATTTCAACAAGTATATATATAAGGCATTTGAACATGGAAATGACTATTGTACGAGTGTGCAAAAAGTTTTTTCCCAAACTGTCCCACTTGAACAATTCAAGATTCAATACAATGAGCTTGCATACCTTGATAAGTTACGCATGCTCATTAATATTGAATCTCAAATAGGAAACTAAAGCTTTCGTAAATTAATTATTAACTCTAACAGAAAATAAAACCATTAACCTATAAATATTGCAACATTGTTGAGCTTATATAAATTGCAGCGTAAATCAATACAAACTTAGATTAAATATTGTAGCAAACATCCTATTGAGCCCCGCTCTCCACTAACAAGTAGCAGTTAATTGTCAAACACATGCATAATTTCTAAATTATCAGCACACAAACAGCATCCAGCCTTTCGGACAGGATCACATCCTATTGAGCTCCGCTCTCCACTAACAAACAACACATATTGACAAACACATGCATAAACATTAAATTATCAGCATACAATCAGACAAGATCACATCCTATTGAGCTCATCTCTCCACTACCAAACAACACGATAATTCACATAATACATTAAAAGCACCACACATATCAGTACCTATTAGACAAAGCAAAACCTTAAAAGAGAGTATTGAGAGAACTTACCTATTCGACAAAGCAAAACCAAGTAAGGATAAGGGAGGAGTCGCGGACAACGAAGATCAGACAAGGACCTATAATGCATAAATAAAAACAATCGTGTTAGAGCTGAAATGACAACATTTGATAATATTACTTTAACCTTATACTGATTTGATATATATTTTTATAAACCAAATTTCATATTGAGATTTTCACTTAAAAGAGTTATAATTTACTTTTGGATCCATGCAGAGTTGGGAAGTTATCATGGTACTGCAACTGCTTATTAAAAAAAACAGTGAAACACAAAAATGGTTTGGTTGATCTCATTCGTTGATGACACAAAAACAGTGAAACACCAAAACGGTTTTGTGGTGTTGTTTTGCAGTAATTAAGGATCAAAATGCTCAAGATTGACCATCATGTAGCTTGCATGAAGATGGGGCTTGAAAAGTGAAGAAAAATGAGACAAACAGAGCCCATCACGGCCTAGCCGTGATAGGCATCTCGACCATGATCGAGCGGGGCTGAAAAAGAAAGAAGAATGAAAAGGTCAGAAGCTGTCAGGGCCAGGCCGTGATGGCCATCACGGTCGTGACAGACCAACCAGTGAAGAATTTCCAAGGCATAGTCCGTCACGGCCTAGCCGTGATGGCCATCACGGCCGTGACAGACCAAACAGTGAAGAATTTCCAAGGCAGAATCCGTCACGGCCGTGACGCGTATTACTTGGATCTGAAGCAACCGATTTTGATCTCAATTTGTGTTAGATTGGGATTCAAACTTCCCTAATCTATAAATAAGCCATCTGGGCAGGTACCTACACATTGGTTTAGGTATCGAGTGAAGTGAAATTTTGCTATTCTGATGGTTTTCGAGTAGCTACTGGTTTTGTGCAGAAAAATATAGCTAAACAAGTTTGTTACCAACTTAGATAAATGGAGAAATGGAATGAAGCATAAACTTGGAGAAATGTCCTAAAAAGTGGAGTTTAGAACTACATAATGCTTAAAATCATGATTCATGACTATACAATACCAAGTGGATCAAAGGAAGTTAGGACTGGTTTATCAGCTTCCCCACAACACTTAAAGACATCATCACATTAAGCCCGTAGGACCAAAAAATACAAGACATCCATGCCAAACACACAGAACATGTTCTGCCCCACCTTAGGCCGATTCTACACCAATAAAAGTCCCAAGCAAACTAAAATTTCAACTATCATTGCCATGTTTTGCATTACCATGCCCCTTCATAATTTCTTATAACCTGCGAGCAATAACAACTTTACCAAATCTTATACCCAACAAACACCCAGGTATCACCCCTCTTTACTTAAAATGATCTCATACCCCTTCCATCATCCTCCATTTTCTTTATATTCACATTCCCTTCCATGACTACACCACCTTCTACATTAATTCCCTTACCCTTGCTACCAAGTATCAATTATGTTAGAGAAACAAAGAATGAGAGAAGAGGAGAGAAGACAAGGTAGCTTACCCTTGGTGGTGGTGGTGTCACCGGAGTTGCGGACAGTGGTGGCTCAAGGGAGGCGGCTCAGGTGCGCTTCAGGGACAGAGACAGAAAGACATCAGAGAGAGAGAGAGAGAGAGAGGGAGAGGGAAGGTGGAATCACTCACCGGATCGAGGTGGCCTAGCGGTGACCGGAGCACAGACGTCGCGTGGTGGCAGGGAGGAACAGAGTGTGCAAGAGAGAGAGAAGAAAAGAGAAGAAATGAGAGAAATGGGGAAGAAAGGGGAAGGGCTCGCGATTTAGGGATTTTAGTTTTAGCGACCGAATTATTCGGTCGCTAAATCGGTCTCTAAATGGTTTAATTTAAAATTTGAATTCATAAATTCAGCGACCGAATTAAAATTCGGTCGCTAACACGCTCTATTTTAATTTTTTACGCGTCGTTTAGAGACCGATTTAATTTATGTCACAAATATAAATAAATTTTAACCGTTGCATTTAACTCGGTCGCCATTTCGGTTGCAAAAAAGTCATAAATTTTTTACTTTTATTTTCCTTTCTTTTGCGACCGAAATAGAGACCGATACCTCTGCTACGCTCTATTTCGGTCGCTATTTCGGTCGTAATATCAACTCTAATCAGTGTTTGATTTAGATCCTATAATCGGTCGCCAATTTAGTCACAAACAGCAACCAACAAATTCGGTAACTATTTTCGGTCTCTAAATGAGCTTTTTTTTGTAGTAGAATTGTAAGGGTTTATCATATAGCATTGCTATCTTGGACCCTGTGCAAGAGTGAATTTATTTCAAAATAAAATCTTTTTTAAATAAATATTTTCAAAATCAAATACTTTTTTTTCAAAAAATAAAATCAACCAGTCAATCAAACATTTTCGAAAAGAACTATATAGCTTTAAGTTTCCCATCGCACCCGGGAATACGTAGGAGCAAGATAAATCATCTTGTCAAGCCAAAACTAAATTTTCCTTTTTTTGTGTCTTTTTTATGTTAAATTAATTAATCAAAATAATTAAACTTTTCTAATTTTAGGGGTGCTTTGTGGACACGGTGCCATATCCTGTCCCTTAGATTTGAGGTTACCATGTGGACTCATGTGCCATGTTCAACCTCATTTAGTTTTTATAAACAATAAATTTAAAAATATAAAAATTAATAAAAATTTAAAATACTAAAAATAAAAAATAATCCTCTCTTGTAAATAATTTTTGGGGTAAAATAAATATTTAAAAGGTTATTAAAATGTTTTTTTGCACAATTAACTTGAGGTACCGTCTTTTTAAAAACGGGCGATGTGGGGTGCTAACTCATTCCCTACTCGTAATCGACTCCCGGACTCATCTCTCTCTTTTTTTAGACCAGTTTACCTTTAAATAATTGGGTTTTCTAAGATTTTCCCAATAAAAATTTTAGTGGCGACTCCTCTGTTTTTATTTCTTCTTTTCGCGGCTCATGGACGGGACGGTCGCGACAACCAAAACCCTTGCTAACTATTTAAACCTAAAAAAAAGGTAAACCAACTCTATTCCTGTAAAAATCATCACTAATAAATCTAGGAATAGAATCAAACCAAGCAAAACCTGAACACTAAGATCATGAGAGGCAAGTTTATCTGCATAATTATTACCTTCACGGAAAATATGATAAATACAAAAATTCATCTTTCTAGTTAAATCTAAACAATTTTTCCATCTAACTCTAAGGTGCCATGGAACAATGACATGAGACTTTAAAGCTTGGACAACCAATCCAGAATCACATTCAATCCACAAATATTAAGCCAACCATTTTCCATTGCTATTTCAATAGCAGTCATTACCCCAAAATTCTTAGTATTAAGCACATATGAAATACCAATGTTCACCACAAAACCACCCAAGAAAGCAGCATTTTTATCTCTAAAAAGTCCCCCACAAGCTGCAAATCTTGGAGTTCCTCTTGTTGTCACATCCTTGTTACATTTGACCCAATTATAAAGAGGAGGATGCCACATAACTTCCTTTATATTTGGAGCTCTTTTTGGTTTTGCAGCCACTGAAAAAGCCTTAAGAAGAGCAAAGTCCTCCATAGAATTATTCATATTCCCAGCACTATAATTTCCAGCCAAAGACACATTTGCCACAATCAAATTTAAAGCAGCATTCAAAGATATATTCCTATTCGCAAATCGATGCATGTTTCTGCAATACCATATTACCTAAGGGTGGCAAATGGATGGATCGGATATATTTTTATTCGGATCTTAACGGATGGATTAAAAATAATCCATTAATCAATTATAATCTATTAAAAATTCATTAAAAAAATTCAATCCATCCATGATCCATTAAATAAAATCCATCCAATCCATCCATTAACAACTTTTCATGGATGGATATCCAATCCATCCACTAAAATTTATTTTAAGAAATTAAATAATTTTATATCTCTTTTATCCATCCATAAAATATTTTTTAAAAAAAATAATTTGTAAAAAAATTTAAAATATTATCTCTATCTCACCCTCTCTCTCATCTTTCTTCCTCTCTCTATCCTTTCTCTCTCTCCTTTTTTTTCCTACTCTCTATCTTTACTCTCTCTCCACTCTATCTCACGACCATTTTGTATGACGACCATTTTCTATTATTATATGGGAGTTATTGATTATGTATATCTATAGAGGTTGTTTTGCCACAATGTTCCATGACATTGTTTTACGAAACTTGTTATGACTTTCTGTGCTTTCAATTAGTTATTACTTTTTTTTTAAGTTTCTCAGCAAAAAAAAAAGGCAAAAAAAATAAAACGTACGTGATAACGTGGATTACTACTAGTGCTTGAGAACAATTAATTAGTTAATACTTAATATAACAAAAAAAAGCAGATAAATAAAATAAAAAATAGTAAAGAAAAAATAATAGGAAACGGAAGAGAAAATTAGATAGAGTGCTTTTTTTTATTTACAAATGGAGGTTTTTTTTAATTGGTGAAAAATAATATGAAAAAAATAAATTGGTTTTGGAATGGATAAAAGTTGATCCATTATATTTTTTATTGTTGGTCCAATGGATTTTAAAAAAATATTGGATGGATCATAAACCATTCATTAAAAAAATAATTCAATCCATCCAATCTATTTATATTATTTTTTTATAAATGGATGGATTTGATGAATTTTCTCATGGATAGACTGGATGGATGGTGGACAAATGGATCATTTTACCACCCCTAATATTACCCAAAAAAAAACACGAGTAATAGCAGTTAGAATGACATCTTTTGCTTGTGAAGACCAGTTTCTCTCGCAAATTGACAAAATGCTACTAACAGAACTAATGTCAATTGCTATATTTATGACAGAACTCAACCAAAGCCAAATTCTTTGCAAATTTGCATTCGCAGAACAAATGAAAAGTTGATTCACAATGCATTTGACAATCAATAAATCTAACACCCTAAGGCTTTAAATTAAAATGTAATATCAGACCTAGTATTATAGTTTGAACTCGTTTATGTCCTTGTACATGGACTCATTTGATGGTAAGGACTATATGGGTAAAAGAAATCTTACATTAAAAAAGAATAAAGTAAAGAATTTAAAAATAAAAAACTCATCAACTTATTTTCTTAAAAATTTAGGATAAAATATGTCATATTCATTTTATAGTGATTTTATTAACTCCGATGAAGAAAATCTCCTTAATGTATTTTTGGGCCAGGTTGAAGGAGAGTCAATGTAGATTATAAATATGGTGTTAAAGCCACTAACAGGTCAAGTTGCACGCTAATAATATTGATTTTCTTTTTCTTTCTTTTTTACCTCAAATCTCTTCATACTATATCCACACTTGCATGTATATGTCACTACAAGAATTTTCTATTTTAGCTACTAATCTTAGCTGCTAATAAAACCAGTAGCTATGCTTAAGTTAATTAACTACCTATTAACTATATTATCACTTTATACATCTCAATAAACTTCGGTCTAAACACTTCCACATCAAGTCTTTCTCTCAGTCTCAGCTAATACAAATGTCGGGCCTTCATCTATCTGGACAAATGATGCAACAAGCTCCAAAACGTAAAATGGGCCAAAACAGCACAATAGGCCTAAATCTCCAAGACCTCAGCGCAAGACCCAGAAGCCATCATGGCTCAATGACTATGCTTAAGAAAGCTTCACACGTTACTGCGCAAAAAGAGTAGCGAATCATTGAGTATCACTCGCTCCCTGTCTCTTCCTTGGGCATGCAATTTGAAGGTGAGATCTCAATCTTCCCACTTTAATTTCAATCATAATAACAATCACACACACTTTGTTCCTGTCGAGATCCGATTTGCCGGAACCTCGCCGTAAAACGTCAAACCAATGGTGAATAATAGGGGTTGTTTTAGACTATGGCTTGACAGAACGTAATATTCCGGTCCTACGTATCCCGATGGGAATCAAAGCCAGACGTAGTTCTCGGTTCAACTCTTGGCCGTGGTGATCTCGATCTCTTAATTTTGTATCTGATGAATACTAGGGAGCAAGGACTCTCTGATAGTCTCTTGGTCGAGCTAGTTTCTCTAATACACTTAAGAGAGAGTCACCGGAGTTCAGTGAAAAGTGAGTTTCTCTCATGGGTTATCCTCCTTTTATAATAGGATTCCCCTATCTTTTAGAGATCTGGATTTATCTCCTTTTATCTCTTAAATCTCTTTTGAGATGTGATTTCCTTAATTTAAGGGATA
This sequence comes from Sophora flavescens, assembly GCA_030762895.1. NCBI lineage: Eukaryota > Viridiplantae > Streptophyta > Magnoliopsida > Fabales > Fabaceae > Sophora > Sophora flavescens. The sequence goes on along the minus strand of CM061066.1, from coordinate 47,585,841 downwards.
TTATCTCTTTTAACCAGATAAGATTATTTCAGATAATATCAGGATTTATTTAAGGATAATATCAATATCCTATCCCTTTATTTAAGGGATATTATCTCTTTTAACCGGATACTGTTACTTCAGATAATATCAGGATAATTAAAGGTGATTTTTAACTTATTATCCTTAACTTCCGGATTGGACCGGGTATTCAAGCTCAGTGGCCGGGTTTCACTCTTCGGCCAGTACACAAGCCCCCCAAGCTTTGAGCTAATGAGGCGTAAAAGCTTTCATGACGTTAGCCGAGCTTAGAAACTTGGTTTCATCTTTGGTCTTTCGGCTCGGCGAGGTGATTGGCTGAGCTTCATATTTCGTATATATATGTATCCTCCAACTCGGCGAGCAGCTCGGGCGACCGAGCTTGGCGCTTCGAGGTACCGAGCTTTATATCTCGGCTCATACACAAGCCCCCCAAGCTTTGAGCTGATTGCATGGAAGCTTTTTTCGCAGGAGCCGAGACTAGCCGAGGTGGAGATGACTACCTGTTTCGTGCCGAGGCCATACTTTTTCGGTTCCCGAGATGAAAAGGGAACGTTGCTCTGTGCGGCGCGTGGTCTTTATGACATCATCTCTGGGATTTGTGCAGTAGTTGCGTGCTCCTAGTTTCCCGTGATGGCGATGTACATTCTGACATTTCTGCCACGTGTGTCCTTTCCATTAGTTGGTGAATTCGGTCAGACTCGAAGGGACGTTTCTCTGCTCTCACCCAACAACCCTCGTTAATGCGAGGAGGGGATGTTGCACTTGTTTTCTATAAATTGGGACGGGTCTTTACGCTTCCGTGAACCCTAGACTTTCTTACCGCGAGTCCTTTCTAGTCCGAGCGTCCATATTCCCTTTCTGCTCAAGGTACGTCCTACTCATCTCTTTCAAGCTCCCTTAGGTTTGTTTTCTGATTTTTCATTCATGGAGGCTTCATTTGAGGTATCCCAGAATGCCTCTTCTGGGGTTCAGATCGTTGAGCCTGAACTCCATCTGATTGGGGACTCTCCCCATTCTTCTCCCTCTTCCTCTCGCGGTGGTGGAGGTGAAAGGGGTTCTTCTTCTTCGTCTTCTTCTGGGTGGAGCTCTATTGCTCCAGACGCTATTGTTGTTCCCAAGCGTCGCAGACGTGTGTCTAGGATGCCCAGGGTTCCCTACCCAGCAATTACCATTCCTGGGTATTTCTGGATAAAACCTGATGTTGCTGCATTTCATTCTAATTTTAGGGATTTTGATTCTCTTGAAGCTATGAAACATAAGGTTACAATTAAACGAGGCATCATAGAATGCCTTCCTTGTGGCGAGGATGAGCATGTTTTCCTTTGCCCCCCTTCATCTGAGCCACCCTTTACATATGTATATAAAACCTTCTTTGAACAAATTGGACTCTCTATTCCCTTCAGTCCATGGCCACTGCTCCTAAGTTCCTGTACTTTTACCGAGTTCGCTTCGGGGACCAAGTTGGTTGGATCTCTTTGAGTGGGATTGAGAGGGGGATCATTGGGCTCTATAAGAGCTCGTACAAATTTTTCAAGTCGGATTTCTTCAAAATCCGACCTCTAGAGGGTAATGAGTCTGTCTTCTTTGACTCGGTCGGGAACCCTAAATTTCCTTTCTACTGGCAACCACACCCTTCCAAATTTTCTGGCTATGACCTCGACTGCATGACCTCTCAGGAGCGAGCTGATGTCGAGGTACTGAAATTGTGTCCTCGGCCATTGCCTTGTGGAAGGCTTTTAAAGCTTAGGGCTTCCTCCACTTGGCAAGCTGATTTTGAATGTAAGTAACTTTTAGTTGACAAGTGGTAATTTACCCTGTAGTGTACTTATTTTACTTGACCGATTTCCTTCTTGCAGTGATAATGGGGAAGTTCAACTACAAGGCCCTGATGAAGAAGGCGGCTAATCAAGCAGCTGGCGGATCAGCTGTTGCTTCAAATGTTAAGGGGAAGAAGAAGAAGTTTGCTGAAGCTTCTGACTTGAATATTCGCCCTCCGAAGAGGACTCGGGAAGACCTGGCGTCAGAGGTTCCGATTAGAAGCCCTTCTCCCCTGTTGATGATTGGAGAGACTCCTGCTGCTGGTAGGCGATTGAGCAACGCTCCCATGGTGACCGATCTCTCTTCGGACACCAAATGGTATAATGGGAACTGCAATCCAGGGATCAGCTCGCTCTGGGAGAATGAGTTTGACCCTGCAGGCCTGATTGATGACCAAGTACTGAAACCGTCCGATGCTCGACTCTTGTTGGAGCAAGGTCCTGAGAAAAGTATGGAGGCGGCCGCTGCCTATGCTCTCTGGATCGCCTCAATCACCCGTTTCTGGAGTCAACAGCTTATTGATAATGTGAAGAAGATGGAGGTGATGAGGGCAGATGCGGCTCGAGCCTTGAGGATGAGAGACGAGCTCTCTCAGGCCATGGCCAAGTGTGAGGAGCAAGGCCGGGTCATCGGTCAGCTGAAGGCCCAAAAGATAGAGCTTGAAAAAGGCAATGCCACCCTTACGGCCGAGCTGGAAACGGAAAGAACCGACCGGCTTAATCTTCAGAAGGTCGTGGAAAGGCTTCAAGCTGAGAAGGAGGAGAGTGTGGAGCTGCGGAAGTTGCTAGAGGCCGAGAAAGAGGCCAATCTCAGGCTTCAATCAGATTTAGCTGAAGCCGAGGCTTCTATTATGAAGGAGCACATCAACGGCTTCTCGCGAGCCGTGAGGCAGCTGCAGCACCTCAACCCGAATGCTGACTGCTCCTGTGCTGATGTGGACAAGGATTTTAACGTAGATGGAATCCTAGTTCCATTGTCCGAGCTGGAGGATGAGGATGAGGAGATCGTTTCTCAAGGGGGAGAGGGCGAGGGGAAAGTGGCCGAGGAGGGACCCGAAGGTGAAGGTGAAGTGGGCCTACCTGGCCAGTCTGCTACCCTCCCTCCAAATGCCGAGGATGACCTTGACTCATAAAATTGTATTTAGACGGTTAGGGACACGTCGTTTTTTGGGCGATCCCCTTTTTATTTTGAATTCTTATGTATTCTGGGCTTGTCCCGATGTTACTAATGGACTTACATGCGGCTTACTTTTGGCAACTGTTTTTCTAAGCACCTGTTTAGTTTCAGCGTGTTACGCGATTTAGTCGAAATAGCCAGAACTTGAAATGCCTTGAAATACCTTTTTAGGCGTTAAGGTGTTATTACCATTGTAGACCTGGTGTTTCGATTTGAACTCGGTCGACTTCAACTTGGCCAGTCTCTTTAGGTAGTAAGTTGTTTTTTACCTTTATAGGCTCGACATTTCTACTTCAACTTGGTCGACTTTAGCTCGGTCAGCCTCTTTAGGTCTTTAGTTGTTTACCTTTATAGGCTCGACATTTCGACCTCAACTCGGTCGACTTTAGCTCAGTCAGCCTCTTTAGGTCTTTAGCCGTTTTTTACCTTTATAGGCTCGGCATTTCGACCTCAACTCAGTCGACTTTAGCTCGGTCAGCCTCTTTAGGTCTTTAGCTGTTTACCTTTATAGCCTCGGCATTTCGACCTCAACTCGGTCGACTTTAGCTCGGTCAGCCTCTTTAGGTCTTTAGCTGTTTACCTTTATAGGTTCGGCATTTCGACCTCAACTCGGTCGACTTTATCTCGGTCATCCTCTTTAGGTCTTTAGCCGTTTTTTACCTTTATAGGCTCGGCACTTCGACCCTGGATCGGTCGATTTTAGCTCGGTCATTGTCACTTCGGCACTTTTTATGCTCGACTCGAGGAGGTTTTCTTGAATGAAAGTTCTTAGTTGGTCAGCTCTCTTGGTGCTAGCCAATTTGGACAACAGATCTGCCCTGGAATTTTCTTCCCGAGGTATGTGCTCAATGGAGAAATGATCAAATTCAGAAATGAGGCTATTGACCTTGTAGAGATATCTGGTTAGTTGGGGGTCCTTTGTCTGATAATTGCCCGAGACTTGTCGTGTTACAAGCTGTGAGTCACTTCGGCATTTTAGTTCCCAGACCCCAACTTCTTTAGCTAACATTAGTCCAGCAATAAGGGCTTCATATTCTGCTTGGTTGTTTGAAGCAGTGAACCCAAACTTTAAAGATTGCTCGAGGATTAGGTCATCAGTGTTAAGTCTCTAAAATGTTTGATATGCATTTCCCTAAGTTTTGATGAAAACTAAACATTGGTTAATGATTTAATTAACCTTCATATTGGTTGCTAACCTATCTATTGAGTGTGCAGATTAAGAAATAGAATCAGACGTCCAACAAAGTGAAACAAGCAGACGTCCAACAAAGTGTAACAAGCAGACGTCCAACACTGTAGTGTTTGAAGCGCACGTCCAAAACACAAGAGAAAGAACCCCGCGTCCAATAAAAATATCAGAAGGCTGCGTCCAATAAAAGTATCAGAAGGCCGCATCCAATAAAAGTATCAGAAGGCCGCGTCCACTAAAAGTATCAGAAGGCCGCGTCTACTAAAAATTACAGAAGGCCGCGTCTACTCAAAGTATCAGAAAAACCCGTCCAGTGAGGTATCAAAATTATCCGTCCAATGACGTGGCACTTGGAGCGCGTCCATCAAAGTATCAAAATAGCACGTCCATCAAAATATCAGAAAAGACCGTCCAGTGAGGTATCAGAAAGGTCCGTCCAATGACGTGGCAGATGGAGCTCTTCATTAAGGAATCAGATGGAGCTCGTCCATTAAGGAATCACTTTGAGCTCGTCCGATAAAGTATCAGCAATGTGCGTCCAATAACGTGGAAAATGGTGCTCGTCCATTAAGGTCAAAATGTTTCCATCCACCAGAGTAACTGAGACTCTCGTCCACCAGACTAACAGAGGCTCTCGTCCACTAAAGGTGACAGAAGCTCTCGTCCACTAGAGTAACAGAAGTGCTCGACAATAAAGGTAACAGAAGTGCTCGTCCACTAAAGGTGACAGAAGCGCTCGTCCACTAGTCTTTGGACTTTGAGTCCTTAATATGGAGCTCGTCTACTAGCACGACTGAAAACTCAAATGACCAGATAGACGTGATTATTTTCATGATGGAAGCACTTATCTTATGATCACGAATTCTTTAAGTATTATCAGAATCTTGGTTCAAGAACCAGAAAGAGACTTGAAGCCTTCTCTCCTACTCAGTTTCACGATTATCAAGAAAAGTCAGAAGCTACTCTCTCAAGCAACCTTAGATAATCAGAACCAAAGACCAGTTAAAGAATGCTTCCAACGTGCTTTATTCCCTAGTACCTCTGGTCCTTACACAAAAAGGGAAGTGTACTCAGCAAAGTACAAAAAGCTCTCTGCTCAACTTTGATATGGCTGTAGCACGATGAATAAAGCCATGATCCTTCATGTTAGAATACAACCAACGACTCTACTGAATTAATGGTTGCCCAGAATGACTCTATTGCATTAATGACTACTCAGAATGACTCTATTGCATTAATGACTACTCAGAACGACTCTATTGCAATTAATGAAGTTCTGCTTGAAGCCAACATCTGAGAGGATGTCTCTAACGGATCCTAAATGATTGAAGACCATAAATACAGAAGCCATTGAAGATGAAGATATAGACAATACACATTGCATTAAAAACGCCATTACTCTGAGCATTTATTTCTTCATTCTTTTATTATGTATTCTTCAATCATTTTGAAGTTATTACGCAGACTTTCCTAGACTTCACATTTAAACCACTCTCTGAGTGTTAGTGAAAGATCTGCCTGTGAGAAATTGTATTTATTACAAACCCAAATCTCTCAAACAAACCGAGTGAGCCTGAAGAGGCTAGGTGTGCAAATAATACTTGTCTTGAGCCTGAAGAGGCTAGGTGTGCAAATAATACTTGAGTCTGTAACCTTATCAGTTATAGTGGATAAATCTTGGTGCTGCCAAGGACTGGACATAGCTCTTCGATTTGAAGAGTGAACCAGGATAAATCACCGTGTCGATCTCTCTTCCCTAAAACTCTTTAATTGCTTTAGTTTTTCTTGCATCTGTCAAGTGGTGTGTGTGCAATAGTCACCCGTCCATCCTGTATTCTTCCAATCGTCCAAAGCTAGCTTTTTGTTTGCGAAAAGATTTCAGCTTTACTTAAATTTTGATAAACACAATTCAACCCCCCTTTCTCGTGTTTATAGTTGTTTATTTCAGTTGGTATCAGAGCTCAGCCTCTGGGTTGAGCATCTAACAGTGTAGAGGTAAAAGGTCCTGAAGAATAGACATGACGGCTGGAGCTAGTACAAGTGGAAGTCATCAGACTGAAGGAGCCTCCCTAACCAGACCTCCTTACTTCAATGGAGAACATTACAACTACTGGAAAGATAGATTTCAGTGGTTTATTCTATCCACAAACTCTGATCTTTGGGATGTCATCACAGATGGTCCATTCATTCCCAAGAATGATGATAACACTGACAAACCAAAATCTCAGTGGACTGTTGCAGAAAAATCAAAATGGGAGCTGAACCACAAAGCCAGATACAACATCATTTATGCTCTCAGTCCGGAGGAGTTTGAGAAGGTATGTGCCTGTGACTCTGTAAAATAAATATGGGACACCTTAGCTGTCACACATGAAGGAACAGCAAAGGTCAAATAGTCAAAGATTGCCATACTTGTTAGAAAGTATGAACTATTCATCATGGAGGAAGGAGAATATGTTGCTCAGATGATAGGAAGATTTCAAACTATCATCAACAGTTTAAAATCTCTTGGCAAAGTCTATACCAATGCTGAGAAAGTTGGTAAGATTCTGAGAAGTCTACCTAAACAGTGGAGACCTTTGGTCACTGCTATCTCCCAAGCCAAGGATCTCACTACCTTGACTATGGATGAATTTCTTGGAACATTCACTGTGCATGAGCAAGAACTTGGAGATGAAGCTGCACCAAAGAAGGGCAAGTCAATTGCTCTGAAAGCTGATCAAAAGTCAGCAAAAGGTTCCAAGGCTCTGAAGGCAGATGAGTCATCCAGTGATGCTGACCTATCAGAACTCGAGGATTCTGAGAGTGATGAAGAGTTGTCTCTCCTGACCAGGAAGATAAAGCTTCTCCTACAGAAAAAGAAGTTAAGGAGGAATAGGCCATTCAGAAGGTCCAACAAGGACAAGAACTTCAAAGAATCCACCTCAACGGACAAAAGTCCAATTGTTTGCTATGAGTGCAAAAAGCCCGGTCACTTCAAGGCTGAATGTTCTCAACTCAAGAAGGCCCCTTCGAAGAAATTCTTCAAGAAGAAGAAGAAAGGAATGATGGCTACTTGGGAGGATCTGGAGTCAACATCTTCTGATGAAGAAACTGTGGAAGAAGCCAATCAATGTTTGATGGCCAACACTGAATCAGACTCTGATGATGAGGTACATCCTGACTATGAGGAATTACTTGATGCTTATGAGGAGTTGTTGGAGGAATCCAACTGCTTATCTAAAGCCTTCAAATCCCTCAAGAGAGAGTATGTAAAGCTCACCAGTGAGCATAAACAGAAATCTCAAGAGTGCGAGAAGCTGGCTAAAGAGAACAGTGAGCTGAAGACTGAAAAGTCTAATGAAGCTAAGATCTCAAGTGAAACATCACCATCTGAAGAAGTTGAAAAACTTCAACAGAAAGTGGAAGAGCTCACTTCTGATCTTGCCAAATTTGTTAATGGTAGAGACAATATGACTAAGCTACTTGGCATTCAGAAGCACTCTCTTAACAAAGAAGGTATTGGATATATCCACCAGACACATCATAAAGTATCAACTAAAGCTTCTAAAGTATTTGTTAAGTCAACTGTAACCAAATCAACACCTATTTGTAACTTCTGTGGAAAAACTGGACATGTTATGTCTAAGTGTATCCATAAGAAGAGAAGGAAGTCCTCACAGACTCCTAGAACTAACAGAAAAGGACCCAGAAAAATATGGGTACCTAAAGATCAAATAATTTTTGTTGCAGATGTCCTCAACAGGACAAAGAAAACACCACTACTGGTACCTGGACAGTGGCTGCTCGCGACATATGACAGGAGAAAGGTCTATGTTCCTAGACCTCCAACTTAAGAGAGGAGGACACGTTGCCTTCGGAGGAAATCAGAAAGGGAAAGTTATAGGTATTGGTACTATTGGTGGTAAATCCCCTCTTCCCTCTATATCTAATGTTCTTATGGTTAAAGGATTAAGACACAATTTGCTTAGCATAAGTCAATTATGTGATAGTGGTTTTGATGTTTCCTTTACCAAGGATGTATGCATAGTTAAAGACTGTAGTGGCAAAACCTTCTTTTCAGCTAAAAGGCAACAAAATCTTTATAAGATTGAACTATCTGATCTCTCAGATCAAAGTGTAACCTGTCTGATGTCTAAAGAGGATGAGAGATGGTTATGGCATAAGAAACTAGGACATGCTAGTATGAAACTAATTTCTGAATTAAAAAGGAATAATCTCGTGAGAAGATTGCCTGATATTAGCTTTAAGAAAGATGTCTTGTGTGATGCATGTCGAGAGGTAAATAGATAAAATCAAGTTTCAAATCTAAAAACCAAATATCAACCTCTAGACCTCTTCGATTTGTTACACATGGATCTGTTTGGACCGATTAGTGTTGCCCGACTGGTGGAAGAAAATATGGACTTGTCATAGTTGATGACTATTCTAGATACACATAGGTACTCTTCCTAACACACAAGGATGAGTCTTTTAAGGTTTTCTCGATGATTCCAAAAGAGTACAAAATGAGCAGGGTTTCTGTATTTCTACCCTTAGAAGTGATCATGGGGGAGAATTTGAAAATGAGCAGTTTAGACAGTTCTGTGAGGAGAATGGAATCTCTCACAATTTCTCTTCACCTAGAACTCCACAGCAAAATGGAGTGGTTGAGAGAAAGAACAGATCTCTGCAAGAGATGGCTAGATCTATGCTCAATAAAAATAATCTCCCTAAGTACTTCTGGGCAGAAGCTGTAAACACTGCTTGCTATGTACAAAACAGAATACTTATTAGGCCTTTTCTAAAAAGGACTCCTTATGAATTGTGGAAAGGAAAAAGCCCCAACATATCTTATTTTCACACTTTTGGATGTGAATGTTTTATTCTGAATACCAAAGATAATCTTGGAAAATTTGAATCTAAGGTAGATAAAGGTATTTTCGTAGGTTATTCTGAAAAGTCCAAGGCTTTTAGAGTTTACAATTCAAGAACTTGTATTATTGAAGAATCTGGTCATGTTAAATTCAATGATGGTTTAAAGACTGATAAAGAACTATCAGATCTAGAAGATGATCTTGCAGGTCTTGATATAAACAAGCCAGAAAGTCAACAACCAGATCTAACCGAAACAGAACCTGTGCCTGAGGCTGAAAGACAAGTGGAACAGACCAGTCAGCAGACAAGTCAAGATCTTCATGATGATCTCAAAAGGGATTATAAGTTCAACACTCATCATCCTAAGGATCTTATTATTGGAAATCCTTCTGAAGGAGTAAGAACCAGATCCACATTAAGAGAATCAAGTAATGTGGCCTTTATTTCAGATTTGGAGCCTAAACACATTGAAGAAGCTCTTGAGGATGAAAGCTGGATTCTTGCTATGCAAGAAGAACTTAACCAGTTCACCAGAAATGATGTCTGGACTCTTGTCTCTAAGCCTAAAAACAAGTCAGTTATTGGAACAAGATGGGTCTTCAGAAACAAATTAGATGAAGATGGTAAAGTTGTCAGAAATAAAGCAAGGTTAGTAGCTCAAGGCTATAACCAACAAGAAGGTATTGATTATACTGAAACCTTTGCACCTGTAGCTAGAATAGAAGCCATACGCATTTTAATGTCATATGCTGCACAACACCAAATTACCATATTTCAAATGGATGTAAAAAGTGCTTTTCTAAATGGTATAATTGAAGAAGAAGTGTATGTTAAACAACCCCTGGTTTTGAGGATACTGATAAACCAGATCATGTTTTCAAACTTAAAAAGGCTTTATATGGTTTGAAACAAGCACCTAGAGCATGGTATGATAGACTTAGTTATTTTCTCATGCATAATAGTTTTACTAGAAGACAAGTAGACACTACTCTGTTCAAAAAATGCTCTAAAGAGAACTTTATTATAGTTCAAATATATGTTGATGATATTATTTTTGGAGCAACTAATGAAAAGCTGTGCAAGGAATTTTCAAATCTAATGCAAGCTAAATTTGAGATGAGCATGATGGGAGAATTGAAGTTCTTCCTTGGATTACAAATCAAGCAGACAAGTGATGGAATTTACATTCATCAACAAAAATATACCAAGGAGATACTCAAGAAATACAAAATGGAAAATGCAAAGCTCATGAAAACCCCTATGCAACCCAATGCAAAACTAAGCAAAGATGATGAAGGTAAAAAGGTAGATCAAACTGTCTACAGAGGTATGATTGGCTCTCTACTGTACTTAACTTCAAGCAGACCTGACATTCAATTTAGTGTCTGTATGTGTGCTAGATTCCAATCTGATCCTAGAGAATCTCATCTTAAGGCTGTAAAAAGAATATTTAGATATTTGCTTGGAACTACTAATTTTTATTTGCTGTATTTAAGATCAAAAGAATACAGATTAGTGGGATATTGTGATGCTGATTTTGCTGGAGACAGAATAGAAAGAAAAAGCACCAGTGGAGGTTGTCACTTCATTGGAGCAAGTTTAATTTCATGGTCAAGCAAGAGGCAGACAACCATTGCCTTGTCTACTACTGAAGCAGAATACATCTCTGCTGCTAGTTGCTGCTCTCAACTCTTATGGGTAAAACATCAACTTGAGGATTACTCTATTTATGAACATAACATATCTGTATGGTGTGATAATTCCAATGCTATATGCTTAACTAAAAATCCAATTCAGCATTCTAAGGCTAAGCATATTGAAATCAAACATCATTTCATTAGGGATTATGTTCAAAAAGGCATCTTTGATATTAAGTTTGTTAAAACTGAAAATCAATGGGCTGATATTTTCAAAACCCCTCACAGAAGAAAGGTTTTTATTTATTAGAGATAATCTAAACATGCATTGCATTGTTGAATGACATGTCTGAATGTTAAGCTGTCCGTGACAAATCTGTCATTACTCCTATATACATGTTCTTTCAACTAAGCATTAGTTCAGGGGGAGTAATGATATAATAGTTTAAGTGGAGTATGTCTAACCCTTTTTAATAAAACACATAAATAAAACTTGATAACCCTTTTTGATGTTGACAAAGGAAAGGGAGAAATAGAGGGAGAAATAGAATGGGAGAATGAATATGATATGACCTGTTCACTTAAGAAAATTTCAACGAAAGGGAGAAATGAATAGGGAGAATGGTAGGAGAAATAGAATGGGAGAATGAATATGATATGACCTGTTCACTTAAGAAAATTTCAACCTGTCTATATATGCCATTTTCTTTGTTGATATTTTCTGAGGATCATTAAATCATCTCAATGTTTGTCATCATCAAAAAGGGGGAGATTGTTAAGTCTCTAAAATGTTTGATATGCATTTCCCTAAGTTTTGATGAAAACTAAACATTGGTTAATGATTTAATTAACCTTCATATTGGTTGTTAACCTATCTATTGAGTGTGCAGATTAAGAAATAGAATCAGACGTCCAACAAAGTGAAACAAGCAAACGTCCAACAAAGTGTAACAAGCAGACGTCCAACACTGTAGTGTTTGAAGCGCACATCCAAAACACAAGAGAAAGAACCCGCGTCCAATAAAAATATCAGAAGGCCGCGTCCAATAAAAGTATCAGAAGGCCGCGTCCAATAAAAGTATCAGAAGACCGCGTCTACTTAAAGTATCAGAAAAACCCGTCCAGTGAGGTATCAAAATTATCCGTCCAATGACGTGGCACTTGGAGCGCGTCCATCAAAGTATCAGAATAGCACGTCCATCAAAATATCAGAAAAGACCGTCCCGGTGAGGTATCGAGAAGGTCCGTCCAATGACGTGGCAGATGGAGCTCTTCCATTAAGGAATCAGATGGAGCTCGTCCATTAAGGAATCACTTTGAGCTCGTCCAATAAAGTATCAGCAATGTGCGTCCAATAACGTGGAAAATGGTGCTCGTCCATTAAGGTCAAAATGTTTCCATCCACTAGAGTAACTGAGACTCTCGTCCACCAGACTAACAGAGGCTCTCGTCCACTAAAGGTGACAGAAGCTCTTGTCCACTAGAGTAACAGAAGTGCTCGTCCACTAAAGATAACAGAAGTGCTCGTCCACTAAAGGTGATAGAAGCGCTCGTCCAATAGTCTTTGGACTTTCTGAGTCCTTAATATGGAGCTCGTCTACTAGCCCGAATGAAAACTCAAATGATTAGATAGACGTGATTATTTTCAAGATGGAAGCACTTATCTTATGATCACGAATTCTTTAAGGATTATCAGAATCTTGGTTCAAGAACCAGAAAGAGACTTGAAGCCTTCTCTCCAACTCAGTTTCACGATTATCAAGAAAAGTCAGAATCTACTCTCTTAAGCAACCTTGGATAATCAGAACCAAAGACCAGTTAAAGAATGCTTCCAACGTGCTTTATTCCCTAGTACCTCTGGTCCTTACACAAAAAGGGAAATGTACTCAACAAAGTACAAAAAGCTCTCTGCTCAACTTTGATATGACTGTAGCACGATGAATAAAGCCATGATCCTTCATGTTAGAATACAACCAACGACTCTACTGCATTAATGGCTGCCCAGAACGACTCTATTGCATTAATGACTACTCAGAACGACTCTATTACAATTAATGAAGTTCTGCTTGAAGCCAACATCTAAGAGGATGTCTCTAACGGATCCTAAATGCTTGAAGACCATAAATACAGAAGCCATTGAAGATGAAGATATAGACAATACACATTGCATTAAAAACGCCATTACTCTGAGCATTTATTTCTTCATTCTTTTATTCTGTATTCTTCAATCATTTTGAAGTTATTACGCAGACTTTCCTAGACTTCACATTTAAACCACTCTCTGAGTGTTAGTGAAAGATCGGCCTGTGAGAAATTGTATTTATTACAAACCCAAATCTCTCAAACAAACCGAGTGAGCCTGAAGAGGCTAGGTGTGCAAATAATACTTGTCTTGAGCCTGAAGAGGCTAGGTGTGCAAATAATACTTGTCTTGAGCCTGAAGAGGCTAGGTGTGCAAATAATACTTGAGTCTGTAACCTTATCAGCTATAGTGGATAAATCTTGGTGCTGCCAAGTATTGGACGTAGCTCTTTGATTTGAAGAGTGAACCAGGATAAATCACCGTGTCGATCTCTCTTCCCTTAAACTCTTTAATTGCTTTAGTTTTTCTTGCATCTGTCAAGTGGTGTGTGTGCAATAGTCACCCGTCCATCCTGTATTCTTCCACTCGTCCAAAGCTAGCTTTCTGTTTGCGAAAAGATTTCAGCTTTGCTTAAATTCTGATAAACATAATTCAACCCCCCTTCTCGTGTTTATAGTTGTCTATTTCAATCAGGTCCCTCGAGAATTATTCCAGCCCCGCTTCCCTTCAAGTTAGATGATCCGTCAACATATAGGAGCCAGATGAAGGACTCCGACCTCGGTTTGGAAGAGAGCTCGGCAATGAAGTCCGAGAGGCATTGTGCTTTCATTGGCCCCCTCGGTTCATACTGTAGACCGAATTCTGACAATTCTACTGACCAAGCTATCATTCGTCCGGCTAGATCAGGTTTTCTGAGTGCTTGCTTTATTGGATGATCAGTCTTGACTTTGACTTGGTGCGACAGGAAATAGGGCCGTAACCTCCGAGCTGCCATAACTAAGGCGAGGGCCAGTTTTTCAATTACTTGATATCGCGTTTCCGCGTCTTTCAGGATCCTACTGACATAGTACACCGGCATCTGTTGCTCCTCCTCTTCCCGGATGATCACTGCACTGATTGCACAATCGTTGACAGAGAGGTACAAGTACAGATCTTTGCCGAGCTGAGGCCGAGTGAGGATTGGGGGAGATGCTATGAAGAGTTTTAGATCTTAAAAGGCCTTCTCACACTCTTCAGTGCAAATGAAATCCTTTGGTTTTTTCAAGAGCTGGAAAAAAGGTCTTGCCTTCTCTGCAGACTTCGGGAGAAAGCGAGATAGGGAGGCTAATCGGCCGGCTAGCCTCTGAATTTCTTTCACATTCCGAGGACTTCGCATTTCCATGACGGCTTTGCATTTATCCGGATTAGCTTCGATCCCCCGATGTGTTAGCATATATCCCAAGATCTTTCCTCCTTGTACACCAAAAGAGCATTTTTATGGATTTAGCCTCATGTTGTACTTTTTGAGCTGGCCGAAAATTTCCTCGAGGTCAGCAGGGTGTTGGCTCGGATCCTCGGATTTTACCACCATGTCATCAACATATACTTCTAAGTTCTTTCCAATTTGATTGGCGAAAACCTTGTCCATAAGCCTTTGATATGTTGCGCCAGCATTTTTTAAGTTGAAGGGCATTACTCGGTAGCAGTAGTTCGCCCCATCAGTCATAAATGCTGTTTTTTCTTCCTATTTCTCTGGTTTGGTTTTCTTTGTTTTATGAGTAGTTAAATCCCTGTGTTGGGATTAGATGTAATCAAACTTATGTTTATGTATTTATCTTGATTGATTAATCTATGTTCATGTCTTCGTATTAGTGGTTATTTTTCTGTGCTTAATGCTTGTTGTGGCTAGCACCCCCATGACTCGATTTGTGTTTTGGTATGCAATGGGGACGTTCGTATCATAACCGGAATTGAATTTAATCACCTAGTAAGCCTTGTATCTAGGGATGGAACTAGGTTTATTAGTAATCACATGATCCCTAATCTTAATGCAAATTCATTAATCTAGGCCACCTAAGGAATTAGGGTCTATTAGTGGATTTAGGCTCTTGCCATCCGAGGAATCGGGGTTTGAGTAGTTTAGTGGATTGATTTTAATATCTGAAGCATGAATGGGAGGTATCTAGTCCTGATAGTGCATGAGTTAGATGTTTGGTGAAGTCTAGTCCCAACATATCCTTTCTGCACTCCAAGTGTTTGTTAAAAGTCCCCAAAAAGACAAAAAGATTTTATTCCTTTTCTTTTGTTTGTTTTACTTTCTCTTGATTAATAGTTTAGTCTAGATAGTTGCTGAGTTTGCGAATTGGTAGTTGACATCCAATCCCCGTGGATACGATAACCGGTCTTACCACCGTATTACTTGCACGACTGGGTATACTTGCCCAGATTCGTCCAACACTTATCACCTCTACTTTACCATCCTCGGTATTCTTTGGGACGTCTTGGTGGCGGGTAACTTTTAGGCTGTCTACATAGCATTGCCTGGCTAGCATTTGGTCAGCCCGGACTACGATTATCTCTCCAGAGTCGGTTGGGAATTTCATTGTCAGGTGTGGGGTAGAGACAATCGCCCCGAGTTCATTCAACGTCGGTCTTCCAATAAGGATGTTGTATGACGTGTTGGCATCTACAATGACGTACCTGACTGATATGGATTTAGAGAGTCTTCCTTCTCCAAACGTTGTTAAGAGGTCTATGTAACCTCGGGTTTTGGCTTGCTCCTCGGCGAACCCTACTAGTTTGTCTTCCTGCTCCTTTATCAGCTTTTCTGGAATTCCGAGCTTCTTGAAGGTTGCCAGGTACAGAATATCGACCGAGCTCCCCTGGTCAATAAGTGTTCGTCTGACCGAAAAGTTGGCTAGCTCGACTGTTATCACCATTAGGTCATCTTGATTTGGATCCACCCCTTGGAAATCATCATCTGTGAACGTTATGGGGGGTCTTGCTCTTGGAGGCCTTCCAGATACTGTGTTAACGGATCGGAGGGCTTTTACATGATGCCTTCGGGCCGAGCTCGTCGTTCCTCCGTCTGCAATCCCCCCTGAGATCGTATTGATGACCCCCCAGATTCCTCCTTCTGACTCTTCGATAGGGGTCCTTTGGTTATTTAACCGGTCTTCGCCCTGATGGTTTCCTCGCAAGTTTGCATCTCGGTCTCGGTTGTCGTAACCGTGTCTCCGGCGTCTTCGACCGGGTCGTCTGCCTCCATTGTCATCTCGGCGGACGAAACGATCAAGACGGCCTGCTTGTACTAAATCCTCAATCTTTTTCTGGAGTGTTCTGCACTCGTCAGTGAAGTGTCCATAGTTTTGATGCCACATGCATTCTTTGCTTCTGTCAGCATTGTCCGGTGTTTTGGACGGTCAAGGTAAGGTAAGCAACTCGGCGCTGCACACCTCCTGAAGGATGGCTGCCCGAGATCGGTTCAACGGAGTATAAGATTGGTACTTGGGATGCCTCTCCGAGAATTCTCTTTTGTTGGTTTTTTGGGTCCTTTGTGAGTCAGACCCCCTGTTTCTGTCTTTGTTTGAGGCCGAGCTCTTGTCCTCGAAACCTCTTTCTGTCCTTTTGAATTCCAACATCTCTTCCGAGTTCATGAAACCTGTAGCCTTTTCCTGCAACTCTTCAAAATCTCTATGTGGCTTCCGAGATAAGCACTAGAAGAATGGCCCTGGCTTCAGACCGGCCATGACGGTGTGGAGGCAGAGTTCCGAGCTCATGTTGGGAATCAGGATCTGCTTAGCATTGAAGCGAGCCATGTAATCTCTGAGTGATTCATTCCTTTCCTGTTTGAAATTTACCAGTGAGACCGAGTGTCTTTTATGCCTTCAGCTTGCTGCAAATTGTGCAGTGAACTTAGTTATGAGCACATCAAAGGAATCAATCGACCGAGGGGGTAGATTTGTTAGCCAGGTTAGAGCTGGGCCTTGCAAAGTGGTTGGAAAAACTTTGCACATGACGGCCTCCGAATCAGTCGCCAAGTAAACAGAGGAAATAAAGGGCTCCACATGCTCGGTTGGGTCGGTGGTGCCATTGAATTTGTCGATGTTAAAGGGCTTAAAATGGCTAGGCACGATTACCTCATTAATGTCATCAGTGAAGGGCAACCTCGGACGCCAGTTCGATGTCCTTCCTTTCTGGCTAGTCCTTTTTGCGTGAGACTTAACTTCTAAAGCCCCCAGAGGAGGTTTAGTTTTGGATGCTCGGTTAGTTCCCCGAGGAGAGTGCGCCGGAGGATCCTTCTGGCCAGCCTCGGGTGAGGATTGCTCTTCGTCAAAAGGTGTCAGGGACCTTTCTCTCTTCCGAGCTCTTAAAAGCTTCTGATTTTGCGCGCGTATCTCCTCGTTCTATTTCCGCAGCTGCTCAAGTTGTTCCATAATTTCTCCTAACTAAGGGTTGTCTTCATTGAGGGGGGAGGGAAAATGATTGCCGTGGTTCTGGGCGTTCGAAGCCTCGTGGTCCTCATGATTCATGCCGCTCGCCCCTCCTCGCAAACCATTCCGTGTGGTCACCATTAAGCTTTCTTGTGGAACCGGGGAAAGTTTCACCTCGGCCCCACGGTGGGCGCCAAATATTCCTGTCGAGATCCGGTTTGCCGGAACCTCGCCGTAAAACGTCAAACCAAGGGTGAATAATAGGAGTTGTTTTAGACTATGGCTTGATAGAATGTAATATTCCGGTCCTACGTATCCCGATGGGAATCAAAGCCAGACGTAGTTCTCGGTTCAACCCTTAGCTGTGGTGATCTCGATCTCTTAATTTTGTATCTGATGAATACTAGGGAGCAAGGACTCTCTGATAGTCTCTTGGTCGAGCTAGTTTCTCCAATACGCTTAAGAGAGAGTCACCGGAGTTCAGTGAAAAGTGAGTTTCTCTCATGGGTTATCCTCCTTTTATAATAGGATTCCCCTATCTTTTAGAGATCTGGATTTATCTCCTTTTATCTCTTAAATCTCTTTTGAGATGTGATTTCCCTAATTTAAGGGATATTATCTCTTTTAACCAGATAAGGTTATTTCAGATAATATCAGGATTTATTTAAAGATAATATCAATATCCTATCTCTTTGTTTAAGGGATACTCTTTGTTTAAGGGATATTATCTCTTTTAACCATATACAGTTACTCCAGGTAATCAAATCAACTAGACTATGTTTAAAGAAATTGATTGAAATTTGTTCCTCTTTTTTATCTTTTTGTTGAAATTTCTGGTTCTTTTGCTTGTTCAATCGCCTCACATCCCTGTAGTAGGAGATTGTATAAGAATAAGAAATTGAAATCAAATGTATAAGCTAGGTTTTGCAGTTCCTCTGCATGATGATGATGATGATGATGATGATGATCGAGAGAAGAATCTGTTAATTCGATAACAAACTCCATGGAGGAAGAACATGATCGAATTTTTCTCAACGCTTTGGGCTTAAAGTTTGTTAATTCCGATGACATTGAGTGCTATGTGTCAGAAAAATGTATCGGTTCGTTCGTTTGCGGTGTTCTTAATAGTTTATGTGTGTTTCAACTTTGCACACTAATTGTTTGATATAAAAAAAAAACCAGAGTAACACATTATGTTGTATTTTCTTTCTATGTATTTGGTAAAATGCTATATATTGTTGCTTGCTTCTAAGAATGGAACACATTATGTTGTATTTGCTTTCTATGTAATTTTTTCAGTTTCTGGTTCAGTTCTGTTCGTTGCAGACACCAATGGATATCTCTGTAGTTGAGAGATGCAGGATAAACCATTTGGCAACAAGTGTTGTAGCACTATCACAGGTTCAAGAAGTTAAATGGTTTTATTCTCTGTTAAAATCTTGAGATTTGTATCTCTATTGTTTATGTTAGGTTTCGCTAGGTGCATTAAGTAGGATAAGCTTTGCTAGGTTCAATAAGTATTCTCTACGGACTCTGTTTTTATTTTAGGCAAATCAATACATTGCTGCTGAAATTGATGTTAGAATGTGAGTGTTTTTATTTTCTTTTATTTATGTGAGAAAGTGAGTATAATTGAAAGCTAGTTAACTTGATTATCTGTTTTCATATTTGCAGGGCACTACTACTCTCTATTATTTGGCTTCAAAAATTTCCAACAACATCCTCTTTTTTTCTAATACAGTAGTACTTATTACTTATTTTGATACAAGTCTACAAGAGTTAAGTGAGCACTAGCTTGGTCCATAATTTTTCAGTTCTTAAAAATCAAGAACTTGAGACCATAAATCCATCATGATCAGCTTCAAGGGTTAATAAGTCTCTGATATGGAAGCAACTATTATTTTTGAACAATGACATCTCAATTTGTAAATAGATGACTATCTGAATGACTATTTGGATGATGTTGAACATGAAGAGAACTTTTCGATGAGGCATTCGACATTAATATTTCTCTAACTAGCTTCGTGATTAAACTCTAAACATAACTCACATAACCAACTTATTATGGTTTAATAAAAATTCATCAATATTTCTGTAGTCTATTTGACTTGCTTTATGATTGTTCGTAGTTTTAAATACTTGACTTGCTTTATGATTGTTCGTAGTTTTAAATACTTGACTTGCTTTATTGCAGATATGCAAGGATATGGATGCTAAACCTCATATATGTGAGTATGTGGCACCATTGAAGAAAGGATCCATGTATTTATGTGAATTGCACAGGGGTTATTTTTTTGGTGGGTTTGTGAAGCATTTGTATAGTGTTGCATACCATTTCATGTGTTTGAGAGTATCCCTAGTCTTTTTTAAAACAGAATATGTTAATTTTTTTAATCTGAAATCTGACTTTTAAATTGATGAATGGATACCTCACATAGAACTAGAAGTTATGAATGTCTAGATTGTTATACTTGTTCTAACTAGTTAAAGTTTGAACCTTATATCCCTTGAATTTCTGCATTTGCTGCTGTAACAGAGAGGTAGAGACTTTGTGAGTTGAGCTTGATTTGCACATTTGGTTGTGAATTCTGAACTAAATCCAGGAGCACCTATTGTCAAAGACTTGTGTCGTTTAGAGGTGAGTTATACTTCATAGTATTTCATTTACAATTTTTTTCCCAAGTTACGTGGTTCTTAGAGTGAATAGAAAATATACATATAGAGATTTATCTTAGCTAAAATATACATATACACTAACAAAGGTTAAAATCATAGCTAAATTTAATGGCAATATCTGTTTTCTCATCTTGTGAATTTTAGTTTAATAATTTTTTTCCTATTATTATCATTCCAATTGTTTGCAGCTTTTGTTCCCCACATCTGATGCTACAAGGCATTTTCAATGCTTCGACTTGGTGATTTCCTGGTTGGATGACTATTTATTGATGTATTAATTTGTTCATTTTTTTTAATTGAGCTGTAAAGTTTTTGGTATATGTCTGGTATCAAATTTGTTAATCTTGTGTGATTTATATATCAAATGTACATTCAATAATGATAGTTATCTATAAGACGTTTTATTGTTAAGTTTTATTGCTTTCAGAATTTGATTGATCTGGGGACTCAAACCCTCGTTATTCTTGGAAACTTACCTCTTGGGTGCAATTTAGTCTATTTGACAAGGTATCCAAGTACAAATATGGAGGAATATGATTGTCTCTGTCTCTCTCTAGATGTTAAGCGTCTTCACAAGTATGGTGTGCAGTATGGTTTTACTTTAATTGCTAACTTTATTTGTATGTCATTTTCTACCAGGAAGAGCACATTGAGGCATTGATGCTTGACAGAAAGAAGAATGTTGTTTTAACCTGTGCTTCAAAATGGGTTTCCCTTTTTATGATTTCTATATTTGATGCTTATATTTAGGACTTACCTACTATCAACATTCAACAGAATTTAAAGGAGAAGTTTGAGCATCATCCGGAAGTTTTGAAAATGAAGGAGTTAAAAAGAGTACAAGATGAGCTACAAGAAGAGTATCAGATGGAAGTGTTGCTTATTTAGTATTGGAGGATAATATTTGGAAGCTACTTTTGGCTGAATTGGAGCATCAGTGTTGTAAGGCAACAAATGAGGTATATTATTTCACAGTTCGCACTGCTATTAATTTTGCAGTTCTTGCAGTAATGAGTAAATGGATACTAACCCCCACCACTTCTATTAAGACCCGGCCTCCTGAGTATTGGGTATGAAACAACTTTTTTCAATTGCTAATGTCATTTAGCAGACTTCTCTAAATCAACGATTCTTGGAGTAAAGATCTCATTTATTGGTATAAAAGGAAGTGTGAGACTTGTTTGTATGTTGGATATAGATGCAATGTCATTTTTAGTTATCTTTCTTCTTTTTGGTAAATTTCAACTAGATTTAATATCCTCCTTTAGTTTTTACTTTCGGTTCTTCCAGTAAATGCAAGTGTGCTTGTAGCTGTCACTTGAGAAGTGGAGCTTATGCTGGGCTACAATATGTATGGTGATATTTGTTTCATAAGTGATATAGTTGTATGTAATGGACATATTTCTTCATAATGAACTATATTTAAATCCATGTAACTCAATTTCAGATTAAGCTTAGTATCTCATGTGCTACTTTCACTTCTACTGTTTTATAGATACAGAGACATGCCCGCTATCTCTACTTTGGATGTCAGATTGTATACAAGTCCCTAGAACAATTGCTAAATTGGTCCCCAAAATAGATGTTTGGGGACCAATTTAGCGACGGGTTTTTTTAAATTTTTTTTTGAATTAGCTACAAAATAACTACAAAATTACTATGAAATTTTAGCTATAGATTGGCTACAAATCGTTACGCCAATATCGTAGCTATTTAGCTAGAAAAAAGCAATTCACAACGACATACTACTAGCAATTAGCTGCCAAATGACTAGAACGTTTTTAAGATTGGCTAAGAATTAACTAGTAAAATTTTCCTAGCTAATTTGTCACTCAATTTATGTTACTACCAATTTTGTAGCTTTTTTGAAGCTAATCTGTAGATAAATTTGTTTGCTAAAAATTAGCTATGAATTAGCTATCAAATTTGTTGTAGGTAATCGCAACATTTTTTGTAGTGTGTATTTGTTTTCTCTGCCACATAATTTCTCAACCCATATGGACATGTGATGACTTTAGAGTTTAGAGTTGAAGTAATGTTTTTTTTCTCTCTAGTGACTTTGGGCCAGTAAAACCCACAAACACCAACAAACTTTTTAGGCAATTAATTTTCCCACCCTACCTACTTTTTATTTGCACACCTCCTCCCCTTAGCACCTCCCCTCACATCTTCCCCCTCCACTTCTTTTTTCTTCTTCTTCCTAAAACAATCAAAGACTTAGCATGTGCAGATTAGAGAGATAGCAAAATGGAATTCAGAATAGGACTTTGCTAAGCACCCAGTGAGAAAGTTATATCATAGCATAAGAAATTCTATATGATAGCCAAATTACAACAAAATAGCAATCTCCAAAATTTTGCAAATCAAAAGCCCCAAAACCAGGTTACAACCGTAAAGAGTAAAACAAGTCTTGTGAGTAAAAAAAATGAAAATCCCTTATTGTTCGGTATGCCAAACATGGTATAACAAGGAGGAGCGAGTTCTACTTCTACTGCAATGCAGTCACGATTTAAGATTTTGGGTCAAGGTGTAGTGTCAAATCCACTTTTGTGGTTCTTTGCTTAACTCATTGATGAAGATTTTCCCGACTTTTGGACCCTTCTTATATATGGTCCAACGTTATTCGATCTCGACTTGTTTAATACTCGACCAAACTTGTTCGTTTAACTAAATCGACAAGCTAAAATTGAAATTAAGCTCGATTATTTAAATGAGCCAAATTTAATTTTCGTAAGGTTGATATTAATAGCTCACAAATGATTCATGTATGTGTATATTATTTAGATTTTAGAGATTAATGACCCAAAGTTATGAATTATATTATATAATAATTTTTTAATACAAAGTTATATTTTATTTATACTTTTATTTTATCTTCTAGCACAAAACTGTTTTTTAAAAATTAAACTAATAAACTTTAAAAAAAATTGATAAAGAAAAAAAATTAAGTCATAATTGAGTTAAACGAGCAAAACTTAAACTTCATATTTTTAATATAACCAATCTCACTTTAAATTAATTCATTTAACAAATGAGCCAAATTAAAAATAGGTTCTTCACAAACCAAGTTTAACTTTAAGTGCTAAACCTAACTTGATTAATTTACGCTCGTCTATAACCATATATATGAAACTGGAAGCAACAAGATACTGTGACTTGTCAATCGCAAGCCAGTTGTGATCTAGCTATATTATTTATTAATAATATGGTTTGTCAACAGAAGTTGGTGATATGGTTTCAAGCCTCTGCTCATGTTTATTTTAAGTTGGATTCGATTCTCTCTTTTTTTTTTTTGAAACACATATTTCCTTTATTAATATACAATATGTAAATTTTATTATAAATTTTGTTAAAGTTTGTAGTCTTTTCTAATCTTACGATGGAATGTCTTTCAATAATATTTTTTGGGTTTGGGACTCACCCTAATTAATCATTTGGATCGAATGAGCCATAACCTGAATGATTCGTCCTTAATTAATAGTGTCTTAATCACTTGCACTCAACTACTTGGTTAATGTCTTTCAACAATGTAAACTTTCACAAACAATTTTTTATTTTATTAATGATGATATATAGTCTGCACCAAAATGGTCCATTCTATACGTCCCAAACGGGGTCCTTGGTAGATGATAAACATTCATTATGCCATAACTACTACCACATGGGATTGGCGAGATCAGTGTTGCACGAAAAGGACTGTCATGATGCATTTTTCTCCCCTGCTTCCCATATTCTTGTCCATCCCAATCAATACATCAGATACTAATATTGTAGATCCCAATAGTAATCTGGGTGATCAAGAATCTTAATTACCAAATTGAAATAACATCTCTTTTATCTTCGTTTTAAAGAACTTTTGAAGAAACAGAATAGCGAACAAACGCTGCCAATTTAAAGTCTTGCATCAGAGATTAACCTATCGAAATACACTATTTAAGCTAGAAATTTTCCCAACAAATCCAAAATGACATGCTCAAAAAACTCAAATATCTTTTACTTAGACCAGAACCGACATTTATAAATTTCTTGAAAATAATAAGCTAATGTTACACACATATATCACACAGGATTTGGTGGTGGCGGTGGGTATACAATATAGGTGTGAAAAATATCGATATATATGTATTTGTAAAATTTTAAAATTAATACACTTTTTTTTTGTCATATGCATATATAAACCTATATATGTTATTGTGGTGCTTGTCGGGGTAGGATTCCAAAATCCAAAAGTGAGGGTAAAAGGGGGTATTAAACGCCTTCCACGACATTGGAAACAAAAAGATGAGACTGATGGAATTTAATGCAATTTAAAAAGGGTTGCTTATGTGTTGATAAGGATAAAACTATGGTTTAAACTTGTACCAATTGTCCTTTTGGGATTCCCATGAGGATCCACGAGGAGGCGAGGAACGGGGATGATGGAGAAATACTCCCCGTGATGAGGATTGAGAGTGGGGACGTGGAGGAAAATAGTGGACGGGAATGGAGAGCGGGCTTTTTAATGACTTTAGGATTTAATTCTGATATTGAATATATTGTGTTTTTGGTAAGCTTATTTATTATATAAATAATTATTTAATTATAAACAATATTATTAATAATTTATGTGAATATATTTGATGTGAAATACATATAATAAAATAAGTTACTATTTTCATTCATTCAACCCCTTATTACTATTTTAGATGGAATAAGCAATATAATTAACCACACTAGTTGGAAAACCAATTTACTAGTTCCTGTAACAATGGAAGCAACTTGGTCTAACTTTTTTGGGGGGTTGGTTAAATGGTTTAGATACACCTACTTGAAACAAGGCACTGCATTATGATGCCGATATTCTATTATGCTTTCAGGGCCCAAATTTTTGTATCATTATTTCATGATTTTGTTTTATTTAAGAACAAAAAGGGTATGGATTGAAGGGACCAAAGGAGGCAATGAGATGTACTAGTAATAATTGGAGCGGTGGGTGAGATGCTATGTAAGTTATTTGCTACTTATTATTGTCTTTTATATATATATATATATATATATATATATATATATATATATATATATATATATATATATATATAAAAAAAAAGACTTAATTGTAATTTTGGTCATTGTGGTTTTTTTTAGCACATTTGATCCACCAATTTTTTAATGTTGTAAATTTGATCTTTCCGTATAATGTTCGTCAATTTTTTCAATGATCGACAAAGATAAACCACTGTTTTAAGTACATAAAACCTCTTATTGAGCTTCCTCATCCTCTATCTCTTCATTTCAACATGATTCAACGGTTCCTTAATGACATATGTTGGTTCAGTCCATCCTTTCCAGGACATTTTTTGGTTCCAACACAGGATCCTTGACCACAGAAGCTCAAATAGAGATTTTACCTGCTTAAAGAAATGATTTCTCTCTATTAAACATTGAAAAAATGACTAATATTAGACTGAAGGATCAAATTTGCAATATTGAAAAAAATAAAAGGACCAAAAGTGTGATTAACAACATATTTGATTAACAACAATGCTATTTGGTACGACAATCACACTGCACGAACTAGACGAATATGATTTATCACCAATAAAACAAAGAGAATAACATAATTATTAATTACTAATATTTGTCTATAAAAAAATAAAAAAATTACGAAGGTTTGAAAAGTCAAGGCTATTTGTCAAAAAAGTCAAAGATAAAGAAATGGAAATAGTTATCCAATAAAATTTATGGAAATGGATATTGTTTCCCTTCGAATCTTTTCCTCTTGCTTATGAGTGATATGTTAGGGTTTTTGTTTTACCTTGTTTAGTGAAATTGTAGTTTCTTTTTGGACTTGGGCCCTTCTTGCAAAAAAACAAATTATGAAAAATGGTAATCAATGTCCAAATCCTAAAGGCATCAGTAAAAAAATCAAGATATAAAAAGTTTGTATTAGAATTTATTGTATTCAATATTTTAAAAGTTCAAAACTTATGATTTTCAATAAATTTTTTCTATATATTGATTGCTTAATCAATATCCTTAGAGCATTCGTTACGAAGACTCAAAATTTATTAACTTATCCACGAATTGCACTTCGTACAAAGCATATTATTTTATGACTTTTTTTTGTCATGCTAACGAGTGACCTTAGGGTATTTTTTAAAGAAAATAAAAAATAAGTTTTCGTTGGGAAACTAAGTATTTCACTTCTTCAAACATTAAATACATTAATTCTCAACACAAACTTTTTTTTCTTGGTTTTTTGACGAGGACACTCGTTAGCATTTCCCAATTATTTTTTTATTCTCAACATTACTCTATGATTAATGCATGGAATTTAGGAGAATAATAATTCGGGTTTTTGACCAAACTGGGTTCCTTTTAGAAACTATTTACCAGTTTGGGTTGTTCTGAAACTATTTATCAATGGGGGGTCGTTTTGAATATTTTATTATTTTTCGATCTGACGGGTCAAAGGCGCCACTGCAGATGGCGCCTTTGAAGGCGCCACTGCAGTTGGCGCCTACACTTTTATTAAAAAAAAAAATGAAAAGGGGAGGCGTCAAAGGCAGTGGCGTCCTCCCCCTGCTAGCTACAGTAGCGCACTGTAGCGCTACTGTAGCTGCAGCTTGTTTTTTTTTTTTTAAATTTTGATTTTTTAAAAAAAATAAAAATTTTATTTCTAAAAAAATCCATTCACCAGATAATGAACTGAATTCACTAGATATTTGTACCCGATTCACCAGATATTTACACATACTTAACCAAAAAAATTTATTTCTCAAAAAAAGTCATTCACCAGATAATGAACTGAATTCACCAGATATTTGTACCCGATTCACCAGATATTTACACATACTTAACCAAAAAAATTTATTTGACTTTTAAAAAAAAAAATTATTTCTAAAAAAACCCATCCACCAGATAATGAACCGAATTCACCAGATATTTGTACCCGATTCACCAGATATTTACACATACTTAACCAAAAAAATTTATTTGACTTTTTTAAAAAATTAAAAATTTTATTTCTAAAAAAACCCATTCACCAGATAATGAACTGAATTCACCAGCTATTTACACATACCTGACCTGATTATGGAGACACTGCGGTTTCTCTTGTATTATATATAATATAATGAGAAAGGGAACCTGTATATTATGAGCTTGCTGAGAGAGCTTTAGACGGAACCATCAGCGACAGGATCAATGAATATTCATCTCAGGTAAACCCATCTTCTTAATTTCACTCCGGAGATTTTCTGCAATTCTCTCACCAAATAATTTTTTTTACTACTGTAATAATTGATGAGTATTTATTAGTGTAAATTGTTATTGCTATTATTTTTTTATGCCTACTGCGATATTATTTGCTACTCATTATTACGGGATTTTTTTATTACTTCTTGTTTTTTTATATAGATACTTTATCAAAAAGGAACCCAGTTTGGTCAAAAAATCGAGATCAGTTCCTTGCTTGGGAGATGGCTGGGAGCCTTGGGTCTCCCTTCAGACCATTCTCTTCCGCGAACATTTTTCTCTTTGTATTTTGTTCAGTTCAGTAAAAAGCTTCCTTTCTCTGTGGGAAGAAGGCAGCGGATGCTTTTTTGTGTAAATTGTTATTGCTATTATTTTTTTATGCCTCTTGTAGTGCTGAGGTGGAGGCCTCACAAATATTTGGGATTTTTTTATTTCAATTATTTTATTATTTTGTCCGTTTTATTGGTTATTTTATTATTTTCTATTATTTTATTTATTTTATTTGTTGGTTGCTTGATCAGGAAGGGATTCATTTATTAGGATCAGTGGATTAGACATGGTCAACTCATTAGTTTGCCAACAAGAAAAACAAGTGCATGCACACGCCAGGTTCACCTCCCCTTTTCTTTTTCTTTTTCTTTTTCTACACGTTCGTTCTGCTATCTTTCTTTTTCGACTTTTTGACCAAACTGGGTTCCTTTTAGAAACTATTTACCAGTTTAGATATCTGGTGAATGGGGTTTTTTGAGAAATAAATACAAGAGAAACCGGGTACAAATTATAATTTCAAGAGGTCACTCTAATTATATTATATATAATATAAGAGAAACCGCGGTGTCTCCATAATCAGGTCAGGTATGTGCAAATATCTGGTGAATTCAGTTCATTATCTGGTGAATGGGTTTTTTTAGAAATAAAATTTTTATTTTTTTAAAAAAGTCAAATAAATTTTTTTGGTTAAGTATGTGTAAATATCTGGTGAATTCAGTTCATTATCTGGTGAATGGGTTTTTTTGAGAAATAAATTTTTTTGGTTAAGTATGTGTAAATATCTGGTGAATCGGGTACAAATATCTAGTGAATTCAGTTTATTATCTGGTGAATGGGTTTTTTTAGAAATAAAATTTTTATTTTTTTAAAAAAATCAAAATTTAAAAAAAAAACAAAAACAAAAAAAACAAGCTGCTGCTACAGTAGCGCTACAGTGCGCTACTGTAGCTAACAGGGGGAGGACGCCACTGCCTTTGATGCCTCCCCTTTTCATTTTTTTTTTAATAAAAGTGTAGGCGCCAACTGCAGTGGCGCCTTTGACTCGTTAGACCGAAAAATAATAAAATATTCAAAACGACCCCTATTGATAAATAGTTTCAGAACAACCCTAAATTGATAAATAGTTTCTAAAAAGAACCTAGTTGGGTGAAAAACCCAGGATAATTCCCACGGAACATTCTCATGAAAAGCCTACTGGCTTGGAAAAATAACTTGACAAAATAAAGTGGGGGAATATCACTATTAAACATTCTCTCTCCTCTTTATTATATTATAAATACTTTTACTGTCTTCTTTTTGATGTACGGCGAGGATTTGACTGGATTGGTGGGGGAGATAGTAATGTATGGGAGAGAATCAATTCTCATTAGCTTGTCATGTACGAATTCTTACTCAATTTTAATTTTTTTTTTTACCATGATATAGGTGCGAAGTATCCACCGGCTTCGTAGGTGACTAATTTCCATCGGGGAACCTGTATGGCCATCTTTAGTGGGGTCTCCCCTCCCAACCACGTTTTTTTCATTCACAAGACTCAAACTCGAAACCTTACTTAAAGGATTCGAACAAAATTCTACTCGAATCAACATAATGTTGATTAATTATTTCTTTGTAGTTACACTTTTTTTGGGGTGAATAAACGAGGCTAAAACCCCAAGCAACAACAACTGAAAACCACGCAGAAAGTGCATGGAAGAAATATCCGCCACAACGGGCAAGGAAATAAAAAAAGACATTACATCAAAGACTCTACACTTAGAGTTTAATGAGAGACCAAACTTGGATAAAGCATCAGCCGCCTGATTTGTCTCCCTAAGAGTGTGGTTCCAGTACACTATCATGGCAAAGATATAGCAATAATATTTGATAAATGATAAATTAGCCTTGTAAGATGTTAACTAAAATTTTTGATGAACTCAAAAATTCAAACGAAACCAATTAAATTATCTTGGACTTTTTAGGTGTTCAGGTTTGAACTGAACCGAATCAAACCAAATCCTATATATGATGATTGATTTGGTTCTCTGGTTCAAGGATTCTGCAATTGAATCGAATCAATTACAATATTTTAATATATATATATATATTAATATTTAATATTTATATATGTTTTTTAATATATTTTATTTATATATATATATTTTAAATATTTAATATTTGTATATAATTTAATATTTAATAATTTTGGAATCCAAACCGAATCAATTCCTAAATGATTTGGTTTGGTTCGGGTTTTGTAGAAAAAAATTACTTAAAACAAAACAAAACCGATCCAACAAATCTTTATTAATTTGGAGTTTTTTCCACTCAAAACTGAACTAAACAACCTATTATACCCATAAATTAACTTATCGGTCTTAAAAATTAACCAATGCATAATATATAAAAAAAAAAAAAAATAGCAATGCGCCGTAAGCTCTGGTTAAGTTAACTAACCACGGTTTCGAATTGCCAGTTGTAGACAAGGAACCTTGAATTGCAAAATAATGCAGCGATCAAGGTCCACGACTGACAATACGCAACGCAATGCATACGTGAGTGAATGCGATACTCAGAGAGTCAGAGTCACCGATCCCAATTCCCAAACCTTTCATTCATATTCAGCTAGCTCTTTTCTTTCACAGTGAAAGTACTGCAGTAATGTCGTTAACAGGCGGCGAAACCGTTGGTTCAAGGAGCGCGAGGCATAACGCTACTTCCGTATCATCATCATCGAATAAAGTTCTTGTTGCCGTGAAAGCAGAGAGGGTGATCTCTAACATCGCATTAGCTTGGGCACTCACTCATGTCGTTCACTCTAGCGACTCTATCACGCTCCTCGCTGTTTATTCTGCAGAGAAAACTGGTAATTGCAATTCCTATTTAAATAAAATCTTATTTCTTATTGCTTCGATTTCCTTAACATTTTAATTAATTGTATGCGTTTTTATTTTTTGTGCGATTATGGTTGTAATTAGTAAAATTGGATAAGGAATGAGTAAGTGGATGTTGATTTCATTTCAGGCAGAAGATTCTGGAACTTTTCGAGACTGGCTGGAGACTGTTCGAGCCGGCGGACGGGAAAGTTGCCGGAGCGGATTTCTGATATCTCTGAATCTTGTGCTCAGATGGTTCTTCAGTTGCACAATCAAATTGAGGTAACTTTGGAATTTACTTAAACCAAAAAATGAAAAATAATGCTATTTGGATTTTGTACTCAGTTCAGTTATTTTACTTTCTCTGGTACTTACTAGCATGTCGCCGCTGAATGCAAGGGAGATATTTATAAAAAAAAAAGGGAGATATTTAAAGGAAACTATTAATAAGAGATAAAATTAAATTGAGAAAATTAAAATTACATGTGACGATATATATTTATTTAATCAAATAATATTTATTAGAGAAATTGAATGTTAAAAACATAGTTGTTATAACAAAAAAAAAAAATTATAAATGGTGGATAGAATAGATAATTTCTTTTAAATATATAAGTAGATAGATTGTCTATTTTGTTATAATAAAAAAAAGATAGATTGTCTATTTTTCTCTGTTATGCATTTGTAAAAGCCGGAATAGATAACTATTGGAAAAAAATTCCGGTTCTGGCAAAACCGTATCATCGATTTGAATAATGCTAAAATGTATTAATTTTTTGTTTATAATTCATTTATTATCGAATCCAAGTTTTTTATACATTAAGTTGATTAAGTTTATATTATAACACAAGGAAATTCTATTTAATCTCAATAGTTGTTATAGTATTAAAGTTGAATTAAATGTTTATTCTTGCTTTTGCCAGTCGCACCTGTCAATCTGGCCGGTCCATGCAATAATGCTTTCAGGTTGTTGCCACGATTTCTTACTTTCTTAACGTTTGTCACAAAGAAAATGACTTTTTTTTTTAAAATATCCATTTTCATCCCTGATAAAAAGTGCGGAGATCATTTCAGTCCTTGAAAAAAAAAAAAACTAATCCGTAAGTTTCTGACAATTACTAACGTGGGATAAGTTAGTCCTTACGTTGACTTCCATTAACCAATGTCCGTTACTTGGATGACGTGACTGTTAAATCGTTCTACCTGACTATTATCTCTGCTCAGTTGGATTTTAATTTATTTTTCAATTTTTTAATCTTCTAAAGTGGAATTTGTCAGGGACTGAAATGGTCTCTGCATTTTTTGTCATTAAGCCAAAAAAGGGGATCTAGGGTTTCTGTAACCCTCCCCACCACCCCTTTCTTCCTCCACTCCAGCACCCACCCTCTCTCCACTTGACTTCCTCACCTTCGCCCTCCTCCCCCACTTGCCCTTCGCCTCTCCAACAAATCCTATATTCCCTCCTCTGTCGTGAGAACTCTATCTCGGAGCTCGAGTCCGCCGCCGCCGCACGCATCAAATTAAGTTGAATGTTGGAATCGATTGCAGAAATCGGTTGCAACAAAGGTGAAGGGACCTGGACGCGGAGGAGGCGGCGGCGAGCCATGCGGCGAGGACTCAGATTCGATTCTGATCTGTCTTTCTTTTTTGTTGTTGTGAAGCTTAGATGTGGAAAATGGTTGAAGAGATATGTTGATGAATGGAGCTTACATGGTGTATGTTTCATGGTGATTCATGGGTCTAGGAGGATGATAATAATGAATAGGGCAAGTGGTGAAAAGTGCTTCTGGTTCATTGACTTGAACTGTTTGGTATACCGAGAAATGTGAAAAGGAAATGGTGATGGAAGTGAGGTGATGAATATGGTTGGAATGGAGGGAACAAGAAGATGAAAGGAAAAGTTGGGTCTCCTGCATCATGGTTCTGATACCGAGAAGAATTTGGTTTGTGGTGGTGTTCTTCTTCTATCAGATTGAAAATGAGAAGGGGGAGAAGAGATGGAGGAAGAAAGAGAAAGGGCATATCTTATCCATGACAAAAAATGTAGAGGTCATTTCAGTCCCTGACAAATTCCACTTTGGAAGATTAAAAAATTGAAAAACAAATTAAAATCCAACCGAAAGAGAGATAACGATCGGTAGAGGGCGATTTAATGATCAAGTCATCCAAGTAATTGACGACATTTGGCTAACAGAAGTCAACGTAGGGACTAACTTGTCCCATGTTAATAATTGTCAGGAATTAACGGGGTAGTTTTTTTTTTGTCAGAGACTGAAATGGCCTCCACACTTTTTGCCGGGATCAAAATAGTCTTTACTTTTCTTTTCTTTTTTAACTTGCTTAATCAGGCGTTTTATTCCCAATTTTGAATCGCTATGACTTTATTATAGCCATATTTGCGCGTCCATCAATCCTTATGATGAAAAGAATATAACAATTTATGATGCTATTATTTCACATGTTTATATATTTATTATTAAAAAATTTAAGAATAATTTTTTTCTACCGCAAAATAGAATATGTATAC
This sequence comes from Sophora flavescens, assembly GCA_030762895.1. Classification (NCBI taxonomy): domain Eukaryota; kingdom Viridiplantae; phylum Streptophyta; class Magnoliopsida; order Fabales; family Fabaceae; genus Sophora; species Sophora flavescens. The sequence goes on along the minus strand of CM061066.1, from coordinate 47,553,084 downwards.
ATTCTTATTTTTCTCATAACGTGTCAGAGTTGAAGAAGCTTCTGATCTCTTGATCCAAGCTGTACCAGCTTGACTGTAGTATGTCCGATTCGCATGTGCTTTAGAAATCTTGTCTTCATAGTGTGTATCAATAATTGCACATGCCCGAAGTTTCCGTGGATGAATAAGACAAAATTATTGGTTGAAAAATGATTATTATCGGAGTATGATAATATGATAGCGGGGAAAGGTGGTGGGGCTTATGCGTGATGATAAGATAATTATCTAATTGAAAAAGTGAAGAGGCTCTTCAATTGTTTTAGTGATTATTTTTTAGAGAATTTTAAATAAATTAAAAGGTAATTTATATTTATTTATTATTACAAAAATCTTATTTGAAAAATATTTTTTAATTTGAGTTGGATGAAATCATGTAAAATCATTTTTTTAAAGATTACAATAAAGGATATAAAGAAATTATTTTTAAGAAAATACGTTTATATAAAAATTATTTTTAGGCATATAAATTATATAATGTATAGCAACCAATAACACCTACAGAAGTATTAAATTATACTTTTTTAGTACAAAGTAATTTATATAATGTTGTATACTTTTTAACGTAATATTACTAATATATATATATATATATATATATATATATATATTAGTATAATATACGTAGTATACTTTATAACACAATCCATTGTATAAATGTTGAGATGGAAAAGGTTGTAAAAAAAATATTATATTTGTGCATCAAATTGTACGGGATACTGGTATCAGTGCTATGCAACATTGTTACAAAAATCCTTTCAATAGTTATGTAGATATACAGTTCAGCACCTTTAAAATCTCAAGCTTTTACTTGGCAATTGTTTTTGAAGAAACTCCCAACGAGGGACAACCTACTGCGCTGCTATGAAGCCTAGATACGTGAAAAACCCTAAAGTATCCGTATCTGACACGTATGTGATATGGATATGGGTACGATACACCTGGATACTTATCCTGGGTATATCCTGATTTTTTAATGTATTTTTTAAAAAATTTTATTACGGATACGGTATGAGTACGGCTTGGATACGATTTACCATAGCTCGGTTACAGCTATAAATGTTGTGAGACGGACGAGATACGGCGGCGAGAGTGAGAAGTCTCGTGCTTCTTTGCTTATGGTTTTTCCGTTCCCATGTCCGGTTGGTCTGGTTCGGTCTGACGACAAGGAGGCATTGGAACACATACGTTGAAAAAGAAAGAAACGGTAGGAAGAAGAGGATTCGAAGCAGACTCGAAGGTGGCCGGCAAAGGAAGCATTTGCACCAATTCTAGGGTTTTTACTTTTTAGTTATTTAACACGTGCATTGATTCTTTTATTGGGCTGGGCTTTTCAACAATAGTCTGGTAATGTCTCTAAAAAAAATGATAGTGTGGTAGTGGGGAGGGGGTGTGTTGCAGCTGGCAGAGTAAGTGGGTATATAATACCAAAAAACATTATTAGTTAGTATCATTTAATATAGTACATGATATTAAAGATTTAAAAAATTATTATTTAGGATAATACCAAAAAACATTATTATTTAGTATTTTTTATAGGTATTCTAAATTTTAAAAATTTCTGGTATCCCTGTATCTATATCATATCGTACCTGTCGAACATACGTATCCGGGCTTCATAGCTGTGCAGGAATGTGTTACAACCAAATTGGAACCTGAATTGCGTGCTCTGTGATGCTTCTGTGGAGTGCTCTGAATATTTGTTTGTGGGATGTCCTTTTATTGGAAACTTATGGTCTGCACTAATGATTTGGTTGGGAATTCCTCTAAACTATCAGGCTCATCAATTTTTTCGTTCAATTTGGGGAAGCTGTTAAGGTGAAAGGAAAAGTTAATCATTGGGTCGTGATTTGGATTGCAGTGGTATAGTGTATTTGGGAATTGAGAAATGGCATCATTTTTGGTGATTTGGAAGTGGATATGATCTATATTTTAGATAGGATAAAAGTATGCTCTTGGAAATGGTTTAGTGCTAAATCACATGATACTTTTTGCTCTTTTTCAGATTGGTGTATAGACCCTATAAAATGTATCGAATGGGTGTAGTAACAGTACACGTTCTTTTTACTTTGTGGATCTATTGGTATCTTGGGTTATGAGTACCCCTTATGCTCTTAGTAATATATTCTTTGCCTTTTTCAAAAAAAAAAAGTAATGGATCCAATCAAAATTTGTTGTATTTTGCATTTAAAATGTCAAAATTGTTGGATGAAGACCGGTTCATCTCTTAAGCTTGGTAAATTAGATTTAAAAAGTAAATTTGGAAATCTTTATCGATGATTTCAACATACTGAATACAGTGAATACAAGAAATTTTGACAGAAGAAAATCCATTTCCGGTTTAAATTTGTCTTAAGAAAGCATTGGCCATAAAAAGGCTACTATATCTTGGTATGGCATAGTATATTGACTTGTTCTAGTAAATGCAGGTTAGGGTGAAGATTAAGGTGGTCACGGGTACTCCCAGTGGTGCTGTGGCGGCTGAAGCGAGATGGAGTGGCTCTCAGTGGGTCATACTGGACAAGTAATTAAACATGAAAAAGTATTTCTTTTTTCTGAGCTATTAGTTTGTTTAGTTGATTGCAAATATTTTTTTCTCATACCATCCATGCATGCCAGTTAATTACCTTAATTAGATATAAAAATTATTTATGAGCGTTGACCCAAAAGCATAAGCTTTTGGTATAGCGAGTCCTTAACATTGTATCATAATTGATTTTTTTATTTCCTGTTCATAAATTAGTAGTTACTCCTTGTTAGTGCGGGGAGCAGGGATCAAACCCTCTGACTTCCTAGTCTCCAACTCCTTAACATCCCTCAACTCATCACTTGATCTTGTATAAGAATTGTTATAATATTTTCTTTGCGCCACATTTGCGTTATGAGTTTTATTACAGGCATTAAACTGATTAGCTACACTGAAGAGCCTTATATCATGCATTGCGTGATCAGGTTAACCATTCAATTGATATATAGGCACACAGCCACTAGAGGAACATGCCACCTTGTTTGAATTGCTTAATAGGATATCAATGAATTACTTGTGAACGTAAAGCCACTTTTTTGTGGCATGAAAGTCAAGAAAAATTGCTGCAAGTTGGAGGGTGAAGATGGTTGGGAGATCAAGCATTAAATGTAATGCTTGCAAGCTTTCTCTATTAGAGTGCTCATATGTTCATTTTCATCATCCCACGGCAAGCATCTCAACAAGAGAGCAAGAGAGAGGTGTTGTAATTTCTTCCACTTAATGAAAATCTTTTTATTCTTGCCCCGTGGTTTTTCCCTTATTTATTGAGGGTTTTCTACGTAAATATTGTGTGTTCAGTTCCTATTTTCTCATCTCTTATTTTAGTTGCGTGATATTATTCCGTCACTCTGGTACCCAACAGTGGTATCAGAGCTATTGGTTCGTGGTCACTATTCCGCTGCAGAAAATACTTAGTATGCTCTGTGGTTGTAGTATCGTCTGATCTTCCACATCAGAAAAGAATTATTCTTGTTGCTGGAAATAAAGTGTGGTAGTATGAAAGTGCATGTCTAGGAAAGTTCTAGATAGGAAAGACTTGGCATTTAAGTGTGTCTATTAGTGACCCACCTCACTCTCTTGAGAACTTACCTGGTGTACTATTTATGGACTATGGTCATTGTTCCAGTTTACGGTACTGTTCACGAGAATAATTTGATGTAAAACCATGGCAACAAAATTTGAGATTGAGAAGTTCAATGTGAGTAATTTCTCCTTGTGGAAATTGAAGATAAGGGCAGTTTTGAGGAAGGATAATTGCCTAGACACAATTAATGGTAGACCCTCATATATCACTGATCAAAAGTGAAAAGAGATGGATGACAACGCTTTTACCAATTTGCACATAGCAAGGACAGACTCAGTATTGTCAAGTATTACAGAAAAGAAGACTGCAAAGGAGACCTGGGATACTCTTATTAAATTTTATGAGGTCAAATCTTTTCACACCAGAATATTCTTAAAGAGAAGGCTCTACACTCTTCGAATGAGTGAATCCACGTCGGTGATGAATCATATCAACCCTCTGAATAAGCAATTTGCTCAGCTCACAGCGTCAGATTTCAAAATAGCAGAAAATGAACATGTAGAACTTCTACTTCAGAGTTTACCAGATTCGTATGATCAACTCATCATCAACATCACAAATAATAATGTTACGGATGCTCTGCGCTTTGATGATGTTGCCGGTGCTATTCTTGAAGAAGAGTCTAGGCGCAAGAATAAGGAAGAAAGGTCAGAAAGTTCAAAGCAAGCAGAGGCGTTAACGGTGACGAGGGGCAGATCAACGGAACATGGCTCCAGTGGGAGTCAAAATCATGGTAGATCAAAATCTCGAAGAAGGAAGAATCTTAAATGCTACAATTATGGCATGAGAGGGCACGTGTAGAAGGAGTGTTGGCATAACAAGAAGAATGGAGAGAAAACTTCTGAAGCAGATACATCTCAAGGATGTGTTGCAAGTACCTCAGATGATGGAGAAATCCTGTATAGCGAAGAAGCAAGCAGTTCTAAAGACGGAAAACAACTCAATGATGTCCGGATAATGGATTCAGGCGTGACATGGCACATGACTCCACATCGAGATTGGTTTTGTACTTATGAGCCTGTCACAGAAGGATCTGTGTTCATGGGAAATGATCACGCCTTAGAAATTGTTGGAGTTGGTATTGTCAAATTAAAGATGCATGATGGTACTGTTCGCAAAATACAAGGGATACGACATGTGAAGGGATTGAAGAATAACTTATTGTCTATTGGGCAATTGGATGACCTCGAGTGTAAGATTCATACTGAAGGTGGGATCTTAAAAGTAGTGAAAGGCAATCTTGTGGTGATGAAAGTTGAGAAGATCACAAGTAATATATACATGCTTTTGGGAGATACATTGCAAGTGGCAGATTCATCAGTTGCAGCAGCGAGCCAAGAAGAAACAACAATGATGCGGCATCGCAGATTAGGTCATATGTCAGAACGTGGCTTGAAAGTCCTTGCGGAACGCAATCTCCTGCCCGGGCTCAAGACGGTGAATTTACCGTTCTGTGAGCACTATGTGATGAGTAAGCAGCATAGATTGAAGTTTGATAGAGTAACTACTAAAAGCAAAACATACTGGACTTGATCCATTCTGATGTATGGGAATCACCATAAATATCTATAGGAGGAGCAAAATATTTTGTGTCATTCATTGATGACTATTCCTGAAGATTATGGGTGTACCCAACCAAGAAGAAGTCAGATGTGTTTCCAGTATTCAGGGAATTCAAAGCACAAGTAGAGCTTGAAACTGGGAAAAGAATTAAGTGCTTAAGGACAGACAATGGGGGAGAATATGTAGATGGCGATTTTCTGGCATTTTACAAACAAGAGGGTATTGTAAGACAATTCACAGTTGCACATACACCTCAGCAGAATTGTGTAGCAGAGCGGATGAACAGAACTCTCCTAGATAGAACAAAAGCCATGCTGAGAACAGTGGGACTGGCCAAATCTTTCTGGGCAGAAGCAGTTAAACCTGCTTGTTATGTGATAGATCGATCACCATCAACAGCGTTTGGTTTGAAGACACCAATGGAGATGTGGAAAGGAAAGCCAACTGACTATTCTTCTCTACATGTGTTCCGATGTCCTGTGTACGTGATGTACCACTCCCAAGAAAGAACAAAGTTGGATAAAAAATCCAGGAAATGTATATTATTGGGATATGCTGACCATGTTAAGGGGTATCGCCTGTGAGATCCCATTGCCCGCAAGGTTGTTGTTAGCAGAGATGTAGTCTTTGCAGAAAATGAACTGCAAAGTGAGCAGAAAAATGACAGCACTACCAAAGAAACTACTGCAGTAGAGATATAAAGAAAGTCTGGAGAAGATGATTCTTCTGAGGCAGAACCAGAGCATGAAGAAGAGGAACCTGATGAGGTCAATGATGAAGAAGTTCGACGATCATCACGTCAGATCAGAACACCATCACGACACTTAGACTATGTTAAGGCAAGCCATGATGCATACTGTCTTCTAACTGAATAAGGAGAACCGTCAACCTTTCAGGAGGCTTTAAGCAGTTCAGATGTTTCTCAATGGATGACAGAATGTATGAAGAAATGAAAGCCTTGCATAGGAACAACACATAGGAACTTGTTGAGCTTCCAAAGGGTCAGAAAGCCATTGGGAATTGTTGAACTTTCAAAGGGTCAGAAAGCCATTGGGAACAAATGGATCTATAAGATCAAACGAGATGGCAATGATCAAGTGGAACGATATCGTGCAAGACTGGTGGTCAAAGGGTATGCTCAGAAAGAAGGTATAGACTTCAACGAGATATTTTCTCCAGTTGTCAGACTAACTACTATCAGAGTAGTGTTGGCTATGTGTGTTGTATTTGATTTACATCTTGAACAGTTGGATGTAATGACTGCTTTTCTTCATGGAGAACTGGAAGAAGAAATTTATATGCTCCAACTGGAAGGCTTTAAAGTACATGGTAAAGAAAACTTGGTTTGTAGGTTGACCAAATCTTTGTACGGTAATAAGCAGGCGCCCAGATGTTGGTACAAGAGATTTGATTCCTTCATTATTAGCCTTGGATACAATAGACTGAGTTCAAACCATTGTACGTACTACAAGAGGTTTGGTAATAATGACTTAATCATTTTTCTGTTGTATGTGGAAGACATGTTGGTGGTAGGCCCCAACAAAGATCGAGTCCAAGAATTGAAGGCATAGTTGGCTAGGGAGTTTGATATGAAGGACTTGGGACCCGCAATCAAGATTTTAGGGATGCAAATTCACCGAGACAGAAAAGATAAAAAGATTTGGCTTTCTCAAAAGAATTATCTAAGGAAGGTCTTGCGACGCTTCAACATGCAAGATTGTAAGTCAATTTCTACCCCACTTCCTGTCAGTTATAAATTATCCTCAGGTATGAGCCCTAACAGTGAAGCAGAGAGGATGGAAGTGTCTCGAGTACCGTATGCATCGACTGTGGGAAGCCCTATGTATGCAATGTATGTACAAGACCAGACATTGCGCAAGCAGTGAGAATCGTTAGTCAATTTATGACAGATCCCGGTAGAGAGAATTGGAATGTTGTCAACAGGATCCTGAGATACATTAAAGGAACCTCAGATGTTGCATTCTGTTTTGAAGGATCAGAGTTCATTGTCAGGGGCTATGTTGATTCAGATTTTGCAGGTGATCTTGATAAGAGAAAATCTACTACCGGCTATGTGTTCATACTTGTAGGAGGAGCGATGGTTGGTTATCCAAGTTACAGACTGTTGTAGCTTTGTCTATTACAGAAGCTGAGTATATGGCAGCTACGCAAGCTTGTAAGGAAGCTATATGGATTCAAAGGTTAATGGAAGAACTCGGACACAAGCAACAACAAATCACTGTGTATTGTGACAGTTAGGGTGCCTTGCACATTGCAAGGAATCCAGCCTTTCATTCCAAGACAAAGCACATAGGTGTTCAATATCACTTCGTTCGAGAAGTAGTATAGGAAGGGAGTGTGGATATGCAGAAGATTCGCACCAAAGACAACTTAGCAGATGTTATGACAAAGCCAATCAATGCTGACAAGTTTACATGGTGCCGATCCTCCTATGGCCTATCATAAACGTAACCAACAAGGAGCTGACAAGGTAGAGAGATTTTAAAAGCTCACCAAAAGTGACTTTAAGTGGGAGATTATAAACGTAAAGTCACTTTTCTGTGGCATGAAAGTCAAGAAAAATTGCTACAAGTTGGAGGGTGAAGATGGTTAGGAGTTCAAGCATTAAATGCAATGCTTGCAAGCTTTCTCTATAAATAGAGAGCTCATATGTTCATATTCATCATCCCACGACAAGCATCTCAACAAGAGAGCAAGAGAGAAAAAAATTCAGAGAGAGTGACAGTTTCTCCTGTGAGGTTTCTCCTTGTGTGTATTCTCCTATATTCAAGAGAGGGTATTATTGTTCTCTCCTTATATTTAGAGAGAGGTGTTGTAATTTCTTCCACTTAGTGAAAATCCTTTTATTCTTGCCCCGTGGTTTTTCCCTTATTTGTTGATGGTTTTCCACATAAATATTGTGTGTTCAGTTCCTTTTTTCTCATCTCTTATTTTAGCTGCGTGATATTACTCCGTCACTCTGGTACCCAACATAACTGCATTAAGTGTTGCGTGCCCAAATGAAATATTTGTTAGTCAACATCTCTTTACCTTGCTGAAACAGGAAATTGAAGCAAGAGGTAAAGCATTGCATGGATGAACTCAACTGCAGCATTGTGGTGATGAACGGCTCACAGCCAAAAGTCCTCAGGCTTAACTTAGGATGCTCCGATGAACTTCAAACTCCTTTTTACTCTGCCGCTTCTTCACCAGTCATAGAAATTGGAAAGCTAAAAGGCCAAAGATTGAAGCATTCCACACCAGTGAGTAGCCCTGAAGAAGCAGGTATATCTGTTACAAGAACCATCGGAGTAAGTTCTGACTCAGTGACTTCCCTTTTCCAAGTGTATAAACAAAACCCTCTGTATGAGGGCCAGGCACCACAGAAAAGAACACACAAACCAATCAATGAGCAACCACCACTATACTCTGATATGGAAAAGGATAGCCCTCCCACTCTGTGGACACACCCAACATCATCTGAGTCTAGTGATAACAAGGCTGTATTTTGGATCCCTCAAAATCACATTACAAATGAGAAGCTTAAAAAAACTGAAAACAACAGAACTATCCAAAGAACTAAAACTCCAAATTATAAAACTTTACTAGATAATTTTATACATTGTGATCAAGAGAAGAGGACAAATGAATTTAAGTTTAACCAAGCTCAAAGTAGAAGTTGTGTTGCTAACTCAGGCATCAGAGATAATAAGATTCCTTTAGGCAGAAACTCGTCTATACCTCCTCCCTTATGCTCACAGTGTCAGAACAAAGCACCAGCATTTGGAAAGCCTCCTAGACGGTTTTCTTACAAAGAGCTAGAGGAAGCTACTGATATGTTCTCAGATGTGAATTTTTTAGCTGAAGGTGGATTCGGTGTGGTTCACAAAGGAATACTCGGAGATGGGCAGGTTGTTGCGGTGAAACAGTTAAAGTTTAGTGGCTCTCAAGCTGATCTTGATTTCTGCAGGGAAGTTAGGCTTTTGAGCTGTGCACAACATAGAAATGTTGTATTGTTGATAGGATTTTGTACAGAGGGAAATTTGAGGATATTAGTTTATGAGTACATATGCAGTGGATCATTGGACCTCTACTTACAAGGTATGTACTTACTTCCTTCCTTTAAGTTATTTAGCTGAATTTTAGCTTATTGTATCCAATTTTGAAAGGCAGATGATTTTTGTACACAAAAAATGGGCGTCCCTCTCGTTTTTTTTATGTATTTTTGGAATACGTGTATACAAAAAGATAAAAAGTAAGTGAGAGATAGAAATAAATATAGCTGATTTTGAAATTTTGTATTTGAATGATCTTTCCAACAATCCGATGAAAATTCAGAACAAAGTCTATTATTTTTTGTGCTGTCAGGAGAGAGTATGCTTTTGGATTGGAACTCACGCTTAAAGATAGCAATTGGAGCTGCACGAGGCTTACGATACCTTCATGAAGATTGTAGAGTTGGTTGCATAGTGCACAGAGACCTTCGACCCAAAAATATCCTATTAACCCATGACTTTGAACCTGTGGTAACTCAATTGGTCCTTCCTCTTTTTCTAGCCAAAATTTGATATCCTTTTTTGGATTTAATTGATAAGCACTGACAATGTAAATATTTTTTATATTGTCAATCAATCAAAATTTGATAAATCATTAAAAATCTTTGACTCTCATCCTAAACACCTTAAAAATCATTTATACCATAAATTTTGATTGGTTGACAATGTAAAAAAACTTTACACTAACAGTATATAACAATTAAAGTCATATTTTTTTTCCTTAAAATCTTTTGCTATCGTGTAGTTATTGTGAAATTATATTTTTCATGATATGAGAATTCATATTAAGAGGATGGTGTAAAAAACTATTATATTAATATTACATTTCAATTAAATCTTTAGTTAATGGCACTCTGACACGAAGATTAAGAATGTAGGTAAATAATTTACAAAACAATCTTATTTGTAAAATTATATTAAAAATTCATGCATATATTTTACATCTATAGTAAACTTACTCTAAATCTAATCGTTTATTGTTCATTTAGGTGGCTGATTTTGGGCTAGCCAGATGGCACACGGAATGGAATATCAATACTGAAGATCGAGTTATAGGAACTTCAGGGTATTTTTCTTTTTATGTATGGACTATTTATAAGGGACTATTTTATATGAGAATATTTTGTTATTGTGATAAGTAAGAATAATGATATTATTTAAATGGTTAGGATTAAAAGATAAATGCATTTGACTTTTTAAATTGGTAATGTAATTACTAAGTAACTTCTAATTTTGACAATCCACCAGCTATGGTCAAGATTTATATAGTGCAGTAAGATATATGAGCATAATTGTTCTGACTCTAATCAAGCTTGCCTTGCATAAACCCAGGTATCTAGCACCAGAGTATCTTGAAGCTGGAAATCTTACATATAAAGTAGATGTGTATGCATTTGGAATTGTTTTATTAGAGTTAATAACAGGTCGAAGAATTAGCGATCTGGAACAGTTCAATGGGCACTCCTTTCTTTATGAATGGTTTCACCCTCTACGCATGTTAGAACCCAATCATATCTTACAAAACGTTCGATCTCTCAACCCATGCTTGGATTCTGAAGTGTCACTGGAATTTAATCTTCAATTGCAAGCCATGGCACGAGCTGCTTCATTGTGTGTACGTCTGGATCCTGATGCCAGACCCCCAATGTCAAAGGTCTGATTGCCCTGTATTCTTCAATAAAAATTATTTTTTGAAGGCAAATGCCGACTTAGGATACTAGTTAAGGAATCGCAAGATTTTATGAAAAAATATGAATTTTGTACCTTGTATCCTTGGTATCAAATTCACAATTTCCTACCAAAACTTACTCTTTTACATTTCTTAAGCAGTGTTTTTAGCAAGATTTTTTAAAAGCAAATTATGGACTGAAAATGTTGCTCTTAATTGTAGATCCTCAGGGTACTGGAAGGGGGCGATCCAATTCGTCCTATGGGTTTAGACTTCAATTCAGTTGGTAACACAAGTGGCCATTTAAGAGGTTTGACTTCGCACACTCCACCTAAAGGTACAATAAGTCATGCTCGTAGGCTATCACATTGATCATTCCTTCGGCTCTTCCGCTAGAGGATCTATAATTGGAAATATTGTTTTGTATGTGAGCTGCATAGTGCATAGTAACAATATCCATTTGAAGCTTGGATTTGTCTCATACGCACCTAGAAACATTCACAGAAGCACAGTACTTGATGATAAAATGTTATTACCTTAGCCTTCTCAGTGAAAATAGATTTGTTATTTGGTGGGAGGTTTAATGAGCTCTGATCTCTGAAGTTCCTAATTCGCCAGTTGCTCAATAGCACTATTCATGTGACATGGGATATTTCTCTTCGCTCTGTTTTCTCTTGGATCCGAAGGGAAATCCCAAATTAGTTGTAAAACGTAAGGCCGTTGCTAAATGTTAGTTTCAAATTGCAGAGCTAGTTGGCGTTTGAAACAAATTACGTCACATATTCACAATTTAAATGTATACATGTATTTGTTCACCGCATTTTCCCTATGTGCTGTTCTCCCTTTGAAGGTCTGTACATTTTTTGTCGTTGATATTTGTACATTTGTTATTTTTACAACAGTGGTCCTCAATCAAATTATTAAACCTCGCAACAATAATAAGCAGCTATTGTATCTTATTGGTGGTATTAATTAAATATATAATATAATCCCAACATTCATCCTTTGTTAGGGTTTTTCTCCTTCCAGCTGCCGCTGGAGCGTTTCCCCTCCTCTATGGAGGTTTCTTCCTTCCATTTTTTGGGGTTTCTTCCCTTCTTCCCTTCTCTTCACCCCACACCTCAAATGCCTCTCTCCTTTGCGCCACCATCACCACCCACCATGGATCCCCTCCCCTCCGCCACCAACCACCACGGTTTCCTCGTCGGTATCAAGCATCCCGCCGCTGTCCCGGACTTCAACCCGACTTCACCAACCCGCAGCTCATACCTTTGTGGCCATGAAAAACGACCTCCATCGGAGCCACCACCGCCAGACGTGGTTCATATCCGCCCTCAACCAAGGCCACCAAATATAGGTAAAGTTTGTCATTGTGTTAGTGTTGTTGATGTAGGCTCTCTTTTGTATGGGATGTTTTTATGGGTAGTTTGGCTTAAGAATAGACTCCAAGTGTTTGATGAAAGGGATAAGAGCCTAGCATTTGGGAATAACTTAGGGTGTGAAGATACAAATGTGGCTAACACCATCCTCATCAGCTTCTTCTCCAACTATCATTTGGCTTTCAAACAAAGGGTTTTTTTTTTGGACAAACCCGAAACCACCTGTAATCAAAACGAGTTTGCAGAAGTCAAAGAAATGAGGTTTAAAGACTAAAGCAGGTTAATTTTCTCTTGTTTGAACCAGTTATTGTTTGACACGTGAAGTGGTAGATAAAAAAAGAAATTACTTAAAGAACTATTTTAATATAGGCTGAAATGCAGTTTTGATCCCTCATCTTTTCCAATTTGGTGAAAATCGTCCCCCTATTTTTTTTTTGGCAAAAATGGTCCTCCAATAAATAAAAAGTTGCAGAAATCGTCCCTCCGTCAGTCCTCCATCCAAAATCTAACGAAAGGCGCTTACGTGGCCTGGTCCATCCACACTGCCGAACACGTGGCACTGCCACGTCAGATCCTAATTATTTTTAAAATATAAAAAATTAGTAATAAATAATTAAATAAATAAAATTGAAAAATTATAAAATAAAATTTGAAATTCCTAATCACACTAATCTGAAACGTTTTGGGCTCAATGTCACTAACATATAGAGCAGCTGGGTGATAATCTTCTTGTATCTTTCATTGATTCCTAATCATCCACCTTCCACAGCAGCCGCAAGATAATCTTGTATCTTTCATTGATTTCTTTGTGAACCCACTCAAAGAAGTCGCACCTTTTTTGTTGCCTCAGAAGAAGACCCAAAACTATTGTTTAGTGTAGATCATTAGTTCAAACCCTATACCTGAGTTCAAGGAGGTCTTGAGTGGATATTCAACTCCACAATCGCACATTCTTCAACCAAGAACTTACGGTCTCTATCACGTGCAAAAACGAACTAGGAAGTGGTCAGGGTTCGAATTTTGACTATTGTGTATTAAAAAAAACTAGTTGGGAGTAGGGCAATCTTTAAATGTCGTCCAGATTTTCCAACAGAGATTAGTGACTATTTACGACAGTAGATCCTATAATTATATTTAATTAGATATGATATATAGTTAAAAGATGTACTTCCCAATTCAATTTTTATATCTGAAATAGAGACCATAGATAGTATAAACGATTCAGCCATTTCTGTTTCCACTCATTGCTAGCGTAAGTCCTTAATAAGGTTATTAAGAGATAAAAGCAAGATAATTTTCTCCCGTTCGAAATAGCTCTTGTTCGAGACGAGAACTATAATAGAAACTTAGAAAGACAAATTACACTTAAAGAACTCATTCAATATACTCAACATTACAGGTATGAGTAGAATAATTATATACAGTTTTTTTTTAAATAAGTTTTTGGTCCCCGCAAAGTTCATCAATTTTGGTTTTAGTCTCTGTAAAAGATTTACTTAGAGTTTTGTCCCTGTAATCTCAAAAATTTTATAAATGGTCTCTACCGTCATCTTTTCCCGTTATCTAATATTAAGGGGTACCAAAGTAATTTCATTTTATTGTCTGACTAGCTATAAAATTTGCCAGAATATAAAAACAAAAATCATACCACATGTTTAAAATTGCTAAATTTCTTCATTTTATATGATATCTGGTTCTTAGGGGTACCGAGGTAATTTTTTGTTTGTCTGATTTGCTCCAAAATTTGGTAAGAAAATAGAAAAAATCATACATTAGGGCCACATGGTTAAAATTGACAAATTTTTTCATCTGGTATGATTTCTAGTAGTCAGAAGTAACAGTAGGGATTATTTACAAAAAAAAAATTAAATTATAGGGATGAATTCCTAAGAAATTTTTTTACATGGACTAAAACAAAAATCAGTGAATTTTGCCAGGACTGGAAACTTATTTAAACTCTTTTTTTTTTATAATTATAATGTCCTTCCCACTCCAATCCTCCCTTAAAATCGTCCGCTTAATTGTTATGATATATTGATAATACTTATCATCTGTCACTCATCCATGCCTATATCCAATGAATTCAAACAAAAAATAAAATCCAATAGTTGCAAATATTGAACAAATCTGCAAACAATCGGGTATCTCCTGAACAGGGTAGTAGTTTGAGAGAAAGCAACGTGTCCCCACGTATATTATTCATCAATGAATGAATTATAATAACAACTCTTTACAAATAGTCTAAAATATAAACCGGTACTTTGTTTAAAACTTTGAATATCTAATAATTAATGTGGCCTAGCATGTTATTAAGAGGGGAAAAGGTAAACCTAGACGCTTTATCAAGTCTTTTTAATTATATAATGATAATGAATAAATGAAAGGGGCAATATACTAATGAATGACATGTGAATCACAATCGTTTTCATTCTCAAACCCTGATTTTTTTTCAATAAAAGAAAAGCTTAAGATATCTGGTGACTGGCATATTCTTCCATTTTCTGACCCCACCCAGGTCCCAACGTTACTGTTCAATTCAACTACCTCAAAACCATGCTTATTCAAGTTTTATACATTATTACATTACATAAGGTAAATAAACATATTCTCTTCAACCAAACCGTCTCCCAATCCTGCAAAATCAATCAAAAGTCAAGGAACATAAAAGAACACAATCACCTGAAGACACGTGACAGTGGCATCAAAAGTCGAGTTTAGACCTGGGCCCGGCCCATATAAAACCGGATCGTCAGTTCCTCATGTTGTAATTGGCCCGGCCCGAAGAAGAATAGCTCCCATCCGATTCAGAGGGCAACGAGTCCGCATCAGAAGAAGCCATGCGGCGGTGCTGCATCTGATCATTATTACTATTCGCTTCCGAAACGCTCCACACCTTAACCGACTTATCCAAACTCCCACTATACACCACCCACCGCGGATCACCCCTCGCCGCCGCCTCCCCATCCTCCTCCACCGCAAGACACTTCACCGGACCGTCGTGCCCCGTCAGCACCGACACGCACGTGTGAATCACGCGATCCCTCCTCCACACGCATATGGTCTTATCAGCGGAGCCGCTAAAAAGCAACGTCCCAGCGGCAGCGAGACAAAGAACCGCAAGCTTGTGACCCTTGAGGACCCCACCATGCGCAAACTGTTTCTCGCATTCCCAAAAATTAACCAATCCGTCACTCGAACCGCAGTACACAATCGAACCGCCGGTCGAACCGGACGTGTTGTTGTCCTTGTTGTTGTTATTAACCGCTAACGCCGTTACGGCACATTCCTGTTTGAGCAGCGTCTGAACCAGCGCGTGCTTCGTTCCTTTCCCGCGTTGCTCCCTTTTCCACACCTTAACGGTTCCGTCGGCCGAGCCGGAGAAAAGAAGCCCTTCCGAACCGGAAACGACGGAGTTAACGGCGTCGTTGTGGGCCGATATGGATTCCAAGCATTTAGAATCGGAGATTCTCCAAACCTTAATGGTTCTGTCCCACGAAGCGGAATAGAGATAGGTCTTGTCGTTTGAGAGACTCAGACACGAAACGGCGTCGGAGTGTTTGATCCATAGAGCGGTTCGGTGTTTTCGAACCTCAACGTAATTGCTTGGTTTGATCGAACTCTTGAAGATGTCTTTCAACGTTGGTAACGTTCCCGCGCGTTTGTGAACGCTAGGGTTCTTCGGCGAAACCTTCCAGACGCGGATTTTACCGTCTTGGTGACCGGTGAAGATTTTCTGACCGGAGATAATAATCGCTTTTACCAAACCGCTGTTTGCTTTGAATCCACAAAACTCATGGAGATTCTTCCAAACGCGAATGTTCTTCGAGTCCGAACCCGTGTATAAAAGATCACCTGAAGCTGCAAGCGAATATATGTGTCCTTCTTCGCGAACGAGCGAGCCTATGAGAGCGTTCTGTGGAACGGTGTCTTCGTATTGCTGAGACCATTGTGGTTTTGAGAATGGCGAGTTTGTGGTTTGGTTCCATGGTGACATCATCATTGGTGAACCCTCGCCGCTCACGCGGCTATGGTCGTAGTAGTATGGGCTCATCGGTGACGCCGCGCTGCTGCTTCGTTTGGCGTATTCGTCGTCGGTAAATGCTTCGGTTGTAGAGATTCGTGGCTCGGAATTCATGAATTGTGGACGTGGGATAGGGTCCCTTTCATAAGCCATTGTTTGAGATTATATATATATTGATTTATGTGTTTATCTCTATCTCTTCCTCGTCGTCATTCACCGATTAATGTTGGGGCAAGAGCTGAAGCAGCAGAGAAGGTTGTGATTAAAATTTAACTGCCACCGGAAAATGAAAAAGGGAGAGGAAAAGAAAAGAAGCTGAAGAGTTTGATTGGTTGGTTGGCGAAGAGAAATTGAAGGAAGTTCAAGGAATATGAAAAATGTAATAATGGCGGGAGAGGAGAGAGAGGGTATAAAACTATATATATATGGTGGGAATGAACGGTATATATGATTGGGTCAATGGTATGTTGACACGTAAGAAAAATTATTATTTTTGTAAAAGGTTTTTGTTTATGAAAAATTAATATAATTTGGGTCCGGGAGATTCGGGCTCCTTGGTAAAATATAGCGATGCTTCGGTTGGTGGAATGTTTGGAATGGGCTGTTGGGACCGCATGGCCAATGTTGAATTTTCTATGCTATTTTTAGGATAATGGGTAAGGTTTTTTGGCTAATAATATCTCCTGCAAGTGGAAATGTAATGTTTGATTGGTCCTCTACTATCGGAGAGAGAGTAATAAACAATTTAATTAAGAGTTTATCACATAAGACTTTATCACATGAGAGCTTATGTCATAAGTACTCAAAGAAAGACGAAAAAAAAAAAGAAAGGGGCATGAGAAGATTCGAATAGTGAAAAACACGGAGAGGGTGTTTAGTGCATAAGCTCTTATGCAAATTCCATAAGCTTCTCCCAGTGACTTATGAAAATAAGTCAAAAACTTCTTATGGGATGACATAAGTTATTTTTATAAACTCTGTCAAACACACTGCATAAGAGCTTATGTCATCAGATAAGTCAAAAGGAATTTAAATAAACTCTTCCAAACGTCACCTAAATGTTTGCCAAAATGGCTTCTCTTCTTCAATTTTTTCTACTTCCTCTTTTGTTGTGGTTACATGATCATAATTTTATATTATGCATATAAGGAACATGGTTTATGTTTTAAATTTTTTATGTTTCAAAACCAAAATAAATTGCGATCCTTAGATGCACAATATTGTAGGTCCGTGATTGTAAATGAAGAGAAATTGGATGAAGAGGATCCATATATATCATTTAGTGAATTTTAGATTTCCATGCATTTTATTAAATCAAAAGGTGAATACTACCTTCTTACTTGATTACTTTATAGACAAGCTCAAGGAGCCATTTCTATTGTATACTATATATAAAATTAAAATAAATGTATTATATATTGATGCAAGTGTAACATTTTCTAAGTATCGCGTATCATCAATGTTTAAATAATAAAACTCTATTAAGAAAGATTATTATTCTTTCTACGTACTATTGTGGATTGGACAGAGTGGGCCGAGACGTCACACGACCCATTGTGGTTGGAGGCAGGATCAACCCGTGGACAACTCCTTGACAACATCTTGGGTATATATTAAATCCTAGCTAAATGCTTAACTTTTAAACATAATATATTAATTACTAATATTTTTCTATAAAAATATATATTCATACACACATTGACTTTGGACGTCGGAATGTCTTTGTAGGTACATCCTTTCCATCTTTGTTGTTGGAGGTCAAAGACCAATGAGAGAAACCTAGTAATACGATTAGTTAGATACCTTGCTTCTCCCTTCCAAATAATGTACATACACCGGTACACGTGGTCCAGTCTAGCAGCGTATGGGTTTTCTCTTCAAAGTGCGTGATTTATTTTTGCATTAAAATGCAAGCTAATGATTGTGTCATCACCTAAATTGACGGAATTAACATAGTCGTTGGTAAACTAACCGTTGGGGTTAACCGAATCGAAAGTCAATCGAGTGTGCTGTACTGGTAGTTGATGGAAAAACGATTAATTGATTAAAAACGGTTAAGTAAGTGATACGGACCAAAAGATAATATCTCGAGTAATCCGTTTATGTTCAAAGTAGTGGTGATAGCCAAAGAAGCAAGATGGGAGCATCAATCCTTTTAGCCGTTGCATGTGCTAACAGCTTTCCTAAACAAGTGGGGAGCGGTTTCAAACTGTTTAACTTATTTTTAGGAGACAAAGAGACGTTTAAGAATATAGAAAACGAGCTCAAGCGGTTATTGATCGATATTCATTGAAGACGTTCCTAATTAAAATGTAGGGATTTTTATTAAATATGGCTAGTCGTTGTAATCTAGTTGGATTATGTTGGCCACTAAATGTGTGATGCTTAAATTTAGGAGAACGTAGTCAATAGGGACAATTTGTATAGTATTCGAGCCGTAGCTTATAAATCCTAATTGTAAATATTTAAAAGGACACATCAATACAATCAAACACGTTTTATTCTCAAATCTATTGCTTTCAATTTTATTTTTCGCAATTTAGCTTAGTATTTTCACTTTTCACTCTAAACACTCTTTTGAGTAGTTTAGTAACCCACAAGTTAGAATACAAATAAATGATTTGATGGCATATATATATATATATATATATTAAAAAATAAAATGCATGCAGGTTAATATGATCGGATTGCTATACACATCTTTGACTTTAACAAACTTCGGAAATGGATTAATGGAAGTGTACTCTGACTCTAGAATTTTACATTACCAACTGTTTGCATATGATTGTAGGACAAAAAAAAAAAACAAAAGGGCACATCAATTAATATTTGAAGGGAAAAAGGGAAATGCAAGTTTTTTACGTGTACATAATGATGTGCTATATATGTCCAGGAGTAGTAACAAATTAATAAATTATAAACCTTAAAATAGGGGTAGGGTATGGGGAAACGTAGGACAGAAAATACATTATTCCTTCACCCTTACTTCCTTTTACAGACGAACAAGGTTTGCCACGATATGAAGTGAAAAAAAATGCACTTCTACTTCTTCCATAGTTCCATATACTTTTGCAAAATAAAAATAAGGTTAAAGTAATATTTTGATTTTTATATGTGACATGAATTTTAAATTTGATTCCTATATATAAAAATTATTAAAATATCCCTATATATATAGAAAATCTCTATTTGGTCTCAGTCGTACAAAAATTTTGAAACCATTTTAATAATTTTTTATATATAGGGACCAAATCAAAAATTCATGTAAAAGTAATTGATTTGGATGGGGGATCTTGTGGACTTGTTTCTCTAGATTTTTTTTCTCTTTCAATTGTCCCTGCATAGGAATAATTGATTTGGATGCTAGGATCGTTTACTGCTCTTAATATAATATATATGGTGCATATCTTGTGATAATATAGTTTTGTACATTTTAAGATGGTAAAAGTAATAATTTTTTTTTAACAAAAAGGGACTAAATTAAGCCCAACAAAACTAAGAAATGATAGCTACAGAACGGGGTAATGAAGCCCCAAAACAATCATCAGAAATAATCCTAGTGATGTCATCAGCAGCTCCTCCGACCAACTTTTATAAAACCGGTGAAGACGGTAGTTCGAGGTTCAATGATCCAACCGAGTTTGAACTGTGGTTAAACCGATTATAATTAAATAATATTATTTTAATTTTTAGTATAATATTTGTAACAATATTAAACAAAAAAACAACATACCAACTAAAATTATTAAGTATAATTTTGTTTATTTTGAAATTAAACTAAATAAATATAAAGATATATGTTAAAATAATCTTCATAGGGAAAACCAACCCAAAATGTACAATCAGTCCACATATGTTAAAAATAAAAGAATTAGGTTTTGGCTAGGATGACCCAAATCATTTTATACTATTTTTTTTTAGGAAACCAGTTCAGGCCGATTCACTATCGGTTATGACCGGTTTTGAACCGGTTCTCCGATTTTTCCACCGATTCAGTACAGGGACGGTTTTCCTTATAAACTGGATCGACAAAGGTCACGGTTCCCGATTAACCTAATCGGACCGGTCGGTCCGATCAGGATTTCAAAACCCTGCCTCCAACAGGTGGACTCCAAAATTTTGATCAATACTCCAATTAGTTAACCGGTCCACACATATATTTCCTTCCCTAAAAGTATGGATAAATCTGAGATTCCAATCCTTATTAATCTGAACCAGCAGCCTATTTGACAGAGGCCCCTTTTTTCTGTTGGAAAAGCAATTAAATTTCCAAATAAATGCAAGTGAGTGGGATTTTAAGAGATACATTTCATGTGATGGAGGGATGTATCTTGACTCTTGGAGACTCCACAATCATAAAGAGAGATTAGTTGGGAAGGTGAGACGCTTGACCTCCACAATCATAAAGAGAGATTAGTTGGGAAGGTGAAACACTTGACTCTTGGAGACTCCACAATCATAAAGAGAGATTAGTTGGGAAGGTGAGACAATTAATGTCCACTAGTCACATTCATGAATGGAAGCCATGTCCCTTCACTATATAAATGGGTCATGTGAGGAAGAGTAGAATCATCTCAACCAAAGCAAGAGAGAGCAAGTGTGTGAGTGATCACTTGTAGAGAAAGTCTCTTGTGTGAGTGAGTGTTATCATTTCTTGTAACTTGAGTGTGGTACTTGAGTTTGTAGAGTGATACACAAAAAGTGGGGTGGGTTACAAATATTGTAATCACATATTTGAGATAGTGAATACACTTTATTGGAGTGTTTCCGTGGACGTAGGCAAGTGGTGCCGAACCACGTTAACTTCTTGTGTTCTCTATTATTTTTCTCAGTAGTGTATTTTTCTTGTGTTCTAACGATCCTTTATCTGTGTGAGAGATACCCAACAGTGGTATCGAGCTATGGCCGGGAACACATCAAGGTTTGAAATCCCATTATTTGATGGGAAAATAAATTTTATGATCCGCAGAGTGTACCATTCAAGATCTCTTGGTGCGAATGGTCTTGATCGGGCTTTAGAGAAGGAGAAGCCGAGATACCATGAAGGAAGAAGAATGGACAAAAATTCAAAAGAAGGCTGTAAGCACGATTCGGTTAGCTCTAGCTCCCGAGATAAAGCACAATGTGTTAAAGGAGACAACACCAACGGCTTTGTGGGAGAAGCTCCGAGAATATCTATGCGTCAAGTCGCTAACCAATCGTCTCTGTTTAAAGATGGAGTTATATCAACTCAAAATGGAGATGGGAGGAAATCTCCATGACCACATCAACAAGTTCAACCAGCTAGTAAGCCAATTGTTGAACGCCGATGATAAAATATCTGATGAGGAGCAGGCGCTGCTGTTATTGTCATCACTACCAAGGTCCTACAAACCTGTGGTTCAAACGTTGCTTGTCGGGAGAACAACTTTGAAGATGGATGAGGTGACCGTCACTTTAAGGGAAAATGAGAGGATGATGAAAAACGAGAATATCAATGATGAAAGTGAAATAGCAATGGCGGAGGAATCGAGCGAGGGAGGAATCATTCAAGGAGGCATGATGGGTCAAGAGGAAGATCAAAATCGCAATCACGTCCTCAACGAGATATGACAAACGTGCAATGTTATTATTGCGGGGAGAAGGGTCATTTGCAACTAAGGTGCACACAAATGAGGGAGGATTTGAAGAAATTAAGGATGATGAGAAAGGATGATGACAACTCTCAGACAAACATGGTCAAAACAGCTGAAGATGAAGATATATTTTCAGCAACAACCGAGGATGTTGATAAATCAAATTGGGTGATGGATTCTGCTGCCTCGGAGCACATTTGTAGAGATCGAGCAATGTTTAACACCTTGAAAACTAATGAAGAGTTTGGCCATTTCAAGTTAGGAAATGGTGAAAAAATGAAGGTTGAGGGCATTGGCAGTGTGAGAATGAAGCTCCATGATGGTGCCATCAGAACTTTCCAAAATGTGAGGTTTGTACCTTCTGCAGTTGCCAATATTATTTCTTTGGGGGAGATGGCATCACAAGGGTACAAGTATGTTGGTTCAAAGTGGGGATGCAAGGTGTATAAGGGAAGACGCTTGGTGTTAAGAGGGTAGAAAAGTAAGAAGAACCTTTGCTACTTGGAAGGGCAAGCTTTGAGAAGGGAAAGCGGCCGTGATAGCAAAGGTGGAAAGAAGGTAAAATTTCTTGATGATGTGGAAATTTGGAAATTTTAATTGAGGGAGGAATTGTTGGAAAAGCAATTAAATTTCCAAATAAATGCAAGTGAGTGGGATTTTAAGAGATACATTTCATGTGATGGAGGGATGTATCTTGACTCTTGGAGACTCCACAATCATAAAGAGAGATTAGTTGGGAAGGTGAGACACTTGACCTCCACAATCATAAAGAGAGATTAGTTGGGAAGGTGAAACACTTGACTCTTGGAGACTCCACAATCATAAAGAGAGATTAGTTGGGAAGGTGAGACAATTAATGTCCACTAGTCACATTCATGAATGGAAGCCATGTCCCTTCACTATATAAATGGGTCATGTGAGGAAGAGTAGAATCATCTCAACCAAAGCAAGAGAGAGCAAGTGTGTGAGTGATCACTTGTAGAGAAAGTCTCTTGTGTGAGTGAGTGTTATCATTTCTTGTAACTTGAGTGTGGTACTTGAGTTTGTAGAGTGATACACAAAAAGTGGGGTGGGTTACAAATATTGTAATCACATATTTGAGATAGTGAATACATTTTATTGGAGTGTTTCCGTGGACGTAGGCAAGTGGTGCCGAACCACGTTAACTTCTTGTGTTCTCTATTATTTTTCTGTAGTGTATTTTTCTTGTGTTCTAACGATCCTTTATCTGTGTGAGAGATACCCAACATTTTCAAGGAACAAATACAACTAATTACGGCACTAGAATCAGAAGTCTAAACCATAAGATATCTAATTTCTCCCAAGCTAAGCTCTAAACCCTTCAGCACACGCCATAGCTCAGTTGTATAGGCAATGCACTGGCCTATATGGAAGCTAAATCCCATCACCCACCTACCGGAAGCATTCCTAATCAGGAGCCCACAACCCGCATCACGTGGGTTAATTTCCTTTAGAAATAAAATAATAAGGTTGGCTGGGTGATTATGATGGATAACTAAGAAGTTGAGTGATAAGAAGATTGAAGGTTTAAATTTCATTCATTAACAAAATGCTAATATTAACATCAACTTTTGACTATAAAAAAATAGATGATTAAAATTAAAAACTATTTAATGATCATATGCATGATTACTTAAAAAGTCACGTGTGTGTGTGTATATATATATATATATATATATATATATATATATATATATATCATAATTTTGGCTATTAAAATAAAATTTGATGATCAAGATTTATTATTCTCCTTTCTCACAGTAACCAAATGTTCTACCCGGAATAGCTCCCTGTATATAAAGGTGATATATATATATATACACGTCATAAATGGGGTAAATGTTTTACTTTAAATGCAAGTCTCTAAGAAAATAAGAATGGTCTAATCTTGGGTTTTTTGATCAAATTGGGTTCCTTTTAAAAATTATTTACCAGTTTAGGATTATTCTGAAACTATTTACCAATGGGGGTTGTTTTGAATATTTTATTATTTTTAGGTCTGACGGGTCAAAGGCGCCACTGCAGATGGCGCCTTCAAAGACACCATCTGTAGTGGCGCCTACACTTTTTATTAAAAAAAAAAATCAAAAGGGGAGGTGCATTTGGCAGTGGCGCCTCTGCCCCCTCCCCTTGCTAGCTACAGTAGCGCACTATAGCGCTACTGTAGCAGCACTTTTTTTAAAAATTTTTTTTGACTTTTTTAAAAAAATAAAAATTTTATTTCTAAAAAAATCCATTCACCAGATAATGAACTGAATTCACCAAATATTTGTACATGATTCACCAGATGCTATTATTTTTTACTGTAATAATTGATGAATATTTATTAGTGTAAATTGTTATTGCTATTATTTTTTTATGCCTACTGCGATATTATTTGCTACTCATTATTACGTGATTTTTTTTATTACTTCTTGTCTCCATAATTAGGTCAGGTGTGTGCAAATATCTGGTGAATTCAGTTCATTATCTGGTGAATGAGTTTTTTTAGAAATAAATTTTTTATTTTTTTTAAAAAGTCAAATATTTTTTTTTTGATTAAGTGTGTGTAAATATATGGTGAATCGGGTACAAATATCTGGTGAATTCAGTTCATTATCTGGTGAATGGTTTTTTTGAGAAATAAATTTTTTGGTTAAGTATATGCAAATATCCGGTGAATCATGTACAAATATCTGGTGAATTCAGTTCATTATCTGGTGAATGGATTTTTTTAGAAATAAATTTTTTATTTTTTTTAAAAAGTCAAAATTAATAAAAAAAAAAAGTGATGCTACAGTAGCGCTACAGTGCGCTAATGTAGCTAACAGGGGGAGGGGGCAGAGGCGCCACTGCCAAATGCGCCTCCCCTTTTGATTTTTTTTTTTTAAAAAGAGTAGGCGTCACTGCAGATGGCGTCTTTGAATGCGCCATCTGCAGTGACGCCTTTGACCCGTCAGACAGAAAAATAATAAAATATTCAAAACGACCCCCATTGATAAATAGTTTCAGAATAACCCTAAACTGATAGATAGTTTCTAAAAGGAATCCAGTTTGGTCAAAAAGCCCCTGAGCTTGCCTCGTAAGCGAATTTTAAGTCTTAAGTGGAAAAGGGAGGGTAAGCAAGAATCCATATACACGCAGTTAAAACGAGAATGGCATAACTAGCTCGGCAAGTAAATTAATGTCTTCACTTTAAATTTCTTCTCTCACTTATAGTAAAAGAAACTTTCTTCCCACTCCATTGTGGTTCCCTTAAAATAGATAGAAAATTAAACTATAACAAAAAGAAGCAACAGCTTTAATAGTGACTAGCACATATGTGGCGTGGCGTGGCGTGGCGTGACGTGGTGTGGACGTGTGGTCACTCACTAGCTATTGGCATCTTCACCTGTGTTCTTATCTATAACTAAATCATAATCTTTAATACCAACATGTCCAAATGTTAATGAACTTTGTTTCTTAATTAAGTGGTTAGAAGTTTAATCTCTAACTTTTGTGTACGTAGAAAATTTAGTTGGGAGAGGTCAACTGTTAATTAAATGTCATCTATTAACTCGAAGAACTAGTCTCCACAGTTGCGTATGGAGGATACCCTAAAAAATTAAAAAAAAATTCATAAACTTTAATTTGTCTTCTTTGTATACGTACATTGCATTGCAGTTTGGAGGTTTCGTTTTCTTTTTTATCCCACTTTTAAAATAAGAAACAGAAGCCAAAAATGGATTTGGTATTTGTAGGGATAATTATGTTTCTGTTTTTACATCGGATTTGATCCTGGGATAAATATTTATACTTTATGTAAATAAAATTAAATATTATTACATGATATATATATATATATATATATATATATATATATATATATATATATGTATAATTAAAATAAATATATCATAACCAAGCCTCTTGGGCTATTAGTGTAATGGTTGTAAGACCTGTCCTGAGATACTCTAGGGATCGACTCGATTTGTTCTTGAGTTTGATTCATGGTGGTGTTAAAATAATACTTGACCAACAAAAATCACGTCTCATGAATAATGATTAGTAATTCGTTATTAACGTTGAGATACATTCAAGTTAGAAAAAATATATATCATAGACAGATTTGTATAAATTCAATTATTGAGAAAGAAGTGATAAAAGTATTGAAAGTCCTCTTTGAGAAATAAAATCTATTGATTAAAGATTACCCAAAAAAATCTATTGATTAAAATATCGGAACTCTTTTGATAACTTGAGCCCACAGTCCTACTGGTGGCATTTCCCTTCGTGGGGAGCCTTGCTTCTGCCACGTGGTAGCTGATGCAATCAACTTCTTTGTCTTTCCATTGACGCAAACACAAAAATTGTTGTTTTGACAAAGTGGAACCCTGAACATTCGGACCTACGCTAACGACTCGTTTGATGATAAGATAAGAGAGATATGATATAATAAATTATCATATTTTATTCGAAACTATTATTTGATAAGTTAGTAAAATAGAATAAACCAATCTTGTCTTCTATCATATTATATTCATCCATTTAAAATTTTATCATAAGAAACATTGGGTTAGAACTCAAAAGAATAGGATAATATTATTTAAATATAATAAAGTATAAAAATATTTTATACATAAAATAGTTAAAATATAATAAAATATAATATGGTTACCAAAAAATATAATAAAACATAAAATAATAAAATTAATATTTTTCTCACAAGACTAATTTTGTTACTTTACATTATTTTAAAAAACTGAAAAATAAATAAAATATTCTAATAATTTAACTATACGTAAATTTTAAAAAAAATTATTTAAATTTATACAAAATTTGATTTAAGTTAAACAATATTTTAAAAATTTTAAATATTATATGTAATTTTATCACAAGGACAATTTTATCTTTTTATATAGTCTTAAAAAATGAAAATTATAAAAAATTAAAATCTAATAAAATATGAAAATATTCAGAACAAAAATGAAAATTTTAAAATTTATACTAAAATTATAATGTTATTCAGTTGGTTTTTTGATGGACACCAAATATCGGATAGGATCACAGTTTGTGTTGCTCGTATCATATCATGCTCTTTTATCCTATCCGTCATTATCATATTCTGACAACCAAACGAGTCCTTGAACGTTTAGTCTCACTCCTCGTCAGCATCATTGTACGGCCACTCTATATCTACCACGTGTCCCAACACACTGAAATGTGTGCCCTCAACTGTTATGCAAAGACAAGAAGCAAGTAGGTTGCTCAACTGGGAGAAAGGAAAATTGGAAGGGAAGAATATGCTGTCTGCCTTCAATTAATAGCAGATGCCGTTGCCAAAAAACACATCATAGTACTATTGTAGTCAGAGATATTTTTTCGTATGATTGGTTTTTTTAAGAGATTTGAGCCTTTGATGTGCTAAAGTGCCCCTTCCTACATATTCGTTTCTTATCTTATAGAATAAAGATTTTCGAACATATAATTTGGAGAATACTTTATATTAGATATGGTAAGGTTTATGAGTATCTTGGGAGTTATGAAATATATGATAATAAAAAAAAACAATAAATAAGTGGAGAGAAAAACTTTTATATGATGTTGGATATCATTTTTATGTTCAAATATTATTAATTTTTCTTATATATATTAGATGATCATCTATATACTCTTCATAATAATATACCTAATATCTAGTCTAATCTTATAGTATTGTATAAAAGAAAAAAAGTTTCTGTCAGGGACTCGTATCATGTATCATTGTATCAACACAACATTAATTTGTTCTCTGCAAAAGAAGGTTTTTTTTTTCTCAGGGAAAAAAACTTTTTTGATAAACTTCTTTTTATGACTTTTTTTCCTTCCATCATGTATAAATAAATTAAAATAAATCAATAAATCAACTAATTAAATTCATGATCAAAACAATTATTGGACCAAAAAATTTCTAAACAATTAAAAGAATCAAATAAAACTATAACACAATTAATGTTCACAATCAATCTAAATAATCAACCAAGCTTCCGAAACCCATGATCAAATATTCAAGCTTGAAACCATGGCAAACCCCTCAAAGTTCCGCCATAGTTATAAAACGGAACCAATTAATATTAGCCATGAAGTCTATGCATATTGCATCGTTACATGATTAGTATAGGTGAATTTTTAGTTACTGAGACTTCTATCAATAGTAGAATAATACTAGTATTGTAAAGTCAACTCTATCAGGTTAAAGTTTTTTAATTTGTTTCTTTGACTCAAAGAAAGAACATAATCAATGGTGCTTTTATTAAGAGATCCTGCAATGGCAAAAACAACTCATTTGATAGGGCATGAAGATTTTACTGATTGATTTAATGCAAGGCGAGACAGAATTGAAATCCACGTGGAGAATATTAATTATAGCGATGGTTCTCAAAATGGTGGGGCAAGGATCAAACATTAAGAAATTCTAGAAATTAAATTGCTTAAATTCTAAAAATTCCAAGAATGCAAAAAATTCAACTTTGTAGTGAGAACTGAGAAGTACTATTCTACAATTCCCATATTCAAAATATGTTCTTGATAGTCTTGCTCAAGAGTACATTTGAAAATATGGAAAAATTCCTCCAAGTCATGCATCAGATACATATGTAACAGATGTTTTAGGAACAAAAAATAAAGATAGCATCGAGAAAGGAAATGGTGAGGTCATGGTTTCACTTTGGGAAAATATCTACAAGTTTAAGGAGGAGCAAAGTTCAAAGGATTTACAAAACAAATTAACGAGGCCAAGAACTCATTGAAGGATGCTAAGATGGCAGTGGGATTTGAAAGGGCCCTTGAGGAAAAGAGATTCACCGAAGATTTTGAAAAAAAGAGAGAAGAAAACAGAACAATAAGATGAGCTATAAATTCAAAGACACAAGATGGAGACTCTTAAGATTCGATATTTGTGGAGATTCAAGCATAATTTTACATTGCAGTTGCGATCACCGTTATCGTACATTAAAATTATTACGACACGTTGCATTGTGAAAGCTTTTGTGGCTAAAGACTGGTTTTTGGAACTCTTACAACCATTGTGGCATTGCAATTTCCTGTTGGGAATCACATTGCAATTGCAAGGTGATGTGGTTGTGAGAGTGAATACAACAGCAATATTGCAGGTGTATTAAGTGATGTGGTATTTAATTTAGAACCTTGATTCAAGATTCACAAAACCTAAAGCATGATGGAAAACTATTGGATAAAAGTGGAATCATAAAAAAATGGGATGTTACAAAATCCTTTACATCCCTACACTGAATTCATATACAACAGGATTTGGGATGATGCAGTTTCAATCACGCATCATTGGGCTACAGTGAGGTATGTGATGGCCTACCTTGATTTGATTTTCCTATGGCTAAAAATAATACAAAAAAGGGGCTAGTTTATGATAGTGCAGAGTGCGCTAGTTATCTCACACACACACTCTTCAATATTAGTCTCTCACACTCGTAACAATTCTCTCACACTCAAAGAAAGAAATTGAAAGCAATAGAGAAGAGAAGATTTCACTGAATGTTACTCACTACTTATTCAATCATTATGAAGTATTTATACAAGTCCCATATGGACTGAGTCACCAACTAACCACTTGTTAGTTACACGCTAGCTACTTCTGTTTTCAATCCTAACAGTTTCCAACGGCTATATCTAAATACTGAAATTTAACAACTTCTCAACACACCTCCCTAATTTCAGTTTACACTAGTTCATGATATGCAAGAGCATCACTATGAAGTCAAGCATCCCAACTATGTTGGCACCCAAGCTTCATCATTCATTTACAGCATATCATGTTACAACACTTAGCTAATTACAACAAATCAAATCTGAATTGCAACTAACACACAGTTACAATTCGTACACATTTACACACCTCCCTTAATTCAGATTTGCTAGAGAACACATTCCTAGCTGTCGCGACCGTCCCGTCCGGGAGCCGCGAAAAAGGGATAAAAAGCACAGAGGAGTCGCCACTAAAATTTTTATTGGGAAAATCTTAGAAAACCCAATTATTTAAAGGTGAACTAGGCTTTTAAAAAAGAGAGATATGAGTCCGGGAGTCAGTTACGAGTAGGGAAGGTGTTAGCACCCCACATCGCCCGTTTAAAAAACGGTACCTTAAGTTAATTGTGCAAAAACATTTTAATAGCCTTTTAAATATTTATTTTACCCCAAAAATTATTTACAAGAAAGAATTATTTTAGCTTTTAATATTTTAATTTTTTTTTAATTTTTATATTTTTATATTTATTGTTTATAAAAATTAAATGAGGTTGAACATGGCACATGAGTCCACAGAGCAACCTCAAATCTAAGGGATTGAACATGGCACTGTGTCCATAGAGCATCCCTAAAAAGGAAAAGTTTAACCTTTTGATTAATTATTTTAACATAAAAAGAGAAACAAAAAAAAAAAGGAAAATTTAGTTTTGGCTTGACAAGATGATTTATCTTGCTCCTACGTATTCCCGGGTGCGATGGGAAACTCAAAGCCACGTAGTTCTTTAGAAAAGATTTGGTTGATTGATTTTAACATTTTGAAAATGATTTTTGATTTTTATTTTTATTATTTATTATTTTTTTTTTTGAAGAGATCCTTTTTTTTTTTAAAAGGAGATTTTTATTTTCTTTTTTTTATTTAAAATTTTATATTTAAAAAAACAGAATGAGATTATGCTTCACATTTTAAGCATAAACACATAACTCCTAACCTATGACAGGACCCAAAGCAAGAAAGAGCCCAACTTCAGTTTTTTTTAGAACATTTTGTTTTAAAATAAAAGAAGGAAAGATGACCTAGCAGCTAGCCCAATAAGCAAGCAAAGAGGAAATTAAAAATACACCTACTGATCCTAAACCCACCAGCTGTCAGTAAATAAAACAAAACCCACAACCCCATCAGAAACCCAACCCAAAAACATAATAAATATCAAATAGAAACAAAAGAAGGAAAGAAGGAAAGAGTGAAGTTTCAGCTTCCTCTTTTACCAATGAACGAAGTAAATGGGGAGCAACAGCCAAATAGGGATGGTTGAACGTATGAGGTAGGGGCGGCGGGACGAAGGTCGGTGATGGCGTGGATGACGACGAGCCGCACGGATCTACGTCTGGGCTCGCGGTTGGCGTGGAGGTGGGAACGACGGAGAGAGGGTCGCTGATCTGGTGTGTGGCAGGGACTCGCGGTGGCTCTCGGCGGAGCGACGGTCGACGGCTTCCGGAGGTGACTGAGGGCGCGGACAGAGCAGAAGCGATGGTGGGCGGAGCAGATCTGCGTCCGGACAGCAGTTTCGGTGGAGGTGCTTGCGGCCAGGCGGCGGAACGGCGGTCGACAGCTTCAAGAAGTGGCTGAGGACGCGGACAGAGCAGAAGTGGTGGTGGATGATGCTTCGCGGAACTGGCGGTGCGGCAGGATCTTACGACGGCGAGATCCGGCACGGCGGTGACTGGGTTGCGGACGGTGGCGGTGCAGAACTGGACGACGAATCTGGTTTGTGTCTTATGTTTCCATTTTTGTGTCTTTTGATTTAAGATGGTGATGAAGGGTTGTGGTAGGTGTTTTTTTGTTTTAATTTGTTTTGTTGGTGATGAATTTCTATTGTTACTGAAAGCGGTGTTGTGGTGTTGTTGGGAGGAAGATGAAGATGATGGGTATGGGTGGCTTGAGGATTAGAATGAAGTTAGGGATCAAGTCTGGTTTGGCTCAAGGTTAGAAGGTATTATGAAGGTTTCAAGGAGATGATGGCCTCTGTCTGAGCTCTCCCCTATCCCTTTAAATATTTTCTGCTGTTGCAAAACTCCAAAACAGGACCCAATGTCCTCTGCCATGGTTGTAATGTAGGGTCCCTTTCACATTTCCAATCTTATCATTCTGCATTTTTTTTAGTTTTTCCTTGTGCTGTAACTCTCATTTGTTTTTGTTAAGTATCTTTCCATTGATTCAGGTTTGACCCAGCATCAGAGCATCCTATTTTTCCTTTTATGTGCTTAAAACTTGAAGCCATTTTTGATGCAAAATGCTTAACACTGTCATTGCTCTTTTGGTTGCTGAAATGCATTAAGGAATTTTGGCTTATCCTCTTGGCCCTTACTACAATTCTGCAGATCTACTTTTCCTTTTTATCCTTTTTTTGTTTTTGTTTTTTTGTTCCATATTATTTATTTATTTATTTTATTTTTTATTATTTATATATTTTTTAATAAAAGAAGTCAGCCCTTTTATTTGTTTGAGATGAGATGATGTAAGTGAGTTGGGCAAAAAGGACATGGGTCAAAGATAAGGATCTCTTTTTTTTTTTCCCATTCATTTGGGTTTAGAACATGGTCTAAAAGACATCTTCAACAATAATGAAATTGGGCTCACTAAAAACAAAAATCATTTTTATTGCAAAGTTATTTGTTTTAATTTGTTCAAAACAGTAATTAAAAGGATATCCGGACAAAATTAGGTGTTCACAGCTGCCCCTCTTTACTTGTTTCTGATTAGATAGTAGGTGTAACCGTAGTTAACTCATTATCGTTATAAGAAACGAGTAAAGACCTGAACTCCAATTTTGTTCGGGATACACTGACAAACAAAAGGACCTGTGAATACAAAGTAATTTCCTGTAAACAACCCGGGGGTTGGATTGCCCACTGAGGTTTACACATAAACTTGTAGGGGATTGTCTGCCGAGTTTAAAAATAAAGATAAAGAGCTTACGGGGCGGATCGCCCGTCGGAAGCTCGAACGGAAAGATAAAAGAGCTTACGGGTTGGATTGCCTGTCAGAAGCTCGAACAGAAAGATAAAAGAGCTTACGGGGTGGATTGCCCGTCAGAAGCTCAAACTGATAGATAAAATCTTACGGGGTGGATTGCCCGTGAGAAGCTCGAACAGAAAGATAAAAGCTTACGGGGTGGATTGCTCGTGGGAAGCTCGAACAGAAAGATAAAAGCTTACGGGGTGGATTGCCCGTGAGAAGCTCGAACTGATAGATAAAAGAGCCTACGGGGTGGATTGCCCGTCTGAAGCTCGAACAGAAAGATAAAAGAGCTTACGGGGTGGATTACCCGTGAGAAGCTCAAACACAAGGATAAAAGAGCCTACGGGGTGGATTGCCCGTCAAAAGCTTGAATATAAAGATAAATGAGCTTACAGGGTGGATTGCCCGTCAAAAACTTGAACTGAAAGCTAAAAGTGCTTACGGGGTAGATTGCCCGTCAGAAGCACGGACAGAAAGATAAATGAGCTCACGGGGTGGATTGCCCGTCATAAGCTCGGACCGAAAGATAAATGAGCTTACGGGGTTGATTTCCCGTGAGAAGCTCGAACTGAAAGATAAAAGAGCTTACGGGGTGGATTACCCGTGAGAAGCTCGAACACAAGGATAAAAGAGCTTACGGGATTGATTGCCCGTCAGAAGCTCGAACAGAAAGATAAAGGAGCTTACGGGGTTGATTGCCCGTCAAAAACTTGAACTGAAAGCTAAAAGTGCTTACGGGGTAGATTGCCCGTCAGAAGCACGGACAGAAAGATAAATGAGCTCACAGGGTGGATTGCCCGTCAGAAGCTCGGACCGAAAGATAAATGAGCTTACGGGGTTGATTGCCCGTGAGAAGCTCGAACTGATAGATAAAAGAGCTTGTGAGGCCATATAGACAAATGCAATATATGAATGTCGATTTTGCTCGCTGATGGAATGACAATGCGAAAATTCAAATAACTAGTTTTCAATTCACAGAAAGAATGATGATGATGAGAACCCTTATTAATTTTGGGCATGATGCAAAAGATTGATGATAGATTATTTCTTCTATGTTGTTTCTTTCATTATCGGATCCTTGACCCCCTAAAAGCATCGATCACAGTCAGTCTTGAGGATGAACTAAAACAAGGCCCATCTTATCTGGGAGAGATATCTTGCACTTTTATCTCCTGATGATTAGATGTTCTTGATGATAATTATCTCGATGGTTGATTCTCAGTATTCCTTCCTTTCTTCGATGCCCTTTATAGGGGAAGCATCGTGCCCCCCAAGACCTTTTGAGGCTTTCTAAGGAATTCTAACTGCTTAAAAAACATTACTTGTTTCACGTTTCAGTATATACTTTTCAGGATGAATGCACACACACAAATGACAAAAGTTAAGAGAAAAGGACCAAGGTAGTGAAATAAAGTAAAGGAAGTCAATGTCATTATATTTGGATTGAAAAAGGTGTACTAAGCATAAGTTGCAAAGCATTGTGGAGTAGAATCACATCTCCTCAAGTGATGTCTCTTTCAATGACTAATTTTAGTATCCCTCATACAATCTTGACTGCTCATTAATTGGCTTCAGAGATGTTGTTTTCCCCAGTCTTCATAGATCCAACCTACGGACTCCCCCAGTTCATCGGCTTGACGACACTTCCATCGTTATGTTTTTATTTTATTATTTTTTGAACCCTAACTTTTGCCTAGACCGCCTTTTCAGGTTTTCAGCCTAGCGGGTTGCTCTAACTTTTGCCTAGACTGTCATTTCAGATTTTCAGTCTAGCGAGCTTTTCTTTTTTCATTTTTCACTTTTTCTTTTCTTTTCTTCTTTTTCTTGGGAAGTGTGTTCAAGCATAATATTTTTTGACTGCATCTGAGTTTACAGGGAGTGGAAGATCTTCCCCATCCATCCTGGTGAGAATTAAAGCCCCTCCAGAGAATGCCTTTTTCACTACGTAAGGTCCGTCGTAGATCGGGGTCCATTTCCCACGATGATCCTTTTGGATTGGTAGAATCTTCTTGAGCACCAGGTCACCCTCCCGAAACTGTCGTGGGCGTACCTTCTTCTCATAAGCCCTCATCAACCTTCTCTGGTATAATTGACCGTGACACAATGCCCCTAATCTCTTCTCTTCAATGAGTTTCAATTGGTCTAGTCGATCCTGGACCCACTCAGCTTCTTCTAATTCTGCTTCTCTCGGTACTCTTAGTGAGGGGATCTCTACTTCAATCGGGAGCACTGCCTCCATCCTATATACTAAAGAATATGGCGTTGCCCCTGTCGAGGTGCGAATAGAGGTGCGATAGCCGTGTAAAGCAAAAGGTAACATCTCGTGCCAATCTTTATACGTCGCCACCATCTTTTGGACAATCTTCTTGACATTTTTATTAGCGGCCTCAACTGCCCCGTTCATCTTTGGGCGGTACGGGGAAGAATTGTGATGCTTTATCTTGAATTTTTCGCACATCTCCTTCATCATCTTGTTGTTCAAGTTGGTCGCATTATCATTGATAATCTCACTCGGCAGCCCATAACGGCAAATTAATTCTCTTTTTACAAATTTGATCACGACATTCCTGGTTACACTGGTATATGATGCAGCCTCAACCCACTTGGTGAAATAATCGATGGCAACAAGAATGAAGCGATGTCCATTTGAGGCTTTCGGCTCGATGGGCCCGATCACATCCATTCCCCACATTGAGAACGACCAGGGTGCCGACATGACATTCAAGGGAGCTGGCGGCGCATGAACCTTATCAGTATATATTTGACACTTATGGCACTTCTTCGCATAATTAAAGCAATCAGCCTCCATTGTCAACCAATATTGGCCAGTCCTCAAGATTTTCCTGGCCATTGCATGACCGCTCGCGTGTGTTCCAAAAGACCCTTCATGTACCTCCTCAATTATCCGTTTAGCTTCTTTCGCGTCAACGCACCTCAACAACATCAATACATGATTTCTTTTGTAGAGAATATCTCCATCTAAATAGAAACCCATCGCAAGTCTTCTTAGAGTTCTTTTGTCATTTTCTGAATCACCCGGAGGGTATTCCCTTCTTTGGAAGAAGCATTTGATGTCATGGTACCACGGTTTTTGGTCAGACTCTTCCTCTATCACTTGACAGTATGCAGGATGATCACGACTTTCCATTTTGATGAGTAGTAGGTTCCTCTCGTCACTTATTTTGAACATTGAGGACAAGGTAGACAGCGCGTCAGCTAATTGGTTATCTTCTCGGGGAAATGATGAAATGTGACTTCGTCAAACTGCTCAATCAAACCTTTGATGTAATCATGGTACGGAATTAACTTGGCATCTCGGGTTTCCCATTCCCCTCTTAGCTGGTGGATGACTAATGCAGAGTCCCCATATACCTCCAGTCTCCTTGCTTTTGCCTCTATTGCTGCCAAAATCCCTAGTGCACAAGCTTCATATTCGGCTATGTTGTTTGTACAATCGAAGCAGAGCCTCGCAGTGACAAGGAAATAATCATTTTCTGGTGAGATTAAGATTGCCCCGATTCCGTGTCCCAATGCATTAGAAGCTCCATCAAATAACAAGGTCCATTTTTATTTTTCTGGTGATTGCTCGCGATCGAACAAAGCCATTATATCTTCATCTGGAAAATCACATTACATCGATTCATAATCTTCTACCGGCTGATTGGCTAGATATTCTGCAAGAGCACTCCCTTTTATTGCTTTTTGGGTGAGATAGACAATGTCATATTCTGATAGCAGGACTTGCCAGCGAGCAATTCTTCCAGTCAGAGCTGGCTTATCAAAGATATACTTGATTGGATCCATTTTGGACACCAACCAGGTAGTATAACACAACATGTAATGCCTCAAACGGCGAGCCGCCCATGCTAAAGCACAGCAAGTGCGTTCTAGCAGTGAGTAGTTGGCTTCAAAACTGGTGAACTTCTTGCTTAGATAATAGATGGCGTGTTCCTTTCTTCCCGACTCATCGTGCTGCCCCAGTACGCAACCCATAGATCCATCTAGCAC
The DNA here is from genome assembly GCA_030762895.1 of Sophora flavescens. Lineage (NCBI taxonomy): Eukaryota > Viridiplantae > Streptophyta > Magnoliopsida > Fabales > Fabaceae > Sophora > Sophora flavescens. The sequence continues at coordinate 47,516,371 of CM061066.1, read as the reverse complement.
AGTCAAATACATGATGAGAGGTCTTCCCGGCACTGGGGGAACCAAAACTGGAGGCTCTTGTAGGTATTGTTTGATCTTCTCAAAGGCTTTTTAACAATCTTCATTCCATGTCACAACTTGATTTTTGCGCAGCAATTTAAAGATTGGTTCACATGTCGCGGTTAGTTGGGAGATGAACCGGGCAATGTAGTTCAATCTTCCTAAAAACCCACGAACTTCCTTCTCCGTTTGTGGTGCTGGCATGTCGATGATTGCTCGAACCTTTTCAGGATCAACCTCTATTCCTTCTTGGCTAACAATGAACCCCAGAAGCTTGCCTGATTTCGCTCCAAAAGTGCATTTGGCTGGATTCAGTCGGAGCTTAAACTTTCTTAACCACTCGAAAAGTTTCTGCAGATTATCAACATGGTCATCTTCGGATCTGGACTTGGCGATCATGTCATCTACATAAACTTCTATCTCCTTATGCATCATGTCATGGAATAAAGCCACCATAGCCCGCTGATATGTTGTCCCAGCATTTTTCAAGTCAAAGGGCATAACCTTGTAGCAAAAGGTTCCCCACAAAGGGACAAATGTAGTTTTCTCCATATCCTCAGGTGCCATCTTGATCTGATTGTATCCCGAGAAACCATCCATGAAAGAGAATAATGCATGTTGAGCAATGTTATCTACAAGAACATCAATGTGAGGCAAAGGAAAGTCATCTTTTGGGCTAGCTTTGTTCAGATCTCGATAGTCAACACACATTCGAACCTTTCCATCTTTCTTGGGAACAGGAACGATGTTAGCAACCCATTGAGGGTACTTTATAACTTCTAGGAAACCTGCATCCAGTTGTTTCTTGACCTCCTGCTTGATCTTTAAAGACATTTCTGCTTTCATCCTTCGTAGCTTCTGCTTTACGGGAGGACACTCCGGCTTTAATGGCAATTTGTTTTCTGCTACACTGGGGTCTAACCCTGGCATGTCTTGGTACGACCATGCGAAGACATCTTTATAATCCGTCAACAACTTGATCAATCTGTTCCGCTCCTTTTCTTTCAGGGAAAGGCCAATCTTGACCTCTTTTTTATCATCTTCGGTTCCCAAATTGATTAGTTCACTCGGCTCTTCATGGGGCCGAATTTCCCTTGCTTCTTGTTCTACCAATCTCAAAAGTTCAGGGGGAATTTCCCCATCATCATCAACAACCTCCTCAGCATGATCAACGGAATAGTCAAAATTGTATGATGAGTTACTAACACTGTCGTTTTCAAGAGAGTTACTTTTAGATCTGCATTTTGGTAATTATTAGGGAAAGATGAATGAATAAAGGTTAAAGTGAATAAAGGTTAAAGACAAGAGACTGCATTTATTGGTGAGGGATGGTGAACGAAAACGAAAGTAAAAAAAGAGAGATAACAACCCAAAGAAACTGAATGCATGCATTTGTTGATAAGTCATACTGAAACAGAAACAAGTAAGCCCATTACAACAAAATTCCTAAAGCCTTGGGCAGAGCTAAAGGATAAGCATTACAGAATTACTTTGAAAAGGAATCTATGGTCTTGGGGAACTCAATGATCTCCCAATTGTTGAGCTCTGTATCCTGAGAGCATGGATACACCAGATTGATACCATGATCGGCAGGATAATCATCTTCAATAGTTGTCGCTTGGTCCAGGAACGCAAACCCTGCGCTTCGGAAGCTCTGTCGAATGTCACAGATGGGAACCCTTTCAGCCTCGTATTCACGATTTTCCATCCGAGCCAACCTATTTCTTTTCTTCTCTTCTATAACCCTCATCTTGTCGGCCTTGGTGGGCTTGTATCCCAATCCAAACTTGTCCTTGTTCTCAGTGAGCATGAGGATGTCAGCGACACCTTGGCTGTTCTTCCCCAAACCGCTTCCAGGTCGGTATCCTCCTTCAAGCATAACCTTGACCATCATGATGGATGCTTTGGATGACCGAGGTTTCAAGAGTGGAGCTCCCTCCCCAACATAAGTGGCATTGGCAATTTCAAGTGACTGGAAGGCGGTCTCGAGAGCTTCCTCAACAGCTTCAATATAAGGGGTTGTTGATGGCTTGCTTACTAAAAGATCCTCCTCCCCGGAAACAAATATCAACTTACTATCAACAATGAACTTCACCTTCTGGTGCAATGTGGAAGATACAGCTCCAGTCGAATGGATCCATGGTCGTCCCAGGAGACAACTGTATGTTGGTGTGATGTCCATTACTTGGAAAAGTACTTCAAAGGTGCAGGGGCCAATCTGATTGGGGAATTCAATTTCTCCCATGACTTCCCTTCGGGTGCCATCGAAAGCTCTTACAATCGTTGTGCTTGGCTTCATATGAGTTCCATCGAAAGGCAACTTTGCCAGTGTCGACTTTGGCATTACATTCAAAGAGGAGCCATTATCAATGAGAACCCTAGCCATGACATGGTCTCGGCACTTCACATAAATGTGCAATGCCTTGTTGTGCCCCATACCTTCAGCTGGTATTTCATCATCTGTGAAAGTGACATAATTATCAGCAACTATGTTACCTACAATGTTATTGAGCTTATCAACTGTGATGTCATGGGAAACATGAGCTTGATTCAACACCTTCATCAGTACTCTCCTGTGTGGCTCAGAGTTCATCAATAGAGACAAGAGAGATATCCGAGCCGGAGTTTGATTTAACTGATCCACAACCCTGTATTCACTCTGCTTGATGAATTTCAAGAATTCTCTGACTTCTTCATCAGACACCTCCTTTTTCTCCTCACCCCCGTTTGCTTCCTTGTCATCTAGAATTTCTTCCACCTTCTCTTTCCCTTTGTGATCCTTTCCTTCCTTTTCTATTTCCACCCTTCGCAATACCTCCGGAGTGTAAATGCGACCACTCCTAGTCATTCCACCAATTCCTGAAATGTTGGTAACCACAGTAGTCCCGTTGGAAGGATTGGGCTGAACCTGCATCTCATATTTACATGGTACCGCTTTGGTGTCCTTGTAAGGGAAAGGACTTGGAACTCGGATGACGATTGGTGTTGGCCCACTTGGAACCGGCAAAGGTTTCTTCTCAGTATAGTATATCACCACTGGTTTCGGAGTGACTTGCTCAGGAACTGGTTGAGGATTAACCACAACGGTAAAAGGGGTTATCTCAATTGGGGTTGGGGAAATTGTAGATTCAGCCACCATATTAATGGTGTACTCCTTTGATTCATAACCAATTAAGATAATCTTCATATCCATTAACCGCTGCACAACCTGCCGAAACTCCGAACAGTCTTCAATCGAATGCCCCATGTTCCCATCAAAGTCACACCTTATCTCTCCATCGAGAGCTTTTTCTTCCGTGGCCGGGATTTGGATCAATCCACATTTGCACATCTCTCTGAAAACAACTCTCATAGGAGTCCTAACATCGGCCACTTTACTCTTTAGAGTATGTTCCAAGAAGCTCTCAATGGCATTGACCCCCGAACTCCCATGATTTGGCATAGGACCCTGTGCCACATTTGGAGCATCCTTCTGAAAGCTCAACCATTTGGCATTAATCAGGTCTTGGACCTTAAACTTCAAAGCTTTACAACTCTCGGTGGAATGTCCTGTGGCCCCATCGTGATATTCACATTGAGCATTTGGGTCATACCACCTTGGATAAGGAGGGTCTATTGGTTTTGTCGGGATAGGAGTTAGCACGGATTTGCTCACAAGTTGGCGGAATAGTTCGGTGTAGGTCATGGGTATTGGGTCAAAATGCACTGGATTTCTTTTCGGGGTTATATGGTGGTCTTGTTTAGATGGTGTTTGGGTTTGGATTTAGAGGCTGGACGATTTGAGGTGGCATGGTGGGGTGTGTTTGAGGCTGAGAAGGGTATGATGGCCGGTAGGGAGCCATTTGTTGAGGGTTTGGAGATTGCGAGGTTGCAGCGATGTATGGCTGGTTGGCTTGGTGATCTGGAGGTGGTTGGTAATATGGGGCGTATTGGGCATGGAAGGCGGGTGTTTGGTTTTGTCTTCATTGGTTCGGTTTCTTCTGTTCCAAGGTTACTGCATGTGCCTCTCCCTCCTTCTTTTTCATGAATGGGGTTTTCTTTGGGCCGTTCCCTACTGAAGTCTCAGCGATCTTGCCATTCCTCATTCCACTTTCAATTCTCTCGCCGATGATGACCATGTCAGAAAAATTTGATGACACACTCCCGATCATCCTATCATAGAAAGGCGACTGGAGTGTATCAATGAACATTGCTATGATTTCTTTCTCGGCTAAGGGAGGCTCCACCTGAGCAGCCAGTTCCCTCCATCGTTGCGCGTATTCTTTGAAAGTCTCTACATCCCTTTTTGACATATTTTGGAGTTTCATCCTATCGGGATCCATGTCAACATTGTACTTGTACTGCTTCAGGAATGCATCTGCTAGATCTTTGAAGGATCGGATGTGTGCCCGCTCGAGATGCGTATACCAATTTGAAGCTGCCCCGGTCAAGCTGTCTTGGAAGAAGTGAATCAAGAGTTTATCATCTCGGGCTTGTGACACCATCTTCCTAACATACATGGTCAAATGGTTCTTGGGACAAGTGGTTCCCCGATATTTGTCAAAATCAGGCACCTTAAATTTCGGCGGAATTACAACATTTGGCACCAGACAGAGTTCCGAGGCATCCCGAAGACCATAACTATTTACCCCTTCAATGGCCCGCAATCTTTCCTCTAGTACTTCCAGCTTTTCTTTAGACCGGGAATCCCTCCCGACCGATTCACCGAGCTTCTCAGTACATATTATGGGGAAATGAATATGGCATGGAGGAGGAACCGAAGTTTGGCATCATTTGAGCCCCCCGGGGTCCATAATGTAGGGTGTATTGTGGGGGCCTTGGATTGACAGAAGGTGTCAGTATCGGGGTGTTACCATCTGTAGGGTTGACATTTTGTGCTTGCGGTATTTCGGCAAGACATTGGTGGGGATTTGTGCTTGAGTGATGTGTTCGGAGTTCCGAATACCATCTTGTGGACCGGGGGCTGTTGGTGGTACAAACCCACGAGGCAAACCGTATGGGGGATTGTTCGGGTCAAATGAAAAATGAGTTGGGTTGAGAGGCATCATGGCCCCTGGTTGGTTGAAACCTTGAATAGGAATCTGAGAAAAACCGGGCGGGATGAGAGGTGTGGCTGGCTGTCCTTCGTTCGAGGCTGGAGGGTTCTCCTCTGTGTTCTTCTCCTTCTGCATTTCTTGTAGGATCTTCATCATCTTAGCCATCTGATCCTTGATTTGACTGACTTCATCCCTGATCACTTGAACTTCTTCTAGTTCATCCGCCATGGCTCTTGCCTGTGATCGAGTGCGATAGGGGTGTCTTGGAGCAATTGTTCAAAAATCACACCTTTTATTTAATAAAAGAAAGAATAAATGAATAAAATCGAAAGAAAGAGCATAAACCAATTAAACTCCATTTTTGAGAGGAAGACCGTCGCATACACTTATAGCAAGAATACTCATCCTGCAATCAAATCTAGTGGTATAATTCCCTCTAGCTTGACTGCAGTTCATGTCGAGTCCAAGGGAGAATTCACTCCTCGATAGACCACATCTGTACTAGCAATGTTATTGTTTGATGATACCCATATTTTTACGCGGAAAACACATCGTTTTTAGGGTAAAAATATAGTTGATGAAGTATCTAAGGGAGAATTCACTCCTCGACAGATATCATCTGGAAAAAGAGAGAGCATTCCACAAAAATTTGATGAAAACTTCTATTTCATTGGATGAATATTGCAATACAAACATGAGTCTTTGGTCAACTAGAAAAACAATACATCGAGAGTTTTCATATTTCTAACCCATCTTTGGGGACCTCAAAATACTATGCCAAGAGCTTCATCTTCTTTTTCCTGAATCCCTTTGCAAGCTTCCCAAAATGCTTGAAGAACTCAGTCACCTCTGGTGGTATCTGGAGGAAAGGGTTCTTGTTGACCTGAATTGATACTTCTTCGAATCGCTCCACCAACTGGGAAGTATGATATTGAATTCTACCAATCATGTCTTCATATTTTCTTCTCCATGCTTCCTTTTCATAGATCATATCCCTTACAACCAATTTCCATCCCTTTACCTATTCTGCGTGACGTTGAGCTTCTCCTCTTTCATTTTCTTGCATTTTGGTCCTAAGCCAATTTTCCCTTTCATTAGCTTCTGCTAATAATTGACGATATCTGGCAGCTTCGTTCCATCCTCGATCAGAGTAAAGTTAGGTTTGGGCCAAGGATTCTTGTAGAGATCCAACTCTCTCCTTTAGTATCTGTATTGTTTCGACATGAATCCCTACATCCCACTCAAGCTCTTCTTTCTTCTTCAGAATTCTGACTAACGTGTTTTCTTGACACTCCACCTTTGCTTGCAACTCTTGGATCACTGTTTCTTTTTCTTTTCTTTCCCTTTTCATGCGACTTGGGGCTTCGTAGGAATCGGCACATTCATTTCTCAAATTCTCGATTTGTAAATTCAGTTTTTGCACCTGGCTTTGGAACTTGACGATAGTTACTTCTGCAACTTGGTTCTTTTCATCCAAAACCCCCATCTGAGCTTTTAGAATTTCAATTTTTTTCAGTATTTGATCTTCTGTAAGAGGATTGTTTTCAGCACTGGGTGGGGGTTCCGGTTTTGAAGGACACCCCCTTCTCGCCTCTCTCCATGCTTCATATCTTTTTGTTCGAGCTATGATCCTCCTTCCTAACTCATCACGCCCTTTTATGTGAATATTGTTCAATGCTGACCTTATTGCCATTGTCTGACTCTTGATGTTTTCACATTCTTGATACAAGAAATATGCTCCACCAAGCAGCTCTTTTGGGGGTTCATCTTGTGTCCACCTGAGTTGGCACATTACTAGAGCTGGTGAATATGACACACATCCTCTGGGTCCCATCAATGGGACATTCGGGAAAATTCCACAACTGAATATAACCGAATCTCCATCATACCATGGGCACATCCATCTAAATGAACGTGAGTCGACCTGATCAAACTCTTGTTTCCATTCATATAGTTTGCGTGACTTTAGCGGCATGTGAATGAATCCTTTCAATGGGTCATCCGTTCTATAAATTTTGTTTCCAGCATACAAGTGAGTCATACTCCAAACATATAACATTGGTGCACAGCATCGCAACTTTCCTTGTTGATTATGATGACAAACTTGTAGTGAGAGAAAAGTTTCAGCTAGGATAGCAGGGACTAAATTCACCCCGTATTCCTCAACTCTGTAGAAGACATCCATGGCTGATCGATCAATCACATCCGGAATAAATGGAAAAAGCACCAGTCCGTAGATAAGGAGAGCCAACAACCTATTAAAAAGAACCCATCGTTGTTGTTGAGCCAACTCCCTAAGGTAACCTTCCAAGAATCGCCTCTTCAAGCCCGTAGTGTTTCCTTTTTCCACTTTATCCAATTGTTTCGGTTTAAGTTCCAACAGACTTGCTATCTTCCCTTCTGCCACATATTGTCCATAATACAAATAGACACGTGATTCCTTTTGGATAGGCAATCTCAGCATGTAAGCATACTCCTCTATGGTGGGAGTTACATCTAGGTCAGGCAATTCAAAACATCTCAAAGTTGAGTTCCAATACTGAGCGAATGCACTTAGAGCGGGGGCATCCACCGGAATACGTAATAGATCTAGTATCCTCCCGTACTTGTTGTTAAAGTTCGAACGTGCCTTTTCTGACATTTGTTGACTAATTTCCCATAAGCTCTGAACATCATTGAGTGTCACGTCGATCTTGATGCTCTTCTTGGAACCGCTTGCATTGCTAGTACTCTTTCCGATGCTAGGTCCTTCCATTCTTTGCTATAAGATTAATACTAAGGTCTTCCTGTCAAGAAACACAAATAAAGAAAAAAAATTAGAAATGAAACACATGAAAAAAATGCCCTACATGCTTCATGTTGCATGAACCCCAGTAGGGTTGGGAACCCTATGTCGGGTATGCTGTCAATGCACTACCTTCACTATGACACGCCGCTTATTAGAAGTGCAATAATATTCGAACATGTCATTCGGGCTTGGAGCGACGATGTGTCGCCCCCTTTTTCCTTCTTTAGAAAACTTCATAATAAATATGTATGTGCATGGCAATTTATGTTTATGATGCCAGGAAAAAAAAATAAAAAAAAATGGAGAGAGAGAAAGAGTATGCTCCCTTTGTCCTAAATTGGGTAAAACTTAGGGTTGGACAAACCTGAGGTAATGACTCTAAACAGGTTGGCTACTAAGTTTGCTCTATCAGTGAAAATTAGGTAGGGTCTAGACTTCTAAAAGCCATGGCTCCCAGATTGCCCCTATCCTGAAGATAAGGATCCGATTCATGAATCTAGTCACAAGTATGGATAAACCCTCTCAATATGACCATCCCATGATATCGGGTGCAACCTGAGTGGTGAATCAACAAATATCAGGGAGGTACGAGACCTTTTCAATGACAATGTCGAGACACCGCCTAATCCTTGAGTTTTGGGCAAGCTCGGGTATAGAGCCAAAAGTGTGTGCAAGTTGTGATAGTGATGTGTGTGACGGGACCACACAAACCTTCACAAAAACCTACTAAAATAAAACTACCCCAAACCTGCAAAAGGAACAAACAGCACAAGTACAAAAGTTCTATACCCTAAGGTTGCAAGAATATACAAAAGCAGTTATGGAAGCATTAAAAAAGAAATAAAACAAAAAAGGGTAAAACAAATATTTTCAAAGCTGTTAAAAAAAATAAGAAAAAAAATAAAATAAAAATGGCACAGCCAACTATGATAGGCCTGACTCTCAAAAGTCCCCAGTGGAGTCGCCAGCTGTCGCGACCGTCCCGTCCGGGAGCCGCGAAAAAGGGATAAAAAGCACAGAGGAGTCGCCACTAAAATTTTTATTGGGAAAATCTTAGAAAACCCAATTATTTAAAGGTGATCTGGTCTTTTAAAAAAGAGAGATATGAGTCCGGGAGTCGGTTACGAGTAGGGAAGGTGTTAGCACCCCACATCGCCCGTTTAAAAAACGGTACCTTAAGTTAATTGTGCAAAAACATTTTAATAGCCTTTTAAATATTTATTTTACCCCAAAAATTATTTACAAGAAAGAATTATTTTAGCTTTTAATATTTTAAATTTTTATTAATTTTTATATTTTTATATTTATTGTTTATAAAAATTAAATGAGGTTGAACATGGCACATGAGTCCACGGAGCAACCTCAAATCTAAGGGACTGAACATGGCACCGTGTCCATAGAGCATCCCTAAAAAGGAAAAGTTTAACCTTTTGATTAATTATTTTAACATAAAAAGAGACAAAAAAAAGGGAAAATTTAGTTTTGGCTTGATAAGATGATTTATCTTGCTCCTACGTATTCCCGGGTGCGATGAGAAACTCAAAGCCACGTAGTTCTTTAGAAAAGATTTGATTGGTTGATTTTAACTTTTTGAAAATGATTTTTGATTTTTATTTTTATTTTTTTATTTTTTTTTTATTTTTATTTTTTTTTATTTTTTTTAAGAGATCCTTTTTTTTTAAAAAAAAGGAGATTTTTATTTTCTTTTTTTATTTAAAATTTTATATTTAAAAAAACAGAATGAGATTATGCTTCACATTTTAAGCATAAACACATAACTCCTAACCTATGACCGGACCCAAAGCAAGAAAGAGCCCAACTTCAGTTTTTTTTAGAACATTTTGTTTTAAAATAAAAGAAGGAAAGATGACCTAGCAGCTAGCCCAATAAGCAAGCAAAGAGGAAATTAAAAATACACCTACTGATCCTAAACCCACCAGCTGTCAGTAAATAAAACAAAACCCACAACCCTATCAGAAACCCAACCCAAAAACATAATAAATATCAAATAGAAACAAAAGAAGGAAAGAAGGAAAGAGTGAAGTTTCAGCTTCCTCTTTTACCAATGAACGAAGCAAATGGGGAGCAACAGCCAAACAGGGATGGTTGAACGTATGAGGTAGGGGCGGCGGGACGAAGGCCGGCGATGGCGTGGATGACGACGAGCCGCACGGATCTGCGTCTGGGCTCGCGGTTGGCGTGCAGGTGGGAACGGCGGAGAAAGGGTCGTTGATCTGGTGTGTGGCAGGGACTCGCGGTGGCTCTCGGCGGAGCGACGGTCGACGGCTTCCGGAGGTGACTGAGGGCGCGGACAGAGCAGAAGCGATGGTGGGCGGAGCAGATCTGCGTCCGGACAGCAGTTTCGGTGGAGGTGCTTGCGGCCAGGCGGCGGAACGGCGGTCGACGGCTTCAAGAAGTGGCTGAGGATGCGGACAGAGCAGAAGCGGTGGTGGATGATGCTTCGCGGAACTGGCGGTGCGGCAGGAGCTTACGACGGCGAGATCCGGCACGGCGGTGACTGGGTTGCGGACGGTGGCGGTGCAGAACTGGACGACGAATCTGGTTTGTGTCTTATGTTTCCATTTTTGTGTCTTTTGATTTAAGATGGTGATGAAGGGTTGTGGTAGGTGTTTTTTTGTTTTGATTTGTTTTGTTGGTGATGAGTTTCTGTTGTTACTGAAAGCGGTGTTGTGGTGTTGTTGGGAGGAAGATGAAGATTATGGGTATGGGTGGCATGGGGATTAGAATGAAGTTAGGGATCAAGTCTGGTTTGGCTCAAGGTTAGAAGGTATTATGAAGGTTTCAAGGAGATGATGGCCTCTGTCTGAGCTCTCCCCTATCCCTTTAAATATTTTCTGGTGTTTCAAAACTCCAAAACAGGACCCAATGTCCTCTGCCATGGTTGTAATGCAGGGTCCCTTTCACATTTCCAATCTTATCATTCTGCATTTTTTTTAGTTTTTCCTTGTGCTGTAACTCTCATTTGTTTTTGTTAAGTATCTTTCCATTGATTCAGGTTTGACCCAGCATCAGAGCATCCTATTTTTCCTTTTATGTGCTTAAAACTTGAAGCCATTTTTGATGCAAAATGCTTAACACTGTCATTGTTCTTTTGGTTGCTGAAATGCATTAAGGAATTTTTGCTTATCCTCTTGGCCCTTACTACAATTCTGCAAATCTACTTTTCCTTTTTATCCTCTTTTTGTTTTTGTTTTTTTGTTTCATATTATTTATTTATTTATTTTATATTTTATTATTTATATTTTTTTTTAATAAAAGAAGTCAACCCTTTTATTTGTTTGAGATGAGATGATGTAAGTGAGTTAGGCAAAAAGGACATGGGTCAAAGATATGGATCTCTGTTTTTTTTTCCCATTCATTTGGGTTTAGAACATGGTCTAAAAGACATCTTCAACAATAATGAAATTGGGCTCACTAAAAACAAAAATCATTTTTATTGCAAAGTTATTTGTTTTAATTTGTTCAAAACAGTAATTAAAAGGATATCCGGACAAAATTAGGTGTTCACACTAGCTTATCCCTTAGAATTTTAAACCTTTCAATCTTCAATGGTTTGGTGAATATGTCAGTAATCTGGTCTTCAGTCTTGCAAAATTCCAGCTCCAAGTTCCCTTTGCTAACCTGATCTCTTAGAAAGTGAAAACGAGTTTCAATGTGTTTGCTCTTACCATGAGTGATAAGCCTCTGGCTCATCTAGTTTTATGGCTAGTATGGCCAGGGTTTTGTGCTAATTATATCTCATTTTCACCCAAATTGGATTAGATTGTCCTCAAGCAAGGTTTTGAGTCTCTAAAGTAGTTTTAGGTTAATTTAGCCAGTTTTGAGTCAAATAAAGCACTTATGGCTATTTTGTTGTTTTCAGGTTAAGTTAGAAGTCAAGAGAATAAAGAATCAGGGAAATTTCAAGTCTGGAGGAGTTCTCCTCGCGAGAGTTTTCTCGCCTCTCGAACCTGAAAGCCAGCTGAACAGTAAAAATGTCATCCTCTCTGGTTCGCCCCGCGAACAACACCTCGCCTCGCGACCCTGACAGCTGACTGTTCCAGAGAAATGCAACCCGTTCTAAGTCGCCTCGCGGATCCAGGTCTCGCCTCGCGAGACTGAAGACCAGAAGCCGTGACCCTTCCATTCCTCGCCACGCGAGCAGTACTTCGCCCCGCGAGAAGACCAAACGTTGCAGACTGTTCATGATATTCACCTCGCGAGAGAGTGTCCGCCTCGCAAGTGGGCTTAGTTTCTGAATAGTATAAAAGGCTGTTCTGGGCAGATTGAAAGAACTTTTACTTCTCCATAGTTTTTACATATTTTGTGTGTTTCGTTTTTCCATGGAGAACTGATTTTCTAGATTAATCTACTGTAGTTGATTTCCACCATACTTGAGGTTCTTGTAATTCCTGTTTTGTATGCTTTTCCCTTTTCAATACTATGCTATATATTTCTGTTTGTTTAATTCAGGAGTGTATAGTGTTGTGTTGATTCATTTCGGTGATGTTATGTTCCTATACTTAATCGCGTTTGTTTAATTCGCATGTGTTCGTTCATGTTTGTTTAGTTCATGAGGGCTTAACCCCGTTTGTTTAATTCGGGAATAGGAACATATATCCGTAGTAGCAATTTGGTTTGTTAATTGTTGCTACAACTGAAAGGGGATTAGAATCTGCCTAGGGCTTGGAATTACATGAACCGATGATAGTTGTGAAATCGAGAACAGTAGATTAATCGTCTTTAGCTTATTTGTCATTTTAACTAGTTTGTTTTCTTACTCTGTTTTTGTTTTGTTTCTTTATTTGCATTTAAATCCAAAACCCCCCAATTCTGATTTTGTGTTAATAACAACAACCCAAGAGTCCTTGTGAGACGATATCCGAGTTGTCGCTCCCTAAACTACATTTTTACAAACCGCTCGCTTTTTGGCGCGTGCGCAACAGCGCGACAAAAAATTGGCGCCGTTGCCGGGGACTCTTGTTGTTATTAACAGGGAAAAAAAAACCTTTTGTATTACTGAATTAGTTACGGCTGCTTTGTCTGGTTGTGAATCTTAGTACTGCCATGGATAATTACATGTATGGGTATTTGCCTAATGTTGATTATCAGCCACCACCATGCATATATTATCCTGACTTTAGTAAACCACCACCATGCATATATTATCCTAACTTTGCTGGAGGTTATGAGTTTAGCAGTGGTTTTGACATGATTGGAGTGAATGAGGAGCAACCTTTCTATCATAGCCAACATGGTGGAGATCAATGCAACAATCAGAACAGGCACAACATTCTTGACCCTTCCACTGATGAGTACCACCCCAGCCAAGTGACCACTTCTGCACCTTCCGAACCTTCCCTAGAGGACATGTTCAAGCAAATGACTTCACAATTGACTGCACATATGGCTACACTTTTTCAGCAGCAAATTGGACAGTTGCAGGCCTTACAGACACAGTTTCAGCAGCAAACAGATGCTAGCATTAATACTCTTCAGCAAGTCAGCGGGACTACACTGCAAATTCCACATCCCCTTGAAGAACATACAGATTCACAAATAGATGTTCTTGCCAATACCTCTTTTGAACACAATTTTAATAATGATGTCAAGAACACTTCTGTTGATGAACTGTGTGTTGAATCTCCAGATATTCATACCTTCCCTGATTCTATTTATTATACTTCATGTGCTGATTGTACTGACACTGCTTTGTGTATAGCATGTTTTGAAAGGTATGAAGAGCAAAACATCCATATGGAACTGGAGACATATGAGGTTGAGGGTCCTATTCACACAGAAAATGAGGATCAGGAGGACATCTGCTTCACCAAGCTTGAGGATGGTGAAGAACCTTTGGAAGTAGATGCATGTGTTGAAAGTGATGGGGTGGATGAACTGTGTGCTGAAATTCCAGACATTCAGACCTTTACTAATTCAGTTTCTGTTACTACATGTACTGACTGTACTGACACTAACCCGTGTGCTGTTTGTGCTGAGTTTCTTGACTCTATTTTGCAGGGTGATAGTGTGAGTGAAGCTGTTTGTTTAGCCGAGGTTCTTGACATCATGGATACTCCAATTACACCATCCATTGAGCAGCCACCCTCCTTAGAGCTCAAGCCACTTCCAGACATTCAGACTCTTATTGATTCAGTTTATTGTAACATATCTACTAACTCTACTAACACTAATCTTTGTGTGGTGTGTGCTGAGATTTTTGCAGGTTTAGCAGGTGATGGAATTGTTAGCACAGTGAATGAAAATTGTGCAGAAGTTGAAGCAACACCAGAACCCCTCTCTACCTGTTTGCCACCTTCCCCTGCGGAACAACCGGTGATGGAGTTCAAGCCTCTGGATTTTGCACCATGGCCAGTCCAAGAGGTTGAAACCCACTTCTATTGGGAGGACTTTATTGACAAGGTTGAAAAAGAGGTCATATGTGACCTGAGAGGGAGTGAGAAGTCCGCCGCACTTGGCGGAGTTACCAAGATTATCAAGTGCCCGCTCCCATACTTATGTTGTAGGCCATGGGATCCGGGAGGATCATACTGCAATTTGGGCATTCCTTGGCCACTGTATCACAGATAGTGGGATCCCGGTGGAACCGTCCCCATGAGTTTTCTCTAAACCTTACTCTTTTTAATTATCCTTGCTTTGTTTTTGTTTTATTTTCTGTTAGCTCCTGAATAATTTGAGAAGATCAGGAGTAGGTGTGTCGAGTCTTGTGTCGGCAAGTTTGCTGGATTTTAATTGAATTTGCATAGATGATTGCATTACATGTGTTGACTATTGATGATTTCCCCCTAAGTCTTGAATTTGAAAAATTGATCCCCATGAAAATTTTTTTGAAAACTGAACTTTGAGATATTGAACAACCTAAGAGTCCTTATGAGACGATATCCGAGTATGCCGCTCCTAAACTACATTTTTACAAACCGCCGCTTTTGAGCCGCACACAAACACGACAAAAATTGGCGCCGTTGTCGGGACTCTTGTTGTTATTGGGCAAGGAAAAACCTTTTGTATTATCGAATTAGTTACTACTGCTTTGTTCAGGTTGTGAATCTTAGTATCGCCATGGATAATTACATGTACGGGTATTTGCCTAATGTTGATTATCACCACCACCATGCATATATTATCCTCGACTTTTAGTAAACCACCACCATGCATATATTATCCTAACTTTGCTGGAGGTTATGAGTTTAGCAGTCGTTTTGACATGATTGGAGTGAATGAGGAGCAACCTTTCTATCATAGCCAACATGGTGGAGATCAATGCAACAATCAGAACAGGCACAACATTCTTGACCCTTCCACTGATGAGTACCACCCCAGCCAAGTGACCACTTCTGCACCTTCCGAACCGTCCCTAGAGGACATGTTCAAGCAAATGACTTCACAATTGACTGCACATATGGCTACACTTTTTCAAAGAAAGAAATTGGATGAATTGCAGCCTTACAGACACGCTTTCAGCAAAGAAATGGATGCTAGCATTAATACTCTTCAAAAAGTCACGGACTACACCGCAAATTCCACATCCCTTGAAGAACATACAGATTCACAAATAGATGTTCTTGCCAATACCTCTTTTGAATACAATTTTAATAATGATGTCAAGAACACTTCTGTTGATGAACTGTGTGTTGAATCTCCAGATATTCATACCTTCCCTGATTCTATTTATTATACTTCATGTGCTGATTGTACTGACACTGCTTTGTGTATAGCATGTTTTGAAAGGTATGAAGAGCAAAACATCCATATGGAACTGGAGACATATGAGGTTGAGGGTCCTATTCACACAGAAAATGAGGATCAGGAGGACATCTGCTTCACCAAGCTTGAGGATGGTGAAGAACCTTTGGAAGTAGATGCATGTGTTGAAAGTGATGGGGTGGATGAACTGTGTGCTGAAATTCCAGACATTCAGACCTTTACTAATTCAGTTTCTGTTACTACATGTACTTGATCTTGATCGACACTAACCCGTGTGCTGTTTGTGCTGAGTTTCTTGACTCTATTTTGCAGGGTGATAGTGTGAGTGAAGCTGTTTGTTTAGCCGAGGTTCTTGACATCATGGATACTCCAATTACACCATCCATTGAGCAGCCACCCTCCTTAGAGCTCAAGCCACTTCCAGACATTCAGACTCTTATTGATTCAGTTTATTGTAACATATCTACTAACTCTACTAACACTAATCTTTGTGTGGTGTGTGCTGAGATTTTTGCAGGTTTAGCAGGTGATGGAATTGTTAGCACAGTGAATGAAAATTGTGCAGAAGTTGAAGCAACACCAGAACCCCTCTCTACCTGTTTGCCACCTTCCCCTGCGGAACAACCGGTGATGGAGTTCAAGCCTCTGGATTTTGCACCATGGCCAGTCCAAGAGGTTGAAACCCACTTCTATTGGGAGGACTTTATTGACAAGGTTGAAAAAGAGGTCATATGTGACCTGAGAGGTAGTGAGAAGTCCGCCGCACTTGGCGGAGTTACCAAGATTATCAAGTGCCCGCTCCCATACTTATGTTGTAGGCCATGGGATCCGGGAGGATCATACTGCAATTTGGGCATTCCTTGGCCACTGTATCACAGATAGTGGGATCCCGGTGGAACCGTCCCCATGAGTTTTCTCTAAACCTTACTCTTTTTAATTATCCTTGCTTTGTTTTTGTTTTATTTTCTGTTAGCTCCTGAATAATTTGAGAAGATCAGGAGTAGGTGTGTCGAGTCTTGTGTCGGCAAGTTTGCTGGATTTTAATTGAATTTGCATAGATGATTGCATTACATGTGTTGACTATTGATGATTTCCCCCTAAGTCTTGAATTTGAAAAATTGATCCCCATGAAAATTTTTTTGAAAACTGAACTTTGAGATATTGTTATGATGGCATGATTTATGATAAGTTTGGGGTGATGGGAAGCACACACTAGGGATAAAATCTCAGTCAAACGATTTGCAAAAATGTCCAGGTGAGGATTTGAGCCTCCAACATGTTTTTTTTAAACTGTGTGAAATCACTTTTGGATTGCACTTTCCTGAATTTGCTTGAATCTCTTTATGGTTTGCATGTTTATGTGTTTGCTTCAGATGATTTAGGCATTTTCTTTGTAAATAACTACTTAGCAAAAAAAAAAAAAAGAATCAATTCCTAATTCATGTTCCTTAGTTAGCCCCTTTGAGCCTGATTAGCCTGTTAATTCTTGTTAACCTTATGTTATAAGCTAAAATCTGGAAAACCATGTTAACCCGATCTTAGGATTAGGAGAGCATGGAAGCTTAGCAAGAGAATGGTTGCAAGAAACTAAGTTTGGGGTGGCTACAAGGATATGATGTGTTGGTTGGGATTGAGAAAAAGAAAAAATAATAATAATAATAAAAAGGTTGGAGCCAAAGGGCCAAAAAAAAAAGAAGTGTAAAAATGTCAAAAAGGAGGCTGTAGTCACCCAAGGCAAAAGCATAAAGAAAAATAAAGAAGAAAGGAATTTGAGTGGAAGTTCAATGTATAAAAAGGTTTCATACTCTCTTAGTTCCTAGGGACTTAAGCCCAATACCTTTGTATATCCTACCCTTAGCCAGGCCCCATTACAACCATAAAAGACCTTTTGATGTTGCATGCATGTTTTCTGTGGGAATCATTTGGAGATGAAAATCAAATTTATGGGAAGTGCTTCTGAAAGATGAATTGAGTGAATTGTTGATTGCCTGACAAAAATTGAGCGATTGAGTGAAACACTAAATGCCCTTGTGAGGAAGGCAGTTATTTGAATTTGGTGATCTCCCTCTTGTGTGTAACTTGGATCCCTTGCTTAGATTAATGATTGTTTGAATGATGAAATTCTCAAATGTTCAGAATAATTGAATGTGGGGATTACATTGTTGAAAAGGGGGGAACATTGAGGAAAAATTATTTTGGTGAATTGCTTGAAATTTGTGCAAAGTTGATTAAATCTTTTAAGCTTGCCATGTCTTGAGCCTTTTTGAGTTTTTGAGTTTTAGTTTTGCTTGGGGACAAGCAAAGTTTAAGTTTGGGGTATTTTGATAAGCCTCTGGCTCATCTAGTTTTATGGCTAGTATGACCAGGGTTTTGTGCTAATTATATCTCATTTTCACCCAAATTGGATTAGATTGTCCTCAAGCAAGGTTTTGAGTCTCTAAAGTAGTTTTAGGTTAACTTAGCCAGTTTTGAGTCAATTAAAGCACTTATGGCTATTTTGTTGTTTTCAGGTTAAGTTAGAAGTCAAGAGAATAAAGAATCAGGGAAATTTCAAGTCTGGAGGAGTTCGCCTCGCGAGAGTTTTCTCGCCTCGCGAACCTGAAAGCCAGCTGAACAAGAAAATGTCATCCTCTCTCCGGTTCGCCCCGAACAACACCTCGCCTCGCGACCTACGATGCCTGATCGTTCCAGGAGAAATGCAACCCGCTCTCGAGTTGCCTCGCGAGACCGAAGACCGTGAGCCGTGACCCTTCCATTCCTCGCCACGCGAGCAAGATTTCCCCCCGCGAGAAGACCAAACGCTGCAGATCGTTCATGATATTCGCCTCGAGAGAGTGTTCGCCTCGCAAGTGGGCTTAGTTTCTGAATAGTATAAAAGGCTGTTCTGGGCAGATTGAAAGAACTTTTGCTTCTCCATAGTTTTTACATATTTTCTGTGTGTTTCGTTTTTCCATGGAGAACTGGTTTTCTAGATTAATCTATCTGTAATTGATTTCCACCATACTTGAGGTTCTTGTAATTCCTGTTTTGTATGCTTTTCCCTTTTCAATACTATGCTATATATTTCTGTTTGTTTAATTCAGGAGTGTATAGTGTTGTGTTGATTCATTTCGGTGATGTTATGTTCCTATACTTAATCGCGTTTGTTTAATTCGCGTGTGTTCGTTCATGTTCGTTTAGTTCATGAGGGCTTAACCCCGTTTGTTTAATTCGGGAATAGGAACATATATCCGTAGTAGCGATTTAGTTTGTTAATTGTTGCTACAACTGAAAGGGGATTAGAATCTGCTTAGGGCTTGGAATTACATGAACCGATGATAGTTGTGAAATCGAGAACAGTAGATTAATCGTCTTTAGCTTATTTGTCATTTTAACTGCTTTGTTTTCTTACTCTGTTTTTGTTTTGTTTCTTTATTTGCATTTAAATCCAAAACCCCCAATTCTGATTTTGTGTTAATAACAACAACCCAAGAGTCCTTGTGAGATGATATCCGAGTTGTCGCTCCCTAAACTACATTTTTACAAACCGCTCGCTTTTTGGCGCGTGCGCGATAGCGCGACAATGAGCAACTGGATTCCTTGCAAGATTGATTGCTGACTTATTATCTACCTTCAACTTCATTGGTTTAGATCCCAGCAGGTTCAGTTCTTTTAACAAAGTTTCAAGCCATAATGCTTGACAAGCTCCTAAGGATGCAACCACATATTCAGCTTCACAAGAGGACAAGGCTACTATGTTCTGCTTCTTTGAGCACCAAGAAATAGCACTGTTGCAACACATGAAAATGTAGCCAGAAGTAATTTTCTATCCTCTTTATCACCACACCAATCAGAATCAGTATATCCCACAAGTTCAGCATTTTTACATCTCAGTTCATTAGGAAATAGTATACCAAAGTCAAGTGTTCCCTTGATATACCTTAATATCCTTTTAGCTGCAGCATAGTGAGAGATTCTAGGTTTCTCCATGAACCTGCTAATGAGGCCTACTCCATAAGCAAGGTCTGGTCTTGAGTTGCACAGATATCTCAAGGAGCCAACCAATTGCCTATACTTGGTTTCATCTACTTGGTCCTCATCTTCACTTTTCGTTAGCCTCGATCCAGTTTCAACTGGAGTTGTTATCGGGTTGCAATCCATCATGTGGAATCTCTCCAATATATCCGTTGCATATTTCTTATGGTGTAGGAAAACTCCACTTGCTGTTGGAATAAATTCCATTCCCAAGAAATAAGTCAGCTTGCCTAGGTCTGACATCTCAAATTCAGCCATCAGTTTTGCTTTGAATTTCTGAATCTCATCATTGCTTGCTCCCAAGTGATCGCAAAAATCATCTACATATAAACATACAATTACTAGATCACTGTTCTGTGAGACTCTTGTATACATATCATACTCACTTGTGCATTTTAAGAAGTCTTGATCAATGAGGAAAGAATCAATCCTCTTATTCCATGCCCTTGGTGCTTGCTTTAGCCCATACAGTTCTTTCTTAAGTTTGTATACTTTTTCTTCCTTTCCACTGATCTCAAAGCCAGGTGGCTGATCCACATATACTTCTTCCTCTAGAGGTCCATTCAGGAATGCTGACTTGACATCTAACTGATGCATTGACCAGTTTTTGTAACCTGCAATTGCTGTCACTAACCTGATTGTTTCTAGTCGATTCACTGGTGCAAACACTTCCTGGTAGTCTATTCCAGGTTTCTGTAGGAATCCCTTGGCCACTAACCTAGCCTTGTGCTTTGCAACTGTACCATCGGGTTTCATCTTGACCCTATACACCCACTTCACTGCTAATGGATCTTTTCTGATGAGGTAATTCCACCAGTTCCCAAGTATGATTCCTTTCGATTGAACTCAGCTCCTCTTTCATAGCTTCAACCCATTTTTGATCAGCAATTGCCTCCTCAAAAGTTACTGATTCTGTTTCAGCAAGAAGTGCTAAATGAACCAAGTCTCCCTCTGTGTTAACATCATTATCTGGTACAATGTCATAGTCATTTAACCTTGGAGGTGGCTGTCTAGTCCTATGAGGTTTCTGAGGTTGAATTACCTGTAATGGTCCTGACTGAGTAACTTGCCCATCATGCAGATTCATCACTACACTGCTGCTGGAATTACCTTGCTCCCAGTCCCACCATCTAGTCTCATCAATGATCACATCCCTCCTCACCATAACTTTCTTATTCCTTGGGTCATAGAGCTTGTAGGCTCCTATTGGATGGTATCCAAGGAAAATCATTTGCTCACTTCTATCATCCGACTTCCTTCTCATTTGTTCTGGTACATGCTTGAAGCATAGAGAACCAAATACTCTTAGTTGAGACACATTAGGCTTCCTCCCTGTCCAAGCCTTTTCAGGTGTGATTTCCTCAAGGATCTTTGTAGGACATTTATTGAGAATGAAGGTTGCTGTTGAGACGGCTTCTCCCCATAGATTCTTTGGTAGCTTTCTGCTCTTTAACATGCTCCTTGCCATATTCAATATGGTCCTCTTTCTCCTCTCAGCAATTCCATTATGTTGAGGAGTATAGGGAGCTATCACTTCATGCATTATACCAGCTTCTTCACAGAATTTTTGGAATTCATTGGAGATTATTCCCCACCACCATCAATCCTTATCACCTTTAATTTTTCTCCACTTTGTTTTTCAACCATCAATACAAACATTTTGAATATAGGCAGCACTTCATTCTTTCTTTTGATAAGATAACCCCATAACATTCTAGTGTATTCATCGATGAATGACACAAAGTAACTATTAGCTCCAAAGGAATGAACCTCAAATGGTCCACATACATTTGAATAGATCACTTCCAGTTTGCTTTCTGATCTATGAGGAGCTTTGTGATTGATCACATTTCTTGGCTGCTTGCTAATACAACAGTCATCACATACATGCTTTGGCTGATTCACTTGTGGAAGGCCTTGAACCATACCCTTTTTTTCTGCAACAAGTCCAGACTTCTGAAATTTAAGTGCCCGAACCTGTAATGCCACAACCAGTTTGCATCATTTACCTCTGCACCAAAGCACTTCTTTTCACACACTTGGATTCCAATCTTGAAAGTCCTATTCTTTGACAAAGGAGCTTTCAAGATTAGTCTCTTCTGAGCATCAAACACCTTCATTTGATTCTGCTACAGGCTCATGGAATAGCCTTTTTCAACCAATTGTCCCAAGCTTAACAAATTATTCTTCATCTGAGGCACATAAAGAACATCTGTTATCCAAGCCTGCACACCATCTTTTCTTTGTATCAGCACCTTTCCGGCTCCTTTTGCTGTGATCACTGAGTTATCAGCAAACCTCACCTTGCTCCTTACGTTTTCATCTAGGTCAACAAACCATTCTTTTCTGCCAGACATGTGATTTGAAAATCCAGTGTCCAAGTACCATTGATCATCTGAATCATTCTCAGTTTTGGTAGTCACCATGAGCAACACATTATCATCAGAGTCTGAATTCCCATCTTGTGCCAGTTGTGTTTCTTCATCTTTCTCTACCTTCTTGTTTCTACATTCATCAACAAAATGGCCATATCTTTGGAAGTTGTAGCACTTGATATTTTTCTTGTTGAATCTCTTCTTGCCACCCTTTTTGTTGCCTTTGGAATTATTGTTTCCGGTTTCATTGTTGTTATGATCAGAGGCATTACTGATACCATCACCTGAACCCCTCCACTTCTAATTTTTCCACCTCTCTTTCCCCTTCTTGTTCTTGTTCCAAGAACATCCCCCTTTGCTGTAAGTCTGTGCCTGTAGTGCCTGCACGTGAGCTTTGTCACTGCACCTCTCATTCAATCTCTTCTCATGAGCCTCAAGTGAGTTCTGCAATTCTTCTATATTCATCTTTTCAAGGTCCTTTGATTCTTCGATTGCCACCACAATGTGGTCAAAACAAGCACTAGTGCAATAAGTGCTTTTTACGTCAGTTAAAATTGATTTTTTATGTCAGAATACTGACTGACGTAAATACAGCTGACGTTAATAGTTAATATTTTAACGTCAGTTGAGAACTGACGTTAAATATAAAACTATTAACGTCGGTTCTTTAACACAATTGGCGTTAGTTTTAACAAAATTAACGTCAGTTGTTTAAACAAATGACGTTAAACATAAAACTATTAACGTCAGTTCTTTAAGACAAGGGACGTTAATTTTGTTAAAACTAACGTCAGTTGTTATAAAGAACTGACGTTAAAGGTTTTAATTTTAACGTCAGTTGTTTATTACAACTGATGTTAATAGTGTACTGTATATTTTATAAAATACTATTAACGTTAGTTGTTTGATACAACTGACGTTAATAGATTTTGTTTTTTAAATTCGGTTTTAAAATATCACTCCCCTCAGCTATCCCTGCATTCAGTAAATATACCAGTAATATCACACACATTACAGAATTGCAAAGGAAAAATGGAACAATGATCCATATGTATGCCTGTTCAAAAACAATATATATTTATTAACATAGGTTATAACTTAAAATAAATACATAAATATAAATAAAAATAAATGTATACTAAGTTTAAACTACCTATATCAATATCCCTTCGTGATGATCATCACGAGTGGCATGTACATCGTCCACCTGTGTCTCCTCGATTATAGTAGGCATGTTTGTTGAAAAACAAGGAGTCTCAGGAATATCAAGATTTGAATCTTCATTTTCATCACTACCATTATACATGCTTTTTTCTTGGAGAACCACGAACAACCTTTTGTTAGAAGGATCAGTGATGTAGAACACTTGTTTTGCTTGGGAAGCCATTATGAAAGGCTCATTTATATGACCTAACTTATTGAGGTCAACCAATGTGAACCCCAATTCGTCGGTTTGTACACCATCGTTACTATCAACCCACTTACATTTAAATACCGGCACCGTAAGCTTAGTGTAATCGAGCACCCAAATATCTTCAATATATCCAAAGTAAGGTGTCGGTGCTTTAACGAGTTTTGTGTCCTTTGCACTAGAGAAGTGCATTGCTTCGGCCACGATCATAACCCCACTATTTTGCATGGTACTCTTGTTATCTTGTTCCTTTGTATAATAGGAAAAGTTATTTATGTCGTATCCGCTCCAACATATGACGTTGAAGCTAGGCCCACGTGCTAGCCATCTTACGTCATCAGAAGAAGTACTACCATCCTTAAGCATTTCTTCCTTGAACCATGGTAAGAAAGTCTTGTTATGCTTGTTCAACAACCACCTTTCGCTCATTCGAAGGTTTCTTGATTGACTTTTCTTTTATGTTCAAATAAGAAAGGCTGAACACATTCGATGTTGTTCAATACATACAAATGTGCTTGAAGCACTTCCTCCCGATCCTTCCTATTAATTCTTAAGCCATGTGTACCCTTACCTTGACATCTGATCTCATCATGCCGAGGCTTAGGAACCCCTATAGGATCCGTGTTATGAAGGTAGTCCGAACAAAACTCAATAGCTTCTTCTGCAACATACCTTTGAACAATAGATGCTTCCGGGCGATGAGGATTCTTTACGTACCCTTTCAAGATCTTCATGTAGC
Source organism: Sophora flavescens (assembly GCA_030762895.1). Classification (NCBI taxonomy): domain Eukaryota; kingdom Viridiplantae; phylum Streptophyta; class Magnoliopsida; order Fabales; family Fabaceae; genus Sophora; species Sophora flavescens. Next base: position 47,492,244 of record CM061066.1, on the reverse strand, counting down.
GCTCAACTGGGTACATCCATCTCAGAAAAACCGGCCCACATAATCTAATCTCCCTCACCAAATGAACAATTAAGTGAACCATTATGTCGAAAAAGGAAGGAGGAAAATACATCTCCAATTGGCACAAGATTGTAGCAGCCTCAACTTCCAAGTCATCCAACATACGGGGGTCAACGACTTTGC